>JAHLJT010009436.1:163072463-163672463 GCA_031308135.1 Acheta domesticus
CTGTGCCGCGCCTTAGGCACTGTTTCCTCATTATTGTCAGCCAGAAGGCGAATGGCCTAGAGTTTGTTGGGGCCTGTAAAGGAATTTAATTGTAATTCTCGTTCTTTCTCTTTTTTTTTTTAGATTTAAGTTTTATCTCATTTTTTTTTCGTTTCTAACTGAGCTCATCAGGTAGGGCCTTTCTTAACTCTTTGAATCACTGTAACTTCCCCGGCCTATTATTAGGCGGGAATAAACCTTTTTATTTGCTTTACCAACCACTGAATTGTTTCTGTAGTTAGCAAACGCCTTACGACTCCTTCCATCCGAGTTAGATTCTAAGCAGGTGACAAAGTTGGCCGACTGAGCTAGGCCCGGGCCGCCCTCGTTGACTTCGGCGCACACCCACGCCGCCGGAGCTCGACGCTGTGGTTGACAATCGACGCCACCGTGTGGCTCGATAACGAAACTTGAGTGTGACAATTGGCTTTCCCAAGTGGGGCTCGATAGTACCACAGATACCCCAGTAAAACGCCCTAGAATCAATTCATGTCTCAGTGCCATTTTGATAATAGTCGCAGAACCTAATTTTCTATTACTGTTGTTTTTTTAAATGGATGGAAGGACGCTGCTACGAAAAGAACAATTTGTGGTCTGGTAATGATATTATTTATTATTGTATTTTGTGTATAAGTGTTATTGTTTTGTGCTTTGTGTGTTGTGAATACCGTGTGCGCGTTTCACGCAAAACAGCCAAAATGCTGGACGAATCAGGCGTCGATGTGGCGGGAGAGAGCAGTTCGGGGGAACAGCCTGCGCCCGAGATCACCCTAAGTGAACTTATGCGAGTTCTCACGAAGCAAATCTCGGAGAGTAGCGAAAGACATGCGAGTCAGATTGCAGAAAGTAGTAAGAATTTAAAACTAGAATTGATGAACCAAATTTCAGAGAGTAGCGAGAGACATGCGAGACAAATCTCAGAAAGTAATAAAAGACATGAGGAAAGATTTGACCGGCTAGACAGTTGTTTGGTTGACCAGGCCGCGAAACTAGAAAATTTGGAGGCGAAATTTGATCACAAAAATAGGAACTTTGCAGAATCAGTTAGAGGGTAGATGTGGGAAAATTGAAACTAGCGTGGAGAACTTAGGCCAGGAGTTAGAAAGTTCTAGGGCCGAGGCAAGGGAAAATATTATCAAAATCGAATCAGAAATTAGTCAGAAACTTCAGGCATGTGACAGGAAAGTGGAAGCTTATTGCGAATCAATTACTGAGAATATTGCCGAGGTTAAAACAGAAATGAACGGCAAATTCACGAAAATTGAAACCAAACTCAGCACGGAAGTGAGTGAAATCCATGGCAAATTCGAGAAATTAGGAGTTATTGAAGGGGAGAATATCAGGGACAGGGAAGAAAAGTTAAAGAAAGAAATAGACAAGAACTTAATAAAATTAGTAAGGGAGGAAATCGAGAAAGAGAAAGAGAACGGTCCTATTGCGAATTCATCGGGAGGATCAGGGCTTAGATTCTCGTGGGCCCCTCCACAAAATTTATGTTTTTGGGGAAAAGCAGATGAAAATCCAAAGGTTTTTCTCGACCGTGCCGAGAATTACATGGATTTGACGAAGGCAGTACCGTCCAAATTAAAACCTAAATTCATGCAGGAACTTCTACGCGGAAATGCTGCCCATTGGCTCACTGCGCTTGCACCATTCCCACAAACGTACGAAGAGTTTCGTACCAAGTTCCTTGCGCGTTACTGGAACGAACAAACGCGTTACGAATTCGAGAGAAAGATTCTAGAGAACAGGTGGGGCAAAAGACGCGACCAATCTTACCTTGACTACGCCATGGAGAAAATCTCCGCTATTAAATTGTGTGACCCCATGATAGAGGATAAAAAGGTCATTTGGCTTTTGACCGCGCATTACCCTACCTATGTGCAAAATTTAATTAATAGTGTAGGATGTGAGGACCTCGATCGATTCCAGGAGCTGCTCGCTCAATTTGATAGGACTCGGGTAATTTCTTATGAGGATAATTGGGAGCGAAACCAAGGGAACGGCCAGAACCGACCGTCATGGCGTCGCGATGACCGGAATCGGGGGAACGCTGCAAATGAGCGACGCCCACCACCGGATTCTAATGAGAATCGAGGCGGGAACGCTGGGGACAGAAACGGTCAGCATGATTCCACTAGACAGAGCCCGTTAAATTAGAACCGTTCGAGCCAGTAAGGTACCGGGGTCCCGAACGAGTTGTGTCAGAGGTACCAATTTCCAAGGTAGTGTCAGTGAACTACGCATTTCATGACTTAAATGACGATGCGAATGAACATGTGAAGGAACTCGCACGGAAGTGCCCAGTAATCGAGTTTCTCACAGGAAATTTTAATGTACGCGCTCTAGTAGATACCGGCAGTGAGGTTAGCGCAATTTCAAAGAAATTTTACTCGCAACTAATAAGTGAGCGCATTCCAGTGCCAACTTTGCCTACGGGTAAATGCTTCGTTGTAGGAATCGGGAAGAAGAAAAGTAAGCCGATTTTCATGCAGGCCTTAATCTCACTAAATTTTCGGGAAGTTTCATTCGACGTGCCATGTTTAGTCATAGAAGACTTGAATTATGATGTTATTCTAGGGGTAGATTTCTTGCGGGAAAATAACGGGATAGTGGATTTTTCCAGGAATATTGTGAGTTTCGGTGAGGGTAGGGAAATTGAGATACAAGATGACGAGGACAGACCGGACATTAGCATTTCATGTGGGTTTGGGGATTCGGGGGATGACGTGAGTGGAGTCATTAACAAGTGCTTGCTAGGAAATGATTCACTAAATGACCACGAGCGCCATCAGCTGCAGCAATTGCTCTGCAAATACGGCAACGTTTTCGATCGTCCCGTGCATCCAATAAAAGACTTTTGCTTTCGGATCCAGGTCACCGATGACTTACCCTTTAAAGTGAAAAATTACCCTATTCCGCAGTCCATTAGGGGGGAAGTCGATGAAACGATCAAAAACATGATTAGTGAAGGCATTATTGAGAGGTCAGTCACGGCCTACTTAAACCCGATTGTTGTTGTCATGAAGAAAGACGGGAAAGTTAGAATTTGTTTAGATGCACGACGAATCAACGAAGTTACAGTCCCAGAAAACGAGGCACCTCAAAACATAGACGAAATTCTTTGGAAATTCAACGAAACTAAAAAATTTTCGGCCTTAGATTTTTCGAGTTCTTATTGGCAGATTTCCATCCACCCCGACGATAGGAAGTTCACGGGATTCTTATACAACGGCTTAACCTACGTCTGGAAACGTATGCCTCCTGCGGGACGAAAACGGCCTTCCAGCCGGAAAATTCAATTTTTTCAACCTCCGTCCGTTTAAAGAGTAGAAGTCACTGACAACCTCTGCACACGATTCGGAGTACCTTGGGCTCGCGGTACAGTTCATGTTCTTCTTTGTTAAATTTTGTAGGGTTAATTAGAATTAAGATCTAGTAGTAGTTGCAATTTTCTTTGTTACTGTAGAATGATTTTAATGTTAGGCATCGCCATGTTATTTTTTTGAAATTTCATCACGACGAGAAAAAAAATTCTCATTTCCAAATCTCAATTTTTCAAAGCCCCAATTTTTTTTCTCTATTCGGAGGGGAGGGCCAATGTAGCGGTACGCTATTTTTAATACTTTTTAAATTTCACAAATAACTGTCGATGTGAACCGTCCACCTCCCGCAGCCGCCAGCCGGGTCGGCGCGCCCCCTCCGCTAATGGAAGGGATGACAGCACGCGCTCCTCTAAAGTTTATGGCCATCGTCCGCGAGTCGACCCTCATCCCGTCACGCACCCGGGCGCCGAAGAAGAGATTAGAGACGTGTGCTGATCCCGCCGTTCCGGGTATCATGCGCACTAAGTACCCAGACCGTCCTTCGCAGTTTTCTCCAGGGGTCCCAACGGACATTCCGCGTACCCTTTACTGACCTACTTCCGAAGTCAGACGGAGAGCGTTTTCCAGACAGAGATAGGGCTACGGAAAATTCCTAGAATCACCGGACCTGATTGGCCGAGGACAAAATTACGGCGTAGTAGCACTTAGCCAATCAGGGGCAAAATTCCGTGGGGTGGGAGCGATTTTGGGGCACTTTTGAATTTTCGGGGTGGCGGAACGAGGAGACCTCCACGCTAGCGGCGTAGGGGAGAGCATCACTTCTTCTTGTTCGATTGAGCTGGGGGGGGCGAGCGCCGCGGAGCGAGTAACAGCTCCGGCGCCGCGTTCGAGGGCTACGTGTACTCGACTTGTCTTGGGTGGCGAGCGCCGCGGAGTAAGCGATAGCTCCGGCGCCGCGTTCGAGGGAGAATTATTATTTTGGGACTTAGTTCGTGGACACTGAGCTCTGCCGTGGGCAGTGACCGGTGACTAGTTTTCTCCGAGATTCGTGATCGTGATAACTCCAGAGAACTTTCCGTGAGAACTGCTAATTTGTGTGAACGGAATTCGCGATCATTCACGATCCGGGCCAGCTGACCGTCGCCGCCGCCGCCGTCACCGCCGCAGCCGCTGTCGCCGCCGCCGCTCCTTTGGTAGCTACTGTGGAAGGACGTTTCTCGGCCTGGCAGGGCCATCTCAGCCGCCGACCCAGACGGAGAGAAGCCGCGACCCCCGCCGCCGACGCCGAGGGCCGCCTACACGCCGCCCCATTCAGGCATAAACTTCGGTCAACGACCGCCAAAGAACTATTGTGCATTGCTGTGCCGCGCTTAGGCACTTGTTTCCTCATTATTGTCAGCCAGAAGGCGAATGGCCTAGAGTTTGTTGGGGCCTGTAAAGGAATTTAATTGTAATTCTCGTTCTTTCTCTTTTTTTTTTTAGATTTAAGTTTTATCTCATTTTTTTTTCGTTTCTAACTGAGCTCATCAGGTAGGGCCTTTCTTAACTCTTTGAATCACTGTAACTTCCCCGGCCTATTATTAGGCGGGAATAAACCTTTTTATTTGCTTTACCAACCACTGAATTGTTTCTGTAGTTAGCAAACGCCTTACGACTCCTTCCATCCGAGTTAGATTCTAAGCAGGTGACAAAGTTGGCCGACTGAGCTAGGCCCGGGCCGCCCTCGTTGACTTCGGCGCACACCCACGCCGCCGGAGCTCGACGCTGTGGTTGACAATCGACGCCACCGTGTGGCTCGATAACGAACCTTGAGTGTGACAATATATATATTGTGTGTGTGTGTGTGTGTGCGTGTGTGCGTGTGCGTGTGCGTGCGTGCGTGCGTGTGTGTGTGTGTGTGTGTCTATATATATATATATATATATATATATATATATATATATATATATACTCGAAAATTAAGAATTCAAGTTGTTAGGATTCTAAGATTGACATTAGTTATCAAATTTTAAGCTATGCTATTTGCTGTAGTTCATTTGTAATTTTTTATGCCTAATATGTGACTATTTTGAATTCAAGTTTTGAATTGTTAACGATCCTGTTAATGTACCCTGAGTATTTGCGTACTTCGCAAATCTTCAGGTCTTGTTCAGAACACCAACCAAGAATATCCATATAAAAATATCTGAGAAGACTAAATAAAATCATTGTGTGTTATAAAACCTAAAATATTTTGATCTTCCTGTTTGTGTTAAGTGTGTGTGCAGATGACAAAGCAGTTTGAATGTGACACAACACATTGTGTATCAAAACACACGTTTCAGTTGTGCGATGGCAATTCCTGCTAAAGGGGTCATCACAAACATATGTCATACAGTCCTGATTCATTAACTATTAGCACCTCAAATATTTTTCTACGTTTCAAGATTTCAAAAGGTTGTTTCTCGCAATTGGCAGGTGACGTAGATGCGCACACGACGAGGTAATTACTGGGAGAGGTCACTCATTGTATCAACTGATGTCACTGCAGTACCTGTGACCGGAAGGCCCTAGGTTCGAGTCCCGACGGCGCAGCAGGATTTTCGGCACTAGCTTGACGGCTAGATCGAATTCAGTCACTATCTGGGGGAGAATTCTAGCGGCCGACTGCTCTGATCGATGGTTTTCCGTGGTTTCTCCGATCAACACCAGGCGAATGCCGGAGCAGTACCCTAAAAAACGGGCCACAGGCCGCGCGCGATCTTTCCCTCCTCAGCCTTGTCCTATCCTCACCCCTTACACACACACACACACAAACACTAACATGCACTACGCTATCATGCTGGGAGACCGGTCGGGGGCTAACAGCTTCTCTCGGCTGGAACGGTGCCCTGTTGGTGGAAGATATGTGGTTGGGGTATCCCGCTAGTCGATGACAGGTCAGCGCCGAATCTTGCCGTCCTCCCGATAAAGAAACATACGCTACACTTACGTGACGAATGACCTCAGTCGTTGACGCGCCCGGAATCACTAACAATGAGCGAGGTAATTGCTTTTGTTCCATCGTCTCAGAGCGCGCATTGCCACTCTCTATGCAGACTCTGACTGAGAGGCCCTGGCGTTCGTGTCCACTCAGTGGAGGATTTTCGATACTATCTGCATAGTTAGGTAGAATTCACCCGATGTCTGGAGGAGAATTCTAGTGGTCGGCTGCTCTGATTGATAGTTTTCAGTGTTTTTTTTCCATCAATATGAGGCGAATGCCCGAGCAGTACCGTAACAAACAGGATCGCGCGCAATCTTTCCTTCCTCCTCCTTGTCCTCTCCTCGCTGCCTCATTGCCCCGAAAGCCGACGTGTCGACCGACGTCGGATCTCACCGTCCAGCGGGGGAAGAGGACCTTGACCTCCCGTACATCATTCAGTACTCCCATGGGACTGATGATTGTAGCAGTTGATGTGCTCGGAAACACGAAATAATCAATCGAATGCCAGAATTCGCACATCGATGCCAATATGTGCATATCGATTGTTTGAGGTGTCCAATACTTATTGATGAAGTAAGTTAATGAAGGAATATATAGTAAGTGAGTGGCTAGCAGAAAGTGTCATGAGATGTCTGTTTTTCAAAGCATTGCGTTATGTCCTATCCCAAAACTTTTCAGAAAAGTCATGCATTTGGATGGACAGATCAGAGCTATTGATAACAGTAATTGCAACTAAGCCTCAAGTTGCATTGGCTGAACTATACCTCCCGTCAGTAATGATTTGTAGAGATGCTGTCCGTCCACAACATGCACCGACACCGGTATGAGATAGAGTGGTTGTTGGCCTTTAAATTGGGCATTGTCTTAAAGACAAGGTCAACATCAGATAGCGCTTATTTTCAGATGCAAATTTTAACTCGCGTTTGCATACACGTCGCGCCTCCAATGAAGATTAATATTTTAAAAACAGTTTGCACGAGACCTTCTTAATGAAGCGATATTTTAATTCTCTAGTTTTTGTAGTTTACTTTAATTGAAAGATGGATTAGTCCGGGGAGGAAATTCCGCGCCCTCTATAATTAATCACGTTCAAAATATGTATGAGAGCATACGAAAGGAATTTGTTATCTGATTTTTCTAGCAAATGAATACCTTTATGGATTTGAAGTTTGAATTTAATCATATTAAAAGTTAATAAAGAAATTATGGAAGTCATCTCCCTCAATATATTTATTTAGAGAGCAGGCTTTCAATTGTTTGGCGTCATCATCAGTCTCGCTGTGTATGGCTGTATGCTGCTATTGCAGTGTTTCGACTTTTGCAACACACAGCGACACTGATGATGCCGGCAAAAACGTCGAATGCTGGCGCTCTTAATAAATATATTAAGATGACGGACATGACTTTCATTATTTCTTCATGATTTACGTCAACAATACCACGTCAAAATTCCCACAAATAAAAGTTAATGTTGCAAATTAAGAAAAACACAGCAATAAATGTGAATGTCATTATTGTTTATGAGAACGAAGAACTTATGTTTGGACTATCACTATTGACAAAAATTAAGATAGCAGAACATTTTAATTTCTCGAAAGAATGAATTGTAAAACGAACTCCTCTACAAGTTACTTTCATGAATTACTATCGCTCTAGATCTACTCTGTAATCAGAATTTTCACCTTGAATACACTCTTTTGCACTCAACCACGCGCCGCTTAATGACCAATTTGCACCAGGCAGTAAGAAATTAATTGTCAGTGTAAAACTGCAAAAGACAGCAGTTCATTCCAAGAGGTAAAAAATATTTTCTGCGATTATAGAAAACTGTAATTAGAGCTCCGGGAAAGAAATGTTGGAGCGACGTAATTCGCGAGCGCGGACGAGTCATGGCCCTCTAAATCGCACGGGGGGCCGAGGACGCTGCAGATTGCTCTCGCGAATTTAGAGGGCCTGGAGTCACGTGACGCCGCATCTGCTGCTGGGCGAGAGCGAATTAGCGTTTTCTCGTACACGTAGGTCTTAAGGACACCGCTTTGAATTCGAGAGGTAGTTACATAATTATTTTATACTTTGTCGTCTTTCTCTACTACACTTTACGTATCTTAAGGCTCATTCACTATGCAAACATAAACATAAGCATAACGCATACACATAGACTTTAACATAAGTGAAAGACTGAAGTATTCACAATGTCCAACATAAACATAAGCAAAATAAGACTTTCTATCCTCCTTGGGACATTCTAGTTTACTATTACTTGGATGTGAGAATCGATTTCGTGATATCAACTAAACCCATGGTATGCGAGTTCCATTTAAATAATATTTTAATTTCACTTAAAATTAAAACTAAATGATAGGGCCTACTACTATGAATACAACTAAACAGTACTATGAGTACTACTACAAAACTAAATTACAAAAAGATCGTTCGGTATAAAGCAAAGAAGAAAACCGCCGAAAATCAACCACGCAATCTGGAAATCCATCTTTTGTTCGATCTATCGACTTCGATCTTATTTCGATACTCGATTTTGAGTTAAACGTACTGTGTTTGGTTCATTTCTTATTTCTTACATAAGCATAAGCCAGAAGCTTGAAGCTTGCAAGCTTTTACGTTAACGTCTTATGTGTTATGCTTATGCGAAGGGATTGTGAATGTGTCCGCTTATAGACGTAGTCCTAACGTTTATGTTAACACCATGCTTTCGCTCATGTTTGCCTTGTGAATGAGCCATTTCTGGTCGGAATGTTCTGCATTCCGATAAATAGACCCATAATTAATTCTCGCACCTACATTATTCGAAGTTCGATAAAATTTTCAAATGGCTTGCTTTTTATCAGCATATTAAATTCTGATTCAATTATTTGAAATCATTAATTTAATTTTCAATTAATACAATTCATTCATTCTATAATTTTATTTAAGGAAAATGTTTAATTCAAAAATAATATGTACGTGTTTGATTATGAATTGTAAATGTAACTTCACTATGCTCATGTTATGTTGAGCTGTTTTGTGAGTTACGGGAGAAGCTTGGCCAGAAAATAGTTGGTATGGTGTCAGCAATGCTATGAAATTATACTCGTAGTGTGTTTGCCGATGCAAGTACGATTTATAAACCTCGGGAATGAAAACTTATAATTTTCAAACGTTGCCAACCTAGCTTTCAGTACCTTTGTTCATAATTCAACTCTGTGTAGTAAACCAGTATAGGTAGGTATTTTGGATGTGGAGAAAACGAGCTTACAATACATATATTCTCTCTCATATATCACATACAGTTTTGTCGATGAATGTATCAAATTAAATATTCATTGGAACAACTAATTTAGAAGGAGTTTACTGTGTGTATTCTAAAACGCTTATTGTAATATAATTTTTGATTCGTAATTCTACGAAATGAAGGTATTTGAGATAAATTGTTTTCTTTGGTGTCACTGTCAACAGGGATTTTGCTTCACGTGCACCTTGAAACCTACATAAACTACGTAAAGCATTATTAATTTCGTTTACCATCACCTAAATTTATAAATTCTTTTTCAATTTCGTCAAAGGACGTATTTAGTGTTACATTTACGTAACCGAATTAGATACGAATCAAATTTTTGTGGCATGAAGTTCGACATTTTACATAACATATGTTCAACTGTGTAAATCTTCAAAAATTCTGGAGCCGAATTATTTGACTATCTCAGAGGAAAATAGAAAACCTATCATTTCCCATGGAGTTCTGTACCTAATGTCTGTGTCCCTGCTCCACAGCGGCCAGTATATATTAATTAGACGAGTAAATCAGGAAAATTACTCGCATAAATTTTAATCACCCCGAACTATTAGAATTGAATTTAATATCTTGCTGTTATCTGATGCAACCACTAACGGTGTTCGCATTGCGCGAGTACATTGTTTATAACGGGACACGTCACCCGCAGCAGTACGACGCAAATGGGCACCCACATTTCAACGCGGATGATGAAGTTAAATTTTAATCATATCTTCGGCGCCGCTCTGGCGCTGTCCGCGTGATGGGCCCAACGCGCGGCCCATACATCACCCAAAGATAAGCACCTGAACGTGTCCCGTCCATAAATCCCCGTGTCGGGCGGCACCCGCCGGCAAGACGCCTGCACGACGGAGGTATACTCCCAGGCACCTTATTTTGAGCCTTAGCCACTGCAGAGGTCAACACTGTCACAGGATTATAAGGAATGTAAGGTTGGTACATATTGTCACTGGGGTCGTGTTTGTATTGACTAACAAGTCTCTAATTAACTTCATAATCGTGCTAGCTAGACTGTTTATGGCTGTAATACGCCGGATAGAGTCTGTAAAACGTCTGTTTAACTAGTGTATAGCCCAAGACTCCTTATTTTGGGTCTTAAACAATACCGAAGCCGATACTGTAACTGGATTCTGAACGAATGAGTTTAACGGTTGATGAACATTGTTTCTGGTTTCGTGTTTCTATTGGCTGGCAAGTCTCAAGTTATCTTTCGACAATCGTCCTAGCAAGACGGTATTGGCTGTAACACGCCAGCTGAATTAGTGTATAGACCAAGACTCTTTATTTTGGATCTTAACCTCTCCAGCAGTTGATGCTGTGACTGGATTGTGATCGAATGAGTTAACCGGTTGGTGCACATTGTTGCTGGGTTCGTGTTTGTGTTGACCGACAAATTAGCTTCGTTAATTAAAATGATTAGCATATTTATTCTATCTGTAAAATTTTCATTGGCATTCAAGTGGAAGGAAATTCCCTTTTCTTTGTAGATTGCAGATTGTCCTTAGGACTCGTGTAATCGCCAGAGGGGAAGAAAAAACGAGAAGAAACTGAGAAAGGATGGACAGACAGCTCTGTCTTCAAAGGGAATCCGAGGCAATTCGTAATATATGTAATATAGGATGAGATTTCCCGTGAGCGAACAACTCTGCAAGCATGAATGAAAAATATCGTCTTCACTGGTATCATTTTCCTTTTCCTTTTAGATTTTTAACACAACCTGGCACTGGACCCTCCGCGTCCACAGAAAGACAGTTCCCGACCGTGCCTTCATGTTGTACAGGCTTGCAGGTATGTTTCCGGTTTGATCGAGAAATGCACACATAAGACAAAATGACAAAAATGGGTATCAGAAGCTAAAATAGGCAAAAAAGGTAAAATGAAAGTCCACTAAATCAACGTCAGAAGTAAATTAAGTGATTCTTATTGCTAAAAGTCATAAAATTGCAACAATACTAAAAAGGCATTTTGTCAAACTTCCATACTATGCTTATTACTTAGTAGGGTAAATAAATTAATATTTTATTGGAAGTGTCTATGATGTTAACTTTCAGATTGGAAAAGTGAGGTTATTAATATTTTTTTATTTTATTTAATAGGTAATTACAACATAATTATATATAATTTCAATACTTTTTTAACTATGTGGCTAGGCTGAAGGCCTTTAAGCCATTACAATACCTACATCCTACCGCATTCTAACCTTTCGAATTCTGGCATCCACCCTAATGGTCTTTTCATCGCATCAAAGCCGCGGAAAGGAGACCTTAAGGTACGGCTCAGGAAAAAACCCTGAAGGGGGAAAAACCTGCCGTCAGAAGACGAGTACATGCTAAACTACTAGTTTTTTCTAAACTATTTATTTATTTCCTGGCGTGGGCATCTTCTCCATCCAGTCTTTGGCCTCCTCAGCCCCTGAAATCAAACAGCGCCACAGAAGATCGCCCGCACCACCGCCTCTCCGATCAATTTACTACTAATTAACTTAATTATCGCTTACTGACTAATTTAATTATTACTAACTTACTACTTAATATTAATGATTAGCATTACTGATTACCTTTCTAGTTAACTTAATTATCTTTTACTTATTGAATTAATTATTTCATCTCCAGTCTAGGCTCCGCTCGTACTACTAATCAGTGCTGTTTTCCCACTCCATGATTACCGTTTCCCTGATAATTCGAACTTTTCCTAAAGATGTTCCTAATTCTTTCATGAAGTACGATCTATTATCAACTAATATGTTTTGAGCGAGCGTTATGCTTCTAAGTTGGAAACAATAGTTCCCCATACCCATCCATTTTCCTCTCCAAGTTTGTGTAGCGTAGCAGTTTAAGAGGATGTGGATCCAATCTTCTCTATCACCGCAAAGTACACAGATTCCATTGCCATGCGAATCCTTCATTCTACGTCACATCCACCCCCTACCCTAAACCAAGCGTATCCCCCTCTTGCATCCCTTTTAAGTGTGTGAGGGTTATTAAATATTACAATAAGCATGTATGAATTATGAAATAGTTTATGATACTGCATATTTGGAGAATTGTGGACCAAATGATTGGCTTCTAAATGAGGCGAATTTCCATTTGGCACAGTCTTTGATATTTGATAAACTTTTTAAATACGTTTTAAAGTTCTCGGGCACAATACTTTCCAGAACTACTTTATTTGAATTTAACCCGGGAAGCACAAGGCTGGGGTCACCTGTGACCCCAGAGTAACATTATCTCGTTTAAATATTGGCAGCCTTGAAAAGCGGGTCCGTGCGGTCATTGTATCTTTCATTCCAGTCTTTCTGCTTATGTCAAGACAGTCGACTTGTTAATATTTTTTTACATCATTTTATAACAGGTAATATAATAAAGTAATATGTAATTGGGGTTATATTTGACCCCAACTTGTATTTAACGTCACAGATTTTTCTAACTTGTGAGTAAGCTTTTGCTGATGGTTTTCGTTTATTTTCTGTTAGAATGTCAACAAATCCAATTTTTCTGAATATGGAGGAAATAGCTCGGGAGTTGGAGCGTCCATTGATTGAAGAAACAGATTCAGAAGATGATGAAAATGAAGTGGTGAGTGAAGACGAAGATGATATTGTCTCTGATAATCGGGAGGCAGATGAATTTATTGCCGAAGAAAATTATGATGACGAAGATGAAGAGACAGTGAAAGATGGAGAATATGAGGTAGGAAAGGTGTTTTATGGAAAAAAAGGTTATGAATGGTATGCTAAGACATTCAAGAAACCAACCTCAAAAACCCCTGCTAAAACATTGTTCTGAAATTGCCAGGACCGACAATGGAGGCCCGAAATAAAACATCTCACACTGAATTATTCAGTATGCTCATAACTGAGAATATGCTTCAGACCATTGTTGAATATACTAATCAGCAAATTGAGATCGATAAGGCTAGATACAAATCAGAGCAATGGTATCTTCAACCAACTGATTTTGTTGAAATAAAAGCATTACTTGGCGTATTGTTGATGGCTGGAGCCCTCAAAGACGCCAAAGTACGAACAGTTGATATGTGGTCTGTTGTATTTGGAGCTCCATTTTTTCGGTCAGTAATGAATAGAAACCGCTTCAGTTTTCTGATAAATAATCTGAGATTTGATGATAAAGCCACTCGTCTCGAAAGGCGTCAGACAGACAAATTTGCTCCTTTCCGAGACATCTGGAATATGTTTACAGATCGTTGCAGATCTCTGTACATCCCATCAGAATATGTGACTGTTGATGAGACTCTTTGGAGTTTTAGAGGCAAATGTCCTTTTAAAATGTATTTGCCGAATAAACCAGACAAGTATGGATTAAAGATTATAAGTATATGTGATGCCAAAACATTTTATTTTTATGGAGGTATACCTTATATAGGCAAAGAGTCTATTGCACGAAATGTTTCCATTCCTACGTATTACGTTCTCAAATTGACAGAACCTGTCCATGGTACCAATCGCAACGTGACTGTAGACAACTGGTTTGCCTCGTGTGAACTAGTTGATAAACTCGCGGAAAAAAAGCTTACAATGGTTGGTACCCTAAGGAAAAATAAACCTGAAATACCTTCAAATTTTTTGCAAACTAAAAAGCGACCAGCCCCATCCACAGAATTTCTGTATAGGAAAGAGAAAATGCTCGTTTCCTATGTACCAAGAAAAAATAGAAACGTTGTTCTGCTCTCTTCATTTCACGATAAAGGTGAAATAGACGAAACCAGTAGTAAATCTAACATTGTTCTATTTTACAATGAGACCAAAGGTGGAGTGGATGTGTTTGATTTACTGTGCCACCTAAAAACCACAGCCAGAAAAACAAGACGGTGGCCATTGCGATACTTTTATGGCATGCTCGATGCAGCAGGCATAAACAGCTTTGTACTTTACCGAAGCAATGGAGGTACTGACGATCGCAACAAATTTTTAAAATCCCTGGCATACTTTCTGGTCGAAGAAGAAATGAAAAAAAGAGTTCAAAAGCAGTTTCTTCCACACCATTTAGTTTTGATGATGAACAGGTTATGAAGCATTATAAGACAGAAATACCCCAGACAACGCCTACTGAATCAAATTCCATTTCAAGGAAAAGGAAAAGATGCTACTTATGTCCAAGAGAGAAGGATCGGAAATGTGTAGGTTCTTGTTCAAAATGCCAAAGTTCCATTTGTGCCGAACATAAGTTAGCAATTTGTAAGAATTGCTTGGAAGATTGATTATTCTTTGCTCTATGCAGTTTTATGCCAAAGTTACTTGGCTGATGGACAGATTAGCTACATTCAAATTTTCTAATCTATATATTATATTTCAAACATTGTATCAAGCTTCGCATATTTTTCTTGCCGATGTCATTTTGTATGCCAAGAGCACCAATTATTCTATCTCACAGGTTTATGTGTAAGAAATAGTTA
The DNA here is from genome assembly GCA_031308135.1 of Acheta domesticus. Taxonomy (NCBI): domain Eukaryota; kingdom Metazoa; phylum Arthropoda; class Insecta; order Orthoptera; family Gryllidae; genus Acheta; species Acheta domesticus. The sequence continues at coordinate 163,087,495 of JAHLJT010009436.1, forward strand.
TGTTAATTCCAAGTTACCCGATTTAATAGTTCTATAGTTTGTTCAATACTTTATTGTAATAAAAATGATAAATAAATGACCTTTCTTATTACTAAAATAAAGATTTCATCGTTCATTGTTAAATATTCAACGAGAAAAAGGAAGGAAATTTTAAAAGAGGTCGGGTCACCAGAGACCCCACCTTGTAGTTAGCGCTCTTTGAAATGAGCCTTGTGAATCCAGGGTTAAATAAAAATTTCACTTTGGTAAGACATTTGTACCCTAACTGTACGTTTTATGTTGTTATAGCAAGGATTATATTAACACGCTACAATGTAAATAGTACTTTGTAGGTATCAGGCTCCTTTGATCTCATATTATTACAAGATTTCTTTGTATTAGATTCTTAGTACGTAAATAACTATATTATTTGAGATATTTTTCAATATATTTAATATAATATATAATTTATAATACACTATCATATGTGTTCAGTGTTTGGAGAACCATTGAATTGTTGTTCTTCAATACAGAATAAAATATTAAATCACAGAATGTGTGTCCAAATTTATAAAATTTCCACTACGACATTCTCTAAGGCATTATTTGAAAGCTATGTACAAGAAGAAAGCGCTTTAAACTAGTCAACGGAACAGAACGAATACACAATACCGTCCATGGTAAAGGAGTTCATTGTATTGGCATCTTAATTCAAAATTGGCATAGTTTGGAGGAACTCGTGGCAAGTTAACAACACTACGCTGCAATGCAGTTCAATAGACACAGCTTGCAGACCAGGAAGTTTCCAATAACCACGCCGTACGTGGTGTCAAACCAACCATGGAAGGTGCATAGAATATGAAACCTATGCAGATGGTCAGAATTCATTTTCTGCAAAAGCGGGGCACCAAACCAAATCTTATCTCTCGTAGTATTTGAATGTTCATTGAGATCGTATCAATGGGATAAAAAACGTCTATAATACAACACATATACTCATGTAATGAATAAAAAACTTGAATGTAAAACCCGGATGAACATCATCGTAGTATTGTTATGCAAGATAATTATCATTGTCGACTTCTGTAGTCAATTACTAAACGACGTCTTCCCTTTTCAGGACTCATTACTATTACTACTATAACATGTTATTGTGATGCTGTTATATGCACAATTCTTTGTACCTGAACAATTTGCTAATTACAAAATAAAATAAACAGAATGAATGCTCGTTCTATGTCGCTCGCTAGGCTTCAGCACCCATCATCTTCCATCAGCGTTTCGAGTTGATTGAATGTTAGTGATTCCGGACGCGTCAACAGCGAAGGTCACTAGCCCCGTGCGTGCAGTGCATGTTTTTCCAAGTGTGATGGTGGCTGTGGCGGTGGTGTTCCCCGATGGATAGTGAGATCCTGCACTGACCTACCGTCGACTAGTGGAGTTTTCCCCAACCTGGTATCTCCTACCAGCGGGGCACCGCCCAAACCAAGATAAGCTCTAAGCTCCAGACAGGGCTCGCGGTGTATGTGGTAGTGTAGTGCATTAACATGCATTCACGTGTGTAAGTAAGGGGTGAGGACAGGAAAGGAAAAGGAAGGAAAGATCGCGCACGGTCCTGGCCCGTTTGTTAGGATACTGCTCTGGCATTTGCCTCGTGTTCGTCTGAGAAACCCCTGCAAACTACCGATCGGAACAGTCGGCCGCTGGAATTCTCCTCCTGAGTTCCACTTAGGTGACCAGCTAGTGTCTACAATCCTTTCCCGTCGGGACTCCCGGTCAGGGGCACTGCAGTGACTTGAGTTGATGCCCTGAGCCCATCTCCCGGCGAGTGTTTGGAGGGGCTTGGCGGAGAGGGCGAGTGTCCGCAGGCGCTTTGTGCGGCGCGGAGGTGCGGCCCCGGGCGCCGCGTCGCTCTTCATCGACCTGCTGAAAAAACATTAGCTCTTCATTTATAACCATTACATGCAAATGCCGACACGTCTGTGCGCGCTGGTCGTAATCTGTGGTGGCGTCTGCGGTGGAGAAAGAAGCGGGGGAGGAAGAGAGGGGAACGGAAAGGTAAAAGCGGATGCAGAAAAAGAAGTGTAGCGTCGTGGCCGGGGCCGTAACAAGAATACACAGACGTGAACGGTTGTAAATATTGAATATTTATTCACAATGTGCACCGATACCTGCAATTCCTATTTACAAAATTTATAATGGATTTTATAACCGACCGATACTAGAAGGAACTTTTACAAGTCACCACGACCGCTTGCCTCACTTCACGATGCATGCGCGCCGGCTTCCTCCCCTTGCCTCCGTAGTCAGCACATCGACGTGCCTCGAGCCGCACCACCCACGACAACCTACGGACGAGTCCCAGAACAAAAGAAGAAAGTGTTTCCGTCCGTGACGTCTTATATACCTTCTGGACAGCTTGCCGGCCAGAATGTCTCCGGGGTTCACAAACTTGCCCCCAAGGCAGCGCACGTCCGGATGTTTCCTCGTCGCCCCAATATAGCCTTTTGTCTCGAGAAGCGTCCCTTCAGCACACGCCCGCAACTATTTCCCATGTGCATTTCAACACTCTGAAATGCACGACTAATTTTCTACAAGGTGACTGGTATGACACCACAGAAGCGGAGAAGGAAGAAATAACGGAAAGGTAAAAGCGGATGTAAAGAAAGAAACGAAGGAAGAGTGAAGAACGGAAAGGTAGAGACGGAGGCAGAGGAAGAAGCATTGGAGTTGCAGCCGGTGGTGATGACGAAGGAAAAAGGTGAAGGTGCAAGAGGTGATGATGAGGATGAAAGCGAAGGCAAGAGAGAAGTAGATGGGAAGGGGGAAGACGAAGGCCAAACAGATATGGAGGTATATTTTTGCCTTTTATTTATACAGTTTCTGATTTAAAATGGTCATTTTTGGTACCGTTTATCAAATTTGAGTCTTTGTATTTTTCAATCCAGAAAGAGAAACTGAAGAAGACAACATGAGTTCGAAAGACAGCTGTTAGTAATGAAATAATAGTAGGCGAGGAAGTCTCTAATAGAATATAATTTAAAAAAAGTTGTATTGTATCCACGTTACCTGGCCAGCATTCACCTATTCAGAAGGTTCTTCTGGATCGATTCAATTAACGATTTGACGGCAATACGAATGGCGTGATTTGAATCCGTAGGCGGCTACTTAGACGCGCCGAGACGGAATAGTATGGTCATAATCGGCAATGAAAAAAATATTCTATCATTGGACAAAAATGGCTTTGAGGTAATCAAAGGAGGCATAAACAATGACACGTTGAATTAAGTATAGCAGTTAACATGCCGCATTGGTCTAGCATACCACTCCATGACAAGTTGGGGACCTAATAAACAACATACAACAAGAATTAGCTGTATAGTCATTTACCATTGGCATAGCTTTTTCGACTCAATCAAAATATTACGAAGAGCAACGCCGTCACCTGCAGACCGCCATACATGTGTTTCCCTCTTATGCATAACAATGGCTAATTTTTCAAAAAGGTGTCGCTTTGAGTTTATCACACTTGGTTTTTCTTTCTGGTTTCTGAACTTATGCAATGTGCAACGTAGGATGGCGGTTTGCCACAGATGATTCTCGAGTGGAGGTTGTGAATGTTCTGGAATTATGATATTGGTTGTTTGGGAGTGGTGATATCGATTGAACGTGATGATATTATTTGCTCACGGGTGGTGATTGTGATTGTTCTAGAGTGGTGCTTTTTGTTCTTCTGGAGTGTTGATTGTAGTTCTTCTAGAATGGTATTAGTGGGTAATCTAGAATATTTTTTGTAGTTGTTCTGGACTGGTGTTTGTAATTGTTCTGGAGAGGTGGTTGTGGATGATCTGGAGTGGTGTTTGTGGTTGTTTTGAAGTGGTGGTTGTGGTTGTTCAGGAGTGGTGTTTGTGGTTGTTCTGAAGTGGTGTTTGTGGTTGTTCTGAAGTGGTGTTTGTGGTTGTTCTGAAGTGGTGTTTGTGTTTGTTCTGAAGTGGTGTTTGTGGTTGTTCTGAAGTGGTGTTTGTGGTTGTTCTGAAGTGGTGTTTGTGGTTGTTCTGAAGTGGTGTTTGTGGTTGTTCTGAAGTGGTGTTTGTGGTTGTTCTGAAGTGGTGTTTGTGGTTGTTCTGAAGTGGTGTTTGTGTTGTTCTGAAGTGGTGTTTGTGGTTGTTCTGAAGTGGTGTTTGTGTTTGTTCTGAAGTGGTGGTTGTGGTTGTTCTGAAGTGGTGTTTGTGTTGTTCTGAAGTGGTGTTTGTGGTTGTGCTGAAGTGGTGTTTGTGTTGTTCTGAAGTGGTGTTTGTGGTTGTTCCTGAAGTGGTGTTTGTGGTTGTTCTGAAGTGTGGTTTGTGGTTGTTCTGAAGTGGTGGTTTGTGGTTGTTCTGAAGTGGTGTTTGTGGTTGTTCTGAAGTGGTGTTTGTGGTTGTTCTGAAGTGGTGTTTGTGGTTGTTCTGAAGTGGTGTTTGTGGTTGTTCTGAAGTGGTGTTTGTGGTTGTTCTGAAGTGGTGTTTGTGGTTGTTCTGAAGTGGTGTTTGTGTTTGTTCTGAAGTGGTGTTTGTGTTGTTCTGAAGTGGTGTTTGTGGTTGTTCTGAAGTGGTGTTTGTGTTTGTTCTGAAGTGGTGGTTGTGGTTGTTCTGAAGTGGTGTTTGTGTTTGTTCTGAAGTGGTGTTTGTGGTTGTTCTGAAGTGGTGTTTGTGGTTGTTCTGAAGTGGTGTTTGTGGTTGTTCTGAAGTGGTGTTTGTGGTTGTTCTGAAGTGGTGGTTTGTGGTTGTTCTGAAGTGGTGGTTGTGGTTGTTCTGAAGTGGTGTTTGTGGTTGTGCTGAAGTGGTGTTTGTGGTTTGTTCTGAAGTGGTGTTTTGTGGTTGTTCTGAAGTGGTGTTTGTGGTTGTTCTGAAGTGGTGTTTGTGGTTGTTCTGAAGTGGTGTTTGTGGTTGTTCTGAAGTGGTGTTTGTGGTTGTTCTGAAGTGGTGTTTGTGGTTGTTCTGAAGTGGTGTTTGTGGTTGTTCTGAAGTGGTGTTTGTGGTTGTTCTGAAGTGGTGTTTCTGATTGTTCTGGAGTGTTCATTGTGGTTCATCTAAATGGTATTTGTGGTTAATCAGGAGTGGTGTTTGTATGCGTATGTACTGGTGTTTGTAATTGTTCTGGAGAAGTAATTTTGGATATTCTGGAGTAGTGTTTGTAGTTGTTCTGGAGTGGTGATGGTGAGTCTTCTGGAGTGGTGACGATGGTTCTTCTGAAGTGACGTTAGTGATTCTTCTAGAATGGTGGTGGTTTTCCGAGAGTGGTGATGGTGATCCTACTGGAACGATGATGGTGGTCCTTGTGAAATGATGATGGAGGTGATTCTGGGGTGGTAACGAGTGATTCTTCTGAAGTGGTGATAGTGATCCTTCTGAAGTGGTCATTGTGATTTCGGAATGTGGAGATGGTGGCAATGATAGTTGTTCTGATTGTTGCGGTAGTGCTGAGTGTGGCAGTAGTGGCAAGCATTGATTGTCTTGGCTGATGAGTGCTTCCGGCGATCGCGAAGCCGTGGAGACGGAAGCGGTCGCGATGAGCGCGAAGGCGGCGCCGGTGTCTGCGCCTGCGCAGGGCGTTGCATGCGGCGGCCAGAGGTTGCGGGTGTCGACACGCGGGGCGCCGCGCGCGCCTATCGCAAGCGGATCTGCTAATGGGCGGCGGCGGCGGCTCAGGCCTCCGGACGCCTGTTAGCGGCGCTGTCGCTCAGAGTGCGCTCGCGTCGCGCGCACGCACGCGAACGCACGCACGCGGGGCTATCACGCGCGGCAGTGGCGCGCGTTAAGTGGATTGGCCTCGCGCCCGGTGTAATCAGCCGAGTGGCGGGGCCGGCGGGGTTGATGACGGGGTGGCAGGCGAAGACGTCGGCCCGCAAGCGGCAGTGCGAGGTGGTTGTGATAATCGATGTGGGAGTTGTAATAGGCAGTAAGTGGAGGCTGCTAGAAAGAGGAACGATCCACTGCACAGAAGGAGGGTGTCGATGCTGAAATTCGGCGTGAAACAAAAGGGAGGAACATAAGTAACAGATGTGATAATGGAAGTTGTGGTGGGGTGAAGCAAATGAGTAACAATTATGATACGCATAAGAGTAACATATGAGAAACAAATATGATAATGGATGTAGAAACTGTAATAGGCAGCAAGTGGAGGTTGCTAAAAACAGGAACGATTCAGTGCACAGGTTTCAATGCTGAAAATTAGTGTGAAGCAAAAGAGTAACAATTATGATAAGGATAAGAGTATCATATGATAATGGATGTGGAAGTGTAATATGCAGTAAGTGGAAGAAAGAGCTAGTGCAACAAGTGCTAGAAAGAGAAATAATCCACTGCATAGAAGGATGGTGTCGATGATAAATTTCGACAAGAGCAAATGAGCAACAGTTATGATACGACAGTTGGTAGAGCATTGCATTCTGTGGTGAAACAACCGTCCGTGACCGACTGGTCACCTGCCGCCCAGCGGTAGGCGGATCGCATTCTGCAACCGGTCGCTTCTGCATGCGCTCTGGCGACGTGCAATTTTCTAATTTGTTCTGGTATTCCATGATTTCAACACTAAATAATTTCCGACTATTCCACTCGTGAAGTTAAAACCAATTGTGTTAAACTTTACATACAAAAAGCCTCAAACAGGACGGTGTAACTCAAAAAGTTTATCGCTTTTTCTATTCGATTTTCTTACCACTTCTCCTGTACTGGCCAATCATAACTGTGTCTCATCTATCTTAGGATGTGGTATACATCGATCGCTATGTCGATGTTCAATAAACCACGTAGTGTACTGTAACATAACGTCTTTGATTTTAACGTACCATTCAGTTATTTTCATTATTTGACGCATTTTGAACTCTGTTGGACGTAATTTCATTGGAGGAAAATTACTAATAAATACCACTCGTGCTTTGGAAATTCTCAGAGAAGTCCCCTCCTCGCTCGCGAGTCAAGGATTTTTTGACAATTTCCAATGCACTCGTGGTGTTACCTATGGAAATTGAACAGTTACATGGGTACTTAGTAAATGTGAATCGCGAACACGATACTGAACGAAATATCGAACGAAAGAGTAGTTAACTGGGTTTGAGAGACTTTCTGATTTACAAAATCGATTAAACGCACTTGAATTGCTTGATTGATTGATTCCTGTTTCGGGAGCGTCAACTACTTAGGTCATTAGTCCCGTACGTGTAGTGCGTGTTTTTCTCGGGAGGTGACGATCTTTTCCCCGCTGGATGGCGAGATTTGGCGCCGACCTACCGTCGACTAGCGGGGTTTTCACCTCTACCAGGTATCTCCCACCAGCGGGGCACCGCCCCAGCTGGGACAAGTTCGAAGCTCCCGACCGGTCTCCCGGCATGTGTAGGTAGTGTAGTGCATGTTAGTGTTGTGTGTAAGGGGATAGGATAGGATAAGGAAGAGGAAGGAAAGATCGCGTGCGGTACGTGGCCCGTTTGTTAGGGTACTGCTCCGGCATTCGCCTGGTGTTGATCGGAGAAACCACGGAAAACTTCCGATCAGAGCAGGCCGGCCGTTAGAATTCTCCTCCAGACAGCGACTGAATTCGACCTAGCTGACAAGCTAGTGACGAAAATCCTGCCTAGGACCTCCCGGTCAGAGGGACTGCAGTGACATTAGGTTGATACACTGAACCATCTATCCCGCTTAACGCACTTGGAGCATGGGCATTAGCTTAGCACCGAGCACAACACGACAGATCGTCACACGACCGACGTTCTGTCTCGCAGACAGATGGCTCAACCTCTTCCAGATCCACAACGGCGCGTGGCAAGTGCCTCCCGGGTCTTGCTCGGAGCGCTCGCCAGCCAGCCCCATGTGGTAAGCCCTCGCTTTTCACAGTATACATAAAAGGTGGGCATAGACGTTGACGTATTCTTGATATCCCTGATATCAATGGGGTTCTCTTGGATGCCATGGTGATGTTATTGTGCTGATCGTAGTGATGATGCTGCTAGTCGTGATTTTAGGTGGTGATGGTGCAGTGGTAAAGGTAGCGATGGTCGTTTTAGTATTATTTCTTTAAAAGTTTACAAAAGTTAATTTCAAGAGGATTTAATTATCTTATTCATTGATATTGTAATTATGAAATCGGCCTAAACAGTGATAAGTTAAAGATACGTGTATGTATGTTATGGGAATTAGGCATTTCGGGTTCGGATTAATCCAACTTTTTCCAGCTAGTGTCGTTCCCAAGACCGGGCCCTGTGTTTATTTATTATCTTCGTCTGGGGTACAGGAGTCATGTGTGCAACACTGTATTTCTCGTTTCTCAATTTTTGTGTAGCAAGATTCCTTAATTACTTGCATTTAATTCTGTCGTTATTAGAAACTTAATAAGTGTCTCTTGCATGCTTGCTATTCTGGGTAATATATACGAATCTAAATGTTTATCTAGAAAATTTGGAACCCAATTCAATTATTATTTTGTCTTAAGAAGAAAATTAAATCCGATGTCATTTCATGAGTTGCCCTATATTTGTTTTCCATTCTGAATAAATTTTCTTTGAAATGAATGCCTCAGGGAAGCGCAAACTCTGCATTATTACGACATTAAGAATTGAAATAAGTTATTTTCAGTTCTTGTTTTAAATGTTTGCAGGTTTTAAAAGTGAAGAAATTAAAAATTTATATGTAAACAGAAATTGGAATAAATTAAAACTTTTGCATCATCTCACACAACTATTCCTCCTGATATACAGTAATTAATGAAATAAATATATTTTCAAGAGTAAACCCACGTAAGTGATAGGTTAAAATCTACCTGAGTGCAAAATACCTACACATTACAGATTCCAAAAGTGCATTACAGGAGAGCGAATTTCATATCTGAAAATCAGTTTTCCTCGGGATCTACAGCGGCTCTTTTCCCCCTTCCGACCACAGAAATCTAGTTACGGAATAGTTTTCAATTATCCAATATTTTACATTCTAATAACCAATATAAATCTCAGACTCAGCACCAGCAAGTTGAACTTTTCCAGCTTCGGAAGAAAGAGCGAGTTGCTTGTTGGTACATAAAACGAAAAATGTCGCTGGTATTTTGAGACTAAGAACAAAAGAGGTTCGAATCCAGATCGTGACGCTTAGAGATGGACGGCGCCTTTCGGTTCTCGGGAATGAACTCTGCCGTCCCCACTCCGACGCCGCGCCGGCTCTCTTTCTCTCTCAGGGCCCTACAACTTGTGCCGCCACCCAAATTAAAATTCTGCGAATTGAGGGAATAAAAAGTTCCTCGGGTGCAGGAATTCTAATTTTGATTAATGTATTCCGCGTCCCTTCCCGGCATTCGCTGCTCTAATTCCGTCATATGTAAGCGATTTCTGGAGTGGTAGAAACAAGCGGGATGTTCCTCCAGTGAATTAGTAGGACGTGTTTGGTTTTCTGCATTCGCGACGTACTTATTCTCGGCAGCGTATTCCTCGCAGGTGGAAAAATCGAACTTCCTTTATCGTCACCTCTTATAATATGCTGCTGAAGATGCAATGTTCGTGAAGCATGTTTTGCGATATGATGGTAAAAAGTTCTTAAAATTTATCCTGAAAGTGTTATTTCAAGTTGTTTTATTCAACGCAGAGTTCATGTCCCTTAAAATATTTGAAGTTCTGAATTACCACGTATTTTGTTCTATTAAGATGTTGTAGAGCCTGTATCTGTGATGTTAATGGTGTTGTGTTTATGTACCTTTATCTCTTAAACTATTTTACAAAGCTCTTTGAAAATTTACACACTTTTGGGAAGAAATGTTATTAACACATAGTGTGCTGTAACAAAATGTCAGGAAATATTAATGAAATCTGGCACTTAACGATCGGTTTTTATATAAGGTCATACACAATTTTTCAAAAACGCGTAAATTTGCGCGAAAATTGAGGGGAGAAAGTGCGTGCTGTTTTAACGCCACTAGTTTCTACGCGGATCATCAGTAGCGTCGTCACGCGTGGCGCCCTTCAAGCTCTCCATTTGTTGCATTGAGCAACGCCTCAGAGTGCAACGGCCGGGCGGCCAGTCGGGTCAATCAGCCGCGTCATTGGGAATTATAATGGCGCCTTTCGATCTTTCGCCCGTGGGTGATCGCCCATTCTCCGCTCGATGGGCCACGCCCACTCCACGTGTCGCCCCACTAATCCACATCCACTTCGTCTCGCTCCCTTTTCCTCCCTTCTCCCCCTCTCTGGTATACGCAGTTTTACACTCCGTCTCGTATTAGTTAACTTATGTTTTTACCAATTCTAGCCCCAACGTACAGAAATATCACATCATTAGTTATTTCAGATTCGAAAACAATTGCACTTCGCATACATTTTATGATGTTGTTTAGCGGCATACACCGTGAACTTGAATAAGATAACTTACCGTTTGATTAAATTAAAAAAACTTTTCAAATTTCAAATCAAAACAAAACATTTATTCATAATATTAAACAATACCCACATGAAACAATAATAAAAATCTTTACATATTAAATAACTAGAAAAAACAAGCCTTAAATTTAGTTCTTTAAATATATTTACACTCTATTCATGTTCCCAAATATACACCTTCCTGCTCACGTGTACAAGTCATCGAAACATCATCTGTATTTTGGAATCTTCAAGTTTCTCCAATACATATATTATTTGTCGACAATTTAAAGTACTCAGCTCTTCATTATGACTGAATATACACCGTGTCTCACAATACAGAGAGCCTTTCAATCATCCACCAGACCATAAATCATTCTCCGTTCAGTAATACATTCACTCTCTATCTGGTTGTTGATTTTCATTTTCCGTGTATCTTGTCTGTCTGTATGGTGTCCGTCCTTGCCAATATATAACTTCCATCCAAGCAGACCATGCACACGAACATCTTCTTGATATCAAAAATCTGTGATGTGATGACTCGGTACAGTACCGAATTATCGAATTGTAACCAACCCCATTTTGGCGACGATTTTTTTTCGCTCCTTTCGCAATACTGCTGACCATGGTGCACGGGTCAACCCTATAGCGACATTGTTTCGTAAACTAGTGGTGATATAACAGCTCATAATTTCTCGCAATATATTTGGGAACGGTTGCATAAAAATATAATATTGCAATATCTGCTCTACTATCACCTAAGTCATCACTTGAAGGAGCCCAAACCAATTCAAAGAACCTGCGGCGCCAATCTGCAGTTATTTTGACAGCCAGAAACAGTAATCATTTCTTACTTCTACAAAAGAAACCAACTTGAATAAATCATAATAGTAACAGTATTTCGCAGCACATGATACTGACAAGGAAGAATAATTTCATAAACATGTTCCTCATAAACGTCCCAAAATTTCCAAATGGGGTCTTCGCAGTATTATATGACTTTGTCAATACTACGTACATTACCCCGTACATAAATATAAGGAGGCACAGGAGAAAATTGGAATTTATAATTAACACCTTGGAGTATAGAAATTTATTTAAAGTGCATTTTTTGTTTTTAATACGCAAATCTGCAACATCTAACAATCGAGGTTGCTTCTTTTTCGCAGTGCGTATGCTTACACATATTTGATAATACACGGCTGATTTGATCTTGAAAATTTAACAGTATCTATACTGTTTTCACCACAGCGGAGCCATTTGCGCAGCCAAATGTCGTGTTTTACTCTATAAACTGATTATGTTTAGAGCTCAAATTTTAGGTAAAAATAGTACATTATGAAATGATGATGCAATGATGGGTATTAATACAAGAGTATCATATTAGGATACGAGTAAGGAACGAGCGAGTATCGCAATCTTCACACGAGTGTATTAATACCATTACATCGAGTTTCACACTGTAATTTTTCTACGACTTATGACGATTTGTATAATTTAAAATTTTACATTGATTCATTTCGTGCCAGTTGTCGTGAAGTATTCAACCAAGGCCACCTCGCAGACAGATCCCTACCCTACTCTGAGAAGATGGCTTTGGTTTACCACTGCGCTTCTGAATAGGATGAAAGAGAAATTACGGTCCAATTTATTTTAAATAATATTCCACGTAAAAAAATAAACATTCAATAAAAACTGATAATAGTATATAATATAATACTAAATGTATTAACTGATAATAGATGATAGTATAATATAATACTAAATGTAATTTAATGTACACAATCGAACAAAACATTTACTAGAACGATTCCCATTGATTAATTGTCACTACTTGGTTTGTTAACTACTGAGATTGGTCACGAACCTGTATCATAGTGAAATCTGTATCGTAACGAGTAGGTATCATTATGGAACGGGTTACATCAAATGACAGAATTATGCAACGGGAGTAGAAACACAGTTGACTATTTTAAACAAATTTTCTCACTAGACGAAACAAAGACGTGGTTGTAGAGAATGCCGCTGAAGGGGGGGCGCACCTGACTTTACACGAGAGCCCGCTTCGCGTCGCGCCGCTGCGCTCCGCTCCGGTGGCTGGCTTTCCGCGCGGCTGCGGCGCGTCACGCTGTCGGCGCTTGCGTTCTTTAGCGTAGGTCGCTCCCCGCCGCCCACCACCTCCCACCGCCCACCACCTCCCACCACCCACCACCTCCCACCACCCACCACCTCCCGCCGCCCCCCACCTCCCACCGCCCACCACCTCCACCACCCACCACCTCCCGCCCCCCACCTCCACCGCCCACCACCTCCCACCACCCACCACCTCCCGCCCGCCCCCCACCTCCCACCGCCCACCACCTCCACGCCCACACTTGCCCCACGCCCAACCACGGCCCCCACTCCCAGTTACGCCCCCTCACCCAACCACGGCCCCTCGCCCAACCACGGCCCCTCGCACAACCACGGCCCCTCGCCCAACCACGGCCCCTCGCACAACCACGGCCCCTTGCCCAGCCACGGGCCCTCGCCCAACCACGGCCCCTCGCACAACCACGCCCCCTCGCACAAACACGCCCCCTCTCCCAACCACGGCCCCTTGCCCAACCACGGCCCCTCGCACAACCACGTCTCCTATAAACACCCTCACGCCCTCCCATCTCCCCATGCCCCATGCCTCCTACTCCCTCCCTTCTCCACGTGCCCAAGCCCTCCACCTCCTATGCTCCCCACGCTCCACCGCGCCTTTCCCACGCCCACGCGCCTCCCACACCCAACCACGCCCACCCACGCTCATCTACGCCTCTCCCCCTCGCCCCCACATCTCCAAAGCCCCCCACGCCTGCCTCTCCCCAGGTCAACCACGTCCCTCTCATGCCTCCACGCCTCCCTGCGATCTCCACGCTCCACCACGCCTCTCCCACGCCCTCCCATTTATTATGGATATTCTTTTCCAGGAACTAGAATACAAAGAATTATCGAATGAACCGCTGTTCCTCATAATAACGGCAACATCTACATGCTGGCTACAGTATATTTAAACACTAATTGATTTAATAAACCGGAATATAAAATAAAATCGGAAAACATGATCGGAAAATAAAATTCCTTTGAAATATCCTACGGCGCACAGATGATTAGTTTCGCGAAAATTAGTTACATATCTGTACGAGTTACATGGCTGACGTAAGCATCGGTATTAATGGAAATTTCGATTATGAGTAATAAATGTTTTATAAAATTATTTGTTTTGACAAGATGGTTTACTTCTTCGAACAGAAAATTCGACTACACTTTGAAATTCACAAAGTATTTTTTTCAACAGTGCTAGATGTCTTGACGTCCTGAGTTGTGCTAAGGCGTGCTGAAGCTGGCGCAACGTAGCAGTCTCGAATCGGACCTGTTTCAACGTGTTTCAACCCCGCCTCAGGCATAGAGTTTGTCTGTTGTGACATGGCGGAGCTCTTCTAACCACCAAGCATCACCTGAATTCCCTTGAAAACGGCGCCATTGCTCCCCGAGTGGTCTGAGGGGCATGTTGCGAGTAGACACAAGAGTTGTGTTGGTCGTCCTCTCTCTGGGGTGAGAGAACAGACTGCGGTCCAAGTGCGCCCTGCGTTCCTGCAACTGGCTCGGGTAGAGAAAGACACCAACTCCCATTGACAAATGAAGAGTACAGAAAGGTCTGGTTACAGTTTTACAGCTAATTGTGCCCACTTCTCACAGGGCACCTTAGTTTTTATACCCGCGTCACCGTGGCGTGTGACTAACAGCCATGTGCCGCAGGCAGGCGCCAAGCAATCGTCTGAGAGACGATCAGCTCTTAAGCACACTTTCTCACTTTTGAGAGAACGTCCTGCGTCACGTCACGTGTACCCTTGTGCACACGTGACCAAATGTCCATGTGTTTAAGTGGATTGGCAATTGCCTGAGTGCTGTTTCTTATTTAGAATTTGTACGAGTTTTCCAGCTGCTCAGGATGCGGTACTTAGGCTGGTACTTCAGCTGTGAGACAAGTCTGTGGGATGTGATTCAGGTAATTGGGGTAGCCTCAGAGGTCGCGAGGGAGGCCCGCGGAAAACAACACGCATCTCACCGTCCAGGTGCCGCCCACCCTCTGATACAAAAAACGTAAGAGGCCATCGTCCCCAGTCCGGTCACAAAGGAGGCTACTCTCGACTGTGATGATGACCGGGAGAGATGGCTCAGTGCATCAACCTGATGTCATTGCAGTCCCTCTGACCGGGAAGTCCTATGCAGGATTTTCGACACTACCTTGTCAGCTATGTCGAATTCAGTCGCTGTCTGGAGAAGAATTCTAGCGGCCGGCTGCTCTGATCGGTAGTTTTCTCTGATCAACACCAAGCGAATGCCAGAGCAGTACCCTAACAAACAGGCCATAGACCGCGCGCCTTCCCCTTCCTTGTCCTATCCTCTCCCCTTACACACACACACACACTTACACTATCATGCACTACACTACCACACATGCCGGGAGAGCGGTCTGGAGCTTACAGCTTGTCCCGGCTGGGGCGGTGCTTCGCTGGTGGGAGATACCTGAATGAGGGAAAAGCCCGCTATTCGACGCGAGGTCGGCGACAGATCTCGCCATCCAGCGGGGAAAAGATCATCACCACCTCCCGAGAAAAACAGGCACTACACATACGGGACTAATGACCTAAGTAGTTGACGCGCCCGGAAACACGAATCAATCAATCAATCGACTGTGATGAAGACGAGGGCCTCGGATATTCACGAGCCGTCAAGAGTGAGTACGGGGAGGTCCATCAAGCTGGCCCGCCCACCATAGCAGAATCAAACCAAACTAGTACCAGAATTTTTAACTATTTTATTACTAATTTATTACCGCAAAACTATTTTTTTACCACTCATCTTCACCCAAAAAACGGGTGGCGGGCCAGCTTGATATCAAGCTGGCCCGCCCACCATAGCAGAATCAAACCAAACTAGTGCCATAATTTTAACTATTTTATTACTAATTTATTACCGCAAAACTAATTTTTTACCACTCAACTTCACCCCAAAACAGGGGGTGGCGGGCTAGCTCCATATCATGCTGGCCCGCCCACCATAGCAGAATCAATCCAAACTAATAATAATTTTTAACTATATTATTACTAAATTATTACCGCAAAACTAAATTTTACCATTCATCTGCACCCCAAAATATAATTTTTAACTATTTGATTACTAATTTATTAGTCATGAGGGCGGCGAGCCCGCCCTCTCCCTTATAGCGTCCGGTTCTAACAGTCTTGCTGGTTTTTCCAAATCCTGCCCGAGGGTTAAATACCCGGCGGGTCTTGGCTATTTTTGCCTGGGACAGGTATTACCGAAGCTTTGCAAATGAAATTATACTCGTAGATACTCCGCCAATGGATTTGGTACAACAAAAATTATTTATGGTCGTTGATATTCAGTTACTGGTCTAAAATGTCCAATAATTGCAAATCGAGACTGCCGTTGGAAACATTAAATTAACTTTGAAATTTACAGATATCTGGAAGATTCTGGCATGCGATGAAAGATTCATTCGTTGGTTTTGTTTTGTTTTGTTCTCCTTACGAAGTTCATCGTAAGAAGAGAAAGTTATGCAATCGTGCGCCGGAAAACGTAGAATTTTCCGCAGAAACACTCTTATTTAAATAAAAGTTTATTAATTTCAAACATTACGTTGTGTACATTGGATTTCCACATCTCCTGAATCATCCTGACGGTATTGTATGAAGAAAAACAGTTGTTAACCTTAATAAAAGAAGAAGAAGACGTTGTGTACAATGATGAAACGGAGATCCTGTAATTGGAAATCTAATACATCTACCGAGTATTATTTTCTGTGCGTACTTCACGAAGAGAACTTACCAAGTAAACTATCCAATTTAAAATGCTTCATATAAAGAAAGTTATGTAATACCGCCACAAAAAACGGAATTTTTCGACCCAAAAATTCGCATTGTGGCCCTGATTCGGAAAAAAGTGGACAAATCCTATTACAATATGTAGTAATTTACTTTCTCTAACAATTCTTATAGTGAGATTTCACGAATTGCGGGTCCTTAATATGTTTTTTACTTCCTTGAATACGTATGTATGTGTATACGGTGTACTATACGTAGAATACAGAAAATGCTGCTGGGGAATATCAATTTCGAGATCTAAACGGAAATACAGGTTTAGGAGCTTCCTGATACCGAAAAAGTGTTTTTTTTCAATACGTCCGTCCTTGTCTGTGAATTAGAAGAATAACATTAATAATAATAGTAATAATAACAACAACAAACATTTGTTCTATTAATCTGGAATTATTAATTTATTAATATGTATTTACAACAGCAAGAAAAACTGTGTACATTTCTGAAGCATATTTGTTGTGATACTAAAACAAGGTAAGTGTATTATAAAATCTATCTGAATGTATACTTCATTTGGCAAGCTTATTTCACTTTAAACAATTTACGAAGAATTCACTGTTCTTGTCAATACAAATTTGTTTCGATGCCAAACACGCTGGCGCGTGCCTTTCTATTTAAACTCGTGGTCTCGACGATCACAATAGTTTTTGTGTTGAAATATCGCCGATTTACGCTACCCCATCACAATAATTTGTCTTTACTATGTACGTATTAATGAGAGAAAATAAAAATATCTGATAAGTGTAACGCAGATACTTGGTTTTCATGTGCAACATGGTCTTCAATTAGCTTTTGAGTTCATTTCTGTAAAGCGATTTTTGAAAATTATACTTCGAATTTGTTGTTGTACTTTCTAAATTATGTAATGTGCTGAGCAATTGAATATTCCTGTCTTCTTTTTCTGAAACAATCCTTTGCAGGTCCATTGGAGCGTCTTAGAAATATTAGTGTATGAATGAATGCTGAAAGGCACTTGGTACCTGATCCGCTCTTTCCGTTTCCGCTAGGGGGAGGGTCATAGAATTCACCCCCAGGTAAACAGCTTGCCTCCGCCGGGAAAAACCCACTCCTTCTGAAGGGACGGTGCAGGCATTTCATTTCCAATCTGCAGGCTGCGGGGCCGAGTTAAGGTATTCACTCTCGTTTCCCGAAATATTTTTTTCTCAAAAACCTGTATTTCCCTTTAGATCTCAAAATTGATATTCCCCAGCAGCATTTTCTGTATTCTACGTATAGTACACCGTATACACATACATACGTATTCAAGGAAGTAAAAAACATATTAAGGACCCGCAATTCGTGAAATCTCACTATAAGAAATGTTAGAGAAAGTAAATTACTACATATTGTAATAGGATTTGTCCACTTTTTTCCGAATCAGGGCCACAATGCGATTTTTTGGGTCGAAAAATTCCGTTTTTTTGTGGCGGTATTATATAACTTTCTTTATATGAAGCATTTTAAATTGGATAGTTTACTTGGTAAGTTCTCTTCGTGAAGTACGCACAGAAAATAATACTCGGTAGATGTATTAGATTTCCAATTACAGGATCTCCGTTTCATCATTGTACACAACGTCTTCTTCTTCTTTTATTAAGGTTAACAACTGTTTTTCTTCATACAATACCGTCAGGATGATTCAGGAGATGTGGAAATCCAATGTACACAACGTAATGTTTGAAATTAATAAACTTTTATTTAAATAAGAGTGTTTCTGCGGAAAATTCTACGTTTTCCGGCGCACGATTGCATAACTTTCTCTTCTTACGATGAACTTCGTAAGGAGAACAAAACAAAACAAAACCAACGAATGAATCTTTCATCGCATGCCAGAATCTTCCAGATATCTGTAAATTTCAAAGTTAATTTAATGTTTCCAACGGCAGTCTCGATTTGCAATTATTGGACATTTTAGACCAGTAACTGAATATCAACGACCATAAATAATTTTTGTTATACCAAATCCATTGGCGAAGTATCTACGAGTATAATTCCATTTGCAAAGCTTCGGTAATACCTGTCCCAGGCAAAAATAGCCAAGACCCGCCGGGTATTTAACCCTCGGGCAGGTTTTGGAAAAACCAGCAAGACTGTTAGAACCGGACGCTATAAGGGAGAGGGCGGGCTCGCCGCCCTCATGACTAATAAATTAGTAATCAAATAGTTAAAAATTATATTTTGGGGTGCAGATGAATGGTAAAAATTTAGTTTTGCGGTAATAATTTAGTAATAATATAGTTAAAAATTATTATTAGTTTGGATTGATTCTGCTATGGTGGGCGGGCCAGCATGATATGGAGCTAGCCCGCCACCCCCTGTTTTGGGGTGAAGTTGAGTGGTAAAAAAATTAGTTTTGCGGTAATAAATTAGTAATAAAATAGTTAAAAATTATGGCACTAGTTTGGTTTGATTCTGCTATGGTGGGCGGACCAGCTTGATATCAAGCTGGCCCGCCACCCCCTGTTTTGGGGTGAAGTTGAGTGGTAAAAAAATTAGTTTTGCGGTAATAAATTAGTAATAAAATAGTTAAAAATTCTGGTACTAGTTTGGTTTGATTCTGCTATGGTGGGCAGGCAAGCTTGATATCAAGCTGGCCCGCCACCCCCTGTTTTGGGGTGAAGTTGAGTGGTAAAAAGATTAGTTTTGCGGTAATAAATTAGTAATAAAATAGTTAAAAATTATGGCCCTAGTTTGGTTTGATTCTGCTATGGTGGGCGTGCCAACTTGATATCAAGCTGGCCCGCCACCCGTTTTTTTGGGTGAAGATGAGTGGTAAAAAAAATAGTTTTGCGGTAATAAATTAGTAATAAAATAGTTAAAAATTCTGGTACTAGTTTGGTTTGATTCTGCTATGGTGGGCGGGCCAGCTTGATATCAAGCTGTCCCGCCACCCCCTGTTTTGGGGTGAAGTTGAGTGGTAAAAAAATTAGTTTTGCGGTAATAACTTAGTAATAAAATAGTTAAAAATTATGGCACTAGTTTGGTTTGATTCTGCTATGGTGGGCGGACCAGCTTGATATCAAGCTGGCCCGCCACCCCCTGTTTTGGGGTGAAGTTGAGTGGTAAAAAAATTAGTTTTGCGGTAATAAATTAGTAATAAAATAGTTAAAAATTCTGGTACTAGTTTGGTTTGATTCTGCTATGGTGGGCGGGCAAGCTTGATATCAAGCTGGCCCGCCACCCCCTGTTTTGGGGTGAAGTTGAGTGGTAAAAAAATTAGTTTTGCGGTAATAAATTAGTAATAAAATAGTTAAAAATTATGGCACTAGTTTGGTTTGATTCTGCTATGGTGGGCGGACCAGCTTGATATCAAGCTGGCCCGCCACCCCCTGTTTTGGGGTGAAGTTGAGTGGTAAAAAAATTAGTTTTGCGGTAATAAATTAGTAATAAAATAGTTAAAAATTCTGGTACTAGTTTGGTTTGATTCTGCTATGGTGGGCAGGCAAGCTTGATATCAAGCTGGCCCGCCACCCCCTGTTTTGGGGTGAAGTTGAGTGGTAAAAAGATTAGTTTTGCGGTAATAAATTAGTAATAAAATAGTTAAAAATTATGGCCCTAGTTTGGTTTGATTCTGCTATGGTGGGCGTGCCAACTTGATATCAAGCTGGCCCGCCACCCGTTTTTTTGGGTGAAGATGAGTGGTAAAAAAAATAGTTTTGCGGTAATAAATTAGTAATAAAATAGTTAAAAATTCTGGTACTAGTTTGGTTTGATTCTGCTATGGTGGGCGGGCCAGCTTGATATCAAGCTGGCCCGCCACCCCCTGTTTTGGGGTGAAGTTGAGTGGTAAAAAAATTAGTTTTGCGGTAATAACTTAGTAATAAAATAGTTAAAAATTATGGCACTAGTTTGGTTTGATTCTGCTATGGTGGGCGGACCAGCTTGATATCAAGCTGGCCCGCCACCCCCTGTTTTGGGGTGAAGTTGAGTGGTAAAAAAATTAGTTTTGCGGTAATAAATTAGTAATAAAATAGTTAAAAATTCTGGTACTAGTTTGGTTTGATTCTGCTATGGTGGGCGGGCAAGCTTGATATCAAGCTGGCCCGCCACCCCCTGTTTTGGGGTGAAGTTGAGTGGTAAAAAAATTAGTTTTGCGGTAATAA
Organism: Acheta domesticus; assembly: GCA_031308135.1. Lineage (NCBI taxonomy): Eukaryota > Metazoa > Arthropoda > Insecta > Orthoptera > Gryllidae > Acheta > Acheta domesticus. The sequence continues at coordinate 163,107,879 of JAHLJT010009436.1, forward strand.
ATTAGTAATAAAATAGTTAAAAATTATGGCCCTAGTTTGGTTTGATTCTGCTATGGTGGGCGGGCCAGCTTGATATCAAGCTGGCCCGCCACCCCCTGTTTTGGGGTGAAGTTGAGTGGTAAAAAAATTAGTTTTGCGGTAATAAATTAGTAATAAAATAGTTAAAAATTATGGCCCTAGTTTGGTTTGATTCTGCTATGGTGGGCGGGCCAGCTTGATATCAAGCTGGCCCGCCACCCCCTGTTTTGGGGTGAAGTTGAGTGGTAAAAAAATTAGTTTTGCGGTAATAAATTAGTAATAAAATAGTTAAAAATTATGGCACTAGTTTGGTTTGATTCTGCTATGGTGGGCGGACCAGCTTGATATCAAGCTGGCCCGCCACCCCCTGTTTTGGGGTGAAGTTGAGTGGTAAAAAAAATAGTTTTGCGGTAATAAATTAGTAATAAAGTAGTTAAAAATTCTGGTACTAGTTTGGTTTGATTCTGCTATGGTGGGCGGGCAAGCTTGATATCAAGCTGGCCCGCCACCCCCTGTTTTGGGGTGAAGTTGAGTGGTAAAAAAATTAGTTTTGCGGTAATAAATTAGTAATAAAATAGTTAAAAATTATGGCCCTAGTTTGGTTTGATTCTGCTATGGTGGGCGGGCCAGCTTGATATCAAGCTGGCCCGCCACCCGTTTTTTGGGTGAAGATGAGTGGTAAAAAAAATAGTTTTGCGGTAATAAATTAGTAATAAAATAGTTAAAAATTCTGGTACTAGTTTGGTTTGATTCTGCTATGGTGGGCGGGCCAGCTTGATGGACCTAGTACGGGGCGCGGTCAGCCCGGTGGTGGGTGGGAATAGATACTACTTGGCAATTTTTAGAAGCGCGGCAGTTTTTACGTACGACATTTCCATTAAGGAAGTCGCTCTAAAGTACAAAGAGGTTAAATAGTAGTCTACTTTTTAAATAGGTTAAGAAGCAATGAAGCGAAAGAAGGCGAAACTATTACGTATCCCAGGACGAGGAAAACTGCTGCGACCCAATTTCCGACGAATTAAATGCACATGGCTTGGATCGCATGCAGAAGAGGGGCGAGAAGTGGCTCCGAGGAGAAGATGACAAACAACGGAAACGTTTTTAGAGAAATTATGTGATTGACAAACAGGCAGTGAACACGAGCTAGAACGGTCAGGTACTGAATCTACTTAACAGAGCGAAGGAGTTATTCAGAAGCGACGGAACGAGAGGGACACTTATGCTGTCCCATGCATACTATTTTTCTAATTAAATTTGTTCAAAGAATTATTACCCCAACCGGGATTCAAACCCGGTTCTCCTGATTTACTCCCAGTTGCTCTATACGATACTATTTTTCGTTTAACAAATATCGCGAAAGCAACAAGCTCGCTTACGTGTTGTGACCTTTCGTTTTCCCTCCAAAAGCTCAGGAAAACGTGGCACATTTATCGCCCGCACGAAGAGCTTCATTACTCATAGCGCGCGCTGCACAGACAGACGATAGCTGCTAATTATTTCTTATAAGTATTACCAGAGTTCACTAGAATCGCTTGGCTAGGGTAGCAGCGAGGTAGAAGGCATTTCCCATTCCTTTTCGTAGCGAGTCGTCTAGCTGTGAGGTTGTACGGACGTAACGTATCAACGTGGACGCCATCAATCCAGACGAAGAAAAGGCATCAGAGCTCTTCAAAGACAAAAGAAAGAGGTAATTAATTCTTTGAATTAGTACGAATAGAATTACTATTTAAGAATTAATTAACAGGAGATTTAAGAACAGTGGGAAGAGGAGAAGGAGCCTTGTTTATAATTGATCAGAATCTAACACGTGGTTTTTATATCCTTCTTTTCCAGCTCAAATTTCTCGTTTTCCTTTTAGTCTTGATTTTTATTACATGCTCTTGAATTCTACTGGACATAATTGGAGAATACTAGCGGCATATGGTTAAAGCATGTACGTCGGCAAAAGACGAGTATTTTGACCACACCGTTGGCCCAGAGGGAGGTCTACTGCAGAGGGAGCTTTGGTAATGGTACTCGATTCAGCGGAGCGAGCAGCGAAGAGGAGGCGCACAGCAGCAAGGTTACCGTTGTCGCCACTTCTTAAGGTTCAGAAGACGGCGTATTGAAAAGGATTTCAAAGTAAGAGAGTTCCTTTTACAAACATTCTAGTGCCCAGAACTTGTTTAGTGGAGCAGATAAAGTAATTCTGTGCAAATCGAGGAGAGGATGTAATATTCAGTCAGTTAGTTAGAGAAGAGAGAAATTTTTTAGAACTGATAGAATCAATCTTTCCTGATTCTCTCCTTATTCTCTGTAAAATACTCCTTATTCTTTATTCTCTGTAAAAAATTAGAAACAGTAAAACTTGATTTTTTATGTCACATAAAAGAGAACATAATTGGTACCAAAAAGTGGGTAAAGGCCTCTTTTTGGGTAAACTTTCTTCTTCTGTAAAAGTGGGTAAACTTTCTTTCATGATTTATTGAAAAAGACACTGTAATTTGTAAAGTAGCAAAGAGAAGGTCGTATAGATATAAGAAAGTTTTTTGTGTGTGTATTCTATTTACAGCAAGTGACAGTGTATTTTTTGTTTTCTGTGCATTTATGAGTGTTAAGTGTATGAGATTTATATGCCACAAATTTTCATCTCAAGATTATAGTAAAGTTTTTAAGAAATCTGTGTTTTAATCTGAATGATTTGCGAGACCATAGTGTAGAGAATCCACGTCCCTGATCCCATCATTTCCATTTTTTTATGTGGCCCACCGTCATCCCGACTGAGCTACCCAACCATCCTAGGGAGATTACTAAAAATCCCTCTCCCTTATCCAAAGGTTGTGGAGGTCGCAGTGTGACGGTCAAAATGATCCAAAGTTCCTTTAAAGTTAATTCGACACATCAAACAAACATGACCGCCTTCGCTCAGTGATTAAAAAGCAATCTAAGTGACAAAAGTATTCGACGTAAAAGAAATTAATTAAATATGAGAAAAAAATAGTTTGTATGTTCTGATAATATAGAACGTAGATTTAAGACAATTTCATTTGTGTGTGTGTGTTTCATTCTAAGTGTGTGTGTGTGTGTGTTTCTCATTAATAAATGGATGTGAATAAATTGAGTGTTTTCTACCATGGCGGTGTATTTAAGTAGTAATTATGTCATGACTTTCTCCGTCTCATGGTGCAGGACTTTTATCCTAGGGGAAAATCGTTATTGGAAATATATCTCGGCGCTCTCGGATGTTGTATAACTTTTCATTACTTTTCTGGCGCTTACGCCACCTGTATGGGAATGTTCTATTACACTATCCTACACCTTCAACGCCTATACTAAGTTGATTTTCTTTCTCCTTAACCTTATGTGAGAGTGCAGAAGATCTAGGTAAATGGCGTATCTATTTACGGAAGACAATGGCACTTCTTCTAACCTGGATGGGTATGTGTTTCGCTGGTATGAGTATGTGAAGATTCTTGGCCGATATGAACTTACGAGACACATCGGCATGACGGACGGAGGACTGATAGACACAAACGTGATTGTATCTACCTACTAGAGACCACTGTTATACAATGGACTACAAATTTACAATGCAACCCTTCACAATCCTTCGTTGCTGCGAGGTAGTAACGAGCTTACTCCAGAAAAGTAATAAGTATGTAGTTAAGATCATTTAAATACATTGTTTTCTTGACATAATGTAATAATAGAGGCATACAAAAAAGTTGTCAGACCCAAAGGCATGATACATGCTTCTTTATGTATTTCAACGCGCTGAATCAGAATCTGATGCCAGAATTCCGTCATCATCCTCCATTTTTTTTAAATCGCAAAAAACCATCGTGACATTGTATTTTTTGTTTCCGGCGGTTGTTGTCAGACCCAAAGACATGTTTCTCTATGTACTTCAACGGAGAATTGCGGCATCATCCTCCAGTATTTTTTAATTGCAAAAAACCACCCTCAAATTTACAATTTTACGGTAGTTTTTTGTGATTTAAATAAAACTGGAAGGTGGTAACACAATTCTGACTTTAGATTCGGATTCAGCGCGTTGACATACATAGAGAAATATGTGTCAAGTCTTTGGGTCTGACAACTTTCTTTTTGTGCCTGTGTAATTAAAACTTCATTATGAGCTCTTATAAAGGCCTACGGGCTTTCAATGATGCTGCCTACGGGTTGTCATTTCACATTTTGCGGGGTAGAGGCCAACACTTCTTGCATTCTCACTGTTCATCCTGATGTGACATTCAAACCGCTGACTGACGAAGAAAGTCATACTCTAGCCCGTCGAGAATCAGAATGCTAACACAAAGTTCTGCCTGAAAACCAGACATCCTTAGATTGAACATATTACAGTTCCACATCACAGAAGTATTTATCAACGATCTAACATACATCGCACATAAAGGGTTATGAATGTCTCTCTTGAGGATAAATGTTACGTTTTACTTCATGTACTCAAACACGTTCCATCATGGTGGCAAACATGAAGGCGAGAGCAATTAGCTTTAATCGTAAGATTCCGACGTGAAAACTAAACGTCCATATATTATACTCTCATATTACAGTTCAGTACCACACACGTGTTCATTAATGATCAAACGAACGCACATTGCGTCCTTCATGGGGATGAACAATACATTTCCCCTGAAGACAGGCAGAGATCCACCCATCATGGCAACAGAGAAGAAAGTGAGATAGCAGATATCTTCATCCTCGGAGGTGACAGGCAGGCTGGGTAGAAGACAAATTCTGAGTAGAAGTTCTTTAGTGAGAGGTCCAGCGGACGCGGATGCTAGTGTATCGATCCGCCTCCAGGAGCGCTATAAACAACTTAATATATTATTTCTCGTTACCGCTTACGCAGTAGAGGGAAAGTTATGTCATGCTGCGGGAAAAAATGGCGAATGAACGTCACAAAAACTCTTATTACCAGGCCCTGTTGACGAAAAAGTGTATAAATCCAGTTGCAAAATTTAGAAACTCTGAAATTTGAAACCGAAATTTTAATTTTGGGAGGGTACTCTACATGAAGCCCCCGAGACATTTTCAAAATTTCAATAAAAATGCCTCCACCATTCTCGATTAAACTTTGGCGCAGTTAATACAAAAAAGGGCAAATTTTGTATTAAATTCGGACCTTAGATAGCGTAAAGGACGCTGAAGTGAATGGTGCAGGTCGTCGCCCGCTTTGAATTTCCTGCGCTTTGTAGGCGTAATATGAGAAGTGATTCCATGCAGTTGGATGCTATATAAGTTAGAATTTGTATATTATTTCTTTGTTCGTTTCTTTCATTCGAGATTTTTTATACGTTTACAAATTAATCTTTTAGTAATTATTTAAAACCTATTTAAAGCATACGAAATAAACATTTTTAGCCTGAAGGGAATATTTAATTGGGCTGCAACGATGGCGTTCCACCCGCGGCTCGGCAGCTGAATTTCTGTGAATTATGTTTCATTATTGAGACGTGATTTAGCTGTATGAAAGTCTGTTATAATTCTCAAATTTCTGTTGATATTTGCTTGAAAATACTTTTTTTTTTGCACAAAACGTTCCACGATATGTAATGAGCTTTACAAAAAATGATGAAGATGTGTTGATTAGGAGAGAATTTGTGGTATAAATGGTATTACATAACCATTATTGAGCTGTTGATACTGACACTTGATGCACGTGATTTCTACGGAGTGAGTTGTAATTATAAATATCAATATTGGATGAAAATATGTTCCCTCCGTTAAGTAGGTCATTTTTGACAAATATTACAGATTCGTAAATAAATAGACAAGGCAATGGTAAGATTCCCAGCTCAATGAAAAGAGGCTTGCAGGGATCAGGTGAAAGTCATTTTTTCATTATTCGAATAATTTTCTTCTGCAATCTGAAGGTCTGAATACTACAGGATGAGCTTCCCCAGAATCTTATGCCGTATCTCAGGCGGGAATGTACATTTGCAAAATAAACGCAACGAGCTGCATGCAGACTTATGAAATGCGAGAAAGTGCGTGCTGCTGTAGCACCACTAGTTTTTAGTTTCTTGTGCAACATAACGTGATACTGGTTAAATTTCATTCAGTGCAGCTTCTAACCAAGCTTTCAGGTAAGTCAAATGAATTGTAAATACCTGATTGCATGAACAGCACCCAAAGAGAGATACATTTTCGGCGGGGGATAGGAACTTCTGGACACATGGAAGAGTGTTGTCATAAAATAGGAAAACCGCAATAGGAGAATTTAAACCAATGCATGATGTCGACGCCAATAAATTTTTCCGAACAAAAATTGTCCGCATCGAATAATGATCGTAAATATTGCTTACCCGCTTACTTTTTTTACTGTTTAAAAATCTTGTCAACTTTTCATATGTACACGAGATATGAAATTATTGAAAAAAGTAATTTTGCTGATAATGTCGTAAGTACTTGATAATGTCGTAAAAAGATATGAATATTCGCACGTTTTCTTAATAGTTATTCGTTTAGTTGTTGAAAATGAAGCATGCGAATGTGAAACTTATAATGAATGATGTGTTATTCTGAAACTGTAGCAGACTGATGAATTATTAGTTTTATTATAATGGAGAGTGAAACGTACCTAATCTGATGAGAGTAAGATCCGCAAGAAGAATAATTGAAGTAAATGAATAATCGGAAATGGAAGGAATTGGACTTACATCAACGCTGTTTTTCAAAGTTATTGAAAATAGAACCGAAGATGTTTTTTTATATAATAGAACATCCTTTGTGAAGAAAGTAGTGGCGCTCAAGGACCACAATCTTTAATAACAACTCCCACAAGACTTTATTTCCAATGTATTCCGATGTTTGGAATTGCTTCAACATGGATCATGTACATCGCTGATAATTTCCCCTTGCTGATGTTTTTGCTGAAAGCACCGTCGCCACGTTGGCAGCACCGCAGTCTTCACCTCCACTACCCCACTCGCGTCAACCTCCTTCGCGACAATTTCCCCGCTTCCTGTTCCGGTGTCCGACTTCATTTCCGCATTTTCTCCTCCCCGCCACTGCGCTCGCGCTGCCTCATTGTCTAGCGTGACCCGCCGTTATCTGGTTCACATAATTGTCATTATTTGCTTTGTTCCGTAATGGCTTAGGGAGCCCTTTCTTTTAATTACCGCGAACCGAGGACCTCTGCGCACAACCGCACCGCCTGGTAATTGTGCGATAGCGCTCCCGTAAAGAGGCGAGCCTGCCGCTCCCCCTCTTCCTACGATGCTGCATTTGGCGCTTCCGTCACCACTTGTCTCGTCACCGTCACCATTGACACCATCACCATCACCGTCGCCGTCACCTTCACCGTCGCCGTCACCGTCACCGTTGTCTACACAGTCTCCGTCGTCGTCAGCGCTTCCGGCAGAGACATCGCCACCGTTTACTGAATACCCTTACACAGGGGGTCCAGGGAGGAAACGTCGAAACTTTGATGAAAAGCTCTTAAGACAATTGGAAGCACATTTGTCTAATAAACCTCTTGAATAATACTCAAAATTCGGTTTAAAAAATATTCCTATGCAAAAATTTGCATTAAAGAAACATTTAAACAAAAAGATCCAAAAAGATTTCGGACAGTCATATTTATAAAATCAATAACTTATTTATGGCTTACACACGATTATGTAACAAAATTTATATTTGAAGTCTGAGATAGTTCTAAACCAATTTTAAAATTCTTTTTAGTGTGAGTATAGTTCTTGTTTTGTTTAATATTTTTCAATTATAATTTGTTATTTCTTAAAAAATATGTACAGGTATTTCCTTTTTGTTCTCTATTTCATATGTGTACTTTTTTATAATTTTAGTTATTCGTATACCTCTGTATTTGGCCTGAAAATGAATGTACATCAAACATTCGAAACGCTGCCATAAATAAAAGTTGTTGATTTTATAAATATGACTGTCCGAAATCTTTTTGGCTCTTTTTGAACTTTTACATCAATCTAAGTGACAGCCTTGCAAAATAATTTCAAAACATTTAAACACTCCAGAAACATGTAAATTGTTTATTATTTACAAAATAAATAAATGTATTTGTTCAGAAAGAAAACTCAACACAAAAATATAAAATAACTGTTTTATTTTTTTTCTTTCTGTACAAATATATTCATTTCTTTTGTAATTAAAAACAATTTACATCATTCTGGAGTGTTTAGCATCAGTGTACTAGCAAAGTATTATGAACGAAGTATACTTTTCTCCCTCTCTTATTTACTCTTACTCCATTTTCACTATTTATTATATTGAAATAATAACAATATTTGAGGGAAAAAGAAAACGGTCAATAGAAAAAATTTATTTGAGCGGATTTGATTGGCCGTCTTTACAGACTCTCGGCATATAATAATTACGTACATATTTGTTTATGTCGGGGACGGGATTTCTCCTAACTATTACGACTAATAATAACAACAGTGCTTATGTCCGGAACATTTGCAATTTATATACTGTAAATTACACACATAAACATACAAATATCCAAATTATGACAAAATTTGAACCCAAACCATTGACAAAATATTATCGACACTGTCTCATTGTTACTTTACAAATTATGTTTCGTTCCCTACCTGAATGCATGCATGCATGTCCAATTTTACTTCCTTCAAATATTAAATTAATTCTTAAAATTTAAACACAACTTATCTTCCTACATTTATTAATCTTGAATAAGTCCCCATCGTTTACTTCCCTGTAGTAGTCGAACAGCACACTTTACCGACGTTACTCCAAGACGTGAATCCTTTTCATCTCCATTTTCGATTTGTCTACACCAAAACACGTCCGCGTTTAGACACGCACTTCTACACTTCCCATCAATACTTCCAAAATTGTCGGAGAGTTTTCTGTGGTTGCTCTTCTACGACACTTCCATTCGTTTTTTTTCATCACCACCACGAGATCAACATTTTACGTCCTATCGTCAGCACGCCTAGAAACCATCTCTCCCGTTGTTTCTTTTTCGCGCGCGTCATCTGTCTCAGCTTCATGCATGAACTGTACCCAGATACGTTTCTGTTTGCTTCCGCCGTCGCTCTCATTCAATTAATCGCACATTGTCCAATTTTCTGATTGGTCGACGTAAAATACAATTGTATCTTACCCCTCCCACGGCAATTTCTCACGTGTCCTTTAATTAATCACATTATGATAATAAATTCTCACAGTATCTGGCGTTCCCCAGACATTCTACAACCAGTCCTTGTGAAAGAGGGAAAAAAGAAATTTTATATAAACCACAGTGTATACGATTATTTTTAATATAATTGTTACAATTTTTTAATACAATACTATAATTTTCATTTCGATTTCCAGTACATTGCTGTTAGATTATTTTTGATCTTATGCACTGTAATCGGTTCCCCGTCTTGGGTTGGGAGTCTCTCTATTTAATAATAATAATAATAATAATAATAATAATAATGATAAATATTTTTATCCTTCCTTGCCTTGGGTGTGGGTGAATCTCTTTAAGTATAATAAATATGTTTACCTAACTGACGTTCGACAAGCAAAGCTCTACTGCTCCGTGCGTCGGCTTGCCACTGAAACGGTTTCGGTTTTCTTACTTGAACACTACCATACCACAAAGATAATATGGCTCCTCTCGTTTCAATACTAATTAGATGTTAATTATTCTGAATGAAGGAGCATGTGACCAAACACTTGAACCGTTGCAAAAAATTGATAGGATCGTGAGGCGGGGGAGGGGGCGAAGCCGCCTATACAGGGCACGGTGCTTATCTGTATTCCATGATACTACTACGAAATAACGAAACACGAAAAAGTTGATCTTAAAGCGACCATCAATGGCGTGTGGATTTATTCATATACTGTTTATTGAATTATTCACCCTTGCTGAATAACATCATCAGTATCATATACAATGAAATATCTTTAACACGAAAAAAAAATGTAATACTCCAACAACAAAAATATTTACCTCACACACATACACTTAACATTCTAAAATCCATTCGCACTGCGCGCGTTTACTCTTTGGAATGGCCATTTAAAATCATTGTTACTTTAATTATTATTAAAATACTTTTCTAGTTCTTAAATAAAGAGTAAACAGAACTTGGCCTTGTTAAAATTTCGTGCTGCCAGTCAATAGAAAGTGAAGAAAGGCATCTCACTTCCCTTTGAAGTTCCGCAACGCTGAAAATCCCGTCACCAATCACGGCTGCATTTCTCTCACAGGTTCTGTAGATATGTACTCCATCACTCCATTTGAAATCACAATTCAGCATACTATTTTACATGTTCGAATCCCGATGCGCACATCGCGGAACTACGATAAGCTCTCGACCAAAATTTTTTGCCAACTTACTGTTGAGTCCTCCACACTCACCAAGAAGACTTTTAAAACAACGTACTGTCTATCTCTCTTTTATCCGAAATATTGTTCGACGATACAAATTGAGTTTTCTATCTTTTTTCACATGCATTCGCGTCCGGCTTTTAAAATTTAAATTATTTGAATTGGCAAAATTTATTTGAATTTTCCGCCTCCTCGAAAGCCCAAAAACTGTTTTTAGTTAATTATTCTCCGTGACTTGCTCTGCTACTTACATGATATAGATCGTTCATTTGTCTACTGACGTTACTTCATATTATTAAAATTTCTCATAATTTGGCGTTATCCTAACATCTACTGTTTATGGCACTTCACAGTAAATAACAAATCTTTACTTATTTTCGCTTTCTTGCTCGTATTACGCGAAATTATGCGGTATTCGCGTAATAACACACAAAGTCCCTACGCCACTGCGCCGTCTCTTGTCACCATTATAATGTTATTATTTCTTTTTACGGAAATTATTCTTATATCATTTTTTATTAAAATCACATGTGACACAGCCCTGCTACTGGCCTCTAGAGAATCAATTCTGCTGCACCATTACAAATCTTTCGCGGAATATATTAGGAACCAATCTCCTCTTTGACACAGGCGAAAAATAATGATGGTGGTGGTGCACCTACCATCAAATTATATTACATACCCGGCGCGTACCCGGCGCGTTGCTGCCGCAGAAGAAATAATTGAGGAAATATTCCTCTCGCCCTCTCTTTCTCCACTCTCATTTCCCATCTCTTTTTTCTCCTCTCTCTCTCTCTCTCTCTCTCTCTCTTTTTCGTCCTCTCTCATTTTCCGCAACCTCTCTCTTTTCTATCTGTGTCTCTTTTCTTCTCTTTTTTCTCCTCTCTCTCCCTCTCTCTTTTTCCTCCTCTCTCATTTCCCGCAACCTCTCTCTTTTCCATCTGTGTCTCTTTTCCCCCTGTGTCTCTTTTCCCCCTGTGTCTCTTTTCTCCCTCTGTGTCTTTTCCCCCTCTGTATCCCTTCTACCCCTCTGTGTCTCTTTTTCCCCTTTGTGTCTCTTCTTCCCCTCTGCGCCTCTTCTTCCGCTCAGTGCCTCTTCTTCCCCTTTATGTCTCTTTTCCCCCACCAGGCCCTAGAACGCTTTGTTCAGAAGTTATTTAACGATATAAATTCGAACTGTGTTGTGGGCTGCGTTTGCATGAATATCTAGTTTTTATTCTTCAGCACATGTAGTGCCATTTTTCGATATTTTATTAGTTATTCTGTTATTCAGGACGGTGATCAACCCAACAAAACAGAGATAATTAAAATTGGTCCAGTCGTTCTCGAGTTATAAATGGTGTAAATAACACAACTTTATATATATATATATATATATATTTATATATATATATATATTTATATATATATATTTATATATATATATTTATATATATATATATTTATATATATATATTTATATATATATATATATTTATATATATATATTTATATATATATTTATTTATATATATATATATTTATATATATGTGTGTGTGTGTATATATATAATATTTCTGTCCTTTATTTTCTGTCTTCGCAAGGATATTGTAACAATCCTGAAAACGAACCTCTAGCAATTTTGAAACTATTCAAACATTTTTTGTGGAATCGATGTCGGTTACATGTCTACGTTGATTCCACTTTTATTAGTATAGATAACTGATATCATTAGCTTGTCAACAAATGGATGTTGAAAATCACAATTTTTGTTACAGTAATATTACATTTGAACAACGAATATTAACGAATTCACTCCTAGATGCAGTTCTGAACACTTCTTTGCCTCTCGTCCACCCACATACGTACACACACGTAAATGCATATCTCATCCACGAATCCACTTTCACATGCAAAGCGTCTCTGCGGTCTCCACCGCATTCCGTTGTGGATGTGTGGTGATTTTTCTCTCCGACTTCACATGCATACCTGCCTAGGCCACATTTGAGGTCACGCAGGAATGCATATTTAAAACAGAGCGTTGTTTTTTTTTCTGGGAACAAAATATCATTGTATAATTTTGTCTTTGAATTACGTTTAATTATGTGGAAAGTTAAAATAGAATTGCGCTTATTCTGCAGCTCGGTTGCCTGGTGCGCGCGCAGTTTATATCTCGCGAACATTTACGTAATAAAATTGCTTTCATAAAATGTATTTATACATGGGAGCATAGAACGTGTGATACTATCGTCTACTACTACTATGAAATAAATGGAATAACATCTTTATCAAACGGTATACATAGTTGTACAGAATAAAAAAGTAGAGATTTTATAGATTGAAACTGAATACAAATATTTATGTATTGCCAAAATTGGCTTATAAATGGGTTAATTCTATCAGTCCCATCGATTATTGAGAATCCCTTAATCGATATTTTCCTGGTTTCCTGAGAGAGCCTTTAAGGAGAAGGCCATTATGTTAACTATGAGGCGTAGTGATAGCGAAGGTAATCGGCAAAGTCCATAAAGATTGTTAGAGGACTTGTAACATAAAATCCTATTTTTAAGATTATATTATTAAGCCTATACTCATCACTTTCGAGCAAAGGCCTCTTGTATGAAAACAGGATTAGCTCTTGATGCACATCCGATGAATTACTTCTGATGATTGTTGACCACTGTTTCCCTTCAGGGTAAAACACTAGACAACATTTAGGATACAAACTTGACACTATTTTTTCGCTGTAATGTTCTCAATTTTCTTCTCACCTACACTTATACGCTTGACAACACTTCAATGCAAACTTAACTCACTATTTTGCCTCTAAGGAGTTCTCACTTTTCTTCTATTAGTCCTCCAACTCGCATTTCATTTTTGCAAGTCCGCTTTCTTTGCCTTGTTAGCTCTGGTTTTTCGTTTTCGCTTTACCCTTTTTGATGAAGTTTCACGAAAAATCAAATTTTCTCTGAAATTGAGCTCAAAATTTCGTATTTTCAGCACAAATGACATTTTCTCAATAAACGGCTTATCTCAAAACAATTTCTGCAAAACTTTTATTATACTTTTCTTGCAGATAGTGCAAAGTGTATTGAATGACGGGACATAAACGCCATTTTGATGTATAGTTCTGAATTTTCAAAAATTACACAAATGTATGTTGAAATATCTACCCCGGTGTTGATATTTACATTAAGTGCATGTTCTATACATAGAAGCATTTCTGAACACACGTGCTTTGAATTACATCTTATAAAGTTTCTCGAAAACTTAAAACTTATCTGGGAAAATCATCTGAAAAAACTGTTCACTTTCGGAAATTCTCAAACAACATTTTGTCAAAAAAGGCTCCAAATTTTTCAACAAAAATAATAATATACGGCAATTCTACTATTAGAGGACCGAAAAATTGAAACAAAGTGCAAAAACGATTAGGTGTCGGTAGGTTGCAACTGAGAAACGGGTGAGGCAATTCCAGTAAACTATAGAATTCCAACGAGTGAGAAAATGCCTGTGTCAATCTGTAGCAGCACTAGTTTTTAAACTGAACAAGTGTTGTTATTTTAAAAGGAGAAAATCTGTCAATGAGCCGCTGATTCCCGGTAGTTTTGAATTCGATGATTGAGGTTTTCAAATGAATGATTATTGAGTGTATATAATGCACTCGGCAATGACTGCATGTGTATTTTTATCAAAAATGTTCAGTGAATATTGTGATGCATTGTGTCGGAGAGGTGTGTTTGTAATTAGCGGACTGTGAATCAATTAGGGCGTGACACATTTCATGCACCACTCTGGCATTTTCTGGAAAAACAACTTACGTTGAAGGATCACTAGCGGATTTTGAGCAAGCCACTAGTCTTGCATTCCTGAAAATTAATTACTCAAGTGCTGTCACCATCACTTAGAAAGAATCAGTAAATATATGAAGTGAATGCGTATCATTCAATTAGTGAACACATACAAAACGAGGCAATTCATATTGATTGTCGAGAACATTTAATAATTAGGATGAAGCTGAAAAGAAACACACAAAAAATAATACAATACATTACGTCGATGTGATGTGCACCGTCATGTGACCGTGACGAAAATGGTTAATGAAGCACAAAGAAGTTCGAACGCTGGTTAATGGTCGGTCACAGTCAAGGTTCAGAATGTTACCAACTCCACAGAATCATACAGGCAACATTGCTGGAGCAGAAGTTCAGTTTTGTGATGCACAGTTGGTAGCACTTACAGAGTTGGAAGCACGCAGAAGCTGAATGCACTGGCGTAGCGAAGAAAGTAGTCGGTGAGGATTGCATAAGATTGCGCAACACGACAGGCTGACAGTTTGGAAACTGTTTACAGTTTCTCACCCATATGGAAACAATCTTTAAATCAAAGTTAGCTCTACACATTTAATTGAACGTTGTGACAATGGCACAGAAGCAGCGAGCATTGAAGTTATACTTGCCAATTCTGGTGAGAAGAACAAAGTTGTTACGTAATACGTTCGTGATGAAGAATTAGGCTTGCAGTAACTGGTGGCTGTACATTTTAGACACACTGCACAGATGAACACTTTATAGGAAAGGAAACTTGCATTCGTACAAATAACGCCAAAAAAAAAACAAAAAAAAAACGAGGAGCCGAGCATCGCATGTCAGCACGTCCGACCGTGACAAAGGGTTTGGCTCGACCGAGGTGATTGTGTACTAGCAGCGGTGGGGATAATAATTCGCGCACCTGTAGGGCGCTGGACGAATCACAGCGTGTAACTAAATATGAATTCTTAGATTGAAATTAAACAAATTGCAACTAACAGATTAACCTTCCGGCGGGCGTGCTTTTATTGTTCTAAAATGGAATACTGCTATTTGAAATGCTTCAGCATTCTCACTTCGCAACATTCTAAACGAAATCTCCGTTCCGTTGCCTTCTCCCTATCAATCGTGAAGAAAATTTGAAAATAAAAAAAAGAATTGACTGCAGCACTCTGTGCTCTACCGAGCCCACTTGTGTAGGTATTTTTAGTATTCCAAACGAACATTTTAGTTATTCAGATTGTACGTTTACCTGTATTTTCGATCACTGTAAGCAAAACTAAAGATGTCGAAAGTTGGTTTTTTATTGATTTTTCCCTATTACCTGTAGTCTTATTTATGTTTTCTTTGCTGAAGGACTGAAACAGACGAAGAAATCAAGCATCTTCTTGAGTTACTGGAAACGGCTTGATGAAAACTAATTGATGCTTTTCTAAAATTTAAGGACAGTAACTGTTTCATTTAATTAATGTCTATTTAATAACAATTTTCTAGTTAATTTCTTTTGTTATATTTTGTTTTATAAGGGTTTTTAAAACAATGCGTTATTTATCATTCTATGCCTAAAACTAGACACATTTCTATGATTTATAAAATGTATTCACTTTAAAAATGTAATGAATAGTGAGTTTTTATTCTTCCTTCTTCAATTAAATAATAGAAGTTTTGAGGGTGCAAAAGCCCGTTTTCTCGAGGCAGCTCCTACGCGCCAGCTTTTGTGAGTAAAATAGGCGCGCCCACCGGAAGGTTAATAGATTGTGTGTTAATAAATCATTTTGAATTGTGAGATTTATGGCATATATTGCACAATTGAATTATTGAAGTAGCAAATGGTCTGGAACATTCGAATTGCTTATACCTGTGGGCGGCACGTTCCTGGAATGGCGTGATCGGGCGATGGCGCCGTTACGTGTATTTTTTTTTTTTTTTTTTTTTTGAATTATAGGCTCGTATGAGCGGAACGTATTTCATAATTACGAATAAAATACATAGTCAGAATAATTTGTACAAGTAACTTGGCCGTAATGCGATGCGCATATGCAAATAAATAAATTATGATGAACAGCTTGCTTTCCCGAACACATTGCTTTTCTGAGTTGAGATGGATTTCAGGATTTACTGCTTTTGTTCAATACAAACACACAAGTGCCGAAATCTTTGTGAATATAAAACGTTTCAATTAAATTTTCTGAAACAAGGTTGGTTTTTACAGTGAATTGTGTTGTTACTGAATTTATAAACATTTTTTTGTTTCTATAGTTTTGGAGAATAAGTACAGAATGACATGAAACAATATTAATAGTTTTTCAAATTTTCGTAGAGGACGCATATAGACACTTTTCTATTGCAACTTTTCTACTCTTTCTTTTGTGCGACGTTATCTCTGGGGTTTAAGTACTTACAATAAATACATTTCAGTTCCACTAGTATGTGAGTTGTAAGGTCATCGTGTCCGGTTGATCATAAACGTCGACTATTTGTGTCGTGCCGTCAACGTTCTGTAGGCGCGACCTTGAAGATAAGCCACTTTTACTTGCTTTCCTTTGTTTTGCGATAAAAGTGTGGGCGTTCAGGAAGTTTCCAGAAGGGTTACCGGTGATAAACCGTGGAATCGATAAGTTTGTACTTAGTCAACGGAATTCAAAGTCACATATCCAGTTGAGTTTAGCGCGTACATCATGAAAGGCGTTCTGGTATGTGAGATAGCTCTTCTTACAATATATTAATTTTACAGTATTCTCAAGCACATGTGTGTTTTTGGTAGTGCCGGAATTATATTTATAATGAATATTATCAGATTTGTGTGAAATTAAAAACTTGGGGTTGAAATGATTTTTCAATTTTAACTATTGACTTACAGAGAATCTTTTAAATTCATATTGTTGGTTATGAACGTCACTTTCTTTCACAAGTTGTGGTCAATAATATTAATAATTTCAATTTACACTTTTATGCAACTGTTATTTTATTTGACATAAGGTAACGACGAGTAATTTTGACATGGGTAAAACATTGACATAACTTCCAAAAGTTTAAGTAGCACAGTCTGTATCGTAAATTTCCTTGCTGAATTCCCGTAGTTCACTACCTCTCTTAGAAACATTATATACAATCGTTGGTTGCATTGCGTTACAGTTGAAACCTAAAATGTCCGTAAATATGTATGGTGTTTTTTGATGCAGCCAAATCTTGTAATCGAAACTTCGTTAATTTTGGATTAATTGAGTTGAAATAAACGCCACAGATAAGTAAATATGTCGTGTTCTAGGCATGCAATGTCAAAACTTAAAAATTATTCATTACAAACAAGAGAAACTATATTGAAAGCATATTCCGCTTTCAGGCCAACATTGCCATACCAAGTTGTGGTATGGCAATGACCATCTTGCCCCTACATTTATATACTCTGAAAAGAAATTCTTACATTGAAACAATTGACATTTGTGAGTTTATTTATACCATTTCTAAAGCATATGACTTGTAATTAATTAATCTTTACAATTTATATTTGATACAAAATTACTTTTTTGTTGTCGCGATACTATGTAACTTTGCACTGTCACTTTGTCACGTAGACAAATAAAAAATCCAATATCTAAAGTTCACAAACCAAAGATGAAGTTAAAATGCAATGGAAAATGTAAATAGTGGAAACTTAAAGAGGAACAAGCTACTTCACTGTATGGAATTAGCAGATCCACTTTACATTACGTGGATGAGTGTGATATGCCAAAATACGATATTGTTGCTGAACTTCCCAGACTAAATATAAAAAGGAGAAAACACGTTTTCCCTAACGCATTTTATCATAATGGAAAGTTGTTAATACAACGTTTTTTAGACTAAGTTATCAAATAGGAGTATTTATCCCTGTTTAAGTACTTAAACTGTCAAAAACCAAAGACTATATTCTGATGCATATTGATGCATTTCTGTTTCCTATTCAACTCTCACACATTTAAGTATTGCCAAAGACTTGGAAATACAGGTGGCAATGTTTGACCCCTGTGCAGTAACTTTTCCTTTCTTTTAAAAAAGGAATATAATCTTCCAAATTATAATCTTCAATATTTTGAAGAAACATTGTACTTTCGTGAGGGATAAAATTGTGAATATCATTATTGTGAAAAATTGATGCAACAAAGTAAAACTTTAAAAGAAACAAAGATATGGCAATGTTACCCCCCCCGTTACTTTAAGTCTATTTATTGTTTTGCTCTACGACAGGAAATGTGTTTAAAAACTATCAAAAGGAGAAAGAAAAATATATGGTACCTTGCTACACCTAGAAAAGAACACCCATAAAAATAGACGAAAGCAAATTAATTATTTATTATGTCATGTCCATTTAATTCTATAGAAATAGAACAGTGATGTGACCGCAAATAATAGTGATGCGCTAACAGAGGTATCTTTTTTTCCCAAATATCCACTTTTGGAATATCTCTATAGGCATAGTATGTTGGTCCCCCTTACTACCTGCTGCTTGCTTGCTTACTTGATTGATTAGCGATTCCGGGCGCGTTAACTGCTAGGGTTATCAGTTCCGTATGTGTAGTGTATGTTTTCATCGGGGAGCGTAGCAGTGATATTCTCAAACCAGGTATCTCCCACCAACGGGGCACCGCCCCAACCGGTACAAGCTCTAAGCTCCCGACCGGTCTCCCGGCGTGTGTGGTAGTGTAGTGCGTGTTAGTAGTGTGTGTGTCGAACCTAGGACCTCTTGGTCAGAGGCACTGCAGTGACATCAGTTGATGCCGTGAAGTCCTTGGGTTTTAGTTCCGACATTGGCAGGACTTTTGACACTAACTATTTAGGTAGGTCGAGTTCAGCCGTTGTCTGGCGGCCGGCCGCTCTGATTGGTAGTTTCCTTTGGTTTCGCCTATCAACACCAGGCTAAAGTGTTACCGTAACAAACGCGCCACGGGCAGCCCGCTATCTTTCCTTCCTCTCCCTTGTCCAATCCTCACCCCCTTTACTCACACACACTAACATCCACTACACTACCACACATGTCGGAAGGCCAGTCGGGAGCTTGAGAGCTTGTCCCGGTTGAGGCGTTGCCCCGTTGGCAGGAGATACCTGGTAGAGAAAAACCTCGCTAACCTTCGTATACACCGGAGCCGAATCTCGCTATTCAGAGGGGGAAGATCACCGCCACCTCTGACGACAAAACATACATTACACTTTCAGAACTAATGACCTTATCAGGTCACGCGCTATCAATCAATCTACGTGTGGCCTTATCGTATTCTAATCTTACAATTAATGTACTCATTTCAGTTTATGTAGTGCATGTAACATTCTTCAGTATTCATAGAATGTGGTTTGACCCACTTGAAGTGAATTTAAAAAAACCTTGCTGAAGTACGGTAGTGAGATGAGGATACTTTTAGTGGATATGTGAAAGGAAAGTGCAATTGACAAAGTTCTTTGCAATTTATAAAAAAAAGTGTTAGTAATGTCAAGAGATGACACTTGATATGCTCACTATTTACTGTTATGGAGTAAGTAAACATTCAGAAGTTTGAGGCCGTGTGTATATGATCTATAGGTCTGGCACGTTTATGAGAATCTAACGACTTAATGAAATATGAATTTCCTCCCCATTCTGTATAGTTTTAAAATACGATTATGTCGGACATTGAGGGAAACAGAAATCGCGTGTTTCCAATGTACTTATTTATTCCTTGAATGTTGGCATTGCCTTCCAGATCGTTGCTGTCCTTGTGGCTACTGCCGTCGCTCAAAACGCCACAAGTACCACCACTCTCAGTTCGAATCCCAGCACTACCACTTCAGCCGCCGGCAACTTCGTCAGTTCTGCCAGCTCCACTTCTACAGAGGGATTCAATGATACCGCTTTTAATTCTACTCAAGAAAACAGCACTAGTTACTATGAATACATCGTTGTTTGGGAATTTCCAGATCCTTGGTTCATTAGATATTTGAATAGTATGTTCAATGATTTATTTTACAATTGGGGTTTCAATTGGGGTCATAGGCCTTACGGGCGTCCACCGCACTATGAAGACGAGAAGTAAGTTTTCTTCAAGGACAGTGGTGTTAGAAGCGTGTGGTTTCCCTACTTAATATCCATATGGTATTATTCGTGTTAGCTTTTAGATGATTGTAAAGTGATGCTTTAGAATAAAATGATGTTGCAAACAATAAATACACTGCACATATATTTTCTGCACGTGGTCTTGGGTCTAACTGAAAGTGCTTATATTTTATTAGAAGATTTAAATATCACTGAAGATATCAAAATTACAATAATGTTGTTAATGATATCCACTACAACTTTAACTAATTAACCTAAATGTTAGTGTATTAAATAAGTTTTGGATGGCATACGTACTTTATTGAATTAGTACACTTTTCGCAAATGTGTCTCGTTAAAAGCGAGCTTTAGGGATGTAATAAAGTAACATTAAAAATAAATTGTCAATTACATTTTTAACATAATTGAAAATGATTAAGAAGTAAGGATAACTTTAAATTGTAGTTGATCATCAATTTTGTTGTAACGTCACCTTTTACTATCAAGGTAATGGTTAATATGTGATGGCAATTGTAAATAGATACTATTATTTTCATGGCGGTCTTCAATAAAAGTAATATCGTTCTTAGGAAAGTGAATAATTATATTTTAACGCACAATTATTTGAATTATAGTGAACAATTAAAAATTCTACTTTAAAAACTATACTTTCATCTGCGATGCTGCTGTATCCAAGTATACAGGATGTCCCACCAACTATGGACCACCCTCATCACTTTTAAACGGTTCAGAATATCGAAATGCAGTTTTCGCTGAATAATGCGGAATCGTGGGGCAAATAACATGCCTTAGAGAAATTGTCTATAACATTTTTAGTTTTCGACAAATTTAATAATCTATGATTTTTTAAATAGAACGATATATTTTTCTCACCAGCAATCAATAGATCATGAAAAGAGGAATAAAATGATGTTTCATATGTTAGTACTTTGATTGTAAGTTGAGTGTAAAATTAAACTTTCTGATATGTGATTTTGAATTCAACGGACAATATTTCGTGTAGCAGCCCCTGCAACTCTCGCCTTCGGGGAAAATGGCCTTAGCGGCGGCAAGACTGTTGCGTGGAGAGAGGAGACTGAGAGGGTGGCAATGGGGGATGAGTGACCTAACTACAGTAATCCAATGTCTTGACACAAAGGTCACACTAAGAAACACCAATTTTAACGATCAGAATGAAATTTTTTTCCATTGATTTATCTGCATTCGACTTGTCTTCTTTAATAATAAATATCATTTTCAAACTTGACAAGAATCCAATCACCGTCTCTTCGTTAGTAAATTTCATTTTTAATTAAGATGATCGTTCACTTCGCAACCATACCTCTACTGCTGTTCATAAATGGAAAAGAAAACAGTATACTTTCATTTTCTGCCATGGATTTTCAAGTTTGAGACAGCAAGTGGCGTTATGAAGTGAGAAACTCTCCAATCAGTATTAGCAGTCGTGACTGCAGATGTACATTTATGTTAAGTTAAGTAAATTTACATGGACAGTCTGTTAAGAGTGTTTCAAAATTTGTATTGCTTTGTTCTTTTGGTAGTGTTTACAAAAGGCGTTTATTAAGAGTAAATAATAAGAGGAAAAATCTTCGTATCTATTATTTGATGAATTAATCAAGATATTACAATACAAATCTTTAAGCATTCATTCCCTTCTCTTGTTTTAAAATGACAGCTTGTTTTCTGCCATAACACACTTAGCTCGGTTCTCGATTTTTGTAAGTTTGAAAAGGACCTTTATTATTATCGACCTTCCGCTACAATTTTTTTTGTTCTTTAGGATGATCGTTGCTTTGGAATTTCAGTAGAAGAAAAGTTAAATTCAGATGAACAAATGGGAAAAAATCTCTCATTCTGATCGTTAATATTTATGTTTATTCATATGATTTTCGTGTCAAGACCATGAATTGCTATCCTTCACGGCCACCCCTCTCACACTCCCTGTTTCTCCACGAAACCGAGAGTGTGACTCGACGCCGAGAAGGCCACCTTCACCAAGGGCGACTGTTGCAAGGGCTGCAACAGGAAAGGACCGTTTACTTAAAAATCATATATAAGAAAGTCTAATTTTATACTCAAATTACTACCAAAATACTAGCATACGATACATCATTTTATTCCTCTTTTCATGGTCTTTACATTGGCGGTGATAGAAATATATAGTTCCATTTAAAAAATCAAAGATGATTAAATTTCTCTAAAACTAAAAATATTATAGACAATTTCTGTACGGCATGTTACTTGCTCCACGATTCCGCTTTGTTAAGAGAAAACTGCATTTCGATATCCTGAACCGATTAGAAGTTATGGGGGTGGTCCATAGTTGGTGGGACACCTGTATAAGTGCAGACTTCATACAAAAGTTCATTAATATCTAATTTGAGTACTGCTGTTGCTAAGGCTAGATAGTATTATATTTGCTTGTGAAAGTTGCCATCTTGTAATATAGTTATTTTTTCTGTAACGATACATTTACGTGTGTGTGTGTGTGTGTGTGTGTGTGTGAGAGAGAGAGAGAGAGAGAGAGAAACAGAGAGACAGAGGCTGGCATACAGGCAGGGAGGTAGATAGGCTGTCATGTAGACACACAGACATACATACATATATAAAGACATACTAACGAACAGCCACGCAGACAAACACGCAGATAGACAAAAAGAAAACAGTATACTTTCATTTTCTGCCGTGAATTTTCAAGTTTGAGACAGCAAGTGGCGTTATGAAGTGAGAAACTCTCCAATCAGTATTAGCAGTCGTGACTGCAGATGTACATTTATGTTAAGTTAAGTAAATTTACATGGACAGTCTGCCCTAAACTGATACACATATATACTACAAACTGACTCACTGATTGTCAGAACAATTGAATCATACTTTAATGAAGAGCATGTGTTATTTTATTCCCATCATATCATATATTATCTTTGTGAATGCTGTAGTTCACACATTAGAAACTAGCGAGAAGAACTTTAGCAATAATTACTGTCAATAGAAAAATATTGTATAATTTTTTAATGAAGCCTATTTAATTTTAATTTTTGCTTGAAAAATATCTTTAATTCAATAATTATGTTCACTTGTGGTTATATTTGAATATTCCCACTCTGTATTTCATTGATTTCTATTGCTTATTTGCAGAAAGCACAACCAAGAGACCACTATCTTGACTGATGTAAGTCTTCAATATTTCGACTAAATGAATTTTAGTAAAATGAAAGCCTTAAGTTTATGGATATTTGCGTGTATTATGCATATATTCATTCCAAACTTGAGTCGACTTGCGAATGTTCATATTTTTTTCAAAGGGCGATCAAATCTATAGCTGATGCACAACATTTTTCATTTTGCAGCTGCCAGCACAAAAACGGTAAAAGAAGGATTAAGAAATTACAATTTTTATTTAACAAGACTTCCACACTACACTTCGTTTACAAAACTTCCACACTGTACTTCGAAACGAAGACTAATAATAATTATTTATATTTTCCCTTTAAAAGCGGAAATAAGATGATACATGTATTGCTCAGTGATTAGCATATTAATTGATGACACTCTGTTTTAAAAGTGATTGCATTCGAAAGATAATTACGGTTTTTCATTTTATTGTACAAAAATATTTGTTATTTTCTAGTATATCCACTAGCTCCATTTCAGCCGGATTGCTTGTACAACAAGATTGGAGAAGCCACTTTCCATGGTTTGTGGGAAACATGCTAATATCTATGGTAATAATTTCCCTAAAACATGGCTTAATTAAATACACCATTCTTAAAAATAAACTTCTCTAGACATTTGAAATCTATTTACTGTTCAATTAACGCTTGTTTTACAAGTGAAAACTTGTTAGTGACAACATTTTTCTCGTATCGCGTCTCCTGGTCTTTTATCTGCCGATCCCAGGTATTTGCTCTGCTTCTGGTGGCCAAACGTCTTCATTTCCTGCTCTAATTAGCACTCGGGGGACAGGAAACGAGAGCCCGCGGCCGAATTCCCCCATCTCCTTTGTCCTTCATTCCTCCACCGCCCTTCCCTTCCCGTCCAATCCCCAGGGCAGTGCGTCAGCGCTTCCCTTCCTCGACCGGCACCTCACGAGAGATGGCAGTTGGACGGGGAGCAAGACGCAAGATTAGATTGAGGAAGATTTTGAATTTGGTATTTTATAATCTGTATTTATCCTTGTTTTATTTGGGAAGTGTTTCAGGGTTTAACAAACATAAAGGCATTTAGTACGTACTTAAAATAATTAGAGCAAAACTATACTCCTTAGTAAAATAATCGTATTTCAGAATACACACATGTAGCCATGAGCATTTTAGAAAGTGCTCATTCACATATTACAAACGTCGTCTTTAATTAGTGATTTTTGACATTTCTAAATAAGATACGGTCTGCTTCTTATGAATAATCCCGATACCTTACAATGCGAAGGAAAATATTAAAAACAAAACAAAAAAACTTATAGATGAGTCATGTGATCTTAAATCACGAATAGTTATACAAATATTTTCATTACTAATTTTCAGTGCGTGCGTATTGAAAGGATGCTACAAAACCTCCAATCATGTATGAGGTGTCTAAAGTTTTGTTAGACGTCCAGGAACTTGAAAAAATCCAAAAACAATTAAACAAGTATGATTTTGATTGAAAAGTGCCAATATTTCATTGGGTTATTTCGCCTGTCCTTGTACTGCACATACCGACTGAAATTTTATACTCAGTGCGTCACGCCGCAGCTGACATGCGACACAAAGGCTCCAAGCATGAGTTTACCCACCATCAAGTATTTGCTGTCCACGCGTTATAGACCCCAACTTCTATATACTTGATATGTGAAGA
This sequence comes from Acheta domesticus, assembly GCA_031308135.1. NCBI lineage: Eukaryota > Metazoa > Arthropoda > Insecta > Orthoptera > Gryllidae > Acheta > Acheta domesticus. The sequence continues at coordinate 163,132,913 of JAHLJT010009436.1, forward strand.
ACTGTTGTGCTCATGTACTAGTACATTGTTGTAGTACACGTGAAGACAGTTTTTGTTAAAATATGAAACTTATTGGAGTGTTCTTCAAAAGTATTTTATTTATTGTTTTTAGCAATGTGCCTACTAGGTTTCGGGATATCATTTTGCGTAGGTTTGTTCAGCAGTATTTTTGCTGCAGTAGATCTCTAATTTCGAATTACATTAAATAATTATAATTCTAATAAACTTCATTACTATAAATTCTGTGGTGGCAGCAGAGATTTTGTGTAAATCGATAATAAAATTCCAACGATAAAGAGGTATCGACCACAATAGTAGACTACTTTTGTGGTTGATACCTCTTTATACTTGGAAATTTATTCATTACTATATTTGCTATTTTCAAACTAAAAATAATAAAACATCGTAATATACATAAATACCGTTAGCCAAACAAGACAGTTACTTTATGAGTGACGGACTCTCGAAGTTCTTGTTTTCCATTGTAATTCACTTCCTTGGAAGGCAGTAATACCGAACAAAATTTTTAAAAAATATAATTAATAATGATAGAATTTCATTTGTTAGAATGGAGTTTCTAGAGAGAACGTGTACAAAATACGGTGACGTATAAAATAGACATTTTATTATGAACTTTTTCTGACAATTAACATATTTTTTCTGTTTCTCAACGCCGAAGATGTAGTGCCCAGAAGAATAGCCGCTGTGCAGCGCGCGGCTTTGTGATCTTCTCAAGAGCGTTTAGCAATGTCGTTAACGTAATGTTTCGCTTGCCCGGAATTAGAGCTTGTGCCCGTAGGAGCGCTTGTTCCCTCGGCGAACATTCTCTCCCAGAAGGCAGAGATATACAAATTCCCGCGCGAACAAAGATTTGCGTCGATAAAAGGGTGGAATATTGATACTTTTTTCAGTAACTTCCAGTGCGTGACGGCAGCTAAGTTTTTCACACCACATAGAAATAGTGAATATCATTTATAAAAGAGGCCAGATTTCGACCTGCACCTGTTTAAATGTTCCTTGTCAGATAAAAGTGTTCACGTCCTAGAGAATGAGCATGAGGTTCACTGATAATTTTGTAGTAAAAGTAGAGCCGGGGATGTGGGACGCTATTTTAATAACAATACTATAAAACATTTAGTTGGTTTAACGATGCAAATAGGTTTTCTGTAACTTGGGAACGAAATTTTCCAGTTTTCAAATATTGCTAACATCGGCTCATTGATACTTTTAACTATGTGTAGTGAAAGGTGTGGAAGAGTTTCTGTTGCTTTTGAAAACTTGCACATATTCCGACAAACGTGACATACAGTTTCTTACTATTTTTAATAAATCATATTAATCCTTAAGTATCTCAGCTTCTACCGCTATTTTCTTTTGTTAATTTTGTCTATACTGGTTGCGTTGCAACTTCGAACATCGCGCTAAGTATCATTCGAGATTCTCTCTCTGATGTGATAACATCTTTCATGTAATTTTTGTTACTACTCGTAAATTTACCATGAAGGCATTTGAAGACTTCTATTAGTGTAAACGTAAGTAAATTTACTTACGTTTAGAAGTACTGTTGTAGATTTACATACGTTCAGAAGTACGTAGTAGAAGTACTGTCTTTGGGATTTTTGTTCAGAGCATGACGTTGTTTTCTTGTGTGTTTCAAATAATATTTCATTCTCTGAAAAGACAACTACGGTTTTGTTATGTTTATTTAATTTTTAATTTAGTTTAGTTGAAAATGTCGAAAGAGAACAAGCCTATTAATGTCTCCCAACGTTAGCTGTTGGTCCAGAACCAAATTACTTGGAGATTTCCTAGAAGTTGGGCAATGAGATTGGGATTAATATCTGTTGTGATTAATTATGTGCAATGACCAAATTTATAATATTGATTTAAAAGAAATAATCTTAAAAAAATATATGAAACTGAATTTTAGATTAGTTTCAAACATTCCTGTAACTGCTCTGCTTTTAAAAATTTAATTTAAGTATTTTAAAAAAATATTACGAAAATTTTGATTCAAATATATTATTATTAGTTATATAAGAAGTCAATTCAATAAAAGCATTTAATAATGTGCAAATAACATGAAAAAATACCAGTCAGAGAGAGCGGTGTTACCTACAATGTAATAAAATTTAAGGGTTTACTTAAGGGTTAAATCGAACCAATTTGAAATACTATTACTAGCGATATACTATAAGAATGAAGGAAGCAAAAAGCATCAATTGGAAAACCTTTACGTCACCGCGAGAAGTAACGACCGCGTGATCAGGCACTGAAAACATACATCAACCATCAGAAAGCATGATTCACGACGAGGAAGCAAAGATGCAAAGATGTGTGGGAAAAGGTATGACATATTGATTTCGGTGTGCGTATGAGGAACAGCCATAGCTGTCTCAGACTAGTGGTGTCAAAGTCTTCAACTGGTGGCTGCGGCACGCGTCGTGGCACCGTAGCATGCCACGAGTTTCTCTGCGCAATTAGTGTCGGGAAAGGAAGGTATTAGTAACCCCGCCGTTTTATAATAGGGATGGCGTTGTCTCTGGTGGGGGGGGGGATAATGAACTGCGTGGAGGGGCGATTTCGTCGTGGCACTCGTGCCACGGACTGCCGCTCGTGGCATCGAGTTTGACAACACTGTCTGAGGCGGTCATTTCCAGCACTTGAGACGGTCATTCCCAGCACAAGGTCGTAGGTTCGGGTCCCGCCTTGGGCATGGTTATATGTCCTTTGTTTCTAATGTATGTATTCTTGCAGAGGGCCTCGCCTTCTGCTGATCCCATCTCAGAGGTGCCCGCAAATATGTTGGTAGTCTAGTGTATGGCCGAATGTGCGTCCTGTCAGGGTCCGTAAACGGTAATCGGCTCTCCGCTGGATAAGCGCCCTAGGGCAAAAATGTAAAAAAAATCTTCATTTATTCAACGATCAGTGATGTAATTTATAACATTTTGTGGCTTTGATCGTAAATACCGTCTCTGCTACGAATAAAATAATGGCAAAGTTTAAATATCTACGTCCAAAAGAGCTTGGTTTGTAAGTCGAATTCCCATATTGAAACATTAAACGGCCGATAGATGAATGATCTGGTGCACCGCTCCAAAACGGCGAGAAACGGAACGTCAAGCAACTGGACCAACTGCTGAGGTTGTGACGCATTCTACCTGGTTATTATTTAGTAATAAAGATATTCAGAGTTGAAAAATTCAATAAATTAATAGTCGAGTCAACGAACCGTTTCATTGTAATAATATTACTTCTGCTAAAAGAAAGACTATGGTATTTTATAAAAGTTAGAATCTGATAACATTACTAAGTAATGAAAAGAGTTTGAAATAGTCTTTATTTCTAATCCAAAGAAATGTTCATAAGTTACGGAAATGTTTCCGTGAGATTGGAAGTTTCTAGCAATTATTTTATACATCTTGACTGCTTCTCTTTAAAAGAATATCATTGAATGTTGAACTATCTTTTGCAAACTATCCTTTACGCAGCTTGGGGAGCAAAGAAGGAACAAATGTTATTTGAGATTATCTTCCTTACACGCGTTTATTAAAGTGAAATTGAACCATATAACGTAATGGCGTGATAACGAGGAATATCTTATAAATGAACGAGTTCCTTCTACTTCGCATTCGTTTCCTTTACGACGTTTTGTTCTTGTTCGCGTTTTCTCGACGGATACAAACGACCTCCATTAAAGCGTGATATCTATCGAAATGAACGCCACGCCCCTAGGTGACGGAGGGGGCCTTCCTTTATGTCGTCACAAGGGGGAACTAAAGTTTCTGCTCGCACATTCGGACTCGGCAATGAGGAACAGCCGCTTACGGAGAGATAGCAGCGCTTGATCACGGGCCAAAGTTCTTCCAAACACAGCGCAATACAAGTCGCACTTAACTTCTTAGATGGTGGAACAAACGTGTTTTTTTTTTGAGAAAGTAGAGAACAAGTTTAGTGCATTGCTATTACCAGAGGGAGAGTGATGGAGGATTGCAAGGGGGAGTGCGGTGCTGTAAAGTTTTCGAGTCTCTTTTCAACAGAGGAATTGTTTTACTTGTTATGTTTGAAGCTTATGCAACTCCTTGTATTTTGCTAGTAAAAGGCACTGAGACTGGGGCGTCTGGCTTGCTCTCACATTTTCCTCGTCCAGGTAAGTTAAGCGCTGGAGGGATTTCGTGATAGTTCGAACCGACAGTTGTAATAACGTATCAGATCAAAACTTTTGAGATTAACTTCGTAAGTTTCGACTGCTGGCAAAAGTTTCAACGTGAATTCGAAAGTTCATAAACGCAACGGTATTTCATGTCGGAGTGATTTAGGGGAACTGCAGAGGATGTTTTTCTGCGACCTCCAGTCTTTCCTTCTGGCTCGTCAGACCGTATTGTCGATTGTTGATTCCACACTATCACAAAAGTTTCAAAGCATGCCGTAGAGGAAATAGTGCTCCTTTCCTTACAAAGAAGCTTAGAATTTTGAACACGTTATTGTGCAAAGAATTGTTAATCATTTTCCTTATGAGAAACAGATGCGTGCAAATTATATAATGAAGTGTAGTAATAAGCTCTGTTCTAAATACATGTATTCCAATATTTTTGTGAATTAATGCGTTACTCTGCATAAACCTGTAACCAGGCATGTCTAGACAAGATCATGCATACTGCAAAATAGTACAAGAAATGCAGTAAGGATTTTAAAATCTTGGTAATTTAAGAGATGTCTACAAATTTGAAGTTGAATGAAGCAAGCAAACCCCATAAGCTGCAACTCTTCAAATTTTCCCATTATTCATATTTCAAGCAAACTGGTATGTGCGTTATATTTGATTTTTGAAGTTCAATTTTTTCGGCATATTTTCTTAAATTCCTTTTTTGTTACGTGATGTGTGTGAAAATGATACTTTACTAAACATATTATTCATTTTGAAAATTACGTTATAAAAGATTCACAGTAAGCAAATTTACTGTGAATCTTTTACCATTACCATTACTAACATCAGCATAATCTGGCAAAGAACACAATGATAAAGAGGCAAATGTATTATTCATTCGATACGAGATTCATTCGATACAAGAACTTGTCAAGAAGGGTGTAATTAATTTAATAATTACTTGTTTAAAGTGACATGAAATAAATAATTTAAAGAATATATAAATAAATTAAAAATTTGTTACACGTATAAATAAGTGAAAACTGATTTCAAATAAAAAATGTATACGATCAATTTTATAACTAGTACAAAAAGGAAACTTTATCTTTTAATGAAGGAATCCCCATATTAAAAATGTACAAAAAACATACTATTTTATTTGTGTTTAATATTATATTTGAACAAACGAAATGCAAAGTTTTTGAATATAGTTGAAGAAACAAATTATTCTGTTATACGTTTTCTCGGATTTTCTTCAAATTAAAAAAAAAGTTATCAACGTTTATTACCATTTTCTGAAACATGTTTGCTGAATACAATTAATTAGCCTGATTCATTAAATTTCCTTAGTAGGCGTTAACAAGGTGTCTATGCGAGGTGATGAATGACCCCTCTACTACATGTTCTGCTACAGTTCACTATAAGTATTAGTAGAGCACGAGAATTGTTCCCTCGGAATTATGAATAGAGGTATGAGTTGAGATATGTGAAAACTATACTTCATGGTTTATTTTACATAAAAGACGACATTCCATAACTGTAGAGTGGGCAGTTTTATACTGCTCAACTTTGAACTTGCGCGTGCCGAAGGTCAGGGATAACGTGTTTTTGGTGCATGAACTTTCAGAACTCGCAAATTTGTCTTTTTGATAGTACTTATTCCCAGTAAATAGCTTTGTAATATACTAAATAAACTAAATTGTAATACTATTATTTTTTAAAACAAAGTATACTCACAATGAATCTGAAAGAATGAAGTGTTCGCCGGCCCAGATAACCGAGGTCGCTAAGGCTGAAGGGTCGTAGCTTCGGAGGGAACGAGGCCTCGAAGGGTCGAGGGTTTCGACTTCCCCCTCGGGTATAAATGTTTGTGTGTTTGTGTTGTCCTCACATGTTCTTTCTACAGTTTCCCTTATAATTAAAACAATCACAGTGGTCGCTATATGACGAAGATGTTGAAAAGCATCCTTAAAAGAAATGAAGGGTTCGATCAAATTATTTCTTGATATTTTTATTGCCAGTATTCTTGAATACTTGAAATAAGAATTAACACTGGTATTTACTATGAGTGATTGCTGTATGTCAGAAGTGCGAGGTATACAACACGAGCCGTGAGACAAAGCAGTATGTAAAAAACGGCCTTTCTTATTCAGCACTATTTAGGCATTCCATATCTACGTTTATGTACTATCTGTTCCAACAACTGTCGGGATAATAATATGATATCCATATGACGTTTTAAAATGATGATTGTCATGAAGATAACAATACTCTTTCCACGTTTTCATCATCTCACTACTGTACAACATTGTAAGGCATTTGTCTGCGGTAATCCAGGAATAAAAAAACACAGTCCCAGTTAAATATTTAAATCCTTGTTTGTAAATGACATAAAAGGATTGTAACTATCTTTAGGATGCAGATGCGTTCAACGGTCAATTCAGAACATTTTCCTAAAAAAAATTTAGGAGGGAAGGAATAAAATCCAGAGTCCATTCGGAAGTTGCAATCTTTTGATAGGAAAATAACCGTAATTCTACTGAAATGCTTGTTTTAAAACTATAAAATTCCCGAATCGTCAAAACATCGGTGAGGTACGGAGCCAAGCGGTTTTGCCGATGGAACAGTCGCTGCACTGTGGGGTCAGTCCACGATAAGGAGGTCAAACATGACAGGTTTTGTAACAATACTAAGTGTTGATGCTGCGGAATAGTGGGAGAGCTTTTGAAGAAATTATACCAAGGAAAAACCGCTAGTCGCTCGTCTACGCTCTGATCATAAGGAAAGGCTCTGAAAAACAATAAATATCCAGACTGTTTGCATGTCTCGGCGTAATGAAATATTGAAGAAATTGTCAGCGTTACCTGGTTCTGGCCGAAAAGAAATCTACATCCTTTCATAGAAATGCACATGAGGCGTTGGTTCTCCATCGTAAGTTTTTATTTTAGCATAAAGCTTTTCCGGGCGCATTGCGGCCATCTTCAGTGCTACAAAAATAATAATAGTAATAATAATAATATAATAATAATAATAATAAGATATCTAAATTACAAAAAATAAAAAAATTACAGAATATTATTGTGAATTAGATTTAAAGAAAAATATAAAACGTGAAAATGGACACTTCTTTTTAATGAGAAATGAAAATTAAAATGAATGAAATCTATTACAAAATAATATTATGAAACAAATTAGATGATTGAAAACTAGAAAAATTGTAATATAAAATGTGAAAATGGAAGCATAATTTTGAATAACGAATGTACTGTTCTGAAGAGAGGCGAAAATAGGAAATGATTAAATAAGTAACTAAATAAATAAATGAATTAATAAATTTAGGTGAGCAAACTGACATACCAATTTGAGGCGGCTGTGGTCCTCCGTCCAGATAAGACAGGGAAGGGCGAAGGCATTGTACGCTATTTAAAGGAAACTTTCAATGGAGGGAGGGGGAACGCAGGTTTTTTTCTAGAAAATGGCCGTTACCGGAAAGGCCCGGCCGAGTGGCGGAAAAGAGGCAGGCGGAGGGGTTATTGTGCTCGGGAAGCGGCCAGTTTCAGGAAGGGGGAGAGAGAAGTAATCTGTTCATTCAAAATAGCGTGTTGGGGATTGTTTAATAAATTATTAATGTGTATTGCTTGTAGTTTAAGTCTATGTGTGTTTCTGTTTTCAATTTCTAAAATTTTGACGTCAGTGTCTGCATTAAACGAGTGTCCTTGTTCTAATAGATGGTTGTCAAAGTGTGAATGTGTAGTTTTGTGTGTGAGAGCTTCAGAGGGGTCTCAGCTGAGGCTGCCGGGGGACTCATGGACCCCCAGAGGGAACTCAGCTGAGGGTCAATGGGATGGGTCTCAGGGGATGGAATAGGATGGGTCAAATGGGTCTCAGCTGAGACCGCCGGGGACCTGATGGCCCCTCAGAGGCGTCTCAGCTGATGCCGCCGCCGGCCTCATGGCGCCTTGGAGGTGTCTCAGCTGAGGCCGCCGGGGAGTTCATGACACTAAATGTAACGAAGTTCAAAACCGCAAACAATTTTGAAATTTTGTCCGTCTGTTTGGTGGCCCGGTGGCACCGCGCGCTGCGTGCGATTGCGGCTGAGCGCTGAGCGCTGCTGCGCGCCTCGGAGCTCAGGGGCGCAGCGCATCTCCCCACCGCAGCTGGCGCCCAAGTTTGCGACCGCGCGATCAGCAGACGGCGATGACGTCACTTAAACAGGGAACTTTTAATCTAGCCGCTCCCCATTACCAACTTCAATGGGGCAGGCCAGAATCTGCCGTGATTAAAACCCCGTGGTTGGGGTTGGGGAGCGGCCGGAAGGGGGGCTCGGCGGGGCGGAAGGTCGCCGGGGCGATGACAGACCGCGCAGGCGCAGGAGATGCATCCGGTCACGACCGAAGGCCTGATGACGGAAGAACCGATGGAGGCGATGTTGGGCTTGGAAGACGGTAGGTTGGTACAGTTGGTAACAGTCTTGTTTGTACAGTCCTTAATTTGCTAGAAAAACGTTAATTTGAAGTGGAAAATTAATATTAATGAAAAATATATTACACAATAATTGAATAATTCCAGTTAAATAAAATGTAACTCTGTACACCTAGAAGAAATGACCTTGAATTTGAAATTTACCAGCACATTTAGTCTCTCGGGAACTAGCCGCTAGGAAGGTTTCCAAGCAACAAAATGCGCTGGTGAACTTCAAATGCAAGGACGTTTCGTCTAGGTGTGCAAAGTTACATTTTATATAACTGGAATTATTCAATTGTTTTGTAATATATTTTTCATTAGTATTAATTTTCCACTTAAAATTAACGATTTTTGAGCAAAGTCAGAGAAGGATGTAGTTATTTGTGCACCAAGGGTCTTATAAGGGTTCTAATGATCGAGCGGAGAGACAAATCCCGAGGGTCCTCGACCCGAGACAACCAGTTAACGCCCGTGGTACATACAAGATTTTATTTTTTACCTAATTTCAATTATTCGTATTGTCTTATTTAATAATTAGTTGTTAAATTGACTCTGTTTGTTATTTCCTATTTCCTTCATATAATCTCCTTTCATGATTCCCCCACATAATTCCCTCCCTAAGAGAACTTTAGCGACATTCAACCGTTTTCATATTTCCCTCGTCACCACCATCCTCTCGATCGAGGTAAGTTATGCAGTGAATATCGAGATCAATATCGAAGGCAATGAAGCAATGACGTATCAGTAAAAAATGACGAGAATTAACAAATGCTTGGTGATACAGAGACCCGAAAATGAAGAAACGAGGGAGTATCGGAAAAGTTGAGACTAAATCAATAACATCCAGGATGTCTCAGAGTAAATATTACAAACTTAATTTTTACGAAAGAAGACAGAGTGGGAAATTGAATACAATATCCGTCCATAAAGAGATATTCCTCTTACTTTAATTATTAATTAACTTCTTTTGTGCCCCGAGTTGGGCAACATTTCTGATATTCTTACTGACATTAATATCAATTAATTTTGATACTATTTACAAAGAGTCTTACGGATATAGAGGGATTACTTCCCCTGCTATTATCAATATTATTTCTTTAGTTGCCCCGCTATGCTCATAAATTATCACAATGTTAAAATATTATTATACTAACTTCATTTCATTTGTTGGGGATGGTAAAACAAGGACAGTGCAGTCACACTTGGGACAGTTTCTGTAAATCCTATCAGAAGTAATTCTGATAGGAACAGTCAGGTTATTGTTTAACAAAAGTGATTCCTCTCCGCATCCATACTGCAGCTAGTCCCTTTTTCCTTAAGTATTTTTCTGGCTTCATAAAATACCTTCCTCTCATAGTATAATGATGGTTATGTTATTGTATTTAAACCCTCATTCCAATCAGGCAAGACTTCAGAAGCTTTAAGATCGTTTTTTTTTTTCGTTTGGCGGCGATCCATTCATCACAAATAATAGTAGAGATAAATTTCACAATAATTGGGTTACCTTTGACTTAGAGCGGTGAATCGAGTAAATATCGTGAGTATTGAACGTTAAGCCCAGAACACAACCAATCTAGGCAAGAATACTCAGAAAATCTGCAACAGTTTCACGTGGTTTAAGCATTGTACCCAGGATAACCAATTAGGAATCGCTCTCACCACCGCTCAGCACGACCCATTTCCTCAGGGTTGACAGAAGTCGTAGTTGAAGGCAATGTCAAAGCTTCAACCAAACTCTTTCAAACCTCGAGATCGCTCACAACGTTTCTCAAAACTCGCCTGACTGTCAGAAAGTTTCTTCACTTCAGACTTTACCGTATCTACACTAGTTGGAAATAATTCTAGCTTTTGAACTCTAGATGGCAATGCTTCTAGCTTTTGAATTCTATCAGACAGCAAGTGAATGCCCAATACTGTCTTCTCATTAGAACGAATAAGCTCTTCCATCTTATTCTCCATTAAAGTCATGAAGTTGTGAGAATTCAACAGCTCAGATGTTGCAAAATCAGATGTATGTGTACTAGTTTTTTATAGGAGGATTTTTTATTTATTCCAAGATGGTAAAAAGAACCGGAATCTGCAAATGACACTTTTGACTCTCGAATGACTTATTCTACGGTAACGAAAAGTAGGTAATAAAGAATACGGTTCGTTTCAATAATCGCCGAGTTGTTCTTGTTTTTATTTGGAAATATATCAAGGTTTACAGAAGTGTGTGTTTTAAGGTCTCATGACTTCGAGTACGACGTTTCATACTCCCACTTGACTACAAGAGCTTATTAAGAATGAAGAGTTCGCCGCAGTGAAGAAACGCAAGTCATTACTCATGATGCACGACTTATAGAGTGCTCGAAACAGCGGCTAGGGAAACGCGAAAACGGCAATTTGTTGCCTTTCATCGCGAGAGGATTAGTTCGAGGATGAAACTACATTTGAATGTTCTCTCTTCTTAAATATTCAATAATTTATTAATTAATAAAAAAACAATTACCCATCGTCCGAATTTCGTGTACCTGTCGAGGACCTCCTAATCACCGGTACGTCCACCACAAGGCATTTTCATAAACCATTTAAAACTTTCATAAGGCATTAAGATTACGGTTGATTCAGAGGCAAAGGTGGTTCAGGGCATCAACTGATGTCACTGCAGTGCCACTGATCGGGATATCCTAAGATTCGAGTCATGGTGGTAGAATTTTCGACAATAACTTGTCAGCTAGGTCAAATTCATCCGCTGCCTGGAGGAGAATTCTAGTGTTCGGCTGCTCTGAACGGTATTTTCCGTGGGTTTTTTTCGATAAAAACCACGCGAATGCCGGAATACTACCCGAAACAGCGAGTCACGGAATGCGCCCGGTATTTCGTTCATCTTGCTTGTTCTAAGCCCACGTCTTACTTGCACGATACTACCACACTGTCGGTAGGCCAGCAGGGAAATTAGAGCTTGTCTCAGCTGAGAAGGGGCCACGCTGGTAGGTGATACCTTGCGGCATACCTTGAGGGATCCACCAAGCCGACGAAGGTCGCCAATCAGCGGAGAAAGATCACCCCCACCTCCCACGATGAAAATATTTACTAGATTTACGGGACTAACGACCTTAATATTTGACGCGCCCAGAAACATTAATTATTACGTGTAAATCGGGCTAAGTCAATTAAAATCGGCAAGGAGGGCAATTAAAAATACCCATAGAATTAAGGAGACGCATTGAAAATGTCGTAAGGCCTCGAAACATGGCGATGTATCCGACAGCATTCAAGCCCCACGATGAGAGAGTTGATGAGGCGCATGATTGTCACTAAAAGAGCAATACCCAACTTCAACCAGCACAGCCAAATATGAAATATGTAAGGGCCAGCACATCTAATGACAATCCAACTACTCGCTCGACAGCTCACAGGCAAAAGAAAACTGCTCATTAAGGAAGGAAAGTCAATCGAATATAATGAACACGAGAAATGAATATTGAAGTTAAAATATTATACCGTGTCAACATGTTTCACGAAATCCCACTTCTAGGATACAGACATCACTTATTTCAGGAATTCACTAGTTCGCATACCGAGCAGAATTTGGTGGATAGAAGGGATATTATCATTAAAAATGTCTATCTGGCACCAACAGAATGGGAAAATCGACTCCGAGAAGTTAGGAATGAATTTCAACAAAAGTACCCGGACAAAGTAGAGGGAAGGACCGATGACACTACTTGTGCAATGATGGCGAATGCTGGTATTGAAAGCCTTTAAAAGGAATCACACAAGGAAAAATCTATCTCTACAGAACACGAGAAGAACATAGCGCATCAAAGATTTCACCGTCTTCTCGATAAATATCGCAATACAGAACTTTCAAATAGACTAGATATCCCTGTTCTGAACAAAATTAGAAAAACTTCACCTGTAGTAAAAACTGTAAATAAAGTTTTAGTTTAACACATAAATAACACTCAAGTCTACAAATATTTCGCAATATACTGTGCAGCAGTAACAGCCCTTGAGTCAAATAGACAGAGTACTTACCAACACAGTATTCAGAAAGTAAATCGTAAGAAAAAAGTACTACCTTGGAAGAGTAAACATTAGAAAAGTATTGATGTGTTGTATGCAAAAGTATACCTTATTAAAATTTTGAACAAAATCATTCGAAAAGAGTTATCACGCATGCAACCGACATTGAAACAAGAAGTGCAATTAATGTAACAGACACAGAGAATGATCATCTTTTTAACCTTAGAGGAAAAAGATTAAAGCTAAAACGAGGTTCTGAAGATACAAAGAACTAATAAAAAGAAAACAGGAAAACTTGGATTTCCAAAAACAGAAAAGTTTTTAGGCAACTTGGGTTCAGACAGTGTAACTAGAGAAAGTAATTTCACTAATGTGTAAAGTAGATCAGAATATTTTGGAGTTAATTGTGGAAGGAATCAGAAAGTAGTTGTTCACTTCTCTGGAAAAAAGAAATCTAAAAATACTGCAATATCAACTGCATTTTGACAGAAGAACAAAAATAGTATGTCTCTGAATTCCTGAGAACTTTACAAACGGCAACTTACCATCAATGAGTTAGTATTGAAGCAGATGGAAACTCAGAACAGAAATCTACTTGCATGCTATTTAAGTTACACCAATTCACTTCCTCATGACTAGCTCTTGAAATATTTTGAAATTTACAAGACATCCTAGGAAATCATTAAATTCTTATAGGTAATGATGAAGACGTGAAGAACAACCCCATATTGTAAAAAGTAAAATGGCATCCGTTAGCATTTGAAGAGGATTATTCCTGTATTACCTCTCAATATGACTTTCTTTAGCCATCAATCCATTATCTCCATTATTGCAAGAAAGTAAGTTGGGATACAAGATAAAATATGATAAAAAGGCCTACATTCTTTTTACGCACTCTTAAAAGTCAATGATGGAACCATGAAGCTACTGCGATCCTTGATCAACACTGTGGCGTTCTTTAGTAAATATTTTAACACGCCATTTAGTATCGATAAAAACGCCATTTTCAATGTTTAAAAACGGGAAACTGTACAACCGAAGCACCAGTACCAAGGCGTTGAAAAATTGGAACCGGTTGCTATGTATTAAATATTATGGAAGAATAGCGCCAGAATTCCAGGAGTGACACATCCTGCGAAAGTTAACCTTCACAAAATAGCATCCGAATAGAATCACTAAAGTCTCAATTATTATGGTATAAGAACATTATAGGCTTTCAACATCTGGACTGTATCATTAATAACTATTCTTTTAGAATAATATTAAGTAGTCTCTGATTTAAATGTTTGAACAGAAAAACAAGACGATTGCTAACGAAGTTCCGATTCCTCCCCGGACAGACTCTATATACCCCGGGAAGCCGAAGGCGTACTGAAAATTCACAGGTTATGTAGGAAGCAAGAATATGAGAAATAAACTTATCAGCTCTTCTGATCAAATTATGCAGCAGGCTTTTAAAATTGATGAAACTCACTCACCTCTGAATTTTTTTATTAAAACATCGCGATACACATTGCAAATACACAAGCTCAACTAGATTCTTGGAAAGGAAAATCTGCACCGAAATTTCCCCAACCGTCTGAAAAATAACATAACTTCGCATTTACAAAGTAAATGCCCAGTATGTGAACCTAATCCAACACTGCATGGCAACTTGGCGTACAAAGATAAGAGTCTCATTTGCTAGAGGCCACCAAGGAAACGAGGATCAAACGAAATTTTCAGGTCTAAGGGCCGAATTCATAGTCGTTTCTTATAATGAGCGTTCCTTAAGTACGAGATTCCCGATTCATAAACAGTGCTTATTTTCAAATGAGTGACGAATGAGTGACTACTCATTCGTATAAGCGAGGTCGCCTGCCGCCTTAAGCATTCCTCATTCGCCAAAGAGTTAACCAGCTTTGGTTAAGTGAAGTCTTGGAACAACGCGACATGGCGAGCGACGACTTTACGGAGTACTTCGAATTTTACACGCAAAATATTGTCCGCGTAAGGAAGAGATATATCAGAGACGCTGATAATCCCTTCGAAATTTACAACGACGATCAATTTAGAAGACGGTTCCGTTTTCATAAGAGACAAAAACTGAACTCGAGGTTTGAATCTCTTCATAATTTGAAGAATTTTTTTGGCATAATTATGTTTTTTAGTCAGATATTTGTGTAAATGGAAAGTGGTGTACCAAGATCATTATTCTTTCCTGACATTTTTAGCTTTTATTTTCTCTTAAGTGAATTGTACAATGTGGAATAACAGCAATATTTTAACCATGCGCGTAAATATGAATAAAAAACCAATAAAAAAATAATTTATCAATAAAAAACATTTTAATCGAAAATATTTCTAACGATGAACCTGAAATAAATATAATAGAAACGCCAGTAGAACGTGAATGTGTACAGGCACCACGTACTTCTGGGAACATTACACCAAAAAGCACGAAACACCAAGCATTCAATATTGAAGCAGAGTTAAGAATTGAAAAAGCTTCACACATTTTGAAACTTGAAAAAGAAATTGGGGAATTAAGAAACACAGAAGAAGAATATACATGTCAACTAGCAAAGGTTCACAAAACACACAAGTCACAACAAAAATTTACGGTTACAGTCCGTTTACAGGCAATGAATCGGAGAGTATAAGTCAATGTAATGAATAACGAAACGACCGGGACCAAAAGGAAACCACAGTTAAACATTGGTTCACCTGACGGAAATGCAATGTTGCAACATTTCCGATACCTTAAGCAACACTCATTTCTGTTCACATAAGACGTCTATGAAATACAAGTCTTCTTAAGTGGCCACTCATTTTGAGGAACTTCTTATTGCTTAAGCATTTCCTTATTCCTTAAGCATCGACTATGAATTCGGCCCTTAGTCTCTTATGGTTCTCCCTAGCTCTAAACCCTCTCAGCAGAATGTTAAGAGATTCGGGGATGGGATATGAAATCATCAAAAATCCCCGTATCCTCATGAATCATCAGTTCTATATAGACCATCTCAAGTTGTACGATAGAGATAAGAACCAACTTTCTTCGTTGCTTGAACTTGTAAAGTCCTTCAGCGATTATATTTGTGTGGAGTTTGGCAGAGATAAATGTGCTGCAATGCACGTGTAAAGGAGAAAAAATTCTTGATCCTGAGAAACTCATCCTGGGATGTGGCACAAATATCCAAGAACTTGGCCAAGTGGATACCTATTAATATATTTAGAAGTGCATCTACGTTTGAGCACAAATGAAGAAAAGATAAGGCGTTATATTAAAAATAAAGTCTTGCACAGAATCGATGAAATCTGTAAAACTTTTTTTAAATGGAAAGAACCTCATATCAACCATCAACACATGGGTAGTATCTGTGACTGTCTATATATTTGGTGTTCTTCACTGGACAACAACTGAACTGCAGGACCTTAGTCGAAAAGTTAGGACTTCTCTTACCAAGTACCGCATGTACTATCCCAGCAGTTCAATGGCAAGACTATACTTTCATCGGAACGAAGGAGGTAGAGGTCTTCTAGATTTTGAGACCTTGTGCGTGAAGCAAATCAACAATCTTTGCAAATACATCCGTCAGAAAAAGACGGTTGTGGATGAATCGATTTGTGAGACGGACAAGAATTTTATCACACTGAACCTGAATCAACCGGACTCTGAGATACCGTGTATCATCAAAGAAGATAGGCTGGGTGAGTGGACCCAGAAGCGTTCGCACGGCAGGTTTCCCGCTGAGCCCAAAGGGAACGCTGTGAACATGGGATCGTCATTCTCCTAGCAAACAAAATCTGGCCTCTTTGTTGAAACAGACGGCTTTATCCTTTCTATTCAAGACGAAGTAATTATCACTCGCAATTACCAAAGATATGTAATTGGGGATATGAGTGCAGAGGACCGCCGCCCCCTTTGCAATCAACCCGGCAAAACTCTCCAACACATAATGGGCGGATACTCTGTGTTAGCACAAACAGAATACCTGAGTCGGCACAACAACGTTGCTGCGGTACTCCATCAGGCCCTGGCTGTAAAGTCAGAGAAGGTATAGAAAGAGGTCTTATACTACAAGTTCTAGTCGGATTCAGTTTTGGAGACGAAACGTGGAAGCTCCAGTCGTCCCACTGATCGTAGAGACCAAGCCAACAGACCTGACATAATATGGATCGACATGTTTTCACGGAAAGTTATTATAGTGAACATTGCTATCCCTTTAGACCGAAATATAGCTGCCTTCGTTGTCGAATAGAAGCTAAAATATCAGGACTTGGCTATTGAATTGAGCGACATGTGACGGTTATTGTCTGTTGATGTAGATCTCTGCAAATGGACTGATCTCTGAAGAACTAACTTCATCGTTTGCAAAGCTTGGCCTGGCAGATCCTAGCAGATTCAGACAACGCTGCTGCAGTACACCTCGCTAGACGAGATACTTAAAAAGTATAATAATAATAATAATAATAATAATATAATAAAAGATTCTTTGATATTGGCGAAGCTCGGTTCTTATTGGCTAACAACATAATTCCCTCGCGAACATTATGTAGTATTTACTAACATGAAAACAAAGAATTATTTATTTGGAACACTGGAGGCATTTTGGGACATGTGCGTCACCTTGGACGGACAGTCATGAACAGCCTTTCCTGAATCTAATTTTCCCAGAAACTATCTTGAAATAGTGCGCGCTATTCCTGAAACAGCCCTGTGACCGCAGCTGCCCTGGGCAGTGGCTTTTCGGCCATTGTTTTGGGCAGGTCGGCTTTAAGAAGACGAACAACGTATTTAATTACAATATCTCGAGAAGGTTGTAAATAAAATTTTGACTGACGTTGCATGCAGCCCGAGAGCCGTAGCGTTCAGAAGTGACCTTAACGTACGCAAACCAAGAGGCGTAGTACCCCGGTCGAGTGGATACCTTCCGTACACCTTTAAGTGTCAGAATGGAGCCCGAAAGCGATATCGCTTCTGACGCCGAAGCGAGCACTTTTGTACGTAAGCAGAAAGAGCGCGTTGATGTGCGGCATCCCCCGCCTCCACGTGGTCTCGGGCCGGGCAACGTTCCCCAAGGGGAACGGCAGAGAGGGGATAGAGGAGTCCGAAAAGGACAAAGACCAGTTGCTGGAGACTGAAGAGTTTAGTGTTCGTGAAGCGCTGGAGCGCTGCGAACACTCGATAAAGACACTAGGACACAAACAGAAAATTATAGTTTCTGACAAATCTGAAATGATCAGTACTTTCAAGTATGTAATGACAGTACTCCAGTCTCTTCAAGAAAGTGAGCAAAGCGACAAGGACTTATGGAACGAAGTCAATAAGACTATCAAAACCACCCTATCTGAGACACTTAATGATGTCCAGCAGAACATTGAAGAATCCTTAACAGAAGTTAAGTCAACAGTAATGAATGAGTTAAAAGACCAAGTTAAACGAACTATTGACGCTACACTAGCAGAATACACCAAAAATGTAAAGAAAACCGTGCGTGACGGTAAACGAAAGAATGGGTTTCGTCGAGCACAAACTAAATACTATCGTTTTTACCAACAGAAGTTTCGCTCAAGCAACTGCGGCGGGCACCCCGCCCAAGGCAGAAGACTTCTTACACAGAAAGAAAAGATGCAACAAAGAGAGAACCGAGAATCCTCATGTTATTGCTGTTAAAGCAAAGCCTAACAAAGACTTCATGTCAAAAGGTGACATGGTTCGAGAAATAACCAAACTAACACATGGCACACACCCGAAGATAAAATCTTTACGATGCATGACAAAATCAGGCAGCTTGCTTATTGAGGCAGGGAACACAGAGACTAAATGCCAGTTAAGTTCGGCAATAAAAAATCAAAACATATAGAAGAGAAGAAAGAGACAAAATTCTTACCTAAAATTATTGTCCACGGCATTCCCCGTGATCAAGATGAAGGGAAATGGCTAGAAGCAGTTAGAATCACTAATCGTGAAGGTGCTTCTGAAAAAGAACTTGCAAATAAGAGAGTACTGTTTAAAATGGGTAAAGACTCTGAAGTTAAATCATTTCGAAGCTAGGTACTGAGAGTATCACCAGGCTTATGGAAATACTTTACTACACAAGAACGTGTATATGGTGAATTAACCTCCTACAAATGCGATACATATGTAGCAGCAATGCGCTGCCTTAATTGCTTATAGTTTGGCCACCGTCGAAATGTATGTCAAGAGGAAAACGTGTGCAGTAAATGTGCAGAAACCCACGAGGACAACTGTCACAGAGAATCACAGAAGAAATGCACAGCTTGTGTCAGGGCTCGCAATAAAAATGTTTCACGTTCTGCTTTAGTGATCAGTGCCCCGAGCTTAAGAAAGCAATCGAGTTACAAAATTCAACGAACTGACTATGGGAACTACATTTCTGCAAATTAATGCTGGAAGAGGAAGAGCCGCAATGGCAGGGATTGAGAAGCTTTTAGTAGAACGAACATTTATAGATGTTATTTTAATTCGAGAACCATACATCTATCCCAATAGACTTAACGGACTTTCTAAATCCCTTCAAGTCATTGAAACTTCAACTTTTCATCAAACCAGAGCGGCAATTATAGTTGCAAATCCACAGCTCCGTGTACTGGCGCTAACCCAGTTCATGACTAATGATATAGCAGTCTGCAAACTTAAACAACCTGGTAAGCCACAATTTGTGGCAATATCAGCCTATATGGTGTTTTGAAATCTGCCTGGAACGTCCCCCAGGCCCACTCTTTACCAGCGGGACGGTGGCGAAGATTCAGAGGTCAGTTAGAAAACGAACAATGTATTTAATTAAAATATCTCGAGAAGGTTGTAAATAATGTTTTGGCTGACGTTGCATGCACTTGCGAGAAAATATTCAGGAAATCTACCTGGAACGTCCCCCAGGCCCACTCTTTACCAGCAGGACGGTGGCGAAGATTCAGAGTTCAACTTAAGAAGACGAACAACGTATTTAATTACAATATCTCGAGAAGGTTGTAAATAATATTTTGGCTGACGTTGCATGTACTTTGCGAGACAGTATTCAGGAAATCTGCCTGGAACGTCCTCCAGACCCACTCTTTACCTGCGGGACGATGGCTGCTCTCCCGTGTGTCTCCCTTGTGTCGCAGAGCTCAGCCATCGCCCTCCCTTCGCCCGTTATGAGCGCCGCTCCCGCCTCGGCAGACGAGAGCCCAGAATAAACAGCCGTGCGATAGTGGCGCCGCTAACGGGAAGGAAACGTCGGCGGGTATCATATGGCTCGTCGAGGACCAATAGCAGGTGGAGTCCTTTGACAAAACTGCGCGCCGCGCGCTGCTTTGATGTTCCCCTTTTATTAGCTGCCTCTCCGCCAGGTGCGCGCGGAGCGGCTCGCAGCACCGCGCCGCGGCGCGCGCGGGAAGACACGGCCCGTGCGACGGCGGAGGCCGGTAATAAAAGAATTGTTAATATTAACTGCCTCTCGATGGAGGATGATGGCGGCGGACCAAAGGGAATATAACGGGCCTGCATTATCCCTTCGCTTTCTTCTCCCTCGAAATCGACGTTCGTCCGGAGGCTGCCTTCTTGGAAATGCGCATGTTGCACCCGTAACAATGGAGGGTTGCTTAGCGCTCCGTCTTGCTTTCTCGCAAAAGGAGGATAAAAAAATATTGAAATTTTTATTGGGAAGTACAAGGTCCAATTTAAAACTCACTATTCTTGTGTAGCTTTCCTTAAAGCAATTACCTACGTTGGTACTTAATTTAAAATTACGTTCATTCAAACTTTCAAGAGAATCACCATGCATCGATATAACCTTTTCTTCTTAGGGAAGACGTTAATCAAAATATGCTTATTTTAGACATAATTTAAATGTAAATCCTACCTTTTAATCAGTATGTATAGTAAATTATTTTTGGTCCGTTTAAGTAGAATTTTCAGTATTTCAAACAAGTAAAATTTGAATCTGTAGCAGATGATACGTGTTGAAATATTATTGTTTTCATGTAGAACTGATTTTCAGAAAAGGTTACATTTTTTTTTGTTAAATAATTAGGTGGACGTTCATAGTGTTCATTGATTAGTGTTCTGAGCGCGTCAACTGCTAAAAATCAATCATTCCCGTAAGTTTAATGCATGCTTTCTTAGCTTAGAAGTAGGCGATGAACTCACGCTGGATGGTGAAATCCGGCGCCAACCTACACGGCGAGGTTTTCCCCAAAATGTGTCTCCTACCAGCGAAGCTCCTGCAGGGACAAAGCTCCCATCTGGTTTTCCGACATGTGCAGTAGTGTAGTGCATGTGAGAAAAAAGAGCTAAGGAAAGGCCAAGGAAGACGAAGGAAAGATCGCGCAAGGTCAGTGGCTTATTTGTTGGTATCTTGCTCCAGCTTTCGCCTGGAGCTGACTGGAGAAACCAGACAAAATTCCGATCAGAGCAGCCGCCGCTAGAATTCTCCTCCAGGCAGCGGCTGATTAATTGATTCATGTTTCCGCGTCAACTACTAAGGTCATTAGTTCCGTTAATGTAGTGCGTGTTTTTATCGGGAGGTGGGGATGATCTTTTCCCCACTGGATGGCGAGATCTGGCGCCGACCTACCGTCGACTAGCGGAGTTTTCCCCTCAACCAGGTATCTCCCACCAGCGGGGCACCGCCCCAGCCGGGACAAGCTGTAAGCTCCCGACCGGCCTCCCGGCATGTGTTGTAGTGTAGTGCTTATTAGTGTAAGTGTGTGTGTAAGGGGAGTGGATAGGACAAGGAAGATGAAGGAAAGATCGCGCGCGGTCTATGGCCCGTTTGTTAACATACTGCTCCGGCATTCGCCTGGTGTTGATCGGAGAAACCACGGAAAACTACCGATGAGAGCAGCCGGCCGCTAGAATTCTCCTCCAGCCAGCGACTGAATTCGACGTAACAGACAAGCTAGTGGCGAAAATCCTGTCGCCGTCGGGTCTCGAGCCCTAGGAGCTCCAGGTCAGCGATACCCTGAGTCACTAAAGTTGGTACTTTCTCTGGGAAATTATTTGGATTTCAAAATGGCATGTATGGCAATATGAATTCTGGGATTTAATGTATTTAAGTCTGACTTTAAACAATCTAAACAGCTTTTAAACTTTGTTCACAGGGCGGGCCAAGAACCACGCGCGATCATTCTCTCCTCCTCGATGTTCTTTCTTCACACCTTACACTCACCTCACTACTACACACTTTTTTATTTTTATTTTTTATTTCATACAATTTCACATACAGCGAACCAAGCGCTTTAGAAGAGTGGTTGAAAACCGTAACTTAGCTCGCTTAATACTAAGAGTTACGTACAGAGCGAGAATTCTCCGATTGGAGATTTCGTAATTAACATTTATATGCGATGAAAATGGGAAAATAGGTTAGATGTTCAATTATAGGGGGGGAGGGAAATTTACAAAAATTAAGTTTGGGAAATCAAGCGCTTCTCTTTAGGGCGCTTTAAATTTGGCTTTTGCGAATCTGCCTTTGATTCTTCGGCGTAGGTTATAGGTTTTTCCTAGGTTTAATATGGAAACTGCAGGGGAGGCTGATAAGGAAAGGAAAAATGTATTTGATTGGTGTCTGATATAATTATCAATCGTTCGAAGAACAAACTCATTGTGGAGTTGTTTGATTCGTACCAAGGCACTTTGACGACAGTGCGAGGGATTTTATTTTGGAATGTTTGGATACTTTTTACATAAGGAAGGGGCAGTCCCTACCCAAACCGGTCATGCATAAGACGAATGGCAGTTTTATAAGGTAAAAGGGAGAGATCTGTTTTAAGAACTGTCTTTTTGTTTAATAATGTATACAATTTGAAAAGTGTGGCCTGCGTTTTACTATATTTATTTAAAATGTGTGCTTTGCAAGTTAGACTGGTGTCAAGGAGAACTTCTAGATATTTTATCGATTTCTTTGGAGGATTCTAAAGAATATTTAGATTATTAAGAAATATGAGAATGGGATTGTTGATGCGTCGAAGAGTGAATATTTTAGCTTCGCATTTGGATGGGTTTAAATTAAGTCTCCATGAAGAGGTCCAATTCTGAAAATGTGTAGTGTTTCTTCCCGATATCAGAAGAGTAGTCGGGAGCTCTTCCCGGCTGAGGCAGTGCCACGCGGGTGGAAATTTCCTGATTGGCGAAAATCCCCCAGTCCGACGTAGGTCGGTGCCGGATCTCGCCATCCAGCGGGGGAAGTTTACCGCCACTTCCCGCGACATGTTCTACAGATCTTACAGGATTAAGGACCTTAACATTTGACGCGACCGGAATCACTAAGCAATCTAGCAACGTAGACCCAAACATTACTGAATGGAGAACTTAGGTGAAAATATTACAAACAACAAAAAGCAGCTATGTCTTACACATTAATGCACCATAAACATATTTGATAATAAAATAAAAATATAGATATAATGTTCGATAGAAGAGGATGCAAATATTGAAACTAAATATACAGGGTGTGACGTGCCACCCTCGCAGCTGACTGGCTTCAGCGTATTCCTGAGGCAGCGCGTCACTTTGGAGTACTGTGGTTGACTTGGAGGATTTTAGTGAGATGGGGAAAGGGAGGGTAGTTTCCTCAAAGAGAAGTCTTGTTTCAACCAATGCACCATTTATTACAGTTACATGAAGAGAGAGAGGGGGAACGGTAGACCAGATGAGGGAATGTACAGAGGGTCGAGCTCAGACGTGGCGGCCTCTTAGCCCATCACTCCGTGGTCCAGGCGCGGCGAAGACGACAGCAGCGGCGGCGGCGGAGCTCTGTGAACGATTCATCATGGGTGAGCGTTCCTGATGTACTGGTGCAGGTCGTTTCACAGTTCTCACGTACGCCTCTGACTCGTCAGCCCCTCCTGGCTCCGCGGGGCCCGTATATATCGGTTGCATGCGGCAGCACTTTATGGAGGTTGTGCCGCCGAGATGTTATGCTTGCCGATGCAAGCTGCTAACCTTCGGTGTGGAGTAATGGTGGGTCGCCACAAGTGGACTGTTCAATTCGCATGTATTCATAATTTCCTTGGAACTACTTTACGGTAGAAGCACCATGTACGCGTACGGTAAGACTTAAAATACCTAAAGAAAATATGCTTTTATTGTAATCAACTGTAATGTCGAAAATCCTGCGTTTGTCGGAACTCAGGCCCTCGGAGTTCTCGGTCAGAGGCACTCCCATGACATCAGTTAATGCCCTGAGCCACTTTTGCCGGTGCATCTTCGCTGACAATCTGCGGATCAATTCAGGATAATGAGATGGAAGACAGGTGGCGCCTGCGGTGATGGCGACGGAAGGGGCGGTGACGGCGGCGACGGTGGCGACGCCGGTTGGCGACGAAGGCGGCAATTGCGACGGCGAGGGAGGTGGCGGTGGCGATGGAGGCGGCGGTGGCGATGGAGGCGGAGGTGGCGATGGAGGCGGCGGTGGCGATGGAGGCGGCGGTGGCGACGAAAGCAGCGGGTGGCGACGGTGGTCGAGGAAACGATGCGGGAAGCGACGGCGGCGGAAGAGGGAAAGGACACAATGGCGTTGCGGGAGGGAAGAGTCGACACCTTAAATGTTGAGGTAAGAAAAGGCTTCTCGGCTATGACAGGTGAACTCTCGCAGAATAAAAAAATAAGAAGTTGAGTTTTGGAATTCAGTGTATCTTGTAATCCTGATATAGTAATATGAACTTAATCTTGGCTAACGAAAGAGATAGCTAGCTGGGAAGTTTTTGTTCGATTTACAGAGCCTTTAGAAGGGATAGAAATACTAGAGGTGGTGTAGTTTTTATTTGTGTTAAGGATGCAATAGTTGTAGGAAGAAATTGGGTCAGTAGTGAGTATTAGATAATGGGGATAGAAATTAGTGTTTCAAGAAATGTATTAGAAACGCTTGTTCTAAACCACAAATCAGTGATTACTCGATTTTGGAGAGGGAGAGAGACATTTATGAGAAAATAGAAAACGCAGATAGATTTCCCAAAGATATTGCTGGTGATTTAAATATTCCAGACGCAAGTTGGAAAGGCTCCATGAGCGAAGCAAGAATACATTTAGTGAACAGACTTATCTGGGATGCTGGATTAGCGCACGTAGACACACTAAGCCGGAGGATGAGTTTGTAGTTGTTTACCTTACAAGGCGGACAGAGTATTTCCTGTCTTTTCACGTAAGCGAGGACATGAGCGATCACAAAGCTTAGACATAAATATTTCACAGAAAAGAATTTCAAATGAAACAAAAGTAAGGGAGCTTAAGAAGGCAAATACAGAATGCATTTATTATTACTTGGGAGAACAGTATTCTGACAAAAGACGGCAATATGGAGGAAATCTGGAATGCATGTAAGTGCATAGAACTGTCAAGCAAATGTTTAAGAATCAGTCGGTATCTAGAGTATTGCAAATTTAAAATTAGACGTATGCAGAAAAAATCAGAAAGGCCCTCAATAATTGACATCAATGTGAAAATCATATAAAAAATTGATCTGGGCTGTCGGGTGACTCCGCGTCGATTCTGAGGTGCAGAATTTTTGACTAACATATCGCGCATTTTATAATATTTTTTAGGACTGTGTTGCTAACAGCACAGCCCTTAGTCCTGAAGAAGACCGCAATGTGTTGGCTAAAACGGCATCCCAGCCTTCGACGCGGCGACACCGGGACTGCCCAGATCATGATTCTGGTCGCGGAAGCCTACGACGTCATATGACAAATTTTCGAATTTGTTCAAAAGAATTAGAGCTGGAAAAGAAAATTGCAAAGGGTCATTTTTAACATATGTTCTTTACGGGATTAAAAATAATTTGTCAAGGTTTTACAAACATGTTCGCAAAGAGGAAATAAAGAAGAAATTCCTATTGTTAGATGCACCAAAAACACTTTACAATATAAGGAAAAAACAAATGCTTTTTACACCGACTCTGTTTTCAAAACAGAAATCTCAAGCAAAAATATTTTTTAAAGCGAATCTCTCCTATTTATCCACTTATTATCAACTATAAAGCAATATCTTGGATTCCTAACAAGATTCCAATTACCTATTTTGGATTACAACTTGATACTAAATTAACTTGGGAACCACGCATTACATTAATAATAAAAAGCTAATGTCAAATTTCTAAAATTATACCCATTTTTGAACAAAAATTCTCATCTTTCTTGAAATTCAGTGTTGTCTATATTTAAATATATAATTTGCCCATATTTGACATATACATGACCTATTTGGGGTGGTGCAGCTAAATCGCATTTCAAAATTAGAGGCTATACAAAATAAATATTTAAGAAAAGCATTGAAAGCACCCTGGTTAATAAGAAACGATCAAATATTACACTAAATGAGTATTGTGCCTCTAAAATCCTAGATCCTTAGTCTCTCAGATAATTCTATACTTCCCTTAGTTCTTGTCCTACTTATACATTTTTTGAACTTGGAAAAACAGCAAATTTTTTCTGCGAATTAAATCACGTTATTCAAGAGATCTCTTACATCCTCCATAGTTAACTTTACTCCATGTATCTATTATTTATTGTATAAATTTCATATATTACGTATAACCATTGTTTATTCTTAAAATAATTGTATGTTCAAAATCAAAAATACCTATGCATGTCAGTAGTTAGATGTTACTTTTTAAGTTTCTCCTCATATTCTATTCGATGTTAATGTAATGTTCACACACATTGAAATATCGAGGGAGACTGCACCAAATTACCTTAATATCAACGTAAATTTATTGAAGAAATGAATAAATAGAAATTTTAACATCAGTTACAGATTATCTTTCAAATTTTCTGAAGAAAATTAGTCTTTGTAAGGCCGAAACATCGAAACTTTTTATACGTTCCCAATGTTTCATCATTTTCAATAAAGTAATATATAAAGTATGTTTTCAATTGGTTGGTTATTTTGAGTTTAATAACATAGAGACTTTAATTATATGTTTATAAAATTTAAGAAGAACAGAAAGTCGCGGTGACCGGATGCCATTTCAACTGATAATTAAACTCGATGGAGACGTAATTTAACGATATATAACAAGATTATTTCTAGTTTCAATCAACGATTCAAGTGTGCCCGAAGATTGAAATTTAGCCACAGTTGTACCAATTTTTAAATGGTGATAACTGTTTTACCAAATCATAGGCCTTTAATAAGAAAGGACAAAATATCGGACAAAATATTCCAGAAAATTGTATTAGGAAAACTTTAATTGTTTGCCAGCTGATAGAATATTTTTTAACTAGTTATATCAGACGGGACGAATGGGAACAAAAAATATGGCTGTTTCAAGGAGAGCATGGTTTAAGGAATGTTTTTTATTGCGAGAGTCAGACAGTATCATTGTTTCAGACCATTGCAGATGACGTTGATGACGTTGAATGTATGGATGCTGGAACATCAGGACTTTTCTAAGACATTTCTTGTCATCCCAAACGGTAAACTGGTTCATAAATTCCGGCAAAAACGTTGTAACCCTCATTTTTCTGGTATGCTGGGTTTTCTCACATTAAGGTCGTTGAATGAGACATGTAGGAATCTATGTTTGCAAATATGAACATTAAGCTTTTTTCTTTTAATTTCGCTACAAGTCGCACGGGTGCATAAATATTCTAATAATGGATGAGAAAAAACTCCTGTTGCTAAACTTCCATTTTGAGTTTTTTTCCGACAGGAATTCAGTTACTGCAATCAGATATTGACAATGTGGATGGACATGATGGATTGATGACATGATGTTTCTTCGACATAAGAAACAGAAAGATTTGGACAACAATTTTCATATTTAGGGAAGGTTTCTTCAGGGATTCCTATCCTGAGTAATTAGAGTATATAAAGTAATTCAATCAAAATTATGGTCCGATTAAAATAAGTCGGTGATTGACAGTTGCTTCTGGAAGGGAGTGACGTTGACAGGTTGCGTACCACTGAGCACGTGTTCCCGGAACTCGAAAAAAACACTTGAAATAAATAGTTATTAAAGAAACCAAATCACACCCTCATATTGTATGAAGCTACAGCTACAGAAGCACAACTGGCAATCACCAACGTATTTTAATCGGACCATAGACAATATTTTGCAGTAATCTATGTTGACTACGCTTTGGGGAGAAAAAAGACAATAAATACTTCTAAAAGCAAATACATCACTTTTTATAGGGACTTTAATTACAGTGAAACGCAATAGTGATAATGCAAATGAAAATATTCCAAGAGTCTTGTCTTATAAATTTATGGGAATAATTTTTGACAGAAAATTGTATTAGGAAAATCATAAAAACGTGATGCTAGGGAAAGACTAAAGGTCTGCAATTTTCTATGCGGGTACTAAAAAGGGTATTGTGAGAGCGAGGGAATTAACTTACTTATCTCTTGTTTGTCCGTGAATGGAATTCAGCGTGATTTGTTGGGACCCTTACAGACATTTACAATAGGGAAATTGGGATCGAGAAGATAGCGTAAAATTTTTCGGACCAAAAGGGAGAAAGAATGGGAAGCTATAGAAAGCAAGGCAATGTGCGTTATACAAAATATATGTCGATTATCCAGGTAACCGATTTGAAAGATATCTACATCCGACTCCGTAGACCCACATGCTGTAGTACAGAATGTCACAAGCACAAAATTGAGTTCAGGTCACTGAGAACAGATATTAGAAATTTTCCTTTTCAAATATAATAACCGACTGGAATCAGTTAACTGCAACAGTCTTTGAATCTTTTCTTCTGGGTATTACATGTTGAAACGAATTAAATATCTCTCTAGTAACATGTTGTCCTTCTAACAGTCATGGGTTCGAATATGGAAGGGGCATAATTCGGCTTACCTCATCGTTCAACCACAATCTGCCACCTGTCGGCTTGCTTCCCTACGGAAAACGACAAAATCTGAAAGTTATTTTAATGCCGTGCTAGATTGCACAATAATAACCAAGTTTTTTGTACTACCTTTAGCACTAGAACAATTTGAATTTATTATAATCAAATATTTCATTTGAATCGAAACAACACTCTTTAAAAATTATTGACTTTGGTCATGACCATGAAAAATAAAATAACTGTTCGTACGAACATTGACCTGAGCTCTCTTCCCGTTGTATCGTTTGATGCTTCGCTCGGACGCCGCGTATCTCCACACCATCACCTCCGACCGACCAGTTACCAGTTCTAGTCTTGATGCCTCCTATCTTGAATCTTCCGACACGCCACGAAGTCACTCTCAATCACATATCGCTCTAGTCATATGCGTCCATGCAGATGCCTACCCACGTATAACTAATTGAATCGGTTATTCATGCGCCCCAAGCTGCTTTCACTAGCCTGCCATATCACCATCAGCACTGGTGAAAATAGCCAAAGTTCAAATAAACAGTTCTACAGTGATTTACACGTCCCGATCCATTTGTAAAATTATTAAAGTCCTCGCCTTGTTCGGCAAAATATTTACAATTTTATTAGCCTGGTGCTTCACCATCGTCACTGGTGAAAACTAATTAAAATTGGCAAGTTTCTTACAAGTTCCTCCCTATCAGTATGAAAATAATCCAAGTCAGTGCATGGTTTCACCAAAATGTTTCTATGTTCCACTTTCACTCGCGCAAAAAAAATTAAAGTCCCGAACTGTATCTCCGAAATTTTTACAAGTCTCTACTTTCGATCACAAAAATATACCAAGTCTGAACTCAAGCACGCACCCCCTACATTCAGAAATGATCCTCATGCTTTGAAATCTGAGCTCCGACTATTTTTTCTTTCTTCGATCCAGGAAAACTCGTATTCATTGTTGTACAAAATTTTGTTTGATATTCCCTACCAACGGATTCTTATTATTTATTTACTTTTATTAACAAGGTGCACTCTTGGTCGAAATTTCTACTCTTACACGCGCATTTTCGACTAATGCTACACAATAACCACAGGCTCAGGAAATTTTTTATCTTCGTTACTAAGGTGCCCGCTTACCAAATATCGTGACATGTCAAAACATTGGTGTTCTCCCTAGCAACGTTCTGGTCATTTATTTACACCTGTTACTAAGGTGCCTAATTCTAATTTAAACTAACATTAAAGCATTAAATTATTTGATACTGAATGCCCTCCCGCATTTGGTAGAACACAAAGTATAAAAGTAAATTAATCAATCATATTTGTAAATTTTATTAATTAAAAATTAGGCTTAATAAATTTTTTTTGTTCGCAAATTGGCCTTATCGGACTAAACAGTCATGCCCTGCACTAATACAAAAATTATTGAATAATTCATTTTACGAAAAGGAATTTTAAACAATTTTGTTTTCTTCAAAATAATGATTATTCAATATAAACATGTGAAACTTTCCTTATATTCTTTATAAAAACTTAATTTCCAAGTCAAATAACTTTGTTATCTAATGAATTTTAATTGTTAAGGAAGGGAACCATGGTATCATCAAGTGGTTCTGTTTTTAGGATATGACCAATTTTACCAATCTAATCCATATAAAAACTTCTGAGGAGTGAATCATATAAATTAGTAAAAACATTAGATTCAATTTGAGTATTCAAACAGTTATTACTTTTTATAAAAAAGTTTCAAAAATAGATCTAGAAAATTGTTTTTGCTCTATTCCTAATACATCAACATTTATAAAATTAATCTTATGACCCATTTTAATGCGAGAGAAATAGAATTTTGTTTTTGTGAGACTTCATTTATATTTCTGATATGTTCAGATACTCTTAATTTCAATTTTCTTTTAGTTTGTCCAATGTATACTTTAGGACATTGTTGACATTTTATTTTATAATTTAAATTTTGTAAATCAAAAATTTCTTTTTTATATTTCAAATTTACCACTGTTTTTCATTGTTTACACCATTATAAAGTGTCATATTGCATTTTGATTTTAATTCTTTCTTCAATAAACTATTAATCATTGGAATAAATGGCAGACAAATAAAATTTTATTCTGGATTATTCATATTAGGATCCAAAAAGTTCTTAGAATAAATTAATTTCATTCTTTTTTAATGTGTTTATGCACATATTTTGAAGGATAATTATTTAAAACAAAAATGTATTTATCTTCCAATAAATTATTCCTATGAAATTTTGGTGCAGAAAAATTTAATGCTCTGTCAACTAAATTATAAATATCAGCCCTGTTCATTACTAAAGAATGGCGAGACAAAAAATTTAAAGCATGTCTTACTTTGTACTTGTATATTGAGGAAGTACTTCATAAAGCAGTGAAGTCGACGGCAGGTTTTCACCTCTTCGGGTATTCCCAGCCTCCACAGCCGAGATCACGTCGAAAAGATCTACCGAGAGCAAAACTAGCAATTAGGGGCTTGTCAGACGAACTAAATTAGAGAAACTAAATGAATGGTAGGCACGTCTATGCGGTTATCCATTTGAAACTAATGATTTTGCAGTAGACTACTCCTATTCATTCTGACTTAATTGATGCACTTAAACCTTTGAAGTTAAGATTTTCCTCATAGTTTTGAATGTAGTTTAAAATATTTAAGGTAATGATTGGTATATGCAATATCGCATGAGAATTATTTTTGTGAAAAACTATTGCGAAATAAAAATGAAAAACTTTACCTTGAAACGTTTTAAATCAAATTCATTGGGAAAATGCACCAAGAAAAACTAACTCTACATTTTTATTAATGAGTTTTCAAATATAAAAAAAATCATCATGATTTCAGATTTATTGTTAGTGAAAACGAGATTTGAAAATTGTGTAGGAAAACGTTTTGAATCTCTTATTGTTTATTGAAGAATAGAATTTTCGACCCCTGTTTGACACTTTTTCTCAGTGTTTGGAACAGGCAAAAATACGATTAAACCTTAAGTAGTCACGTGGGATCAAATGGTACCCCAGCTTTAAATAATTTACGGTTTTTTCTACTTTGTGGTTGGCAGCAATGCCTCGCCTTTGTATACCTTCCTAGAAATCGCTTGTCAGTCCTTCCTATATTAGATTACCAGTATAGCTGAGACAAATTTAGAGTGAAGACGTGTTTTTTTGTGCTTGGGGTCTCTTGGGACCCCACGTGACTAGTTGTGCAACTTTTCTGCAACAAGTTGTGTAGCAATTTCTCAACATATTATTAACAAACTATCATTGTGATTTCAAATGGAATATCCATTTTTGACTATGGCGGCTAGTGATCCTTTTGAAATTGAAAGGAGTCGTGTTTTCAGACTCTTAAAACAGGTAGAAATCGAGGATATCGAACTATCAGGTGGTGACAATGAAAGTGACCATTTGAGCGTATCTGATCATGATTCATGCAGTGAAGAAAGCGACACTTCAGAAGAAATTCCGGATCATAGCGGGGAAGCGCAACCGTTTTATATGGGAAAGGACAAAATTACACGTTGGATGAAAAATCCTCCTTCAATTACTGTAAGAACCCGCTCTCACAACGTTGTTATTCATCTTCCCGGGTCTACTGGCTTATTAATTCCAAATCCCCACTGGAATGTTTTTCCTTGTTTATTGACGATGCAATATATAGATACATTGTCGAGAATACAAACATATACATTCGAAAGATTTCTTCCAATTTTAAGAGAGATCAGGATGCCAACATAACTAATGAAACAGAGATCAAGGCTTATGTAGGACTTCTAATTTTAGCTGGTGCTTTGAGGTCTGGTAATGAAAATTTAGAAGACCTTTGGGACCAGAAGTATGGTTTTGGTCATGCAATTTTTTATTCAACCATGAATCTGCAGAGATTCCTATTCTTGTCTAGGTGCATTCGATTTCATAATATACACGATCGGGCCCAGAGGCGTGAAATTGATAAATTTGCTCCGTTCAGGGAATTATTTGAATTGTTTTTGTGTCATTGTGAGAAATATTACGTAACTGGTGAAATGACAACAATAGACGAGCAACTTGTTCCATTTCATGGTAAGTGTCCTTTCCGGCAGTACCTTCCTAGCAAACCAGCCAAGTACGGCATTAAAATATTCAGTCTTGTTGATGCCAGGACTTTTTATACCAAGACAATGGAAGTGTATATTGGGAAACAACCTGAAGGTCCCTATAAACAGCCTAACTTGTCCAAAGATGTTGTTCTGCGCCTAGTGCGACCAATTGAAGGAACGGGTAGGAATTTGACTAGAGACAATTGGTTTTCCAGTATTCCACTCTGCCAAGAGCTTCTGAATAAAAACATTACCTACGTGGGAACTCTAAAACACAACAAGAGAGAAATACCTCTAGCACTGTCCATAATTAGAGGAAGAGAAGAAAAGACATCCCTGTTTGCTTTTCAGAAAAACATGACTTTAGTATCATATATTCCAAACCCCATGAAAAATGTTATTGTTGTTTCAACAATGCATCATGATAATAAAATTTATGCAGCGTCCGGTGATCTCCGGAAACCTGAAATTATAACTGCTACAATTATTCAAAAGGCGGAGTCGACGTGGTTGACCAAATGTGCCAAACATATTCCGTTGCTAGGCGATGCAGAAGATGGCCGCTGACTCTGTTTTTCAGAATGCTGAACATAGCGGGAATTAATGCTCAAAATATTTTCATTAACAACAATCCTGAAACTACAATCAAGAGGCGTTATTTTTTTAGGGAAATAGAATATGAATTGTCAAAGGCCCAAATGTGCAAAGGAGCCACAAACAATAGAATTCCACGTCATCTTCGAACCAGTGCGGCCAAATTAGCAAAAATTGATATAGAATCATCAAAAAAGTGTGACAAACTACAACAGAGAGCTAGATGTGCAGTTCTTCCCAGAAATAAGGATAAAAAAATCCACTATTTTTGTGTGGAATGCAGAAGAGTGATGTGCAAGTCACATTTGACAAATGTCTCCGAAATGTGTTTAACTGAGCTGAAAAACAATTGATGTGAACAAATTATCATTCATACATTAAAATAGGGATTTTTATAAATAATATTCTAACATTTATTTTCTAGACAACTGGTATTTTAAGTATTTGTTTCCTTTTAAATCGATTCGTACATTTTTCAAGTGTTCATTTGAAAGCACAGTTTTCAAATGTTATCTGCCACTTTCTACTCCTTTCATGTTTTTTGAAATTTTATTGCATAATAATGATGTTTATACTTGTTTTATCATGACGGACAAATACATTGCAACAAAAATAACATTTAGACTAATTATTATATAATTAAAATTTGGAGTCATTTTGAACCCACGTGACTACTTATGAAACAATCCGTGAGGTGACTACTTAAGGGTTATCGTCAAAATTTAAGATTTTGCCAATACAAATAGCCTGATTTTTCGAGGAAGTTTGATATTTTGGAGTCGCAATACTTGAAATTATAGAATTATATTGCACAGAAGACGAAAGCTTCGTTTCACTCCCTTTGTCTGGCGATGACCAGACTTCTTTGCGTGAAGAAGGAGGCTCTGATTTGAATTAGCGCGACCGAGTGAGACGGCAGAGAGCAACTTCATTTAATATTTCTCTCCGTATTTGTTTTGCTGTTATCCAAGATTCGCTGCGCACACTTGACCATACAAAGATATCTTGAAACAGCTTCAATGAATTACCGTCTACTCGGATCGTTCGCTGGCTCAAAACTCCACTCTTTCTCAGTTTCCATTCACGGCAGAACTCAAGCTGTCATCTAACTTCCGAGGATGCTAGAAACCCAGAATCTTCGCGGAATAACACAAACGGAGAAATTTCCTGGAGCGGTCCGGAAACCTTTCTTTTCTCCCTTCACCCGCGCGGCGCCGCAAATGAATAACAGTAGTGTAACTCGTTACCCTTGAGGGCCCTCGGGTGACTGCGGAACCATCGGCGTGCATCGGGCGCGAAGAAAGCGGGCAAGGGGCGAGGCCTGGGTGACCGGTGGGGAGAGGGGAGGGGAGGGGGAGGCTAGCTCGGAGGGATATAAGCTGGCTGCGACGCACCCCGCCAGCACACCACATCATCCATCCGCAGCACCATGAAGGCCTTGGTGAGTCCAGCACTGTTCCAGAGGCTTCCAGTTGCCAATGTCTCAGTCGCCATACTGCGACCTTCTTCAGGACGAGATGCGACAAAATGCATTTCGTCCTGAGGAAGGTCGCACTTTGAAGGCCGAAGCGTTGGCAACTGTGCCTAGGACGCGAGATGATTCTACAGTATTACTGCCGTTTGTAACGTTTGAATTCGTACTTCGCGTTTAATTTTTTGAATTGCTTTATGTTTCTTAAAAGTATTGTAGTTTTATTTCAAGAATATACATTTATCGATATTAGTCGGAAGTAGTTTAATGTGCGTTGTTATTTTGATAGTATGTTCTTACGGTTTCAAACGGAAGTATTTGTACGTTCATTCGTTTTTAAACTAAGCTTCATTTCTTTAAGATATACGATGCTCATATATCACATTTCAGTAAGAAGCATGATTTGTATTTGTGAGTTCAATAAAATCAGCATTTCGATGAGTGCTTTTTGAAGATTCAAAGGGTATCTTAATTTCGATGTTTTAAAATGTTATTAAAATTTCCTCGAATAAGTAATGTATGTAATGAAAATGCCACTTAAGTCTAATTTATTATTTTCTATGTCGTGAAGACTTTTGTGTTCCTATTTCTCGTCATTATCTGCTTATTTGAATAAGTATTTTAGGTTCACCTTCGATTATGAAACGTTTATGTTTTGTAGATGTAAACTGTAATGTTCATTTGACATGTATGATATGAAGAAAGAAATTTTAATATCTGCTTACTAGTGTGTAGTTTGCAATTCTGAATAAATCCGTGGGAAGTTCGTACAGTTTCAAAAGAAATACATTTCTAGCATTTGTTACTTCAATTCATTTCGATTTTTTTGACGAATTTTATTACAGTTTATATTTTGCAATATGGAAGTCTGTTTGATTCAGATTTAAAACAAAATCATATAATTTTTCCTTAATTCATTTTTGAATTTTCCATTTCATAACTCTTTATTTGATCAAGGACTATGTGGGTGAAAAAAACTAAGTTTATATTTTCGAGATTGATTTCTTTTTGTTCCTGATAGAATTAAATAAAATTGATTAAGATAGTGTTTCAATTCAGTCATTTGAATAATCTTTTTCAATTTTGCTGCAGTAAACATGTATTAAAAATTGCGTTTTGTAATACTTTTGTCCACATCGGTTTTTAAAATATTACTGCATCTGTTAAAGTGGGATTTTAGGTTTTGAATTGTTGTATTAAGTGTTAAGTGTAGTGTTAATAAAATAGTACTTGTTCTTGAAAGTAAGATTGAATGGCAATTTGTTGATCGATCTGTTACATCTGTTAGAAAGTTACTATATCTTTTAAGACAAGTTGACGATTCGGAAAGATCTCGAAATGTTACGTTCGAATTTAAGTTTGATATATTTTAATAATATAATGAAAATATACATAATTCAAAATTTAAAATTATATTGTGTTAACGCGTTTTTAATAATACTTTATACGTGAAAGACATTTCACATTACAAATCTGATGTATATGTAAAAAGAATAGAGTTTGTAAAGGAGGAAACTTTCGAATAGCTTGCTCTCTAATAGGCTTTTGAAAGAACGATTGAAGGTTTTTAATCTCGCGGACAATCATCTCACAACACTTGACTTTAAGCGTAAATAGTAACTAAAACGGTTTTACCATTTGTCTCCGCTACAACAATTCGTTAATAACTTGAGCGCGCTCTACCGCCAGCCCCAAATCCCTCATGACAGCGCATTGGGTGACCTCGTGACACGTGTCAGTAATTTGCCACTTTCCACATAAGCCTCCGCTCAAATGGCGCGTGCGGCCGGGATGAGTTTTTACTAAATTTCCCGCGCGGCATCAGGGCAAGCGCGGAGGCGGAGGCGGGGGCGGCGGGGGCGAAGGCGAACGTGAGGGGAGCATGGTGGGGGAGGAGTTGGAGGAACAGTCTCGGGTGCAGACACGAGAACGGACGAGAAACAGAAGAAGAACGATGGACGTCGAGGAAGCCTCGAGGCGAGGGTGGAACGGGTGTGGTGTAGAGGATAAGAAAGGGGTGGAAGTGAGGGAGAGGGCATAACGGGAGATGGAGGAACAGACTCGGGCGCAGACACGTGAACGGACGAGAAACAGAAGAAGAACGATTGACGTCGAAGAAGCCTGGAGGCGAGTGTGAGACGGGTCTGGGGTACGGTAGAGGATGCGAAAGGGGCGGAAGTGGGGAATAGGGCATAACGTGAGCGGATGTTTGTGTGAAACGAGGAATGTGAGGGATGCGAAAAGGAGGATGACAAAAGACAAAGAAGATGGACAGGAAGGAGGAAGATAAAGAATGAGAAAAGATTAGGATAGAGGGGACGTGGAGAGCCAAGAATGTTAAAGGGAGTGGATGAGGGAGGTAGGAAATGTTGAATCGAGAGAAATAAAGGAGAGGAGAAGAAGAAAAGGCGGAGAGCTAGGGACGGAGGTGGGCGGTGGCTCAGCAAGGTGGGCGGTGGCTCAATAGGTGGGAGTGGCGGGTGGGTGGGCGGCGTTCGTGAGCTTGTTCGCTTGCATGCCGCAGCGGGGCGGGGCGGGACTGGAGGGGGCCGGAGCGGGAGGGGCCGGGGCGGAGCGGGGTGGGGTGGAGCGAGGCAATGACCACTTTACGGGGAGCGCGAAGTGGTCACGCTCGGCGCTGCGGGATGAATGCTTGTCGGGTGACGGCGGCGACCGCCATCCGGGAGGGCGAGCGGGAAGGGAGGTGTGGCCCGACATTCCAGAGGTGATCACATTCAAACTTCTACGAGCAGATGAATGGGAATATAAATATATTAAAGATGAAAAAAAGACACTTCCCGACTGGGAACAATTGCGTACTCTGAATGAGTTTTGGATATTGACGAGTGGATTTCAATAATATTTTCAATGAATTGAGACTACGATTGCAGGATATATCATTTAGCGATGAGATATTTTTCCTTTCACTTATACATACGTATATAGGAGTAGTTTACGTGGTTTAGGAAAAGTTATCTAATGCTGCGGAAAATCAATTTCGAGAATTCAACGGAAATACAGGTTTTGGGATCCGCTGATACCGAAAAAGTGTTTTTTTTTTCAAATCGTCCGTCTGTCCGTCCGCCCGTTCGTCCGTCTGTCTGCCTGTCCGTCAGTCAGTATATGAACTAACGTCTAAACCATAAATACGATTTCTTCCAAAATGGATATTCCTCGGTCAATCTGGTGCCATTCGAGGTGTTGCGATTAAAAAAAAACTTTCTTTAAATTTTAGGGGTACTTTACATGAAGCCCTCCAAGTCCTCCATTTTCAAAATTTTGTCGAAAAGGCTCCAATTTTTGTGTTTGACTTTCTTGAGAGAATAAAGTACAATAATAAAGGTGGCTTATGTCTAATTTTTACGGTTAACTTTGGATTTTCAAAAATTGCGCAAGTTTGAATTTGCAATGGGGGCATCCTACAACTCCAAAATTGAAGATAAAGATTTTTCCTGCAAATGAAATTTGTC
Organism: Acheta domesticus; assembly: GCA_031308135.1. Classification (NCBI taxonomy): domain Eukaryota; kingdom Metazoa; phylum Arthropoda; class Insecta; order Orthoptera; family Gryllidae; genus Acheta; species Acheta domesticus. The sequence continues at coordinate 163,170,958 of JAHLJT010009436.1, forward strand.
GTCCATAATCAGTTCATTCATTGAGGTCTTGTCCTTTTTTTGAAAATTTTAGTAGTTTTCGCGCAATATTGCGTGAAATATGTGCAATTTTAAAAATTTTCAGAAAAAAGATTTTCCCAAAGACGGCTCCAAATTTGTTCTTTAATCTTCTGGTAACGATAGTGCTCAATGTACTATGTGAGATGACATAAACATAATTGCTGTGAGATGAAATAAACTCTATTGTTGTTGTTTTCTTAAATTACAAAAATTAATTTTTTACTTTGTCAATGTACTTCAACAAAGACTTTACTTGTCTTTCACATCATTAATATTTACATTAGCGGCGATTTGTTTGCATTATTATATTTATGAGTACACATGCTTTAAATAATGTCACATAAAGTTTCTCGAGAACACTACCGTTTTCTGTGAAAACTGGCTCAAATTTCCGCATTTTCAGAAAAGCTCAAACGCCGTTTTCTTATAAATGGCTTCAAATTTGTTTTTCAAGCTTTTGGAACGGATAGTGCTAATTGCACATTTTAATATGACGTAAATTCATTTTGGGGTATTTTTTTATTTTTTGAAGATCTCTCACAACGTTAATATGCGCATGTCCAGCAATTTGTAAACACTATTGTATTGTTAACGTGCTTCAAATGACTTTCACTTAAGCTTTTCGAAAACTCAAAAATTTTCTGTTAAAAGAAGTTTCAAATTTCGAATGGACAGAAGTATTTCCGTTGTACTATGAGGAAACCGAAAATTAAGAAAATGTCAACAAAAAAAAAATTGGGCGGCTATAGATGGCAGCTGGCAAGAGTGTGTGGCCAGTCCGAATAGCTAGTCGGGCCGACAGAAAATAGAAAACTAATGTGGGAAAGTCTGTGCCTTTCTGTAGCACTACTAGTTTTCTTATATGAGTTTATAAGCATAACGTTTGACTGATGGTTTATGAGTTATGTCTTTACGAGACATGTCTTTGATAGAAATAGAAATATTTGATTTTTTGAGAATATTATAATTGATAAATTGATTTTTGGTCATATTGAAATGTTATCTAATTTAAAAAATCTCTAACTTTCAATTCATGCCAAATTTGAAAGAAAACTAAGCAGCCTCTAGGTATACAAGAGTCAATGGTATATTTCGACTGAAAAATACTAATATTTGATTGAATATTCTCATTCTTCTCATTCTCAATGATTGCGAATATTCATTCTTAATGGTCACTGCTTACATCAGCTGACCTCACGTGACATGGCTCCAATGAGGTCGCCCGCCATTAAAGAAATTTGCAATTCATCTTTTAGGTTATGTATCGTCAACTTTTGTTGATATTCTTCGTATGTTAAGAGTTGTGGCACTGTACGTATATACTACACTATGTTATTGTATTATTTCTGAATACTGATTTTGCTGAAATATTTAATTTATTGCAGTGTTATGTAGTAATAAGATAGTCTGGATCTCGAGAACTCTGCAGCACTTCTTCTTGAAAAAAATTGTGTTTTTTTCCTTTGCAGCATTTTTGCTGCTACTGACCACAGGTTAAATCTACTGTGAAGTTTTTATATCTTATTCAACTCAATTGATTATGGAAATGGATTCAGGAAAAGAAGTGTTGAAAAGAATTTATTAGCATCGTGGTGACTAAAATTTATTTCAAATGAGAAGTTAATTATTTTCTTTAGGAAAATTGTTGCATTATTTTGATAACAGACGCTACATTTTTGCCTCTATTTCATACCTGTGCTCATTGAGAAGTGAAGCAACACTTTTAATTAATTATTCATTCTCAGAAAAAAATAGTAAATGGTAATGATTGTTTCGATATATCTACTCACTTAATGACAGTCAGTTAGCAGAATGCACAAAGAATAAATATAAGAAACGATCCGCACGATCTCTGTTTTTGGAAACGAACGATCTCTGTTCTTGCATTTGATTCCAAACTTTTTGAAACCATGTGATGTGAGGCATTGGTAACGGACGTTTTACATTGTGGCTTGACATTGCCGAGCGAGGTCGAGCGGGGCCAATCTGAGCCGAGCAGCTGGAGCGGTTGGATCATGCAATAAATTAATACCTGGGCAATGCTGAGTTAATTGTTGCCATATTGTTTGTATTTCTTAAGGTTAATACATTCATGCAAAGACGCCCTCTAATAGAAATGAATAATTAAATCCGAAGTTCGTTATTTATTTAACAACAAAACAGTTGAAAATGTTTGTGACGATTGAGGCAAGAACGGTGCACGTGGGATTTTGGACACTTTTTTCGTTTGTTGGCCCCACTGCGCGGCGGGCGCGCAAGTGCTGCCACCCCTTGAACGTTGGCTCGGATCTGCGCGCCTCTCCATCACACAAGTGCGCTCTCGACGCCATTGAAAGGCCCCGCGGCGGTGGCGGCGTGACGGCTTGATCCCCGCGCATCGCCGGAGACGGCCCGCAAGCCAGCGTTCTGCTCTCCACTGACCCGTTGCTCTCGAGGCGAACAGCGACTCACTTCGCGGCGCCTGCTTCGCGGAACTGCATTCTCTTTGGAGAGCGCGCTCTTGTTGTGTTTTATGGAGAGCTTCCTCCTTTTCCGCAGCCGCGGGCAGCACGCGAGGTGTTACGGAACGGAATGTCTATTGTTCGGGTGACAGCCGCTCGGGAGAGTTCGATGCACCGGGAGGTGCAAGGCCGACATTAGGCGTTCTAGCGCGCCTTACAGAAACGCGAATGTGGTAACATTTCCGCTTTGTGAATCTTGTATGCTCTCAAAGAATACATGCTATTTATTATTGGAGGGACTGAAAGACGTAGGAGGAGAAATAGGAAGGACACATTCAATAGCAGTATAAATTAGATTTTTTACGACCATTAAGAATTATTGGATTCAGTAATCCACCAGAATGAAAAGAAAAACTTATAAAACTTAAAATAACTCATAAACAATCATTCATTGCTGATTCAGTTGCGCGGTGAAATTCTAATATATTTATTTACATATTTTAGATATATTTTTGGCAATTCTCCTATTGGAGTTTATTTACTTAGTTTCAGCAGGGCAGTTACCGCAGTATTTCCTTGAAGTATTATGAATTAAGAATCTATAAATTTAAAAAAATCTTCTGAAAATAGAATCTCAGAAAATCTTTTGATTCAGTCGATTATGGAGAATATAAAATTTTTATTTCTTATTAACAATTACTCAATTTATTATTAATATTTTGAAAGTAGTCATCAAATTTCCTTTCCCAACAACACTTCCCTACATATTGTGTACATTTGAGGAAGACTTCTTTGGGGAAAATCTACAGTATAAATTCTACATTAACTCCGTCATCAAACTGAAATATCTGAAAGATTCTATAGGAATCATTTGAATTCATTCAATTTCAGTAAATGTTTACAGTAATATGTCCTTTCTGCTTCTGAAAAAGTATATATCGCTGGCTTAAGGGAAATATAACCACAGAATTAGTTAGTCTCGTAAAGAAAGAGCAATCCAAATGAACTTTTTTGTAAATACTTTTATGAAGTTCAAATCGATTTTGATATTTCACTACTATTTTATATTTTTTCTTTTTTTCTCTATCATTATTTTATTTGTTTCCGAAATAAAGCAGTTACTATTATTGAATTTAAGGAATTGATTATTTTTATTACAACATCTTTTCCTTTATTGTTTCAGATCTTGGCAGTTCTAGTGCTCTCTAGCAATGTCTTCGCTGAAGACAAAAAGGAAACCTCCAAGACCGAGAAACGAGGGATTTCAGGAATAGGAGGCGGCGGCGGAGGCGGCTTCGGGGGCGGCCACGGAGGCGGTTTCGGAGGCGGTGGCGGCGGCGGCCATGGCGGAGGCGGCATTGGAGGCGGGATCGGAGGTGGACACGGCGACGGAGGCTATGGCGGCGGCGACGGAGGCTACGGCGGCGGTGGCTACGGCGGCAGCGGCGGTGGCGGCTACGGCGGTGGCGGCGGGTTCGGCGGCGGCGCCGGCGGCGGCCAAGTCAAGACCATCACCTTGACCAAGGAAGTGGCTGTGCCCATCCCCAAGCCCTACCCGGTCACCGTGGAGAAGAAGATCCCCGTGCCCGTCAAGGTCCCAGTGGCCGTGCCGGTGGACAAGCCATACCCGGTCCCCGTGCCCAAGCCTTACCCCGTCACGGTGGAAAAGCCCGTGCCTGTCCCGGTGGAGAAACCTTACCCAGTTCCATGTGCAGGTCCCCGTTAAAGTGCCCTATGCGAAGCCGTATCCAGTGCCTGTTACTAAGCCCTACCCCGTAACCTATGAGAAACCCATCCCGATTCCCGTCAGGTTCCCATCGTGGTGCAACGCCCCGTGTTCATCCATCAAGGACTCTGGCGCCGGCGGCGCCGGTGGCGGCGGCGGCGGTGGAATTGGAGGCGGCCACGGAGGAGCTGGCGGCGGTTTCGGAGGCGGCCACGGAGGCATCGGCGGCGGAATCGGAGGCGGAATCGGAGGCGGCCACGGAGGTGGCATTGGAGGCGGCCTCGGAGGCGGCCATGGTGGACTCGGTGGAGGCTACGGCGGCGGATATGGAGGCGGTGCCGGGGGCGGCGGAGGTTACGGAGGAGGTCATACCCTCGTAATCGTCGGCGGTGGCCACGGAGGTTCCGGCGGTGGCTTCGGAGGTGGCCACGGAGGAGGTTCCATCGGCGGAGGCTTTGGCGGCGGCCATGGAGGCATCGGTGGAGGACTCGGCGGAGGCCATGGAGGCATCGGCGGGGGACTCGGCGGAGGCCATGGAGGCATCGGCGGAGGACTCGGCGGAGGCCATGGAGGCATCGGCGGGGGACTCGGCGGAGGCCATGGAGGCATCGGCGGGGGACTCGGCGGAGGCCATGGAAGCATCGGCGGAGGCTTCGGAGGGGGCCATGGCGGCGGCATCGGAGGTGGACTGGGAGGAGGCCACGGAGGCATCGGAGGAGGATTCGGCGGCGGCCACGGAGGAGGCCTTGGCGGTGGCTTCGGAGGAGGCCATGGAGGCGGCATCGGAGGCGGACTCGGTGGCGGCCACGGAGGCATCGGCGGAGGATTCGGAGGCGGCCATGGCGGCGGCATTGGAGGCGGTCTGGGAGGAGGCCATGGAGGCGGGTTGGGAGGTGGATTTGGAGGCGGCCATGGAGGTGGAATCGGCGGAGGCATCGGAGGTGGCATTGGAGGAGGCCACGGTCTTGGAGGCGGTTTCGGTGGAGGAAAGGGGTACTGAACTAACAACTGACTGATTGGTAGGGGTTGACACGTCTGACGTGTTTCTTAAGACTGCTCTCATTTAACATCATTGCAATTTCTATTCGCATCATAATGTTCAAATAAAGCCAATTTTTGTATAAACCTATTTTTATTTAAACCCTGATTTCCTTTTAAATTATTTCAATCCAATTGAAGAACTTCATTCAATAAAGAACACACTGTTCGGCCCCGTGGCAGAGATTGCTAAGTCAGAAGTGCCGCAGGGACGCTGGTTCGAATCTCGCCTCGGACATGGGTGATGTGTGTTTGTCTGTATGTGTGTGTCGTCCTCTCACCCCTCATAATCATCATCAATTCATATTTCATAACCCCAGGGCTAACAACCCTGGGGAATAAAACTGGACTTAGGAGAAATGCTGATCCCTCCAAACAATGTCTTACGTGTATAAATGCACGTCGCGAGGTCCATAGACTCGCGAAAACACACACACCACACACCACACCACACACACACACACACACACACATACACACACACACACACACACACACTACACTACACTAGTTATTGTAAGAATAAAACTTCATAAAAGCGTCCATGCATTACGCTGAAATATGTTACTTCTAGAAGTGTAGACGTACTCAATATAGCACACATTTTGTTTATTCATAAAACTCCCCTATCGCTTCCTTTAATCACGCAGCGCGGCGAAGAAGTTGGAGCAGGAGGCCACGCCCAGACGCGCTCTCGCAGTAAAAGAAGGTATGTTGAAACGTTCTGCATAGAAATAACCAGCGCTCGTGAATCCGAGACGGCCGGGCGAGAGTGGGGGTGGTGAGATGCTTTCGAGTGGCTCGGCCCTCACTGCAAAGGCTCTGGCGGGCGTAATGGTTGGCATCCCTTCTTAGCATCACGTTACGGCAATCAACGTGGATGAACATCAGCTCCTCCTTAAATCTCGTGTGTAAACGTTTGTACAGGATGTTTCAAGAAAACGTGTATAGTGACTAAAATATGGTAGAAAGGATCAAGTGAAGTAGTTTTCGTCAGAGAACGCTGGGTCGGAGCACGATAACAGACCGTGTGAAAAGACTTGTCTGCCTCCCTGCAGGCTTACCAACCCGGACTCGAGTGATACTGGTCGCCAGTGTTGCAAACTGAGAGGTACAAGGTAGAACTTAAGAGCATAAGCATTGTAGCTGGAGTTGTCCAAGAACCCCACCTGTTAGAATCAAAAGGGAACCGGAGTCTTGAAAAATAAATTATAGCTTAATTTTTACACTTCATTATTCTTAATAAGAATGAATGATTAATAGAATGTTGAACAGAATTTAATTGAATAACAGGTGAACTCTCAGGACATTGCAGACAAAGCACCAATGGATGTAACTATTACCGACATTTCAATGTATTTGGTTATGCTATAATTGGACAAACTAAGACAATATAATCAATTGTTATTCCGTTCTTGACATTTTTCATCCTGGGAAATTTTAAGAACAGCTTTCGCATAATGCATTGTCTGCACCTCATTTTGGACAGCTGTAACAGCTGCTTTGTATTTTGTCTTAATTCTTCTACTTTTAAGCCACATAAATGTTAAGTCTTTGTTGACATGTGTCTTGTGTTTTATTTATAGAGTTTATTACTATAACTATTATTATTAATGTAGGTAACTCTAATATTATGTGTTTACTATGGAAAATTTGAAGAAGCAAAAATGTCTCTAATGAAAATGTTGCTTCTTTTTCTAGTCATTTCCATGACAACAAACACAAGAGCAACAACGAAATATGGCGAACCCTGCTCTAATAAGCAGGGCTGCGCTAGACGTCCTTTACGAGGGTTCTTGGCAGCATGGAGGCTAGTGTATTCCCCCGGCCCGCGGCGCGCCCCCGGCCGGGTGCCCGGGCTGCATGCAAATACCCAGTAAAGAGCAGAAAAGTATGGCCCGCACTCCTTATACCGGCGATACGCATGGAGACCCCGTATTGCTCCCGCTAATACGAGCCGTGTTTCTTGTCGACTCGACGAATAAAAAAGTCTGGGGAAAATTTTCTACTCTGATGACTGCTTCGGTAAAAATCTCGTAACTGTCTTGGAGCTGGGTATTGGTATGTTTGAGTTTTAATGGTCTCAGTGAACACGGTCAAAATATTAAACTCGTGTAATACGTTCATGAAGAACCATAAGCAAAAATATAACGAAATTTAATAATTAACTCGACATTTCTTAATATCTTAAAAATATTTGTTTAAGAAAGGATTTGGGAATATGGATATATGATTTGAATGAGTAGCAATTAAAAATATTTTTTAAATAAAAGCACATCTTACAGTTAGTATAACATTAATACTTGGTTTTCATAGAATTGCATATTTTGACAGTATACTGTTATGTTCTGACACCTTTCTCATGAGAAATTTCTGAAATCCTTTGTACTCAGTTTTGGTAGAATTAGTGAAGAATAATGACGCAAACTTAATTTCAGTTCGTTGACACAAATCTGTTTCCTAGACACTTTCTTCGAAATGTGCACAAGTTTTCTCACTACCCGACGCTTCATTTGATAAAAAATGTGTGTCTTGTGTGCGTGTGGAAGTATCTATGTGTGAGTAGAATTCAACACTATTTAAATGTATTCCATATTGCTCTTTTCAATTCTTCTACTCATTTACATAACTTCCTTTTATCGTATTACGAACCCATACGTTCCAAAATCAACAGAGAGGAAAATTAGCCAGCGACATAGAAAACAAGTGGCAGATTGAACACAGAAACACGCACCCTCCCTTTTGAGTGTAATCAGAGAAAGGATCGTGCAATGAATGCGTTTCATAACTGAGAATTTCCCTTCCTCGTAAATCTGACGTGTTAGCCTTCAAAACTCCGCACTGACCGATTTCAGTCAGCGAAACTAAGGAAGCACGTATTTATTCTGTAAATGAGAACATCGCAACTGGATGTCCATTTATCTGATCGGAAAACACAAAATTTAATTCGTTCGAAAAACAAATAACTTTTTGTTATGGCATTCCGTTGCGGGGGGTTAGGTATCGATTCCATCCCCCGAAATCCCATCGAGAGAAAACGGTCAACATTTACTTCAAAACACCGCGCAAACACGGCGTCCATTGGATTTCACCGCAGCTCGCAGCCCTTTTTATGAGAGCCCGCGGGGAGCCGGCGCTGTCAACGCTGACGAGAGGCTGCATGTGGCAACGCCGACACGGCCGGGGGTGGGGGAGCGGTGCGTATGACCGTGCTGACAACCACTAAAACGCTCACACGCTTTCATGCGTTTCTTATTTGCTGTTGTTAGGTCAGCTGGGGCTGCCAGGCACACAAGATGAATGTCTGATACTATATTTAACTCGATTTGTTTTTTTGTACTACCGATGTTACGGCTAATGTCATAATCTGCCCAAGCGGTGAATAAAACGGCCAATGTTTACATCATCAAAATTGGGCAGATAAGTAGTTACAGCTTTCAAGCTTACTTTGGTCGTTAGCCGGATGAAGTACACATTATCCAACCTGGGGTGCCTATGGTAGGTGACATACGTTACGATGACGAATATCAGACAATATTTCATAAACAAGTATCAGACATCTGGTGAGAGACAAGTTGTAGTTTTGTGTTTCACGTTGTAGTTTAGATTCGTGAGAGACAATGTGTAGTTTCGGGTTTGCCTACGTCAGTCCTAAATTCTTTACATGATGCAACCTAACCTAACTAAACTATACCTCACGCTTCGTTACTCACTACCATGTTGGAGCGACTCTTTTCACTCTTCAGCCATCTTCGCAATTTACATAAAACAAACTTAAGCCTGTGAAAATAATAATTGTGAAAAGAAATGCGTTTTTTGCCAAAGCCCGTCTTGCGAACACACTCTGACACACACATTACCTCACACTCGGACAAACATCTTACTTTGGCCAGCGTCCTGTCCCTAACGACACTATTTGAATGAATCCGAAATGAACTGTTCATTGTCAGCCATACAGTTGTATTTAATCTGCAAATTGGTCTTTCTTTTTGGTTTCTCACATAAGCCACAGTATAGACAGCACCATTACAAATTACATTAAATTCTGGTTCCCTTTTGTTTTTCTAATTTTGATATTTGATCTTCTCAATGTAAGTGATCGAGGGAGTACATAGCATGTATGATGATGTGATTCTTGATATTACAAACAATTCGGAGTGAAACCTGTCTTACGCGATCGTTAATGTTTCCGGTGAAAATTCGGCTTTTAACTGAGAGAACAGCTTAATAAAGGTTTCAGACTACAAGAAGAATGCAGCAGATCTAATATTACAAATTATGGACTAAAGTAATTTCATTAAAGGTTTTTAATTACCTTAAACGACAAAATACAATTTAAAACAAAGACAATTTACGTCTTGTAGTAACTTCACAGTAGGGTCATTAGAAGGAGTTGACAAATGACTTTCAGATCGGTTTCGTGAATGTAGCATGCTCTGCGGTCTGTTGGCAAGTACCCACAATACCTTGTGTTCATAAAGCGACACGTATTAAAATTGTAGGTTATTGTGTGAAGTTAATCAGCCAGAAAGCAATTCCATCGATGTTCGAAGTTTGATGACAACGTATCCCGCCGCAGGCCGATAGCAAATAATCAGTTAACATTCATACATTGTTTTGCTTCTTATTCTGTTACAGTTCAAAATCACTTGAAATGAATGCTTAATAAAGGTCAATGTGTGCAATGTTTTTCGCCGCTGATTGAGGGAGAGGTGCCTGCATAAAAGAAAAAATATTCACGCGGATCTTGTATAAAAACCGATCGGTGCCCCTAAAAATAATCGTTCATACAGGTGACCGCTTAATTAAGAAGACTGTTTATTAGGCTAGGCACATTAAATTTACATAATCACAAAATTTGTGAGATATGAAATTTAATATTTAGAAAATATTTCTCATTTCAAATAAAACTTTGAATGTTAGCGGTTTATTCTTCTGATTTACTTTCTTTTTTGCGTACGTTACAGGTTAATATTCGTAGTACAGAGAAAGTTATGTAATGATTCGTCGAAAAGTGTCGTATTTTCGATAAAACTCGTTTCGTATCTCCTTGCTATAGTAAAAGAGGGTTCTTCTTTCATCATTATGTAGTAAAGGACTTTCTCTGTTTCGTAGCACAATCAGAATCCGAATTTTGTTATTCCTTAATTCCGAAAAATCGTTTGCTTGTTTTTCAAAATGTCCGTTCAACTCTCCATCCATCTATCCATCCATCCGTCCGTCCGTCCGTCCGTTCGTCTGTTCGCCCGTCCGTTGTCAATCCATCCGTCCGTCCTATCGTCCGTCTGTCATCTGTCAGTCCGTTCGTCTGCTTGTGAACCCGTAAACTATTCATAGGTTTATTGCCTTAATGAACATTGCCCCATCCATGTGGCCTTACTTGAACGATTTGATGTGATTTTGAAAATAAGTTTTTAAATTTTGAAATTGCTTCACATGAATCGCTAGAAAATTCTCAAAATTTGAACAAAAATGGATCCAAATGTTTTCTTTAAATTTCTTGTCAGGATAGATTGAAATACGCTTATAGAGATGACATAGGTCAGATTTACACTGTTAACCCTAAATATTTGAAAAATACAAAAGTTTGACATTTTTTGAACCGCCTCTTAAACTACATTATTGAAGATAGAGATTTTTTTCAAATGAAATAGTTCACAATTACTTCTTTGACTAATATCATGGATATTTATTGAAAATGTTAATAGTTTTCGCGCAATTTTTAGTGAAATATTGCCAATATTAAAAACTAGATTTTCTCAAAAACGCCAACAAAATTTCTCTTTAAAAAAATATACGAATATACGACTTGCTCTGAGTAACATTACACGTCGTTAAAATTTACAATGTAGGTGTATCTCTTCGTTTAATACTTTTCGGTACACATAAACTGTGAAAATACCTAAATTGAGTTTTTTTAAAAATTGTAAGTTTTTAGATTTTGTATGTGGGAATTAAATGTGACCAATTTTCGAAATAATTTGAACCAATTTTTCTCAAAACTCCTGCAACTTTTTCCCGGAAATCTTGATATTGGAAAAGAGTACGATTCGCTGCAATATTCTGAAAGCTTGATTTTGGCCAAGATATTTGAGGCCTGAAAACTCAAAAAATACTGAAAAATGTAGATGATTTGCAATCAAACATATTATAAAAATATCCATTGTACAGAAATGAAAAGTAAACCATCGCGTCAATGAATACTTTCTAAATATTTCGTTTTATACGTTGTGCCAAGTATTGTGAAATTAATGAAAATATTTTTCATTAATATTGTTGTCATTAACATTGATTGTTTTTTGCCTTCGCGGTTTGTATTGGACAGGTGGATTGCGTTGTAGCTGGTTACCATGGCATACATTTTGGATAAACAATGCGCTTATTTTGAGATAAAATATATGATTATGGCGGCCATAGAAGATTAAGTTTCAGAAATTAAGTTTTTTTTTAATTTATTATTTGATTGATTGTATAGATAGATCAGTTTATTTAACTATACATATGTATTGGTGGCTTAATTACTAAAACCTAACCTAACTTAATACTAATACAAGGGTTGAGGAAACCGAGATGGCACCTCGTAGGATTTATTACAAGTCTGAAAACATTTTGCAAAACATGTGGAATGGATATTTATTTTTGATGCGAGTAGGATGATTGGGGTTTTTACCTTGAATGAATTTAAGGTTTTGATATGGTGAATATTAGAGAAAAAGTTATGTGACAGGTAAGTAATGTGGTGAATGATGGGATCGAGGTTGAATTCCTTGTGTAATTGGTGATTTGATATGAACCAGGGTGCATTAGTGATGGTATGAAGTGATGGTTTTGTACTATTTGAATTTTGTTGATGTTTGTTTTTGCAGCATTGATTCATATTGGACAGGCGTAGAGGAGAGTTGATCTAATGATTGTTTTGTATAGTATTATTGCTGTTTTGTATGGGAGGTATTTATTTCTATTAATTAGTGTTTTTAGTTGATGCAGTTTATATTTAGTTTGTATTATTTTGATGTCTATGTGTTGTTTCCAATTCAGTTTGGTGTCCATGTGCAATCCTAAGTATTTGATGGGTTTATTTGGGGGGTACCATGGGATAGGCTCATTGTTTAATGTTAATGGGATTGGTGGGGTGTACGCCCTTAAAGAAAAAAAATTTGCTGCAGTTTTGTTTGGGTTTAATTTTATTTTTAATTTGGATGACCAACTGTCAATTTGGTTTAGATATAATTCTATGTTGTTTTTAACCCTGATTAAGAGGGATTGGAAGCGAAAATAAGTGTGTCGTCTGCAAACTGTGCTGTTTTTACTGTTGGATGTTTGGGGATGTCTGCTACATACAGATTGAACAGTGTGGGTGAAAGGGGGGATCCTAGTGGTAATCCTGCTTTGATTAACCTGGGATTAGAGTGATGATTGTTAATTGTTACTGCAAAGATTCTGTTGGATAAGTAGCTTTGGATTATTGAGGTGATGTACTGTGGAGTGGCGATTTTCTTTAGTTTGTATATTAGTGCCTGGTGCCATACTCTATCAAATGCCTGTGATATGTCAAGTGATATGAGTATTGAGTGATGTTTTTTCTGAAATGCTGTATTGAGATGTTCTGTAATTCTGAGGAGTTGGTGTTGTGTGGATATGTGTTCAGTAAATCCAAATTGCTCTCATGGGATTGCTTTTGTTAATCGTAGATGTTTTTTGAGTCGTTGAAGTATTATTTTTTCGAAGATTTTAGACAGAGATGGAAGGAAGCTAATTGGGCGATAGCTATCGGTGTTTGCTGCATTTTTATTTGGTTTCGGGACGGGATGAATAATGGACATGTTTCCAAGTGGATGGAAAATGGTTTGTTCTGAAACATGAATTGTAAATATTTGTTATGAAAGCAATTGCGGGGGCTGGTAAATGTTTTAATATTGAATTATTAATGCTATCGTGCCCTGAGCGCTTTTTTAATCGGGAGAAGGTTAATTATTTGTTTTTACTTCCTTAGGGTTTGTGAAATGAATTTTAAGGTGAGGGCCATAGTTAGGAAGGTTTGTAGATTGAATTATTGTGTTGTGTTCCGGGTGCAATTTTGTTTAGGTTGAGGGTGAAAGTAGACTCAAAGTAATTGGCTATTTCCTCAGCCTTGTCGGTTGGGGTGAATAACTTACCCTTTGGTGAGTTGATAGGTGGAATAATTGATTTATTTTTTAGTATTTTTCTGGTGAAGTTCCAAATAGTGTTGTTTTGTGACATTAAAGATTGTATCTTGTTTTGGAATTTGAGATTTAAATGATTTTTTATTAATTTCTTAACTATATTAGTTAATATGTTAAGTTCTGTTTTAGTTAGTGGATTTTTGTTCCGTTCCACAGTTTTCTGGTCTTATTTTTTATATTTATTATGTCTCTAACAAATTAAGTGTAGCGAATAAAGTGTTTCAGGTGCGAACTACTGAAACAATAGTATGACAGGGTACATTTTGTCCTCATAGTTTACTACTTATGTAGTGATTGTTCTTCAAGTGCATTAGTTGAAATCGTTTTATAACTGAAATGGAATCGTGTAGAGATTTTGTTTACAAAAAAAAGAATTGCAATGCGTCTCACACCTACGTCAACATTTAAATTTCCTGAAGAGTAACAGCTAAGTGGTAAGTTGTAAGTAGTTGAGAAGTGTGTGTGTGTGTGTGTGTGAACAACTCTAGCGTTTCACAATAAATATTCAAGCTTTATTTTAAGAATTTTAAAATTGTACTTAGATAAACGTTTGTGATTAGTAAAGGTATTTTCCCTGTTTTAAGAGTGCCTCATAAAATCGATAGGTATGTCTCATAAAATATGAACATTTGTGCAATATTACTATCACATTATTTTTTCACACTAGCCAAGTTATCATTAAAAAAACTCATCAACGTAAGAAAATACTTTGAAAAACTTAACAGGAAATTTTACAAAAAAATTAGAATTGAATGAAGTCGTATGAGGAACACACCATAGACAATTTTAATAATTTGTGTCAAACTATAAAACAAAAACTTGTGAACACTTGTTCTTTTTTTGTCAGTTATCAAATAATACATTGTTCTTTCTATTAAAACTATAGATAATTTCATTAATATTCATTTGTTTTAAATGAACAGCAAGCTAAACGTGCGTTTTTAATAAGCCACGTCTCTTCAGAAAGTATTCCATGGATCTTTGTGTGTCAGGGTAGTAGATACATGAAATTTTATATATGAAATTGAAATGAAGAAGAGCCCGATCTAAACCGCGCATTTCTACCAGTTGCGAAATAGAAAACAAAGGAGTTCGTTACTAAAAGGTGCTAAATGTATTGTGACTTGTGGTGTAAGAGTGCATTTGTTGTAATGGGTGTGATAGTAAAGTGCAGGTCAGTAAGGAACTATACCCTTTAAATGAAATTCTCTTCAAAAATGAGAGAGGTTCATCAAACATCGAGAGCGCCGGAGCGAGAGTGGAGGCGGCGCGAGAACGAGATCGCAAGAACGAGAGCCGGAAGGCCTTCGAGAACGCGGCACGTTGGTTCCGTCGGGCAGCGGAGCACTTGCGGCCAACATGCGTTGGTTGTAGAACGGCGTTGCTTATAAAATTGCGTTCTCTTTTTTTTAAAAAAGTATTTATCCTTGTTCGACTTATTAAGTCTTTCAAAGTTTTTTATAATTACATAATTGTTTTCCATACAAAATTTGTACGTAAGGAAATTACATACTTGATTTGCATTGTACAATTTCACAGTAAACATTTGGAGGTTAGACGATTTAGAGATCTCTAACATACATGAAATAATTTATCTATTTTATATACATTTAAAAATTTGATACATAATTGGAATTTGAATAATTATCAATACAGTTTGAAATTATTGTTAGCAAATTATGGAGGATGTAACAAGTCTTTGGCATGACGGGTTTTTAATTCTTGGTTGTGGCTGATTTTTCCGAGTGAAAATGTCTTAGTTGCAGTACATAATGGTAAGTTAGTATAGAACTTTGATGCTAATTTTGTTACCCACATTTTTAATGGTACAACAGAGAGTTCTTGATGTATCTGTTCATTACTAATGAACCAGCGAGCTTTTAATATCCACCGAAGAAATGTATTTTGAATCACTTGTATTTTATTGAAATTGGTAGGGGCTGTACCTCCCAACATTCTCTTTAAAAGAGTATTTGACAGAATATCCTTTATCACCTGATTTCGATCTTGTTTGTTAAAATAGAAAAAATGTTTTGTGCTGCTTAATTTGGCGGGTAGATAATACCTGTGAAAGCTTCTCTTTAGATTGTGAATTTCTGCAAAACTTCCTATGTTTGTAAATGAATTATTATTAAAAATAGTTTCTTCTAATATTTATTTTCAATTACATGCATTGCTATGTAGGTGAATTTCCTCTACTTATGCCTTCAGGAGACCTTGGAGAAGTACAATTGATCCTGATGACAACGTTCATGGAGTTGGGCGCTATTCGCCACAATAACCAAGCTGGGTCTCTATGCAGAAACTATTCCATTGATCTTGAATTGCCAAGGAATCAAATATACGAAATGCGACATATGAAGCAAACTGCACAATTTGGTAAGTCATCTCGTTTTCTTATTGTAATCTTCTCTAAAATATTAATTCTTCAAATACAATCAAGTGTATTTTTTTAAAAATGAGTATTTTTCGCAAATTTTAGCGTGGAGTAAAGGAAATTTATAATTTTTTCTCAAAAACGGATCGACATTTTTCCTCTGATAGCACAAACAGTTCTTAAAAAATGGTGCAAGACTTATTTTTGTTGGACTCAGAATTTTTGAAATTTGTAAAAGTTGAAAATATTGCGCGAAAGTATGCGTGATTGTACCACCACAAGTTCTATTCTACTATTAGGAGACCGAAAAATTTAGTAAATGCTGTAAAAGTTAAAAATATTACACGAAAATATGCCCTGTTCTAGCATCGTAAGTTCGATTTGGGGACCAAAAAATTGAGAAAATGTGAAGGAAACGTCTTTCAGATGCCAATAGTTAGCAGGTGGGGTGAGAGTGTCCAAAACGAAAAGCTAGCCCAGTTTAGAAACTAACTGGAACGAGAAAATCTGTGCGATTCTGTAGCGCCGCTAGTTTTAATATACAATGCATTTCAAAATTACCAACTTCACCAAACCATGGATATCGAAGCTTTGTACAGTTACGGAGATATTGGACTTGCAATGAGCATCGTGATTTAATTTCCCCTACTAGCATTTTATTTTTCACGCTCAAACGCACGATTGCTGAATTATTAGAATAGGAAAATGATTGGTTAAAGATAATTAGAGTACTCCCTCGAAATCAATACAGTATTGTTTTCCTCGTAAGTGAAATTCTAGAAAGATTTTCACAATTACATGCTAGGAATGTAATCTGTTGTCTAGAGCTGGTGTCACTGGCGATAGAAATTGATCGCAAGGTCATTGGTGCGTCATACATATCAATAAAACTTTGTTGACAGTCGTTTACGTGATTAATGGTTTCGATGAAGCTGTAGATAACTGGTGTTGATGAGAACAACTTCTGAGGTTTGATAAGTTTGTGTTGAGTGCTATAGTTTTTATTATCTCTCGGTGATTTATTAATTTTAACTAAAGAAAGATAATCAACGTTTATTTTCAAAATTGACATATTAGTTACAACAACAACAACGAAATAAAACAAAATTCGTTGAGTAATTTCAATCTTTCGTAATTCTTTTTTTCTATTTATATTTTTTCATTTTAAACAAATTTTATTATTGATTCAAGATTTATTAGAAGTTTATTGACTCAGTACACACTTTCACACACTTTCCAACACACAACGAGCGGGAGCGCTCTATAGAACACGAATACATATGATAGATTACATCGTGCAGATTCAACAACATGGGATCGACGGCTTTACTTCCCTCTGATTGACCCAATTCCCAGCATGTTCAGAGGCCAAGAATTTGCAACTCCCATCCGGAATTAAACCCGCGACCTCTGAGTGCGAAGCTCTGTTCTGGCGCGGATGGGCGATGGAGACGGCGACAGCACAACAGCCGCGCAGCGGTGGGCGCGGGGTCGATAACAAGCGGCGGGGGGCTCGCTTCCCCCTCCCCCGCCGCCGCCGCCCACGCCCCCGCCCACGCTCCCGCCTCCGCCGCCCCCTGCATTCGCTCGCGCGCTCGCGGACGTGCGAGTGGACCGGGAGAGGTGGCTCAGGGCATCAACTGATGTCACTGCAGTGCCTCTGGCCGGGAGGTCCTAGGTTTCCCACTCCCCACGGTGACATTTTCTATACTAGCTTGTCAGCTAGGTCAAATTCAGTCGCTGTCTGGAGGATAATTGTAGCGGGTCGGCTGCTTTGATAGGTTTTCCCTGTTTTCTCGGATCAACACCAGGCGAATGCCGGAGCAGTACTCTAGCAAACGAGCCATGGGACGGCGCGCGATCTTACCTCCTTGTCCTGTCTTCAACCTTTTCGTACACACGCATACACTTACATGCACTACACTACCATACATGCCGGGAGACCAGATGGGCTTTTAGAGCTTTACGCAGCTGGGGTGGTGCCCCACTGGTGGGAGATACCTGATTGAGGAAACCCCAGTAGTCGAACGCCTGATCTCGCCATCCAGGTAAGATCACCGCCACCTCCCTATGAAAAAAACATACACTACTTACGGGACTAATGACTTCAGTAGTTGACCACACCCAGAATAGCAATCAATCAACGTGCGAATGGGAACATGGACGCGATGGGGCTTCGGCCAAGTGGGCACTGTTACAAAATCAAAGAACAAGCAAGACGCCAGAGTCATAAAGTGATACGGTGATAAAGTTCTCATAATTAATTGATGAAAATATGATTCTCATTTTATTTTCTCCTCAGGTCTCTTCTGCTGAGTTATGGACATATTCTGTGCTAGAAATAATACCAAAACAATTGTGGTAAGTTAAAAAATTGAGAACAAGAAATAGTGAAAAGTAGATGTTTGAAAACTAAGAGGAATGCAATTATTATTATAATAATTCTTTATGCAGTTTGAAGCATTTACAGTAGTCAAAACGTTATAGAAAAGCATTGATTAATTAAATTACAAAATTAGATGACATTACTATTGTCATTATTTTACCGATAAGATTGTAGGATTTAAGTGTTGAGTTATTTGACTAATGATAAATGCAGAAATAGATTTCGTTCTTCTGGAGTATACAATATTTTATCACTGTGTGACAAACAAGGTTTCTCGTCCTTTATCCTGTGTGCTAAACAGAAATTTTTTCATTCTAGCTACTAGTGCGCGAAACGAAGGGGTTGCCAAACATCACGAAGTATGTGGAAACATCATTGGCACACAGCGTGTTAGAGAAGAGTACCCGCAACACCTGTGCGAGGTAATTCGCGCACTTGTCGCGTAACTTACTATTTATTTTCAATCAACTTATCCCGTGAATATGCATTGTGATATATGAAGTATAAAGTAATGGAAGTTAAAACACTATAGTTAAACTCTTGAGCCTGCATTATAGAAGATTTATATGAATCTGAACACCGTGAGGAAATTCTATCATGTTATCTTGAGTTAGTCGAATTAAAAGCAAACACAAGACACTGAAATTTTTGTAGCTGTGTCAAATTTGTCAGGAATTAAATCTCTGGAAGAAAATAGGTTAAGAAAGTTGTATCATCAACAACAGTACTAATTACGAGTAATATCAAATTAATATTTTAGTATTACATATTCGCAATTGAATAAACAAAGAAACATGATATTGAACTATTCTCAATTATGTAAGAAAAT
Source organism: Acheta domesticus (assembly GCA_031308135.1). Lineage (NCBI taxonomy): Eukaryota > Metazoa > Arthropoda > Insecta > Orthoptera > Gryllidae > Acheta > Acheta domesticus. The sequence goes on from JAHLJT010009436.1 coordinate 163,189,998, forward strand.
TTAAATTATGTAAGAGCTGTCGTTGCAAAAATTTAAGAAACTGATTGCTGCACTTCAATCTAGTGCAAAAGAACAACGGTGGAAGGAAATGTTGATTTTTTTCACCAGCAAATTTTAAAATGATGAAGTTTGGTTCACAGAAACTGTTATTTATATTTTACTTTATACCAGGTGCATGTGATTTGCAAACATGATAATCTAAAATACCGTGATGTGCCCACTGTTCAGGGCGACAGAGGGGAGGGTGGAGCGGAGGGGTGGGACCTCCCCAATCAATCACGCGCTCCGCCCGGCCACTTTTTTCGGTGATTACGGCGGCCCGAGGGGCTCTGCGGGATCAGCAGCGGCTCCTCTCCGTCGCCGCCAACGCTCCCCCCTCCCAAACCCCCTCTCCCCCCTCCGCCCACACGCGCCGCAAGAAGCACAGCCGCAGAGCGAGTCGCAGCCACCGCCCTCACTCCGCACCCGGCCGCCGGCGCGACTCCTCCACACGCCATCGCACCTCATTCTCATCCTCACCCCATCGTCCCTCATTCTCCATCGCCCGCCTCCATCGCCCGCCTCCATCGCCCGCCTCCATCGCCCGCCTCCATCGCCCGCCTCCATCGCCCGCCTCCATCGCCCGCCTCCATCGCCCGCCTTCCATCGCCCGCCTCCATCGTCCGCCTTCATCGCCCACTTCCATCGCCCGCCTCCATCACTCGTATCCCTCGACCGCCTCCATAACTTGTCTTCATCGATCGTCTCCATCGCCTACCTCCATCGCTAGTTTTCATCGCCCGCCTCCATCACCCTCCCTCCATCGCCCGCCTCCATCGCTCCCCCATTGTTCATCTCCATCGCACACTTCCATCCCCTACCTCTATCGCCCGCCTCCATCACACCCTCATTCCTCCTCCTCCATCGCTCGCATCCCTCGACCGCCTCCATCACTTGTCTTCATCACCCGCCTCCATTGCTTGTCTCCATAGTCCGCCTTCATCGACCGACTCTATTTCCGCCTCCATTGACCACCTCCATCGTCTACCTCCATCGTCCGCCTCCATCCATATCGCCTGAAAATTTATTTACTGGTCTTCCAGGAAGAAAAGCTATCATTATAGATTACAAAAATACCAAGCAACATGGATTAATAAATGCTTCATTCCTTTATATTTATTTCTGTTAATTTTAGTGTTTGTTGTAATTAATTTTTTATTATACCAGAAAAATTGGATAGAAGTAACTTTTAATTAAACTACAAGTACACAATTGAGGGTCGGTGCTAAATCACCATTTTATGTCCTAATATAAAAAGCACTAAATAATTTTACAAGTGTTTGTAAAGTACTTTTTACAATACAAATCACTATAGTAATTTTAATTTCAGTTCTCAGGTAAATATTAGGAGCTGAGAATTATAATTTGTTATCGACACATGCTCCAATATTAGTCGTAACTTATTGTTCCGTCACCGTTGTGTAAATGAAAATGAAGTTTTCGTGCATGACATAATATCAGATAATCCTACGTGAAAATGATATACTGTAACCAGCTTTGCGATCTGCCGCTGGAAAATTTGTCTCTGTAAATAGTGTTAAATTTTGGTAGACAGAGTAATACAGTGATTTCTTATGAATATTTCTTCTAGTTGACGTTATAGTCACATTTTGTCCTTTAACTGATTTTTAGCTCGAAATGAGACACACATTTCCAGTTCAGCAAAATACATGGTCAGTCATTCTCAAGTACTACAGAAACTCTCGTTATCAGGAATTCCAAGCGACTGAAGTAATCGGACTTCGAGTTACAAAAATTCGTGTTATCCGAGTATTGTAAATGCTCGTATTGCCGTAATCCTTTGCCACGACCGAAGTTTTGTCCGTGTTACGGAGAAATTCGTGATAAGCGAGTTCGTGCTAACGAGAGTTTACTCTATGTAGAATGAAGAAGAGTAAATGACTCCAACTCTGTAGACCTGAACTGGCGGCGCAGTGGGGTGGGTTGGTCGCGGAAACCTACACAATCAAAGTTCAAATGTAAGGTCGGGAAAACTATGTTGCGGACTGAGAATGCTCGCTGAGGCAGAGGCTGAGTCAATGATGCTATGCCGAAGTGAAGTGATTCATAGCAGACCAATACAATACAGTGTATTTAATTGGTTTCAAATGTATGAATATTTTTACACAGGTTAAGATAGTAATAAAACGCGTATTTCTTTTTGAGAGGAATACGGAAAATCTAGTATTTAAAAGAAGACATATTTTTGTACATATACGAATACGATTTATACGTATTTTTGTAAGTATACTGATTGATGGTATAAAAGTATAATAATTCTCAATCCAAAGAGATGTCGTTGTTCGATGTAAAAGATATTTCTGTCACGTCCCCTCGAATGCAAATTATTAAAAATATTTCCTGGCTATATTTTCTCAACTCGTCTCGTAGCTACGCTCTCATTGTGACATTGGCTACACGGATGACCGATAGCCTTTTTATCCTGCTCATCCCTGCCCAGATTCTTTCCGTACACCCGCTCCGCTTATCCCCGCTCCCATCCCTCACCCTGCTCGTAGTCCTAACCCCACCTCTTTCTCTGTCTCCGGTTTCACCCATCCTCTCGCAATTCTCACTTCGCTCCGCTTCTCACTCCCCCCCACCATTCCCTCGCCACGGTACTCCTCTCAGCCCCGCTCCAACCACGCCGCTTCGACCCTTCCTTCCCCCTCTCCCAACCGTCTTCGCCTGTGACCTTGGGCAAGCCTCCCGGCGGCGAGAGCTCCCGCCTCGCGACCCGCGCGCAGCCTGGCGGCGGCGGCTCGTAAACGCGACCCCGACAAATGCCGCTCGCTGCGCCGCGCCGCGCCGCGCCGTCGCCTCCGCCACCGTCGTGGCCGCCCGCCGCCACCGCCACCGGTGACGTGCGCCGTTCCCGGGCTCGTAAAAGGTCGTAATGCGTTATTCGCTGCAGCGCGCCGCCGCCGCCGCCTGCGGTATTACGTATTTTATTCGGAAACTTTTAACGCCGAATCAGAATTGTCTTTCGAGCACACTGAGCCACTTCCGATTGACAGGATTAATGGAGAATAAATAACGTATTCCGTCAGGAAGAAAATTGAGAGATCTTTTGATGAACCATATTGAGCGTTGTGGCACTGAAAGAATTTGGCATCCGAATGCGAGATATATCTTTATGTTTTATACATCACAAAAATGTCCAAAGGGAAGGTTATATCTCTTCTGTAATTTTTTGAATTATATTCGATTATATTTCAATAGTGATTACACATGGTTTCACTATCCACATTTCTTTTGAATTTGAAAAGCAATGAAAATTTAAGATTTTATTAAAGATACTTCTCTTTCACAATAGCATAAACATTATAAAAAACAAGCTCGTCACATTCAGTCAATACTTTCTTAACTACTTGTAGTTTTCGGAGAAAATCCAAGATTTATAATAAATTAGAAGAGATAAGACTATTTTGTTAATTTATATTTAACGTGCACAAAGTTCTTTTTATAAAACTTTAATTCCATTCCATTTTCTGTCTGACATTGGAAAGAAAAGTCCATGGCTCTTGAAGTGCTGATAATAATGAATAAAATAACAATCTTCATTTCACTAGAAAATGACAAAACTTTGTTCTACGTAAACTGCTACTACCAACCAAATATAACAATGATATGCAGATTATGAATTATGTAATTCTACAACAATATAAAATTGAAAACAAAGCTTGTTGTAAATAAATCTTCAAAAACTTTGAAAAAATGTATTGCGCTCTAATTATTTTCGCGGAAATTTCATTCTTTATCTCAAAGTTCTGATCAATTAAAGGTGGTTCTCTGAGTATTTAATTTCTCCCTCAAATTCATATTTATCACCTCCTCCCTACATCTAGAATCAGTTGAAAAGAAACTGTAATAACTCTGCTGTGGTAAACAGGTTCAGTCACCCGAAACGAACGTTTTCAATAAAACGAAAGCTCTTATATTAGTGAAACGATGGTTTAACCATCAAAATCATAAAAAACATTATTTCTGAATTTTGAATCATCTTGTTCCGTACCGCGAAGCCACTTTCAGGGCAAAACCGTTCAGTAGTTTCACGCTTCGTTTTATCGTAGCTTTCAAGCGCTGAATTTCTGAAATCGAACAGTTGCCGCTACCATATTTCATTTCCAGTTCCTCCAACGACAGCTGAGGTTTCTCTTGTCATTTTCTCCTTTATTTCCCACCGTATCTTGGATCTTTTCTTTTCTTCATCTCTTTCCTCCTCTCTTTTCCCTCTCTCTCTCTCTCTTACTCTTTCTCTTTCTTGCGCTTTCTCTCGCGACCTGCTCCGTTATATTGACACTATATCTTTTTCCGCACCGCGGCGTCTCGAAGCTTTTTACTTCGGCGGCCGTCGCTCTTTTATTAGATTAATTTCCTTGGCAATGAAACCGGGCTTGATCACGTGCTACATTGGCCCAATAACGCTGAGCAGGCAGGACTTCGGAGAGGAGCGTTAAATATTCATACGGAAAACGAGGGGTTGTCATCACGCCGCTAGTTTTGTGTTTTCTACGCTTATTGGCGGATGAGCGTGACATGAAGTTGAAGGGGTGTGTGACATTGAGCTTTGAGTTTAAAGGGTTTTCATTAAGCATAGCTATTAGTTAAAAGATGAAAGTGAAAGGTTATTCTAAACAGTACGTCACGTACGAAGGGTAAATAAGAAATGTAATTAGGCGTGATTGGAAACTGCACTTCATGGTGGTAACTGATTGTCTATTAAGGCTTCATTTCTAACTTTTAGTAAAAGGAACGCCCATTGGAAATGGTCAACAAATGAAATCAGGGACTTATATTTATTTTATTAAAAATCTATTATTTCATATTCAGGTATCAAAATAAATTTAATTGATAAAATTAAAGTTAGTCTGAAAAATTACAATAGAAAGTACAAACAATAAATTATCTCACATTACAATAACCTGTAATTAAATTTCACATACAGCGATCATTACCCTCGTATATCTGTGCAACTTTTTTCATATTACAAAATATCCTACCACCTGCATAGCCGAAATCGTCATCTTCAAACCTCTTCCTTCCATTTTGCTCATTCCACAGCCGTAACAAATAAGTTATAGACTTAGAGACTACAAAGGAGCCACAGAAAACTGGAAAACTGTATGTTTAGATAAAAAAGTGGATCATTTCCCAATTGATTCATACAGAACTGACCTCACAAAAGACGCTTGTTATGGTCTTGCGGCTTCAATTGTTGCACCAGTTGAATCTTTTACGGGCGTAAACCAAGATCTTTATGTAAAATTTTCCATGTAGAGAATGAACCAAGTTGTAGCAAATGGCGATATCGGATCTTACTAAACACTACTACACAGAGCACCACTATTTTTTTTTCTGTCGTGGAGAAAAGAAATGTTCAAAACTAAACAATAGTTCGACGAATAAGTTGCTCTGACAATTATGTGCACCATATCTAATACTAAGAGCTCGGTTCGTCTGACGAACAGAACATTTACTTAGGAAGTATATTTCCACAACTTGTAAACGTTGATGCGTTTACCTTGTGAATCTTTCCGTTAATATTTTCCAAAGCCTACTAATTTAAAATGACAAAACAAAATGTCATCAAAACGAAACAAATGACAAACCCTATTAAAAGTTCTATCGCTTTAAAAATCATGCTCTACTTAGTTGTCTAATCTCTTTAATCTGGGCTAAGTCTTCGGTTTTGCCTTGCTCTCTTCCCATTTTCCGCATATGGCTATCTAATGGTCATTTTTTTCACATTGTCTTAACTTTTCGACTCCCAATGGAAGAACTGAAATATGATTTTAAGATTATTACAGAAGAGTAAACCCTGGTCTTATACAAATTTTCGTTGACAAATTTGGAGCAATTTTTATGAAAATGTCGATTGAGCAATTCTGAGAAATGCGAAATTTTGGGTTAATCGCCTAGAAAACATTTCTGTTTTCGAGATTCTTCAATGGAAATCATTTGAAGCTCTTATATTCACAAATGTATTAATGTTTCCAAAAAATCCATAATATTAATACTAACGACGTGAGTTTCTTAAAAATTCATTTGAGTAAATTTGAAAATATCAAAAGAATAAATCAAAATGGTGTTATCATTTTATTCAGTGAAAATATGCAATTTTCAGACCATTTTCACAGAAAACGTTTTTCGAGACCCTTCAGTTGACATTGTATGTATCACGTCTACCCAAAAAATTCAATAAAGCACAGAAACGTCCACAATATAAATTTTTAATGATTTGAGAAAAAATATTTAATTTTTTTAATTAAATAATTTAATTAATCAAAAAAATACATGTAGCCATTTTAAAAAAATACATGTGTAATTTTTTTGAAAAAGAAAAGAATACAGCAAAATGGCGTTTATCCGTATAAAAAGTTCGAAGTGTTTTCTGAAAAAATCTTGTTATTAACTATTTTATCATTGCCCTTATTTCACTCAAAATTGCGCAAAAAATATGTATATTAAAAAACTGTACATGAAATTAAAGACTGATTGTGTGGATCAATTTTTATTTGAAAAATAAAAATCAGTCTTCAAAAGCTATTTTGGGACGACGCTGAAAACGATTCAGGGCTGATGTTAAGAACCCCCAAAATGTGAAAAGGTTTTTCAAAATCTGAGGCTTACGATCGGGTCAGATCGACCGGAGAATATTCGTTTTGGAAAAAGTCCTAAGGCGCTAGGTTTGTTCTCAGACCGACAGACGAATGGACGTTTTAAGAAAACAAGTCTTTGGTATCAGGAGATTCCAAAACTTATATTTCCGTTTAAATTTCGAATCTGATATTTCCGTTTAAATCTGGATACAAAATAAGACATCATATAACTCAGTAAGTAGGGTGGACTTTCCAGTACAATGAAGCTAAATAGTATTGAATTACTATTTTAAAAAAAACAATATGATATCTTGCAAACGTTCTTATCAAAATATTTGACGAAAAAAGAAAAGAGATTGAAGTGCTTTCGTGTTATCTTGAACTTCAATACAACTCAAGTACTTCTACTTTGTAGTATTTATTTTATTTTTGCAATGCTTAGAACATAGATTCTTGCTTATTTTCCTTTCGTCCTACACAGCTCAGGAGAACACGACTTCCTTGTGTAACTTCTGTAACTAATAAACACATTTTCTGTTTTCATGGTAATAACTACCTTTGTCATTGTTAAAGAATATAAATAAATACTACGACTCAATTGTACTGAAATATCATCCGTACAGAGATGATTAGCAATTAAGTACCCCAGTACAAAAATTTTACTTTTGTAAGTGGAATGACCTTCCAGTTTGGTCATTTACGTAATATGATTTGTCACTAATAGCAAGTCCTTCAGTATTTAGTGCCTTGTATTTTATATAAACATCTCAAATATAAAGAATCAATTGCGATTTAGCAATTAATTAGTGCAGCATACCAATGTATAATGTATTTTTGTAAGAGCAGTAATATCTTATTAGGAATTTTAGTATATTTGCACTGTGTGTAAACAATTTTTCTTAATGACAATAGTATAATCTTAAAAATCATCAGAATACATCGAAAAAGGGGAAATGTCTCTCCCCAGTGCGTGACTAGTGGAATACAGTCGCCTCGAAATTTCATCTTAGGCAATGTCCTTGGAAGCAATACTTGAATGTGTTGCGGGTTGCAGAGCATCGGGCGCAACGAAAATCAGCTTATCAAGGAGAGATGCTCAGCGTTTGCCATTCACGTACAATTTTCAGGTCAATGCATTTTCGTAATAACGCACTTCCGCAACCAATTGAGAGGCTCGAAAGACTTAATGGCCGGCGTCTGTTAAAGATAAAACTGTCCTCCGTCCGTTAACAATCGAATTCCAATGGAGGAAGAATCAACAACAGAGCCTTGCACAGTTTTTCTTTCTCGCTACCTCTTACGCAGTAGAGAGAAAGTTATGTAATGCTGTGTTTAAAACGGCGAATTTTCGGCGGAAAAACTCTTATTAAATGGCCCTGATAGCAAAAATGTGGATAAATCCTGTTGCTCGATTTAGAAAAAAAGTCCTCTAACACGTGCTTTAGCCAGAATCCATGTGTTGTGGTTCTTCAATACCCAAAAATAGAATGGCAGAAAAACATCCGTCTGCCTGTCTGTCCGTCTGTCCGCCTGTCTGTCCGTCTGTCTGTCCGTCTGTCTGTCCGTCTGTCTGTCGGTCCGTCTGTCTGTCCGTCTGTCTGTCCGTCTGTCTGTCCGTCTGTCTGTCGGTCCGTCTGTCTGTCCGTCTGTCTGTCCGTCCGTCTGTCCGTCCGTCTGTCCGTCCGTCTGTCCGTCCGTCTGTCCGTCCGTCTGTCTGTCTGTCAGTCTGTCTGTCAGCCCGTCTGTCCATCCGTCAGCCCGTCTGGTCCATCCGTCAGTCCGTCTGTCCATCGGTCAGTCCATCCGTCTGTCCGTTCGTCCGTCTGCCCGCCCATCCGTCCGTCTGTATAATCAATTGATGTTCACAAATGATCAGCTTTGACAGCTAGGAGGTGTGACATCGCCTAAGCAAATATATATTTTCACTTGCAGACTAAAATGCCAATTTTTGCTATTTTATCATTGTGCTAGTAATCAGGTATTATTTTTACGTAGATTAACCAATTTCAAGGCACAAAACATTTTTAGAGGAATTATTCGAACATACTATGATTGATTATTCATTGTTTAGTGTTAATCGTAATTATAATTTAAAGAATCACTAAAATATCCTGAAATGGGAACATATAACTGTATGGAGAAATCCGTTATTGGAAACTGAAATGTGCATTATTTGGGACATTTTACCCTGATAATCGAAAGTTTTGAAATCCTAATTAAGTTTATTTAAAAATAAACATTAGTAAATTCTGATGTCTAATTTTAACTCTGCTGGGCTTACAAAAGGACATCAACGAAGACATTCCACGTACGACATCCATCCCGAAGACACCCTAGAAATCTTCTTGGAAGTCATCACAGAAAGCTTACAAACTTTACTCAAAAAACCGTGCGGAACTCATGTTGTACAGAGCAAAATGTATTCATATTGTTAATAAGCTCAATATAAAGTTGTCATAATATCTGAATAAATGTTAAATTCTCATTGTTGAAAGAAAATAAAAGGCTGATAATTTATAGTAGTTGCTATCAGTTCAATATCAGGTTCAAACCAACATAACTTCCAGGAATAGCACTTCTCTACAGTGTTGCATGTGCACATATAAAAAGGTAACGTATTATATGTCGAGTCCCACGAACAAAATGGAAGTAAATTTACGATAGTTACGGTTAATAACTGAGAGAACTAATGAGCATAGCAGAGCAAACTAAAATAATTGCTATTTTAGTTGGGCAACGAAGATAAGTAGATACTAAAATATGAAGTATTTCACAAATTAATTATAAAAAGAATTAGGAATATCTCACTATGTTCGTAATTCAATCAGAAATAATGTTACTTTCATATGCTATTTTCCTTTACTAAGATACAATTTTAATTATTGATCGTTTTGTGTAATTTTATTATATAATGGACATATATGATACTATATTTTTGTGTACTATAAGTACTAAATATAAGTGGTTAATTACAGTGTTACAATCATAGTTTTTCTTTACTCCCGCGTGAAATTCAAAAACTTATGAAACAATTTCAAACCTTCAAATTTCCTGTTTGTTTGGGAAACATAAGAATCTCTCTCTCTCTCTCTCTCTCTCTCTCTCTCTCTCTCTCTCTCTCTCTCTCTCTCTCTCTCTATATATATATATATATATATATATATATATATATATATGTATGTATATATATATATGTATGTATATATATATATATACACACACACACACACACACCTCAAATATAAATACTATCATTGCGAAAATAATAAATCAGTTAACGTATTATGATTCTCAAATAATTCTCCGAACTATGTTAATGTGTTTCATCTGACATTTAGAACATCCATTACACTTCAATTAACAATAATAATTGTCAGTTATCATTCACCAGGAATGTTTTGACTTTATAAAAATTAATGTCAGATGTCATACTTAACTGAATACCAATACAGCACGAACATCTGAAAACAGGTTTGAATTTTCAATGCATTAAAGAATAAAGTTATCAAATTTCTAACACATACACATCGAAATATCTGCATTATTCATAGAAAGAGTAAACACCTATAGACGTATTCCAAATACTAGCATTCCTTAAAGCATTTGTGTCAGAATATTCCTCTTATTACTCGGATGAACGAAATTCATATTGTGGTGTTACTGTCATTATTCCTTTACATGGTATTTGTAATAATTATTAGAACTTTGACAAAAATAATTTTGACGATTTATGACTAAAGAGATTTATGAACTTCTCACTTCCTCTATGTTTTTAAAATATCATACCACCCTCAGTGTCAGTTTTTAAACGAACATATTTAACTCTCGAAAGAAATATTTTATACTACCGCCTGTTCATTCTTTACTTTTTGGTTGTTGGTCTGGATATCGCAAGAGGGTTTTATGAACGACGGAAAGAGCTAGCAGGTAAGCAAGTAAAAGTATACGTAACTGTTCCTTTTTTCATACCTAAAAAAATGCAGATCGGGAACAATCACATTCTAGAGAAACACCGTTTTTCAGTGTATCTGAGAAAGAGGGAACGGGGGTCTGGATGTTGAATGAGCGAAGTAGGCCAGGTGGTGAAAGAAAATCGCCGAGGGCGAGGCGGAAGGGGGATAGATACGGGTTGAGTGCCATGGGAGGCAGGAGGCCGTCAGAAGCCAATGCAACGAAAGAGGGCCGCCGCGCGAGGGGCGAGCAGGTGCGGTGGTGGGGGGCGGAGGGGAAGGGCTCTGAAGTTGGCGCCCCGCGCCGCGAGCGCAAAAGTTGCACGATAGCGCGAGCGACCGCACAGCCGGCGGAGCGCGGCCGCTGCGCAAGCCGCATAAAAGCCGGCGCACACGCGGCGGTTGGCGCGCGGCGCGCTTCGGCCTGACCACTTCCGACCACCGCGCCACAGCGCCGCCCCTCCTCCCCGACACGCCGCTACGCTCGTAGTCCGCCTCTCTTCTACGCCCCCTCTCTACATCGCCATTCCTCCTCCGCTCCCCCGTTTACACCGTCATTCCTCCTCCACTCCCTCTTCTATACTACCACTGCTCCTCAGCTTGGTGCCCTACATCGTCATTCTTCCTCCGCTTCCCCCTCTACACTGCAACTCTCCTCCGCTTCCCCCTCAACACTGCAACTCTCCTCCACGTCCCCCTCTAAACTGCAACTCTCCTACGCTTCCCTCTCTACAACCCCAATACTCCACAGCTTCCCTCTCTACACTGAGATTCCTCCACCGCTTCCTCATCTATAGCGCCACCCGTCCTCAGCTTTGTCCTCTACATCGCCACTCTTCTTCTTTCCCTCTACATTGTCACTCCCTCCCTCTACATCACTACCCCTCCTCCATTTCTCCGTCTAACGGCCGGTTGCTCTGATCGTTAATTTTCCGTGGTTTCTCCGATCAACACCAGGCGAATGCCCAGAAAAGTACCCTAACAAATGCACCACGGACCGCGCACGATTTTTCCTTCCTCTCCTTTGTCCTATCCTCACCCCTTACACACACACACACACACACACACACACACACACACACACACTAACATGCACTACACTACCGCACATGTCCGGAGATCAGTTGGGAACTTTTATCCCGGAGAAGAGTTTATCCCGGCTGGGGCGGTGCCTGGCTGGTGGGAGATACCTGGTTAGGGAAAACCCGTTAAACATAACAGAACGATTCGGCTACAATTTAGCAAAAGCTCTTCGTCGTATTGTCGAAATGTTTCTCGCACATCTGATTAAATATCAATTATTGGAATAGTTCATCGGATAGAGTATTTTTTCCGCAATCGATACTTCCAAAGAGGGAGTAAATGATCGATATTAACTTAGCAGATTTATATGTTCACTAGACTTCCGTATGAAAGTGCTCTCTGACTGCAACGATTTATTTGGAGTAATGGCAATCACATATTTCAAAAGTGTAGACATAAGTTTGGAATTTTGAAATCAATCATTTATGAAAATAATAAAGAATGTCAAATTAAATAGTCAAACATTCAGTGTATTTTTTGCAAAGAAAAAGAAATTATTGATAAACAAATATAAGGGTTTACGTAGTTTGTCTCAATAATTCTGTCGAGAAAGCAGATCCTCTGTCGAGAAAAGGAAAGCGTTCCTTTTCCTCTTTTCTAGAGGCTGTCTCACCCTTTTAGCGGCTACTCCTAGGAAACTTTCCCTCCATTATTTCCTGCTCCCCTCCTCCGCCTCCGACCGCAGCGCAACATGCCGCGGAGCTCGCCAGGTGCTCCGCGCTCGCCAACCGCTTTCCACCGCAGCCCGCGCTTTCGGCCTCTCCCAAGACACACAGACGCCGTCCCGTCACCCCCCTGCCCGCGAGAAGCATCCCCTCTGGCGTCTGCAACTCCGCTTTAACGCGCTCTCGCCCCCGCCGCCGCCCCCGCCCTCGCCGCCCCCGCCGCCGCCCCCGCCCTCGCCGCCCCCGCCGCCGCCCCCGCCGCCGTCCCCGCCCCCGCCGCCGCCCCCGCCGCCGCCACCCCCGCCGCCCCCGCCGCCGCCCCCGCCGCCGCCCCCGCCGCAACCCCCGCCGCCGCCCCCGCCGCCGCCTCCGCCACCGCCCCCGCCGCCGCACGCAGGTATGCGGCCGCTGCCGCTCCCCAGCCCCCGAAACTGCTCGCGGCTACCGCCTCCTCACTGCACACCTTGGGGCTACCCGCGCTTACCCTATCCCAGCCATATTCTGGCTTGGGTGGCTCAGGGCAATGCCCATGATCGGGAAGACCCAGTCTTTTAGTCCCGACAGTGGCAGGATTATCAACACTAGTATATAGATCGAATTCAACCGCTGTCTGGTGGAAAATTCTAGCGGCCGGCTGCTCTGATCGGTAGTTTTCCGCGGTTTCCCCGATCAACACCACGCGAATGCCGGAGCAGCACCCTAACATACGGGCCACGGACCACGCGCGATGTTTTCTTACTCTTCCTTCTTCTATTCTCACCCATGCTTACACACACTCACACTTACATGCACTACACTACCACACATGCCGGAAGACCGGTCGAGAGATTAGAGTTTGTTCAGGCTGGGGCGGTGCCCGGCTGGTGGGAGATACCTGGTTGGAGAAAACAAAACAACTGTAAACCGACGTGTAGTTCGGCGCCAGATCTCGCCATCCAGCTGAGCAACCATCCCCACAACCATCCCCAGCGATCAAAACATGCACTACACTTACGGCACTAATGATGTAAGCAGTTGACTCGCCCAGAATCATTAATCGGTCCATCAAAGCACACAATGAACGGACACTTACCGGATATTATCCCGTACTACATGCTTATTTGTCTGCCAGAAGAAAACATTTTGCGGAGCGATGTATGGAAACGCCCAACTGCTCAGAACCTGTCAGAACAATCACCCTCTAGCCTGAACCGAAAATATACTACACTTATATACACCCACGAGCCATTCCTTCGCCTCCGATCCATCAAATTCTCCCGCCTTTTTCCGCCGCCCTCCTCACTCCTATTCCTTTCTCTCAATCCTTCCTCCCCGTCTCTCTCCCTCACTCTCTGCCTGAGCCACCGCTTCCTCTGGCTCCACCACACGTCCGCGCGCTGCGCCTTTGTGCGAGGCGGTTTTGTTAACCCGCGAGAACCCCAACTTCGCTGAAAGCGAGGGGCGCCGGCCTTTCTCTAACAATTACTGCACCGACTGCAACTCCCAGAATACTATCGAGGTTCGTTGAAATACACTCATTCATTATCTGGCTGCGCTGTTGCATTCAGCTCGTCCGGCGTTCGCCAATGATCTTCGGTTCAAGTACAGGGAACTACAACGCCGCTCGATTGAGAGGCGGCATTCCAGTTATTGGATATTCATTTTATTTTCAAGAGATATACGGATATTCTTCCGGTTAAGTTGTCTCTGCTAAAGGTTTATTGTAAGTTTTGTAAAACTGTTTAACATGAAAACGTTTAAATTCATATACAAATCCACTTCTTGGTCTGAGAACTACTACGTTAATGTAACTGCTAATTAGATTATACGAATTGACTTCAATTATACGAGATATTGAGAGGAAGAGATATAGAATAAAATGACTTTCATACGCGTATTTGAAAATGTACGTATTTTAGAAGGGAAAGTTATTTAGTATTTGCCCTTTTGATCCAATAGTTTAAGCGTTTATTACTTTGCAGAAATGAATATGTGACCTACCAATTTTGAATGTTAAGTGTTATTAAGTAAATGTTAATATACTATTTATGTCATACTAAGAAATAACATTTTCCTCATAGCACATATGTAGTTCCATAAATAGACTTTCATCTTATGTTCTTAAATTACTTAAATATGTTCATAATTCTTTGAAATAAAAATAATTATTCAATTAAGTGGCTTTGCATTCATGAATACTTTTATTTTTTTACAGGGTCGTTATTAATTTTTATAAATTCACCGTGATGTTCTATGTGCATAAATGTCCTATAATTGAATTAACAGCAATAAAAACCAGATAAATTTCATAAAGTAACGGTAAAAATGAAAATTACATTTTCTTCGTCCTACAAGTAAAGAGAAAAGAGTAAGCATATTTTGTTTTCATTTTTCAAGAAATTTAGGTTTACTTACCAGAAATGTTAAGATGACTGACCTTTACTTTAGTTGTCTAACTCACACCGCTAATATACCAACCTTTACCAACCTTGCCCGAATTGTAGAAGCGTAAGTCGTTTAGTGTTTCCCTATCGGTATAATTGTGTATACTTCGTTTTTCTGACGTGGCCGTTGATAGTAGGACATTATTAGACCCCCTGCTTTATAAAACGAAACTTTTTCATTAATTCGTGAACGTCCTTCTCAACGGGAGGCTCGTGGCCTCAGAAATGTGCTTGCCACGATTCATTTTATAAGGCAGGACGTGTAATAAGGACTTAATGTCATCGGCCACGTTAGAAAAAACAACGTATAGAGTGCCTGTTTGGTTTTGTTCTCTCATCGACAGTCACATGACATTGTTCTCATCGCTTCTGTCACGTTTCAATTTTACACCCTGGGTTTGCTTTGTTTTGTAGCAAACCAAACTTGGGTACTCCATTTCGTTTGCACGAAAGATCAGTTTTCCGTTATCCATTTTTGGAGAACTGAATGTGTACCAGAGCAGCATCTATAGAAGACTTTCAGTACAATATGGATGTGTTGATTTCTATATGGAAGTGTTGAGCAGTTACGTGAAAGTTACAAATCGGTCGGTCAAGAGTGAACCTCTAGGAAGGCATCCAATCACATAATTTCTAATGCGAACACTAAGAATGATTCTGGCCTGGTTTCCAATAAATATCTAGTGACTGTTGATGAAGTAGCAAATCATGTGCACGTTAGCTATGGGTATGCATATGGAAACCCCAGGTCGATTGTCAGAAAGAATGACTGACATTCACATGCCGTCCATCTGACGTTCATCTGTTGGGTCACTTAAAGACGCTTCGCCTTCAGTAGTGCGAAAGGTTTATATCACTGTCACAACAAACGGTTTTACTATTATATTGACTATCTCGCGAACTATTACAATAAACGTAAACTATTATCTTAACACACTTCTTTACTTGACGCAAAATTAACACTTTTTGATATATGAATTTTCTTGAGTACCGACAATGTCTCAAAGGTTTGTTCTGAATAATTATTTTGAAAAAAGAAAATATAGATCAAAAGACACTAAAAATATGAAGAATCTTATTGACCATCTCACTTTGCAATCTGTGCCGCACGCACGGAATGAATGCTTCCTCGGACACAGCTAGGATAGAACACGCACATCGTCCTTCAGAAAGTAACATTACCAAAGTCTGCATTTTTTTACATTACTTAATTTCGGGAAAGAAAATCAGTTATATCGCCTTAATTTTACTTTAGTATTTGGCGAAAATGGCATATAAGTATGATCATGTATTTACTTTTGACGTTTCACTAATAGTCGATCGATTATTGATTTCTAATTATTTTTAATTTTAATTTGAAGTAATACATAAAACGAAAAATGTATTTAAGCATTTATTATTAAGTGATTCTATGGCGAAGAAAAATGTTCAGGAGTTTGTTCCCCAGAAAGAAGAAAATGTTCAGGAATAAATTAACGTTCCTGTTCTGTGGCTCGACAGCCCGCTACGGGCCTTGGCCGACCAGCAGTGACCCAGCCTTTCGGCCATGGGATAAGGGGTTCATGTGGTTTGCATGAAGACATACTTTAACCTTATACAATGGTCTTCATAACCTTACGGCCGGCTTTCTCATCGTCACACAGCAATAGATACTGGACATTTGTAAGGAAAGTACATAGATATAATTTGCCTTGGCTGGGAATCGAACCCGAGTTTGCCACGTGGAAAGTAAACATTTTAACCAATGAGTCACCTAGGGAATTAATTAACGTACTCCAGGTAAATTTTTAAAAAAAGGAATATTTGGAGAATGTCGCGTTCATCGGAAAAATACAACAACATCGATTAAAAGACATTTATCGCAATACTTTGCAAAAAAACAATTCATTGAATTTTGAATTCCAGCGTTACAGTTCGTCAATGAAACATGAAATCGTTTTATCAGTTTGTCACTTTTATCGGATGGAGAAAAGCCATTCCTTCGCCCGCTTTGCTCCGTGTCCCAAGGCGACGCGACGCCCGCGCCAAATATTGCCGTAAACTGGTCAGCGCCGGCTCCGGCCGGCTGTCACCGCCTTCGTAAACATGTTTTCGCGCTCGCGAAACGGCGCGTGGAGTGGCGTGGGCGAGGGAACGTGTGTGTGCCGGGGGGGGGGGGAACGGGGAACGTAAACCTCCGTTGCCCGCCGCGCCGCTCGGTTGCCCGTCGCGCCGTTCCCCTGGCGGTTGGCCGCGAATCAATCATGCGCGAAACGCGGCAACCCCCAAGGTCCTCCGGCCGGACGATCGGAAGAATCGGGGTGGGGGACGGCGCGGGATGAACAGGGGAGGGGCCGAGGGTGTGATCCGCGTGGCGTCTCCTCGGCCTCGAACCCGGGGCTCCCTCGACGCCGGGGCAATCAGCTTAGGGCGGCCCCGCCCCGCCCCCCTCCGAGATGCTCCGCCATAAGCTTCTGCCCGCCGCCGGCGCGATGAGGCCTCCGTGGGCGGAGGTTGGCCGAGCGAGGGAGGCGCGCGACCGAAGGGCAGGTTAGGAGGGCGGCAGCGGTCAGCGGGCAACTGTGGTCAGCAGGCCGGAGAGGGTGGTGTTATTGGGAGTATATTTTTATAATACAAGTAAATATGTACTTGGATTATAAATACATACTTGACTATATAAGTACTGGAAAATATTACTCACATCTAGATTTTACAATAATTATTTTTTTCTTTTAATTATACAAATTGTAATAGCGTTGAATAATGGTACATAGTTAAAATAGTTTTGTTTGTAAAGGAAATAAAACAAAACAATATATTTCATGTTGTGTAAACAATATCATATCTCTAAATGAATTTTAAGGAATATTCAAACTTAAACAACTATTACCCAATGCTTTAGTTAAGAAATCAGCATCATCTGAAGAAACATTGTTTAAATTTATACCACACTCTTGTATAGTCCATTTCACATATACACGTTTTCTATTTAAATATATTGTCTTTGCTTTTACATTCCTATTTTTGATCATTGATACATTTTCATTATTAATATACATGTTCAAATTTTCATTCTTTTTATACATAATAATTTTCAAAATCATATATTTAAGCAGTTCGCTGCTCTTTTTAATAATATAAATACAGTTTTTTGGTTTAATAGTGAAAAGAAATGCTTCAAAATAATAATCTTTCATGTATTTCTGTTCATAATCAGTTGTAACTAATGTATCTTTCAATTTATTTAATTAGCTATTCAAATATTTCTTAAAGAAAATGTCCACTTAATTTTTACTATTTACCTTCTATTATTAACAATTCCGTTTACGAACTCCTAAAATTTAATTTCTTTCATTCTTATCATTTCATTGTTCATTGCTGATATCCATTAATTTTTATCTTCTAAATTAATTGTATTTTTTTAAGTTTCTAGAATTATAATTTGTTTAGTTTTATATACTTGATCAAAAAATTATTTTTCATATTTCTCTTTAGCTAACAATGAAATTATATGATAATTTGTCTTCTTCATATAAATATTAATTTTTATAGAATTATCAGTTATATTATACATAACTGATAAATAAAATAAAACTGAAATGTTATACAGTTTTCTTGATTACTATAGATGTTCATATTATCTTCTATATCTTTTAAGAAATTATTATTTTTATTTTTTGATTTAAAAAGTCAAACATACATTCTCCATGGTTACTTTACATTTTCTTATCACACAATCACTAAGTTTTACATATCTGAATTTCATATTTTAATTTTCTTCTGGTGCCAATAATCTATAACCCTTTTGATTCATTCAATAACCAACAAACCAAAATCCTCTTTTTAGTTTTTATGCATCTTTTTTCCATTATTGATTCTAATACGTGAAACTGTCTTATGATTTCTGTAATGTAATAAATGTCTCTCTGTTCGTTCGAATTTTTATTTTTGTAATAATTACAAAGTGCAACTCTAAACATTTCAAGAAAAGATTCTGAACCGAATCAGAAAGGACAAAGTAAGAACTAAATTTTGCAGAGTACTGAAAAGGACTGGACAAAAAATTTGTGGACAAAATTTATGTACGTCGAAATTACAATTGGACGAAAGTGTGCTAAAAACGAAATGTCGAGAAAGTATTGGAAGGACATTCAGATAACCGATGGGCGAACAGTGGGTGAATGGTAAACGGGCAATGGTTGTGACACGCCGGGGGGAGGGGCAGCTGTGGTCTCTCGATAGTGAGGTGGCCGGTGCTACATATTGAATAAACATGAGACAGCATTTGCAGACACTGAAAGACACGGCCTTTGATAGAAACACTGAAGGGATCGCGATCCGTTTTGAAGTAAATAACGCCTCATGCACACGAAACCATCTGAACTGTAAAATATTTGTAGTCGTAAATGCATCTTTGTGTATTCTGAAGCGATCTTTAGCTTAGTTTACATTAGGATAGGGTTGTTACTGCCACTGTTTAAGTAGTATAAGCCTAGCGATTGAAATGACGCAGGTCAACTGTTGCCAGTGCAGAGTGTTTGACAAGAAGGTCCTAAGGTTCTGATCCCAAAGGTGGCGGATTTTCGACATTAGCTTCTTATATAAGTGAAAATCAAATATGATCTGAAAGATAATTTTAACGGGTGTCCTTTCTGGTCCGTAGTTTCCCGTGGTTTGTCCCAACAATACCAGACGAGACCGAAGTGGTTGGCCTTATTCGTTAAATTCATGGGTAAGGAAAATGTTCTGCTAAAAAACATTTCATCCTCCTTGCCTCCAGACATCTTCAATTATTGAAGTACTTGAATTAATGAACTAAATGTCAGAATCTACGTCTCAAGTGTGAATATCATTGTTGTTTTCCCATTTTGATACTCTATACTTTACATCTGGGAGATGAAAAATCATTTATTTCTAATATGTTGATTAATTTAAAATATGTTTCTGTCCAATGTAATATGTGCTTTCTTTCTGCTCAAATTGACTAAGGAGTTTAATGAATTATCACATAAAAATATATACTGTTTCGCAATTCAACTCTGTCCACGGCATTCTTTGATTTGTGAATTATTAATTAAATAAAAATATAAACACTTATAGTAGTTCGAAATGAACATTTCCTGACGCCCTGTCTCGTATCTTTTAATCTTCATTGGGCTCAGAAAGGAAGGCGGCCACGCGCCTTGCGAGTGGCCCCCGAGGCAACCGCCTGTCACTGCCAGTCCACCGCGTGTTTCCACGGGAGAGGAGTGTCTCCGTGACGCCGCTGAACACCCACTTCAGCGCCAATAATGCCTCCCCGCCCCTGTTAGAGGGATGACACGTCTCGGGGCGCATCGAGACTCCAGATCTCTCGGCGCTGTCCGACGCGGGCAGCGCAGAGTGGAGCGGAGACTGGTGGGGTGGGGGAGAGGAGGAAGGGGATGGGGCAGGGAAGAGCGCAGTCGGATGAGGAAAAACGGAGGCAGCGGCGGCGGCGGCGAAGACGTGGCCGCGGCACCTTTATCCACTCGGGCGCTGAGGTGGCAGCCCTGCTTCGACGTCGCTGGGCAGTTACGCCCAGGGTAGACCTACAAGGAAGAAACGCTCTCGCTTGTCCTCTTCCATTCTGGCTCTCTACTCATGCGCTCTCTCAGTCGATCTTAATCACTCTCACGTGCTCACTCGCTCTCTCTCACGTTCTCTGACACCCTTTTCATAGTGATCTTTTTCTCTCTCGCTATCTCTCTCTCACTCTCCCTCGCTCTCCCTCTTTCTCCCTCTCACTCTCCCTCTCGCGCTCTCTCCCTCGCTCTCCCTCTCTCTCTCGCTCTCTCTCGTACTCTCTCTTGCTCTCGCATTCTCTCTCTAGCTCTCTCTCTCTCTCTCTCTCTCTGACTTTCTTTCAGGCCCTCTGTCATTCTGACGTTTTCTCTTTCTCTCACCACTCTCTTCCTTTCTACCTCCTCTCTCTTTCTCTCTGTCTTTGACGTTTCTGACACACTCCATTTGACACCCTCTCCCTTGCACTTTCTTCTTCTTCCTCTCTCTAGCACTTTACACTTTTCACGCTCTTACGTTGCTCCTCTCTCTTTCTCTTTCCATCTTCTCCTCTTGCCAGTTTTGAAACGCGTAACTTATAAACCTTTCTAGGGTATATCTCGTACAAAGGGCCAGAAGGTACGTAATTTGTGTCACTACGTGGGCTCATTCTTTTTCGGAGAGGGTCTGCTGTCTGGTACGATGTCATGATGGAAGCTGTATTCTCAAGCAAGTCGACCCCACGATTTTAAAAGAAAGTTTCGTGATGATTTAAGAATATTCTTGCATCAATTCTTAGTCAGTTTTTTCTTAGAATGGATATTGTCGTCTTCCTCGTATTGTAATCAATATAATTTTATTGAATTCAATTCACATTTGCCTGCGAATTGTGATTTCACTTAAGCTGTGGTACAATTAAGTCGTATGTTTTCCGTCGAGTAATATGTTTTGGGCTAATTCTCTAATTAGACAGTTAATAGGCGCAGCGTCCAAAAATGTTGGATAAGTCCGAAGTAGAAGTGCATCGGAGCATACTTCAGACTTAAGTAGGATAATCTGCGCTTTAGCCAACACAAAATGGCTACTATAGAAGAAGTATATTAGTGTCGAGGAACCGCACATAAGATGTGTTAAAAAGGTGGTCTTGCTAGGGAGAAATTTCTAAGGGTAACTTTTTATTTACAAACGAAACAGAGAAAGCTCGTCTAAATGTGCGCAACTATTGAGACTATATGATGTTCAGAATCAAAGCAAGTGGCCATCTCAGCATTTTCTCAAAGTATCAAAGGAAACTGGACGAAAAAAATCCCAGATTGAGTTTCTGGCGGTCAATATTGTTCTAGTAACCAGAAGTATTACTCGTTCACTTTACATTTGCAGACGGCACAATTAGGAACTAATGTTGTTTTGAAAGTGAAGGCCCGAACTCACAACCGAGAATACACGAATGGCTCCGACGTCAATCAGCATCTGACCAATCAGCTGTCTCCGAAGGCAGCACAAGCGCTACGGACACAGCTGACGAATTACGCCTTTCTTTCAGTGAACTGGAGTCGCGCTCTTAAATGATTAATATAATATACAATAAAATAGATCACATCACACGCTATTCACAACAGTCACGTACAATATTTTTATTTCTTCTTTACACTTATCTACTGCTTAATGGTTATGTTCTTGCCCCGTCGGTGTTCTGTGTGCTGCTCACCGCCATCTATATCATATTAACGGTCAATATCTATTGCAGACGCGCGTTTCTCATTCAGTCGGCGGTGACCTCATGTAACAGATCGCAGCGCTCCGTCTGCAAATGTAAAGTGAACGAGTAAATTCCAAGCCAGTTCAACAGCGTCGTTTTGACGAGTGAAGTATAGAAAATGGCTGCCGATTCCGGGTGGCCGAGATCGCTAAAGCAGTAGTGCTGTGGCGATCTTGGACCGAAGAATCGGGGGTTCGAATCCCGCCTCGAGCATAGTTGTGTGTGTTGTCTAAGTGTATTGTGCGTCCCTTGTGGTTGGCATCAGGAAGGGTATCCGACCGTAAAAAACATTGCCAAATCTATATAAAAATGGAGTGGCGGAAAAATTAATACAAATTGAAGCCGCGCCCAATAGTTAGTTAATGCTTTATATTACGTGGCGAGACTTGGGCCATCAGACCCACTCTTCCGTCTGCCTACGCAAATTTCGCTACGCCCCTTTCACCTAGCGGAGAAAGAAGGTATTATCTCGGGCGACGAAAGAGGCGATTTAGAATGTACCTCAGAGGCTTCTTTCAGGCTTTAGGATCTTTTACATGCAGTAAATCTACTAATATGGGGCGGCCGTCTTTACTTCCCCTCCGAAGGAAGGCCCTTAAAAATCCACGGCTTCGATCGGGTTTGAACCCGCAATGTTGGGTACAACAACGCAATACGCTGACCGTTAAACCATCGAATCCGTAAAAAAAAGCGCCCATTAGTAACGGGAAAAAGACAAAAGAAGAGAAGTGTAGAAAATGTCGCTTCCTCAGCGGCGCATCGCGGGGCGGTCCGTTTGACGGGCGTCCGAAGGGCGCTCCTCGTGACGGGCTGTCGCGATAAGCAGACGGCGGCGGTCTTCCAGGCGACCCACGCGCGCCCGGCCGCCGTCGCGCCGGGGCGGCATTCAGGCTGTCTTTGTGAGCTAATAGGCGCGCCGACGTTGAGCACCTGCCCGCGGAGCTGATGGTGGCTATTGTGCGCGGGCATTCGGCGTTGATGGATGGGTCACCCCGACCGCCTCAATGGAGCGTTCGGCTACCGACCACTCGGGAGCGTAAGCCGCACTCGCGTGTTGCTCTCTCGCGGGATAATGCTGCCCCGGCGCGGCGCGCGCGCGGGACCGCGCCCCGCGATGCAGGATGTTACCACGGATGTACTTGCAGACACGAGGAAAGAGGAACAGTTACTGGAAAATCACTGACTGCAGTTTAACCCTCCGGCGGGCGCGTCCCATCATTTCCCACCAGCAGGCGCGTGTGACACTCCGTACCGCATTTACCAACGTCGATTTTCGCGACAATAGTTATTACTTTTGTTATGGAGCGTGAAGAAAATATTCTTTATTTTATTATACATTGTATTTCATAATAACTAAATACCAAACGAAATAACAATATTAATAAGAATCTGATGCATCGCTCGCTCCCTCCTGTTTTGGTACGTGTTACATTAACGTGAATGAATATTTTCTTCGGAAACACCGCATTTAAATTTGAATTAGTAGTTGGTACTTCCAAATCTGTGTCATAAAGCTCAATAACAAAACAGCAGTAAGAATTCTAATGAATAAAATACATAAATTATATTCTCACATGACAAAGCGCGTGCGGTACGCAATGTCGCAGCAGTTGCAGAGTTTTAATTACTAATGAATAACGATCGATCGGCAGTGTCGAAAATCGTGATTAGAGTGTCATCCGGTCAAAAATATAATGAATGAAGAATAAATATAAGCTCAATAGTGCGACACCAATTATTTACATGAAGTCAACTCAGATGTGAGAATGCGGCACGGAGCGCCGCTACGCGCCCGCCGGAGGGTTAAAGAAAACTAAACGAGTATTATTTGGGTTTTCATTTTTATCTAAAGTAAAATTTAATAATTTAATTAGTAAACACGTCTCATATTCTTTGTAAAATATTATAAAATAATTCTTAACTTACATTATCTGATTTATGAAAAATGAATAGTGATGTTAAACTTGAAGTTCGACTTATCCACCAACGTTCTCGTTGTAGTTTAGAAATATGTCAGCTATTCATACTACCACTTAAATCCAAGTGGTTCAGTAATAATAATAATAATAATAATAATAATAATAATAATAATAATAGTGTAGCTCGACCAAGCGGAGAATGAAAGGGATGATTACGGCGCGTCGTGGAACTAACAATGTAAACACGAGTCTATACAGTTTCGATAACAAAAGTCGCGAGGAGCATGAACAACGAGTTAGAGATACATAGAGAGGCAATAGCGTCGCCATCTTTGAAACAGTAGAGTCACTCTCCGCCATGTTAAAAGGTGCCAAACGTCAAAGAAGCGGGGAAAGAAACGTTTGCTGGTTGGAAACATTTTTGCAGGTTCATGTAGTATTACATCGCGGAGTCGTTACAAATAATGCGAGATAGTGAACGTTCTGTTGTAGCATCTCTAGTTTTAGAACAAATTTCATTTAAGACAAAAATATTTCATCAATATGGAAGTTCTGGAATGTTAACTTTTTGCAATTTTCGAAATTATAAATAGTTCACTGGAAATGGGACTAGCACAATCCGTTTTACTTTTCTTTGATACATAAGAGGAGTATATTTAAAGGAAAAAATTGTAGCTCTCTTTTATAAAATAATTGTATTACAATTTTCTACATTTCACGAATTACGCCAAAACTACTCATATTTTCGAAAAATTGTACATGACTATTTTAAGATCTGTGTTTGAAGAACAGATTTTATTAAGGAAAAATCTCAATCATCAATATTGTAGTTGCTGGAAGATGCCGAAAAAATTGAAATTATGCAATTTTTGAGAATTGGAAAATTCCAACGAAAAGCGAGGCCTGTCATTCTTTTAAACGCCTTTTTACGCTGTCCGATAACCAAGTTTGATCCAAAAACTTGAAGCTATCT
Organism: Acheta domesticus; assembly: GCA_031308135.1. NCBI lineage: Eukaryota > Metazoa > Arthropoda > Insecta > Orthoptera > Gryllidae > Acheta > Acheta domesticus. Next base: position 163,214,910 of record JAHLJT010009436.1, read on the forward strand.
TTGAGAGCATTTTGAAAATATTTTTGACAGTTCATAGAAAGTGCCTCCAAAATCAAAATATCCATTTCAAACACGCAGAGCCTCGAGTTACTTTAAAATGATCGGGGTGTATCAATTTTTGAGAAAATCGCGTGAACGCTTTAGGCACTAGCGTTGACCACAGACTGACGGACAGACAGACAGACATTTTGCTTGCTATGAATCGATTTTTTCGTACCAAAACATGGATTGTGACTACATAACGTGTTAAAGAAAGTAATTCACTACATATAGGAATAACAAACTGAAGACAGGGCTAATATAGCACCATGATGATAATCACGCCATGACACCTTAAAACATGGCGGCCATATTTCACGAATATCACGTAAGGAGCGCTGAAACAAGGCTGTTGGCCTCTCTACTATCTCCAGCTCCTTGGTTTATCGGTGTAGATTTGGGAAATAGTTATCATCGAGGTGTGACACTTCGCGGACAGGAGAAACGCCTTGCATATAATGTTATTAAATTTTCTGATAGTGAAAAAGACGGACCTAAAATACCTCTAGGAAGCACAATGTAACACGCAGCAGCAAGCTTAAAGTTATGTGAAAACACGATACGGAAAATTAAAAAAGAAGAATGTGAAATTGAGGGATATGAGTTTTTGATAACATGACCGAAACGATCAAAAGTGAAACCAAAAGAAAAATTATCGATGAAATGAAATGTTATGGATGAATTCAAACTTTTTGTATTCTTCTTCATTAATCTTTCTTTTTTTTACTTTATGCGATTTATGAGGTATGCAATAAAGTGCCAAACATTAATTTACTGTCATAAGTATTAAAAATATTCTTCATTACATTTTAGATCATATTATAGGAATGATGATATATCCAGAAAAAAACTGATAAAAGAGCAAAATAAGCGATATTTGTAGGTTATTCGAAAAATAGAAAAGCTTTTCATCTTTTTGATGTAGAATATAAAAGAATGCATGAGAGTATAGATGTAATATTCTTAGAAAATGAGAAAGAATTAATAAAAGAAAAATATTGTCATTTAGAATTCTTTAATTGGTTTGCAATTTCTAATAATAAAGAACCATCGACTAATAAAACAAATATTGAAGATACAAATGTTGAGGCATATTGATTACGGTAGTAGTTGCTTCTTAAATAATAAGAGTTTGATTTGGTTTATATTCTGAGCAACTACTTAAGTTAAATTAAATGATTTACAAGTATATGAATGTTACAGTACAAATTTTCTGCTCATCAAAGGAATTCAATCAAAATTGAACCATTCTGCAGAGAAAAATAAAATTTTATTTCTTCCAATATGAGGTGCAGAATGAACAAATTCAGTTAAAATATTAATTGGAAAGATACCAGATTTGTCACTAAATAAATCGCGCTTTTCCCGAAACAGTTTGGAAGGGTCCCATTTTTAATTTGATTTGAGTGTTCTTATATCACCGTGTCTGTCGCTTCAGCTGTAAACATAGACAGATGGGCACTCCTGTAAACATCATTCTCAACTTGTTCGAGTTATAATAAAATGCCTTTATTGATATCAACTGTTATTTAAATTGTCCGATTATCGACAGTTATTTAAATTGTAAACTGGTGTAACTGATGTAAACTGACTACTTAGTAAGAAAACGAATCAGGTGTTTTGTAAACGGTGTTAATGAGGAGCAGTTTTTAATATTGGAAGGCAATTTATTCCACTCTCGGGCTACAGTAATTGCGAACGATTTGTTGTAGTAGTTAGTTTTACTTTTTGGAATACAGAGTGACTGAGAGTAACATAGTACAGCACGATTTGACAGAATAGTATAGCTAGAACCCATTTAATTCCGCGTAATCCGAGCTTGTGTTTATACCGTCGGGGTCAGCGTCAGGCGCGTCAACTGCTAAGGCCATTAGGGCCGGTTTCACCAATGCTTGTTAACACGCTAACCGGATGTTAGGAGATTTTAACGGCCCGTTAGAGAAAATACGTGTTTCACCAAACTTTAACGCCTGTTAACTTTCCGTTAAAGTTAACGCGTGATATCTGCTCCGTTAGCAGCAGTTAACGCTTGGTTAGTGGGCATTGCATCGGAAATATTGGGTTTCGGTTTCATCGGGCATCGCAGTTTCAGGAAAATGGAAAGAGCTTTGCAGTATGTACTGGAAGACGACGACGAATTGGAAAGCCTGGAAATGCCGTCTGTGCGTCCACGTGTTTTCAGGGAAAGAAGAAATTATTTTTATATTTATTTTTAGCACCATCCGTTTTTCTGCTCGTAATAATCTTATATTTGTGGAGCAGGTCTACAAGAATTTCTTTTTCTTCTGCCGAAAAATTGGCGGATCTGCTTCTTTTTGACATGGCAAATTATAACCTACAAAACAACAAAACTTGTACAAGCACCACAATTGACCACAATAGAATGGCAGAGAATGTGTATACTAGTGTATACTGTGTTTTGTTTCTTTATTCTCTGTCTATTGAGAGCTCATTCTCCATAGAGTTTCCAGTTCACGGCCTTCTAAAAGCAAATATTCATGCATTTTGTAGACCCATTAAAGTTAACTGGCGATTAGCTAACAGAAGCCGTGGAAACGTTGGTGAAACGGAACAAATCTTAACGGGGAAGTTAATTTTAACGGCTCGTTTACTAACGTCACGTTAGGTGTATGTTGGTGAAACCGGCTCTGTCCCGTAAACGTAAGCCGCGTTTGCGTGTTTCCCTTTTGCGGGGTAATGCTGCCCCGCGTTGCGCTTGGGCCGGCACCGCGGAGACGTGTCAGCGGAGGATGTTGCCGCGAAAGCAGTTGCAGGAATGAGGGAAGAGGGCGGCGAAGTTTTTCAAGGAAGTTGTTTCGGTTGTTGCAACTGCCGATCCGGTGGCCTAGATCGCCAAGACAGTCGTGCCGTGGCGATCGTGGACCGAAGGATCGCGGGTTCGAATCCCGCTTGTGTGTCCCTTATGGTTGGCGTCAGGAAAGGCATCCATCCGTAAAACATTCACCAAATCCATGTAGAAGTTTCCATCCATGAAGAAGTTTCAGCTATTGCAACTAATGGGAAAGACTGATCTATGTGGAGAAAGAGTAATATAAATTTTTCACAAAAATTAAAGCCTTTACCACATTTTCTACACTTACGGAACTTACGATCATAGTCATTGACGCGCCGGAAACAAAATAATGTCTTCTGAGTTACTGTCATCATAGTCTTGTCGCATCTCATCACTTTTGTTGATTGTAAAGATTGCTTAGACATAATAATATGATCATTTATTCCGTGTGCAAAAAGTGCGTGGACTGCGAGGAAGTTAGGATTAAGAATCCCAGTCCACGACGGCGGAGGCGCGCTGACGTGCAGATCACGTGATGAATGGAGCGTCATGGTCGCTCGGACGTCTTGATCTGCTTGGAAATGAGACCTTTCCAAAACAGTGGGTCCGCAGGAGAGGAGGTTCATCTTGCACCCGCGACCGCGAGGATTCGAGAAAGCTCAAGAAAAGCCCCTTCTTGATCTACTCCTCACCGCAGCTGAATCTCGGCGCTTTGAAGTTCCGCGCGCAGGTTTTGATAAATATTCCGAGGGACGCGCGCCGGCGTCATTTGTCTCAAGAGAAAGAAATGGCGCACCTTTCTTGGAAGACCGTGTCACGCGCTCGGAAGAAGGATTTCGTGTGGGAATGCAAAATTACGGATGGTGGTTGGAATCAGGGCATTGCAACTCTCCATCAAAACCGGAGACAAAACTCCAGGATCCTACTATACGAAACGCAAGTGTTGGCAGGTACAGCTGCAGGTTAGACTCGCCAACATTCGCACATAAAAATTGGCTAATTTGCGAGAAATACAAAAAGCGTCTTCAATTAATCATAAATTATGCATGTAGGAAACTGCTTGCGTCTTGCGAACCCATGCAGCAGCCACGTATCGTTGGCAGCAGCTCGTATTTCAGTTCCTGTAACAAGGGGAGCGCGCCACTGTAGTGTTCTCGTTATGTTATATGGAAGTTAAACGTTATATGGAAGTTAAAAGTCCTTGGTTGGAATTATCTAATTTATGTGGTGCGTTTCATTTGGAGAAATAAGAGGGCATCGTATCGTTCGTTGAATGCAATAGTGTCACAACTCAAAATATCAAATGTTGAGATAATTTAGTACGAAATTTTCACATTGTATTGAAATGCATCTCTTCTGCATTTGCACTTCTGTCATTTGTGAGTGGAATACTGTACTTTAAGAATTGCCGCTGTTGCTGCTGGAAAGTAGACCAATCTTAAATTGTAGATAGTGCTTTACTTCATAATTCTTATTTGCTATTGCATTCATTTCTATTTTTAAATTATGAATGAATGAATCTTAACGTTGCAAAATGTTCTTAGTCGGAAAGGTTATAACTAAGAAATGTTATCATTATAATGTACAAAAAAGAAGAAACATTTATGAGTTTCTTTCCTTTCTTTTGTCTCTTAAATATAACATAAATTAAAACTTATAGTTGTATACTTCTTATTCCTGTCTAAATAATTTATTCATATTTTCTTTACATGAAGATTTTTCTCACCAAATGCTTGTATTCTTGGTTACTTTTCATTATTAAAAAATGAGAACTTCTAATTGTTTCAAATTGAAAATATTTTTTCGTACTCCTTAACCGATGTCGGGTCTTTCGTTACAGAATTCAAGTAGACGTCAATGGAAATATAATGACTCCGGCGACAACACAAAGGAAAACGAATAGCCCAGAAGTCCGCTCGCCGGCGGCTGTGCAACACCGCCTACAAACTGCTGGCAACGCGACTCGAATTATTAGAAATTCACGAAAAATCCCGTGCCCCGCACTTCCCATCGTAAATCTCGGCGGAGTCACCGCCCCTAGTTGCCACGAAGTATCTAAAATTTCCAACATTATTTATGTGACTAATTGCTCTTCCTCCTTCGCTCGACATCCATTATATTATCTCCTTTGTGCGAGAGCGCCAAAAAATGGAGCGCGGTGCGTTCTTTTGTGGGTTTCCCGCGGTCGCGTAATCTGCCGACGCGATATCCGGGCGCGGATAATTTGAAGTATTGGACACACGGCTTTGGCCTCCATTGGACGCCGTCCGAAAGCAGAATGTATGGACGGCAGTATCAGACGCCGCCGAGGTGCGGCGCTGTGGTCCGTGGCGCGAGCACTGGGCCGCGCGGTGTGGCCTCGGTGCCAGCGGGCAACACGTTCTGTGTTCAGCATATTCTGAAACTACATTCACCAACACGTGCTAAGTGCAGCGGACACTGAGGACAAAAATTGGGTAAATGCCATTCAAAAATATTCAGTTGAACGGAGGAATTCTATCTGCTATTTACGGTAAACTTGAAAGTCATAAGCGAATATTTTGTTTTATAGTTATGGCATATTTCATAGTTTATAGTTTCAGTAGTGTTATATTTTTTTAGCTATAATAGTATGATTAAGCTGATTACAGAATTTAAAAGTATTAACATTATTTTGTACTTTTCTGTCTATTGATTTTTTTAAACTTTGTGATAATATATTTTAAAGACTAAAAAGTAGATGTAAAACAGTTATCCAGAAACATTTTTTTGTTTTTAAAATAAAAGATCAACTACAGTCTGACAAAGTTTAAAGGTATCACATGAATGAGGAATATCGAGAATCGTATAAGGAGAGGCCTGTCATCAGCTGAGGAGCGGCATATGCCGCTGAGCGCATGAGCGGCTCCACGCCATCGTTACACATGTGAACAAGGAGCAATTAAAGTAAAGTATTAAACACAAAAATCACTGATACGATCTCTAGTCAACTGCTATTTATTTTGTCTAGATTCAGATATTTCATAATGTGGCGTTATGTAGTTAGAACTGAAAGTATTTATTTCGTCCGTATATTGTGGTTTAGAAGCGTTTTGACATCGCAAGTAAAGTTCCAAGTCAGAAGCTACCTGAAATGCATTGGATGGAGGCGGCCACCATGCCGGAAATATTCGTATATTTTCAGAATTGTTTCCTAATTTATTAATTTCAGGTCGTCACTACTATTTGTAACCTAAGTGTGGATTAATAGTTTTCAGCTAAAAAGGTAAGAGGTAGATGAATATGCAGGGAGTCCCACCAACTATGGGCCACCCCCATAACTTCTAAAGGGTTCCGGGAATCGAAATGTAGTTTCCTCTCAACAATTCGGAATCATGAGGCAAGTAGTATGCCAGACATATTGTTCCAAATATTTTTAGTTTTCGAGAAATTTAATCATCTTTTATTTTTTAATGGAACCATATGTTTTTCTCATTAGCAACAGATAGATCATAAACAGACGAATGCAATGATGCGACATACGTAAATACTTCGATAGTATTTTGAGTATAAAATTATACTTCCTTATATGTGATTTTAAATTAATGTGCGAGATTTCAGCAACTCTTGCGAATCGCATTTGGGGAGCGGGGAGAGGTCGCGAAGGCCAGTTTCCTCAAAAGCGACAGTTGCGACGGCTGATACAGGCAAAAATGCACGTTTAGTTTAAAATTTCATCTCAGAAAGTATACATTTATACACAAAGTACTATCAAAATATGAACATATGTTACATCATTGCACTCCTCTTTTATGATCTATCTATTGCTAGAAAGAAAAATATATAGTTCCATTTAAAAAATAAAAGATGATTAAATGTCTCGAAAATTAAAAATATTTCAAACAATATCTCTACACCATACCACTTGCCCCATGTTTTCGCTTTGTTAAGCAAAAACTATATTTCGATATCGGGAACCCTTTAGAAGTTATGGGGGTGACCTGTAGTTGGTGTGACTTCCATAAACGAATGGAATACTCACTATACCATTAGTAGTTTTCAGCTAAGAGTTCGAGGTAAATGAATGTATATAGCAGGTACCCATGAACTAAGAGCCACCTTCACAACTTCTAAATTGTTCTTGATATAGATATACAGCTTTATCTCAACAATGCAGAATCAAATGATACGCAACATGACGTAAAATATATTGTTTGTAATATTTTTAAATTTTGGGAAATTTAATTATTCTTTATATTTTATTTGAAACTATATTTTTCTAATTATTAATGGATAGGTCACAAGTTCCATTGTTAATATTTTGATACTAATTTGAGTAAAGAATTATACTTCCTGTCATGTGAATTTAAATTAAACGGACAACATTTTCTTTCGGAATCCTTGCAAATGTTGCCTTTGGGTAACGTGGCCTTCCGGCGTCACTTGTAGGGGGAGACTAAGAGCAGTGAGGTACGGAGGCATAACTGCAGCAATCCATGGTATTGACTTGAAGGAAACAGGAACAAACATCAGTATTCACGATCATAATGACCAATCTTTTGTATTGATTCATCAGAATTGAAAGTTTCTACTCATTGAAATTCTTAAGCATCAATCACTGAAAAGAAAAATGTAAAAGAATTGGTAGCATTAGGAAGATAATAATTAAGATAATTTTCAAACTATCGAAAATCAAGCTCGATAATTAATGGCTGTAGGAACAAGCCAGCATTTTAAAACATTGGCAACAAACAAAATATTTTCACAATATTATCTGGAGATAACTACAACAGATATGTAGAAACTTTAAGTTTTTATTGATTGTTACTCAATTTCTCGCTTAGTGCATCCGTAAACCAAAGGATAAATCTAAAACTTACATATTATCTTGAAAGGAAATAGGTCTATCAATACCACGAGTGCTTTGAAAATTGTCGGTAAATCTGAAATTTCCAAAGCACGAGTGGTATTTAATAGGACTAATCCATGAAATTATGTCCAACAGAGTTTTAGAGTGCGCCAAAACTTGAATATAACTGTCAGCTATGTTCTAATCAAATAGGTTATATTATAGGATATACGCGGTTTATCGACATAGCAATCGATGTATACCGCCTCCTAAGATAGATGAGTCATAGTTCATGATTGGCCAGTAGGGAGAAGCGGTGAGAAAAATCGAATAGTAAAAGCGATGAACTTTTTGACATACACCGCCCTAATTGAGGCATTTTGTATGTATAATTAAACCCCATCTGCTTTAATTTCACGAGTGGAATACTCAATGTAAATTTCCAAAAATAAAATAATACGTAGATAACAATAGAAAAACAATAAAATATTTACATCAATTATTTATACATGCATTGTGTCCCCCATCTCCACCACTGCACATCTGCAGTTGTGTGTGCACTGGCCGACGAACTGATTGCAATGTTTTGTAGTGCAATAATTGGAAACTTTCGAATTTGAATCAGAAAAAGGACAAGTTCAACTCTGATGAATAAATGAAGACAAATATCTCATTCTGATCATTAATATTGATATTGTTTCTGTATTCTTCGTGTCAAGACCATGTATTGCTGTGGTTACGCCTCTTTCACTGTCACATCTCCCCCCGTAACCCTCTCGTCGACACGAAAGTCACCTTCCTCAAAGGTGACAGTTGCAAGAGCCACCAAAGTAAATATTGGCCGTTTAATTTAAAATCATACGCCAGGAAGTATAATGTAGACTAAAATCACCATGAAAACATTAACAAATGATACATCATTGTATTCCTCTTTTTATGATCTATCAATTACTAATGAGAAAAATGTATAGTTCCTTTTAAAAAATCAAAGATTATTGAATCTCTCAAAAATTAAATATACAATCCTTTTTTGCCCCTTGATTCCGCATTGTTGAGCAAAAACTGCATTTCAATATCATGAAACATTTTTCAAATATTTTTATTTTTCTAAAATAATTATTTTCTAAATTCATTTTTTGTTTTTTTTCTTTTTTTTAAAAAATTCTGGCCCTCAAGAAAATGTGCGCAGATAAATTTCTTTCCCCACACGTCATATACAGTTTTTACTGTTTTTGACAAATAAAAAATAAATAAATAAATAAATAAATGAACCGTTTAGGAGCTATGGGGGTAGTCCTTAGTTAGTGGGACCGCCCGCATGTACGTTTAGTTTCTCTTTTATATGACATACACATGAAAACTGTATCGTCTAGTTTTTGTACAATGAATTAACAAAAGTGTTACCGGATTTTATTAATATCCCGTATAATTTACAATTGAAAGCCATTGAAAAATGATATAATTAACTCTTAACTGGTGACGTGCGTCTTTGAGACCGCTGAGGAAAAATAAACGCGTAGTCCTCCTCTCTGGTTCGTCTCAATACGTTTTTCTTTACAGAACCTTCCTATCTCTTTCTAAACTATAAACTATACTCACACGCGGGGAGCAGATCAAGTGACAGCCGCAGTCTTAGGCTTCCGCGGCCAGAGTTGAGATCTCGGCTACCCGGGTGACACCCCGTACCAGGCTGTGTAGCCGACGTTTCGACCATCATTGCCCTGAAGAACAGACCAGCCCTGAAGAAGTCCGCGAAATGATGGTCGAAACGTCGGCTACACAGCCTGGTATGCGGCGTCACCTGGACAGCCGAGATCTCAAGTGACTGCCTTCAAGTGACCTTTGAGGGGCAATTGAAGTTTCGGAGCGGTATCGCAGACCTCACATCACCAGTAGTGGGACTTTTCTTCCCACAGTGAATGTGCATTGCAAATTTTTTATTAATGGATAATTTTCGTGGAGCAATGCATTATCGTATTTAAATGAATGTTTTTTTATTATAGTGAATAATATTTCAATCCATTCTACAAGTTCTTAAGATAATTAATAGCGAAGAAACAGTATGGAACAAATTATAGCCAGAAATTTACTCGGCGAGTTATAATTATATTATTTTCATTTTACATATTAACAACAAATACTTTTATTTTCTTATTTGTTATAGTACAGTTAACGTAAAAAAATTGTCAAGTCAACATGAAATGGAACACTGAGAATAATCTGCCTAAAACTTTTGGGGTCACACGGACCGTACGTCGTAAGAGAAGTTTGAAGGCACGTCACCAGTTAACGGTTAAAATTGTTCTTGTTTATATAAATAATCTTATGAGCAAGTAATTGAAGAAAGAAACATTCTCGCTACCCAACTGGTCGAGGTAAGCCACACGAACACTTTTTTGTTTGTTGAGGAGAGTAAGTCAGAAAATGTCGCTCTGACGTAAATTTCTGAAACACGTAACGCTATGTAAATGCGATATTGAACAAATTTTGTTAAAAGCCCAGTATTCATTTACTTATAGTCCATCTGAAGGTAATTTAGAGACAATTTTGATAACGGCTATATATTTATATAAAAAGTTAAGGTACAAAGAAATAATAGATTGTAAGAGAAACAGATCAGAGATGCACTATGAAACACGAAAATAACTTTTAATAAATTGTTTTCTATTTATTGATTTTGAAGGAGTCATTACATACGAGTTACTTGTATATAATTAACAATAAAACACCCATTGAAACAAAGATTTGAATAATTTAACTCATGGTAACATCGATTCAAATAAAACTGATCATCAAAGATTAAAATCGATTATTCTATTCGTGAAATTAAAATCAATAGCGCTTTAACTATACAAATAAAATGCCCGTCAGGGTGGAGTATCTCAAACAAATTATTGCTTTCTCTATTTGATTTTTCTTACCGCTACTTAATGGCCAATAATCTGCAATTCATCTATCTTAGGAGGCGGTATGTATCGATGATTGTGTTGATGTGCAATAAATCACGTATGTACTATTACATAACCTCTTTAATTTGAATATGTATTAAATTATTTTTAATATTTGGCGCATTTAGAAATAGTTGGACGTAATTTCATTCGAGGAATAGTCCTAGTAAATACCACTCGTGCTTTGGAAATTCTCACAGCTCCTTCCACAGCTTCTCCTCGCTTCGCAAGTCGGGGATTTAACGACAATTTCCAAAGCACTCGTGGTATTACCTATGATAATCCCTTTAGCGCTCACATTTCAATTGTTAGCCCCAAATTAAAAATTTAGGAATGTACTTTAAATAATGTTTGAGAAGTCTGCCAAACATTCTTGGACAATCGTCTGAATGCATGTTGTAGATGCATGATTAAGTTAAAAAAATTATAATGCGCCATGCGAGTAAGCAGAAATTTCATTCAGAATTCCTAGTTTCATAGGTTTAATATTTCATTATCGGTTTGATTGAGAACCAAAAGTACAAATGTTTCATTCTGTTCGGTAAATCCGATAATGAAAACGGAAAAAAGTCGCCCTGTGCACACACAACTGTTACTTGAAACATGAATGTCAGAACGCCTGCAGACAGTATACACAAGTCATCTGGCAATAATGTTGTACCACTAGATCAGTCACGTCAAACCGCGCCCGCACGAGCTCCCTGCCCGCCTGGGGAGCCCGGCGCTTCTACTAGCACGGGCTACTTCCCCTGACTCCGCACTCATTTCCCTTAAAATCCAGAAAGGGGAGTACATGCGCAAGACGAAGAGGCTCGAGGCGGTGAATAGGGGATTCGTACGAAAATATGTTGCCAGATTGTTCCTATCAGGTAATCGAGAATTGTATTAGACTTAAATTCTTTACTATTTATTACTTTTTCATGTTTATTTTCTTTTTCAAAGCTGCAACATTTAAACATTTTCGCTGAAGGGCAGGAATATATTTTAATGGCGCATTCTTTTCTTAATTTCGTTTTGTGTTGGGATTAAATAAATCAAGTTATTTGTTGCATATAGTAATAATGTTAAATAAATTATTAATGTCTCCGTATGTTAATAATTCTCACTTTCGGATAGGCAAATGCTTTAATAGAGAAGAATAATTTTCTGTTCAACATCCCAACCTGAACGTAGGAAATTAACACAGTTATTGCACTCTTAAGCACTCACGAGCGTGAAATCGGCTTATTTTCAATTAAAAATGATTAATTTTACTCTTATTTGAAATCTTATGAATTATTTGAAATCATATAAATTATTTCACTTTAATGGACCACCTTGAGTAGATGAGATGGAAATTCATATATCTACATTTGGGATAACTGCCAACCGACTTCTCCCAAAGATTGTCATGAGTCAGGTATTCAGTTATGCACCGCCATTGGAGCAATTTATACAAAGTTTACTTTTAAACCTCGTGCCAATTACTCTGGACACAGCGCCCTTAAATTCAAGTAAGATTGTTACCTTGCCCGCGAACTTAAACCTACACCATGCATTTAATTAGAGCACACACAAAAATTAACAATCGGAAATAGAAATAAACATAATTTTTCCTAAGAAGTTTTATTTTGATTTTTGAGTCGATGTTACAGTTAAAATTCTGTGATGTTTCTTAACGCTCATAGTTTACTCCTTGTTTCTTCCGTATTTCTACTTTTTGCAGAGCATAGTATTGCTATGAGAGGGCGGTAAAAGCACAGAATCTAAGGAAACCAATAAATCACTTTTCCGAGCGAAAGAAACGCAAATAGACACCTGGTTCAGCAGTCCGTTATCGCCACGAGATGTCTATTAAGATTGGGAATAAAAATACGTCTTCCTCTTGGAACATTCATCATAGAAAAAGTGTCACCAGGGAAGTACATTGAATAAACTATTTATCTGCGTCAGCCGGAATAATCTCTGGGAATACTTTTATATGACATATGACCGTTAAAACAGCTCGCTTAGTGTTGTAGGGAATGTCATTTGTCTACATATGATATTACTTGACCCTACCCTTTACCTGTTCAGTAAACACGAGACAAGTAGGTTTATTTACTATTTTCTTCACCCCTTGCCATTTCTTTTGTTCTCTTTGTTACTTATTTGAACTAGTTGTTCTATGCAAACGAGCGTTTTAAGAGTGAAGTACTTTGTTTATAATTTAAAATTATTACAATCCAGAAATTAAGAAGAATTTTATTCCAATTCTAGTCTTGAGTACACAAATATTTTTATTCATAGTTTAAAAAAAACTTTTTAATGTTTAGAAATCAATTTTTCTTTTTTTTCTAATTCACTCCTTCTTATATTTTAGGGCAATATTTACGTACACTTTCTGAAAATAAAAACTTAGTATTCCAACACCAAATAGAAAACTGTCTTCTAAGTGCTGTCACATATATAGTACATTTATTGGACGAGGTACCAGATTGTAAACGAATTCATTAAGAAGGAATTATCATGCAATACGATACATTGAACCAATTCCATTTAATTTGTTAAGCTAATGTAAATGAATTACTCCTCTCTTTTTGTAATGTTCAGGTTAATTAGCTCAATAGAGTGATGTTATTTACTCTTACACTGGATCTATTTTTTTGGGTCTTACTTTTCCTTTCCTGCCCTTCTATTTGCGCCACAAGAAATATTGGCATGTTGCTGTGCGAAGTAATAGTCACACGAGTGTAGCATTTCCTCTACTTGAATCTCGCACGCTCGCCTCGTTGCCAAGAATGGAAAGGTCGAAAAGCAACAGTACTGAGCTCTGAGCCTGGATCAAAGAACTAAAACGACCCCGAGCAGTTGAATGTGGCTAGTAACTGGGAGCCCGTCTTCTCTTCCGAGCGATTTGAGATCTCAACACAAACTACAGCGGGGGTTCTTTGCTTCTGAATGTTCTCGCCCGGAGCTTTCTTTTTATACGGTACTTTCTTCACCGAAGGGAAGACGCCAGATTTAGTGAAGGTTTCAAATCCTAGTCTGCAGTGTTCAGATATTGTATATTTTGTATTTTTGGCCTATTTTTTCTATAGAAAGAGTTTCCATCGATTGTCTTAATGTCCTCTCAACTTACGTCTTCAATTTCCAATGGTGTCTTAAATCAAGTTGCAGAAGTTTGTAGAATTTCATTTTGACATGGAACCAAAACTAGCTTAACAAATTGAAACAGAAGTCACTTGAAGACAACATTTATTTTTGTGTGTATGTGTGTGTGTTTGTATATACATGCGACATTTTAATTTTTTTCAAGATAAATATAACAAATATAATTCGCGTTTTTGAACAAAGAATCAATTAAAGCTAGCAATGTTCGTTGTATTCGACGTATTTCCTGTTTGTCATAACTAAAACTTTGATTGGAGGTTATTATCTACATGAAATAGATAATGAATATGAATCTTTAAACAATTCATTACTATAACATAAATATCCAAATAGAAAAGACCGTATGTAGATAAATTTTAACATATTTTTTTTATTCAAATACCGAAGTAAGTAATTCTGGTTGGTTCTGTCATGAATTAAACTGCTTTTATTCACTTAATGGCAATATTTTTTTCACCTTTGCCAATTCAATGTGGCATTCGTTTCAATCTCTGGCATTCCTTGAACGTGAAGCCTCCAATGGGAAACCTCTCAAGGCTCCCCGGAGAGCTTTAAATGAGGCCAGGAGTCCGGGATCGGAGAAGGCCAAGAAATACCGCAGAATTGAAATCGGAGCCTCCGAACAATATTTTGCAGTCCACCGGTATAAGCTTCTGATTCCGATCGGTGCCGCCCCGACCCCCTTTGGCCGTTACGTGACCGGGCACGGCAATGGGGCGGCGGAGGGTCCGTAGCAAACAGGGCTCCATCTGCATGACACAATCCGCCCGTGTTGCAGCTTTGTTGGCGGGAGAGCAGATTATTTTATTATTTTGTTTTGTTTTGACGTATTTGATCGTTGTATAATATAATGGGAGTACGGAAATCATCTTCTACATACAAATTTATTAATAAACTATTTGTCAATTACAGCAGACATGTTTCGATGTTTTTAAACATTGTCTTCAGAAAATCTACAGAAAATTAAAAGGAAAAATTTGAGATATATAATATTTAAAACACAAAATTGTGAAAATATTAAAAAAATACTTTTAAAAATCTTCCTCCCCTTATGTTATACAATAAAGGAGTTCCACAATATTTCTGCGGAAACCAACGAGTTTATTTGGTTGCTATTTATTTGGTTACTCCTTGAAACAAGAGCTTTGCAGATGTAATAAATATGCGATTTAGTTTTTATTAATAGCATTCGTATTGTACAGAATTTGAACTCATACATAGAAATCAAAATGTTCGAGTGATTATTAACATTAAATTTATAGGGTATAAATGAAGGATTTTGGCCACAACATAAGCCACACTAACCATAGTAAGTTTCCCAATTTTCGCAAACGTTAACACCCGAATTTTGGTGAATGTGTGGATTATTTTGTTTTATAAAATGAAGTAATCAGAATTTTTATTGCAAAACTGACATATTTAAGTACATGATATTTAGTTTGTATTCGTCCACACTACAGTCAGGATAAACCTCTTCTCATTGCACTAATAACTTCCAACATCAGGTGTTCTCGCAAACTGTTGAAAACCATTCACTGTTTGCTGGGTCTAAATCAGGAACTTGTTGGAATAGATGTTCAGAAATCGTTCTTCGGTAGCAGGTTCCTTTTATCTTCAATAATGTTAATATCCATCGGAAAAGGTTTGTGGGACTTCAAGCGGGGAAAATAAGTACATTAAATAGAATCAGCAGATAAAACTCATAAGAATATATACATTTTTTAGAAAATATTTGTTGAATACATAATGAAAAATAATTTCCTGAAGATATCTGAGTTGTGTAAGTGTAGCCAGGACTTCCACTGCCCACATTTATTCGTAATTTCCGTCACTGTCAGAAAGATGCCGTTGGGGCGTTTCAGTTCGATGAGGGACGCAGCATTTTCGTTGCTAAGGCCGAATGAATACAAACCTTGACAAGTCGCTAGGTCTTCCAATAAGACACATTTTCAAACGGCCTCTCCAATTTCAATGTTTCATTCTTGCAAAAAAATTGTATTTTTTAATTGGGATCGAAAGGTTTAAAAATAAATAAGTATTTAATTTTATTAATGCACGTGGGTGATTGTGGACCTGTTTCATTATGTTTGTCTAAACGTATTGTTGAAATTAGATTAGGAAGAAATCGAGGTCTGAGTTCGATTCTGCAACAGTACCTCTCATTGCATTCTTCAAATGTATTGAAGAATCTCTTCTACTTGAAAAATAAGTTTTATGAAAAAGTCAATAATTTTGAATAGTATTAAAAGTTGTAATAGTTAAATATTGGATTGTATAAGTAAATACTACGGTTTTTGTGAGAATTGAATTCATAAATATCTGTTGCCGTAAGTAATATCCAGTGACAATGAAAACATACAATATTTGCATGTTATCTAATTGGAAACGTCATAGTTATTCTGACTACAATTTAACAGAATTCAAATGTATGTTGGATGAAACTTAAGTTTTCATCGTGGTTCACATTCAAAACCAATGATAGATAATTCTCGTTCCCTAAAGGCATTTTAAATTAAACCAATTAGGAACACTTTTGACAGTGCAATATATGAGGTGAATTTGAAATGTTCCATACAAATGCTATTTCACATTTGTGATGTTTTATATGTACGAATTTAAAGCAAATGATCACAAAAACGAATAGAAACGAACACTAAAAGAAAGGTATTATTTTCAACATATTTAACATAAGCTAAACATGTTAGTAAAAGCTTTAGAAAGTAAATGTTATTACCATTTTATTATTCTTTATTGCATTCTTTATTTCTATGTATTGTCATTCGAGCGAGGTTAAATAATTCTCAGAGGTAAGAAAGTAATGCTCCTGGATTGTTTTATTCAGTGTCATTGTATTGTGTTAGATTCTTAGATATTGTTCAAATTAATTCAAAAATGACCTTTATCGCACATCTGCGATAAGTCTTTCGAAAACATAAAGGTGATGTTTTTATATTAATTTCAATGCAGTGAAAGAGGTAAGGTAAGAGTGAGGTTACATAACACTCAGGCGTAAGATGGTAATGCTCCTGGATTGTTTTATACAGTGTCATTGTGTTATCTTACATTCTTGTACATTATTAAAACGAATTCAGAAATGACCTCAGCCTCACATCTGCGTTAAGTCGTTCGAAAACATAACCGAGATTTTTCATATAAATTCCAATGCATTACTTTATTTTTATAATTGGCGCGGCGGCGGGGTGAGGCGTGGCGTGGCGGGGGGGGCGCGTGGGCGGGGGCGTTGCGTGGGCGTGGGCGGCCGGGGCGGCAGGGCGCGCCCGCTGCCGCCGCCACCGCCGCCGCTGCGCGCCGGCCGCCGCCGCGACGGTGGCGCCGCCGCGGCAACCCGCCGGTCGAGGCGGCGCCCGCAGTCGGCTCCGGGTCGCGAGCGCCGTCACATCGCTCGGAGGCAGCGCGTGCCGAGCGCTCTCTCCCCTCCCGCCCCCCTCTCTCGCTCACCGCCACGCTCTCTCTCGCACACACGCTCGCTCTCGCAGCCGGGCGCTCTCTCTCTCTGTTTCGGCCTGGGGCGATCGCTCCGGTGCGGCGGTGGCAGCAGCAGCAGCGCGGGTGCCCCGTCAGCCCTTCAGCACTTGACCTCGACAGCAGCAGCAAGCGTCGCCGGCGTGACGTCACAGCGTCGTCCGCGGCGCGGCGCGGCACGGCGTGCTGTCCCCACTGCAGCGCCCCGGCAGCGGCGCGTCGACATGTCGTAGAGGAGGCGGCCCCGCCCGCTCGCGCCGCCGCCCCGCACCCCGGCCGCGCGTGTGAACTGTCAGCGCCGCCGCCGCCGCCGCCGCCGCCCGGCCGAGGCTGACGCGTGGGACTTCGCGCGGAGCGGCGCTCTGCGAAGATGCGCAAATTTGGGCGTGCGGCGCCGCCGAGCAGCGCGCCAGCCACCTCGGGCCGCCGCGCCGCGCCGCATCAATGATTCCCACGCCAAGAGGACGCCGCTTTTGACGCTGCCCTCGTCGTGCTGCGCGTAGATGACGCAGGAGCTCTTGTGACCAAGATTCTCGTACGTCGCTTCTTTCGGGAGAAGAGTCGAAGATGTGAGTGGGCGTGCAGTGGGAAGTTGTGTGTCTATTTCCCGACAGGACTCTCGTTTTGAATATTTGAACCACTCGCTTGTTTCCAAGGGAATTGTGTCAACTTCCATATCGATTGACGTTGAATGTGACCGCTGTTGTACCTTTTATTTTGTATTAGAGTTGGCTAGTGTATGTTTCTCGTTCTATTGAATGTCCCACTCAGCAATTTTGACAGTGTTCCGGAAACTCTCTACCTGTGTACCGTAGCAATTGCGTAACTTGGCAGTAAATAACTGTGATTGTGCTGACAATACCATTGTTCCAATACATCATCTCGTCGCCTGCAAACAACGTGTGATACGAGTGAAGTGTGTGTGCGTGACAAGTGTGTGGAGCACTCTGGGTCGAAGCGCGGAGCGTGTGCGACGTGAAAAGCGGCGCGCGGGTATCTGATCGCTGCCGGCGCCGAGGGCTTTAGGCGTTGGAGGACGCGCGGGCGACTGAGGTCACGCACGGCAGGCCGCGCCGCGCCGAGCCAGGCTGGGTCTATTGCCGGCATGCCGGGGCCCCGGGTGCAGGCCAAGACCGCGTCGGCGGGCGACTGAGCCGCCCTCGCTCGCCAGGTGCGAACCCCCGACCGCACACGCCCCCCCTCCCGCGCGTCTCACCCGGGCCATGACTCACGCGTAGAGCAGAAGGAGTCACCCAGTCGTGTCGTGTCGCGTGCGCGCGAGCGAGTGAGCGTGTGATTCATTAGCGCAGCGGACGGCGAACAGCGTCCCGACTCTACCAGTGCGGCTCCGTCGCTCACCCGTCTCCTCCACTACCCGTCCGCCCGGGAGGCAGAGTCCCACCCGAGCCCTCTCAACCGCCGCCTCGTGCCGTTTTTGTTTTTTTTCTTCTTCTTCTTGGTCCCCGGTGCCGGCGACAGTGCGTAGTGCCGAGCGTCCGCGTTCCCCCTGAGTGCCGTGCAGTTGGGATTCGCGTCCTTGAGTGCGCGCAGTGGTCGGCGGGGGCCGCGGTCGCAGCCAGCGATGACCTTCAAGGAGGCGACGGCACCCGGCGCCCGGCGGGCGGCCCGCCTCGATGCCGCGGCGCTGCTGCTCCTGCTGCTGGCGGCGCTGACGACTTGTCCAGGTAAGGGCCGCTGCCGTGTGCACGGGGTTGGGGGGGCGGGGAGGACGGGTCGCGCACGGCCACGCCTTCCGCGCGTGCTACCCGTGGCGAAGTCGCCGCGTCCCAGCGCGTCGCGCTCCGCCTGCCGCGCCCTGGCCTTGACTGCGCCGGGGCAGCTCAGTGGCGCAACGCAGGCCGGCACGGCCGCCAGGCGAGGAAATGCCCAACGAAACGGTGCAATAGTTGTGCCCAACAAATCCGCAATACTAAACTGTCCCTTATTCACCCAGAAAATTTAATAATACAATTTAATTCAGAGGAACTTTCGTAGTGAGTCATCCGGAATTTTCAGGAGTGTTCTTTTGTTACGATTTTCCAAGAAAGAAAGAAATATTCTGTACATTTAGACAACGTTCACTTCGAAACACTAACCAAACAAGAAATTGAAAATGCATTGAAAATGCATCGTGTACATACAACATTCTCCGAGATAGCCTCACTATCATTAACTGCGAGGAGTGTTCATAAACGACAAACGACCTTCCGGGGATACAACGTTGCATGAAAGTTAATCTCGTCGATTTTAAGCCTTCGTGACAAGTTGACATTCTGAGGATTAAAATATTTGTGTTCATATTATATTAAATCCTGAATTTATGTATGCACCGATGACAAGTCATTCTGCTATGACCAGAGAATGGCCTTTGCTGACTGCTGGTTTTGACCAATTAAATTCCTACAATATGACTAATAGTATATTGTTTGTAATGATAATCGGGTTTCGTGAGTGATTTGGGGAGGAATGATACATTTATCTTCGGTGATTTGAATTTAAGTTACCTGTTAAAGAGATTTTACGATTATTGCAAGATCCAGGAAATCTTGATGAATTTATATTGACGCTGAATAATACTATTCACCTAACTGAAAGCTGACAAATTATTGTTGAACCTCAAGGAATAGTTTTGAAACACTGGCATACTTACTTTTTACAAATGGATTAATAAATATGATGTTCAAATAAAAGGTATTTTTAAGATTTAAAACAATGTGAATTACAAAACAAAACCAAAAATATTAATATTTTTTGCGACTCGTTGCCAATTTCTTACAAAAAAATTTTTTTTTCTAAAGTTGAGTTTGAAGCAGCAAGTATTCGTGCCAAAAAAAGCATAATATATTTCCGTACTTTACATTTTTGGTCATCCACATTTTCCCAAGGAACTCGCATGGCTCACTTACCCTACTAGAAGCGCAAGCACCTACGTTTAACACCCCCCTACGACCTACATAGTGTTGCGGGTTTTGAATTCCGTGATGAGAACATGTTAGCACAATCTTCATTTACCAGGCGGATAAAACGGTGTATTACGCTACAAATTATTGGGGCGCCCGGTGCTGCCTCGCCCGTCTCTGGCCTCGGCAGGTCCCCCGCGATTGGCCAGCGGGCGGGCCAGCGGCTGGGTGTGCGCCCCCGGCGTGGCCGAAAATTGCCTCTCCGGAGCAGGGCGTTGCGGATACGTCGAAAGTACACCAGCGCACGCTAAAAAAAATTGCATCGCGTCGCGTGACGGGGCGGAATCAGGATGGAAGAGGTGCCCCGCCAAGCGGCCGTCGCCCTGCAAGGCACCGCAGATCGGGGTGGCGATGCGTCTTTTTTCTTTCCTTCTTCTTTTTTTTCCTTCGCGAAGTAGCTGCTCATTTGCTCGATTTATGTAAAGATATATTTGCGACGTGACCAGCTCGCCTCAAGGAACAGCGTGATCGATATCTCTGGCGTTGGTTTTGAATACCAAAAAGCGTGCGGTTCGACCCGGCCGAGGACGTGCCGCAGTTTGGGTGGCTCTCGCGAAACGCAATCCGCAATGGCGACCGGGCTGTGCGCGGAGCGCAGATCGCCTCGCTCGGGTCATCCTCTTTCTCCGGCTCGGCCGGAAAGCTCCTCGCTTGTTTTGCCAGATGGCTGTTATCGTCCTTTATGTTGAATAAATTAGTGTACAAAAGCGAGTAGCAGAGTAATTGGAGCAATTGAGGGGAAGAAAGGCGAACAGCGTTACAAAATGGCCACTGAACGGAATTCATGGCTCACGAGAACCGCCTTGGCGAGGATTGTCATCCGAGAATGGAAAATGATAGCGAGTAATAGCTCAACTTGATCCGCGAAATTACGACCTGCAATTTTCTCAACGTTGCGTTTAGATTAGATCATCAACAGAACGGATCTCTTGCTTTGATTTTTTCAAAAGTGTTAAGCAGTGATGTAGCAATCAACTTAATAACACTTAATATTCTGTAACTTTCCTTCCTTTCGTTTTTGTGATCTTATTACACATAATCTACAAAGCAAATATCGGAATCATTCAGTTCAATAACATTTGAATATTAATGCTTATGCAAAGTGATATTCAAGAGTTGTTTCAAATTTCTAAATTTGATTAGCATAATGATGCAAGATGAAGTAATTAGAGACGAAACTTCGTGTCCACGATAATAATTTGATCATTTTGACAGATAATTTCTCGATTTCTAACGTTGAACAATTATTTAAACATTCCCATAATGAATATAAATAAGAAAAAAGATTATGAAATATGACACTTTTTATTGAACTTAAAACAGAATCAAAATTAAAATTCCTACCATATTCAAATAATTTTTCTTACGTCTTATTTCACAAGAGAAGTCAAAGCCGTGTGATCTTTACATTGACCTACTATTATTCATTTTGACTTTAGTACCTTGTCAAAAAATGTTTAGTGATGTTTTTACGTAACCTACACATATTAAAATACATTATTTAATCCAGTTTTTTATGTTATATTTTATCACATGACCTTTACGGTAACAAAGATGACCCAATAGCAAAAAAAAAGATTTTAGTATTATATTGTTTCAAAGAACGCAACCAACGTTTAAGCAATGTGACATCGAGACACACACACACACACACACACACACACACACACACACACACACACTATAGGTAAATATTTGTTGTGATCACGTAAAACTTTTGTTTCCAAAAGCAATTGTCTCCATCTTTTCGTTACACAAGATCCGGCTTAAAAAATAGAATTATCGTTGTTGCCAACTATTGGAGCGCAAGTGAACCTTCATTGCTGCGCGACATTATCTTCGGCTTTCTCACCATCACAGTCAAATAAAAGTCGCACGAAATTTTGTTTTCTCAACGCCTATCTAAGAAGAAGATTAAGTGCACGTAAATTTATTTTACTATTGAGGGAAGATGGACAGAAAATTTGAAAAACGTGTTTAGCTGCACTCTATACTACAGATCGAATCGAAGTTTTCAGTTAACAAGAATTATTGTAACATTCACTTCACCCCTGACCCCACAACATTCATTTCACACCTGACATTTTGTCTGTCAACCTCCGTAATTTGACGAACTTGATTTGGTCCATGAACGATACTAAATCACTTGCAGATAATAGGAAATGACAACAAATGAAACTCTCAGAAAAAGAAAGATGATTACAGATCTTCAAAAGATGTATACTCCAAAACGGAATGCAATCAATTTTTTAAAAATAGTTTGATCAAAACATTGCATTTCTTTACTCTTGGCGCATGCGAAGAGAATATGAAGAATTTAAACATTCACGGGATAGTTGTTTCGCATTACTGAACAATTTTTATGTTAAAATTTCTTTTATGGAACTGATAATTAGAACTGCACAAGCGCTGAAGTGATTAGTGAACACCCACGATCGTTCTTGCTAGTGATTACCTGCCCACTTCTTAAAATTTGCATCTGTTATCCAGAAGAGGATGACGTGTTTTTTGTTTATACACGCAAGCGCACGCATCGACATATGTTTGCACTTGACGATTCAGCAAAAGGAGAAAAATAATTTGGAGTAGAATAATGAAATATAGATAGTGATTCCAAGGACATGTCAATCTGAAGTGAAGATTTAAAATTTGCCATACGAATTTTTAACTTTTAATACATTGTAAAGGATTATGCCTTGTATGTGTAGACATTGTAGACTTTTCTAAGTAACAGTGCCGGTAAAAGGAATATAGACTTTTAAAGCTGTTATGAATCTAGATGTGTTTTAAATCAGTAATACCGATGAAACAATTCCATTGAGTGAATCAATAAAAGTGTTTTTTAACGTAATTTACAATTATGCTTACAGAAACCACGCGTTTGTGGAATCATAACTTATTTATTGGTCTACACTTTTTGTAAGGTATTATTTTAAAAAATCCTTTTACGCTCGAAGGACAGAAATATTGAAATTATTGATTTTTTTTTGTTTGAATATTAATGGAATTTTCAGTTATGTTAGTTATGTTATGTTAGTTATGTTACGTAAGTTACATTTTGTGTTGCTTTGCTGCATTTATTTCATGTATTACAGATTACATAAAAAATCAAAATTGTACATTCTTCTTGTTTATATATGCTTGATATTCTTTCCTAAATTCTACAAATTTAACAATATTTTCAGAGAAGATTTATTTCAGTTTTGAAGATAGCAGTCACATGATAAAATAAACAATTACAGTCATGTAGAATTAAAATTCATGTTCTTTTTCCAGATTATTGGCTCGTTACTTTGCATCTCAAAGCTGCAACATTCACATGTGGTAAATGCTTTGTGTTATAAAATTCAATTCTCGAAATTGTATGCATGCGACATGTTAGCCACTATAGTATCGCCTCCTATATGTGTTAATTTTTTTTGAAAGGAAACTCAAATTTGTTTTAAATTATCGTGATCGGAAATGAAAGGCAAAAGACAAATATGTAAGGTCAAGGTTAACATGTTTGATCTATTGACGTTATATCATTCTTCTGATTATGGATATTTCTTTATGTATTTGAAAAGATACAGTTAATTTTCTAAAAATTAGCATGATCCCAAAACGCAATGCAAGTAATTTCGATAACAATCCTAATTCGTTCAAAGGAAAATAAGTGTTTGATTACATTTAGAGATATTTTAATAAAGAATCTGAAATGTTGAATTGGTATTAAAATACGCTAAGATATGTGTTAGTTAATCTTACTTTTGTGAAGGTCGTGTTGATGTGAAGCTTCCTAGAAATTTTTAATTGAATTCTGTGGTGTTTCCGTTTTACCATGCAATATTACGCCATGCGGTTATTTCAATAACACCCAGCGCAAAATTGTCTGAGATGGAAAAATTACATTGTTATTGCGGAATACTTTAATAGTGGTGCAATGGTTATAGATTTGTTCACCAGCCCGAATATATATATAGATTTTTTATGTTATTTGGACGAAGTAGTGCGATATTCCTATGAACACACTGTAGTTAACTACGAAGTTGAGTAATAATTCACTCTGTTTAGAGGGCCGAAATGGTGTGATTATTTTCCAGTTGTCTTTTTGTGTCATTCACGGATGACTACATAAAGAATGCTTTTCTCAAATATTTTCTCTCGATCTTTGTGCAAATTTTATTCTGTAATTGTGTTTACTTCAAATGTTTGAAGTTCTAGAAGTATTATTACTAAGATACAACCCTATTTGTTCTAAATATATTCTAATGAAGGAATGTTTCTCACAAATCATTTTCATTGTGGAAATGCCTACGAGTATTTTCATTGTGCAAATGAAGTGTAAACTCTCCCATTGTAATTTAATATTCCTCATCCTCACAATAGCTGTGATTGTGTGACAAACCGTGACCCCATCTGTGATCCAATGTTTCTATCCTAAGAATTCACATAAGTAACATTAATAAGGCTAACACATATCTTAGTGTAAATACAAATTAAGAACAACTTCATCCTAAAATCTAGTTTATTTTCACTTACTGCCTGTGGAAATTCATTCGCAAACGTACATTTTCGAAATACAAATAAACAATTAAATCGTGGAAACGAGGAAGAAACTTGCACAAAAACTCGCTATTTTGTTACACATCAAAATTTCTTTCACATTTTAGAAGGAAAATGGAATGTTAAAATATATAACTTATGTAAGTTTTG
Organism: Acheta domesticus; assembly: GCA_031308135.1. Classification (NCBI taxonomy): domain Eukaryota; kingdom Metazoa; phylum Arthropoda; class Insecta; order Orthoptera; family Gryllidae; genus Acheta; species Acheta domesticus. The sequence continues at coordinate 163,239,768 of JAHLJT010009436.1, forward strand.
CACGTTGCAATCTGCAGATAAGGGACATCGCTCTCTGGATGACCAGATCGTGAAGGATATGACCTCAAGGAATTAAAATAGACAAATGTCTAATATAACATAACATTTAGCAACTGTTCTAGCACTGACCGGCATGAAACGGAGACCATTTTATTATCTCCAAAAGCATCCGCTAATGCTGTCAGGCAAAGTACTGGATATTGCTTATGCAAAGAGGCGAATGGCGGTATCATAATAGTATTCATACTAATGCATCAGTTTAAAAAACGGTAGGATTTTTGAAACACGATGCTTTCATTATGATGTAATTGTGTGTCGCTACATCTTCTGTAGAAGAGTTCGTTAATGACTGTTCTACAGGGATTACCGCAAAGGAGGGGATTACCGCAAAATAGTTTATAACGCATTACTATGCAAAAAAGAAAGAACGCCTTGAAATTACGCCTTGTGATTTAATAGAACCATCCAGATGATTCCAAGGATATAAACCGAAACATTGGCTTAGTAGCACTTAAACAATTTTTCTTCAACGTAGTATCTTGAACAGTGTAGTATCTTGATTATATCTGTGCTACAAATTACGTATGCCTATTTTAGGGTATTTGGGAATATGTTGAAATAAGTTCAAAATAAACGATTCCAGGGAATGAAAGCAATTACCATGTACAAAAGTACTAGTACCTCGTGAAAATGCTAGTTACATATTATTTTGTGAAAGTACCAATTTATTATTCTTCCAGTCTAACGGAAATAGATTTATGAAACGAATAACTTTTAGGAAAGGGTTTCATTACATAATTCGTGGTTGACCATTTCGTTGACGTATGTTGTCACAATTTTAGTTGCAGGAATGACTTCCGAATAAATATTCGCTACAAAATCATACACAATTCTATTTCAAATGCTATCGCGGGTAATTTTCATCAAAAATTTGTGATTTTTAGTGAATTTATAGCAAATTTAGTGATCTTTTAATTATGTTCATGTGTATTTCTGGAAATGTATTTTAACTTTTAACCGACGTTAAACTGCTGTACACCTCTTAATCTTCTCAACCACAATGGAGCCGCTACGACACTCTACTCAAACTCTACTCAAAAAGTCTCTTCACAATTCGGATTAAACATAAATTTGCAGTACTGGTTTAAAAGTGAATTTCAGGAGAATCAATGGTTTCCAGTTAAAAATTCCAATTGAATTTTAATGTACTTCATGCACAAATTTTTAACACTTCCTCAAATAATAATCGATTTCCGGGATTTAGATTTTTGGAATAGTTCACTAGGGATTTTTCCCATTAATAATTTAGGTCGCATGAAATACAGTTGGCGAATACTATTTTGGTAATAGCGCGTATGTTTTAGGATGCAGCAGTTCAGTTCTGTTCACAAAACAGAATCCAGTGTCGGGTGCGTAGGACGAGATAGGCGTGTGATCTTCATGATCCCGAATCTTCGTGTTGATTTTTTTTCCTTTTAATAAAATCTTACGGATAAATTCCAATAACATTTTGAGATGATATTTTCCATTAACACCTTCCAAAAAACAGAAAAATGTCTGTACTATTATTTTCTTGGAGCGAAACAAGTTAATAAACAAAGTGGACTGTGTGCGTTGAAAAGTTTAGCAGAGGTCACTACCCCAGATTGCGATTATTCCGAGGCTCCTTTCAGAATTATTTTCTATCCACTAGAGGGGCTGATTTTTTCAGTTGACAAGTGTGAATTAAAATTGAGTAAAACGAATTATAATTTAAAAATATAATAAAGCTAATGTAATGCCAAATACTGGGTTCAAAACTTGTGTTAAATGGTATCCGAAAATCGTTGAATCCTATCTTTAACCATAAAGCATAATGTAAATACTTGCTCTTCTCGAAAAAGTGTGAGTCTTGGAGATACATCACTTTGAAAATAATCTTTTCAATTATTTACAAGAGCTAGATTGTGATGCCATTTGAAAAATACCTTTCTGTAATTGACTTTCAGATCTCTATCAACTGCTTCATATATTTGGAATTCAGTTTAATCTTTATAATTTCTACTCAAATATACTAGAACGTTGGAATAAATATATTTTGTCTTCAAACCCTCCGTTTAAAGGTTTGTTGAATAAGTAGTTCTGAATCCAGATATGTAAAATGATAAAAACGAACTGCTAGAAATCTTCAATTGTAATGTACTCAAAATGTACCTAAAATTATACCTTAACTTCAGATTGCTCTCCTGTACTCTCCATTTTCATTATAGAATGAAAGACGGATGTTGTCTGGTATCAAAATATTTATTTTAAGGCTAAAAATATTTTGGATAGCTTCGCTATCATCCTCAGAGCTATCTGAAAAATACATACACAATTTTGAAAAGAAGGTTGAATAAATGATTTACAAAAATAGTTTTAGTACAAAATTGTTGGTGCCAGATGGCGTAAGCAAACTGTATCGTTACCTTGCAGCGTCTGGGCGGAAAACGAAGTTCTGCGAATAATCTTTTCATACTTGGAATACTTGGAATAAGATTCTCCCTTTTCCTACTTAAAACGTTATTTTTACGGTTGCGATATGTCGTATCGTTAGAGAAGGAAGAATCGGCCTTATACCTTAATTTCAAATTGCTCCCCCTGTCCGCTCCCTTTTCCTACTTGGAACGTTATTTCTATCGTCGCGATATGTCGCATCGTTAGAGAAGAAAGAATCGGCCTTATACCTTAACTTCAAATTGCTCCGCCTGTCCTCTCCCTTTTCCTACTTGGAACGTTATTTCTATCGTCGCGATATGTCGCATCGTTAGAGAAGGAAGAATCGGCCGATAGGCGTGTGCGAGTCGCGGATAAAGCGTTGCTCCCGTATTGCGTCACGCCGTATGTTAATGCCCGGCGCGCACCTGGCCCCATGCGGAGCGCGGGGCGGCGGCGGCGGCGGCTGGGGAGCAGGCTGCTGGGGCGGCGGCTGGCCCCGCCCGCGTCACGGCCCGCTGCGCGCCGCCCCCGCCCCCGCCCCGGGGCGGCTGGGCACGCGCGTGCGCCGGGCACGCCCGGAAGCGCGCGACCCCGCGCCAGATACGCGAAATTTATGCGCGGCGCTCGCGACGCCGCCCGCCGCTTTTTTCCCTGCCCCGGCGCGGTGGTGGGGGGAGGGGGGCGGGCCGAATTGGTCCGGACGGGGCGCGCGCGGACTGAGGCCCACTTTAGGCGTTTCCTCTACGGTGCCGGCGTTTTAACCCTCGTACCATATCTGGGGTCTTTTTCGACCCATCATCATTAATTTGTTAATATTTTCCTGGATATTTGCATGATAATTTCAGTCTTCTAGATCTGCCTTCGTGTACTTATTAAGCAGGTTGTAAGCCATTTTCAGATATTTTGCAAATTTTATTAGAGAGTTATTATTTTTTTTTTCGTTAAAGAGACTGGTTTGACCTAAGGCCCTAACCCTTAAATAACAAAAAAAGATAGTTCAGTTCGTCGTCTTTCGCTACAAAGAAAAAGAGACAACAAGTTTTCGTCCTGCAGCGGAGTTTGTTATACCAGCTTCACAACTTATCGTAACGGTTACGACAAATACGATTATCATCATCATCAAGACGATAATGTGTCGTAATTTTTTTATAGAGCCTATGTTATAAAGTAGTATTAGCACTCAGAGGTATTAAAATAGTTTTATAAACGAACAGGAAATGTTAGATCATTTGTAAATGGCTGCATCACTATCTCTTGCAGTGTCATCGCCCTGTATGACATTCGTTTGTTTTTCAACCTGTCAAAGCGGTGCCTTCTTAGAGAAACTCTTCTGTACTCGGTCCATGCGTCAAAGGCGAGGCCACCAGGGAGGTGGCCAGGGCTCCAGCTGGGCTGCCTAAGGCTACGGTCAGAGCGGATCCTTATTCGGCCGAATTCGCGTTCGGCTGAACACGGCCGTTTATGGTCGAATGTTTCAAACCCTCATTAGAGCGCGGGCACGACCACACTACATGCAAAAAGTTCTGGCGAATACTGCCGAACTTAGAAGTCGGCAGACCGATATCAAATGAATTTGATTTATTCTCCCGATCTGAGCTGTCGGAGATGGATGTTGAAAAGCTAGTTTCACTTGTACACGAACGAGATGCTCTGTGGGAAACATCGGATTCCAGATATCACAACAGGGACAAAAGCAGGAAATTATGGAATAATATTGCAGAAGAAATAAATGAAACTAATACAAAACGTGTTGTAAACATGGATCATAACTTCACATACCCTATGGTTATGAACAGTCATTACTTTGTAGTAATACATTTTCTAAAATTCGACCTTTTATGTGTCGTCTCGAATTTCTCCAAGTATATAAAAAAAGTAATAGGTGACATTCTTGTGTATTGTAAAACTTAACTGGTTGTTTCAGTAATTGGTAATATAAGGTATGAAATTCACCGGTGTTTTCGCGATCGGCGAAAATAGGGTTCACCCAATTTTTTTGATTTTCAAGCAGACGAAATTTAAGAGCAGAGCTCTCAGTAAGCAATAGTCATCTCGCTTCCATTACATGCCACTTATACAAAATAATTTACAGACAGATGTCTACTGCAGTCGGTTGCAGTGACGACCAGTCAGGTCGTCAGAATCAGTCGGCCGTTCGCGTCCGAACTTTTCTTCGGCCGCAAACGGATCCACTCTGACCGTGCCCTAAGAAACAATTAGTCGGCGCGCGGGCCAGGGAGGGTGGGGTGGAGTGGGGGCGGGATGGAGGGCGCCCCGTCGGAAGACAGATCACAATCGGCGCCGCCCCTCCTGCTGGCCTCCTGGGCGGCGGGCATTCATCATGCGTCCAGTGACACGCCGCGCCCCGCGCCCCCGCTCCCCGCGCTCCGCGCCCCGAGCCCCCGCTCCCCGCGCCGGCTGCCCCGCGCCGGCTGCCCCGCGCCGGTTGCCCCGCGCCGGCCGCCCCGCGCCCCGCGCTCCACGCGCCACTCCCAACACGGCGACGCGCCGCGCACGGGGCGAGCGGCAAGGAGGCGTTCGTGGGGATGCATTTGAAACCCTCGGGGCAATAACATGCTATGCCACTTGTCTCATTACTAGGGAGCGGATTTCCATGATTTCCCATATTTTTGTCCGTTGGTTCAGGACATAGCTAAGTGAAATTTCTCGACGTTTGATAGGAATATGAGACTAAATAGATTAATATGATAGTGCATATTTGTGCATATTGGGCTGATTTTTCCTGTTGGTGCATATTCGGGTAATTATTAGCGCATATTTTCAATATTTCGTTAAAAAGAGGCTAATGTATAAAACGTTTCATCTTTTCAGAGAATCTTATGTAATTGTGAGCGTTCATTGATTCGAAAGCGCGAGTCATACTTTGCGTTTTTGTTTTCTGTACCTGATAAAATACTTGTGCAAATGTGGGATATATCTTGAGAACATTTTTTAAACCAGTCAGAAAAAATTCAACAAGACATGCAATGTACTTTACTAAGGTGAATATTTACTTCAATTATTTCTGTCACGAAGTAGGGTTGATTATATTACGGTAACACAAAAAAATATATCTTTTCATTCCAAGCAAATTTTAATTTCATTCCAAGAATTTTATCAAAACAGGTTTGGAGAAGAAATGATATATTGTTAATTTTAAGTGCATATTTCAGAGCTTTTAGGTCGTAAATGCATATTTTAAATAGCATATTTCAAGATTTTTTTAGGGCATAAAAGTCCGCTCCCTATTCATGACTGTGTATTTCGATGCCCCACAGATGTATCTAGATGTGGTTTTTATTTTAAAGTTTCGCTGCAAGATGGAAGAGTAATTTATAAATGAATGATCTTTATTCCAATCTGTACAATGCAATGTCTAAGCCTTTACATTCCTTTTTCTCGAAACTTACGTATAGTGGCACAGCATGTTATTCCCTCGAGGTCTTCATTTCTATCTTGTGAACAAAGATCAACGCTTTGGTCCGAAGGGTAGCGGGTTCGAGTCCCGCCGTGAACATGGCTGGTTCTCCGTGGACTCAGTGGTGTAACGTTCAGGCACGTAAGGCGGCCCGCAATGCGAGCTGGCCCAGGTAAGCGAAGGCCTATTTTTGGGGGATATTTTTATTATTTAAAGTACTACCACGAATTGTGTTTGCTACACACTTTTCTAAACGGGGTCCGGATAAAATTTTCTGACATTCATTGCGTTACGCTACTGCGTTGACTGATATGTATATGTTATCGCGGGGGCCTCGCGTTCTGCTGACCCCAGATCAGAGAAGCCCGCAAGTGTGATGGTCTCTAGTGTATGGTCAAATGTGCGTCATATCAGAGCCGTAAAGGATAACGGGCTATCGGCTGAAAAAAAAGCTCCAGGAAGAGAGGAAAGCAAGTTTCTATTTTGGTAGCATTCCTTGTAAGCGGATAACCTGCGTGTGGCTATTTCTCGCCCTTACACTATCTACTCAATTTTACTGTTAAAATTACGAAAAATGAACGGAAAAAGAAAATGAACTGGCGCGCTTGGGACGACTTGCAACCGAAGTCGCGGACAAAATGATTGCATGGACGTAACATCGCCAAGCAGTTGCTATCATAGCGGTCCCTTCTTATGGCAATCTCTCTATAGCAGCGGGAGCAAACAACCTGGGTGCGGTTGGCTCATTGCGCCAAGAAGTTTTGCGCCAGAAGTTTCTAATCCACTGGAGCTGACTGCGCCATTTGTGTAGTGAAGATTACTGTCAGGGTGAGCTGAGGATACGGGAATAAAACAGGAGGAACATAAAGAATGCGAGAAGAAACGATGTGAAAATGTGAATGTAGGAAATAAGTGCGAGAAGCGCAAATTCGGGAAGAATGAATGTCAAAAGTGCGAATGTGGGAAGAAACAGTGTGGACATTTGCAAAGTGGGAAGTGCCAATGTAAAAATTGCGAATGCAAAAAGTGAGAATAAGGCTAGAAATGTGACCTATTCGTGTACCACGTTCGTATGTATTTGCGGGTTTGTGACTGTATCTTTTCCATCCATCAGTTTTAAAGACATGTATTTAATATTTCTTAAAATTCTTACAAAATATTTGTTATTGCATAACTGGAAAAGTAAGAGTATATTTTATTTTCTTCTTTTACTTTTCACTTTTTTGGATTTTCATTCCAAATTTCCTTTATATTACGTTACTAAATTTCATTATAATAACACGAGTTCATTCTGTGATGATTTATTGGTGACATCCACTATTTAGTTCAATATATCGGATATCGTGTCAGTTTCTGTCAACAGTAATTTGCGTTACATCATGCAGATATTTCCTGTGTACAGTTTAGATTTATTATTGGGGAAAGTGCTTTTGTAATCCTTCATTTATCCTTCTTAATGGCGGAGAGTGATTTTCGAAAATACATTCTGGATTAGTACTAGAGCAGAAACATATTTACTCAAAAAAAATTAGGGGCCTGAAACACCAAAAATACTGCTGAGCAAATCATACAATCTACTTTCTCAAGTAGTGGCATGTCCAATGCTCGACAACAAAAACAACAGCAAATAAAATAATTTCGTACAACGTGACATTGATCTAGATATTTTATCACAGTCTTCACGAATTCTACAAAAATCTAGTTAAGTATAAATACAGTACCACATTTCTTTACAGTTAATCAAACATTTATTCATTTAAGATTATAAAACCAAAAAGCAACACTTAAATATCAAATATTTAATGGCAGGCAGCCTCTTCGTTGGAAGCCTTGCTGTCACTCACACCAGCAGTCTATAAGCAGTGACACACTAGGTATAAGAATTCAGGCAATAGACGCATTGTGGAAAAAAGGAGCGTAACACTAGCAAATAGCATTTTTCAGTAAAAATCTAAACTGCGTCATTGTTTTTGTGTTTTTCGCAAGTTCGTGTGTTTATCCAACGAAACCATAGACACATCTCACATGATCGCAGGCTACATAGTTTTCTTCAAAAAATACTGTAAACGTTTTTCTAAGTTAAAACTCTAAAAATAGAAGGTATGAACCAAGAATTTGTTTATCAGGTTGCATATTTTAAATTTACGTTTTTAAGCAGTATTGAATTTTGTATCACATACGTCAATCATTCAGTTACCGAAAGGCGAGAGAGTTTGTTCTTCGATCAAACGAGAATTACACATTTCCATAAAAAATACTCGTACATGTGCATTGAATTGACGTTACACACTTTGAGAGCTATCTGAAATTCAGATGGAATTTGGGCGGTCACAAATCGAACCGTAATATTGACTCTTCTCACAAAAAAGTTTGAAATATCGTCACGTGGGTCACCGGCTGCGGTGAAAACGACGCTGAGGGTAAACACAACACGTTTTTTAAGCCCTAAACAGCACGTTCGTTTGACGGGAACATTTCAATACCTGTTCCAAGTGACAACCGCACAAAGTCATATAAAACGTGAGGTGGCTAATAGGTAGACCTCAGCAAAAGCCAACGCCGTCGCGCCCGGGCCTCTGAAGAGCGTGTTCTTTTTGTGTATTTCCAAGTTAATTTGTGTCCAAAAATAGAAATATCAACATATGTTTAATTCATAATAAAGATAATTTAGTTTTAGGGTAACTCTCTGCTGTTCCTGCTGCTGATCACGAATTTATTAATGATCTCGCCTATTTACGATGCGAGCCTTCCACATTCATTCTTTGCCTAGGGCACTATCTATTTCAAAGAAATCTGTTGATACGAGTACAAAGCTACTAGTTCTTCAATTTGTAACTGAAGAATTTGAAATGTTACAATGTTGTTCTCCGGTTTAAAACGTCACACATTATATGAATGGGTGGAAACCATAACGGTATAAGTGACATTTTATAAATTCTGAGAGAAACCTGTAAATATTAGGCTATATTTGAGTGCCAATGTAATTTCGTGGTTTTAATGAAGAATTGAAATGCCATGGTTTTAATGATGATCCAAAGTACCACGACTTTATAGTGATTTTGATTTATATAAACGTTTTCTCGGAATTTGTAAAATGTCACTTATACCGTTATGGTTTTCACCCATTCATATTGGAGTTCCTACGATAAAGATTTTAGTTATGTTCAGAGATTATTGGGAAATTCTTCTGCAAAATAGTGTAAATAATGTCATAATGTACTGTGCAAAAACGGCAATGTCTTGAAGTGATTTACAAAATAAACATAATAAATCTTAGGATACTCTGCACAGTTTTTGACGAGCAACAAACATGGTTTCTTGCCATTAATAGCTCATTTTTACGTTTCAAAGCAATGTTCAAGAATTTTCAAAGATTCAAAGCAATTTTCAAAGATTCTACAATTCAATGCTATCAACAAGTTTGAAAACGATAACGTGCCCTTAAATATTCTAAATTATAATCCCAAATTGAAGAATGTGGACGTATGCAAGCACGCGAGAATTCAATGAATCGTGTACAAGATATTTTATGTGCGTAAATATTATTACTTTTTCCAGACAAAGTTATTAATTTTCAGAAAAAAAATTGAATAACGTGCCACGTGCACCATTTGTCATGCTGCCATTTGTCTGACGTAGCAGGGACGTGGAGCAGTCGCATTGAACTTTAATCCAGCTCCCGCATTTGGACATGCGATTTGATTGGCAGCAATATATTACAACGTTAAATTCAAACGTGCTTGATTTCTTGACCTCTATTAATTATATAATGGAAAGATTCTTGAGATTAGGTCATTGATATAAAAACTTTTCAATCTGCCAACGTTTCGGCCTTTATTCAGCCTTCATCAGGGCTACAAACAGATAATGGTAAATAATCCGTCTGTTTGTAGCCCTGATGAAGGCTGAATAAAGGCCGAAACGTTGGCAGATTGAAAAGTTTTTATATCAATGACCTAATCTCAAGAATCTTTCCATTATATGTTAAATTCAAAATACGTTGAATGTTCATTTCAATGAATGAGAATAAGCCAATAAAACTGAAGTGGGAAATGGTATCCGGAAAAGTTTTCGGGGATAATTTTCTCCAAAAATGGAACCGGTGAAAGCATGCACGTACTTTAATTACGATAAGCTCTATTCATTCATCCTAAAAGTATTAATTAGGCATTTTGGAAAATTATATTAGTAATATTTACCCTAGAGTGCTGGTGTGGAAATGTATCGCTTATTAATAAAATTTACTCAGTTAAAAAGAGAACGATGGGACAAGTTTGCTAATTAGGCTATTAGTAATTACTATATTGCTAAACAACTTGATTAAAAGACTTTCTAAATACTAATTTAACATTTAAAACAACTATTAAAGCAATACTTAACATTTTTAAGATAGTAGCTATTGACGCTTCACTGGACCGGAGCACCTTATCACCAGAGGAGTGTCAATTTCAGTCACATACTTCTAGGTGTTCTCTTACTGTAAGAATAATAATACAATAACAGCACTGCTATTACGCGCACATTAACGTTCTAAGAGTGAATAATACACTATTAAAAAGTGGAATCTTGTCACACCACGACAGAGGATATAATCAGCAAAAATATATGCCAGCGAGTACGTTTTACTCACCACAAGTATTCTAGGGTTAACCGTCATTTACTTTTTGGAAACTTATATATTTTTTTATTGAATCATTTCCATAGATGAAAACTTTCTATTGCTGAAATCAGCGTCATAAACATAATTCCCGGTCGGAACAAATAAGTTCGCTAAGTGCGTAGTCAAAGTAATGTCATGAAATTCATTAACAAACGCCCCGAACCCTGCGCCTCCAAAGAAAAATATTTAGTTTGGTAACTTCCCTTTTTCTGGCAAGTTGTTCGCCGGATAATTTGTTGAATTCCTTAATAAATCCCAAACGGCGTGGGTCCTCGGAACCCATTTCAATCGGAAGTCGCATCCATTTGGGCTAAGTTTGGAATCGACCTGTTTACGGCGCCAGCTGCCTAATTCGCCATCGCTCCTCCTTCCTCCCTCCCTCCCCCCGCCCCTTTCCTCTCACTTCGATCGAAGAAGACTCGTCCGCTCTGTCTCCCCTCTCTCTTCCGCTCGTTTTTTTATTACTTCGATTTCTCTTGTTCCATTTCACATTCATTTCCCTTTCTTTTCGGCCTCTTTTCGTTTTCTCTTTTTCAACTTCTTTTCGTTTTCACCTTTACGTCGTCTTTTTGATTCCTCCTTTTCGACTTCTTTCCGCTTTCTCCTTTTCGACTTCTTTCCGCTTTCTCCTTTTCGACTTCTTTCCGCTTTCTCCTTTTCGACTTCTTTCCGCTTTCTCCTTTTCGACTTCTTTCCGCTTTCTCCTTTTCGACTTCTTTCCGCTTTCTCCTTTTCGACTTCTTTCCGCTTTCTCCTTTTCGACTTCTTTCCGCTTTCTCCTTTTCGACTTCTTTCCGCTTTCTCCTTTTCGACTTCTTTCCGCTTTCTCCTTTTCGACTTCTTTCCGCTTTCTCCTTTTCGACTTCTTTCCGCTTTCTCCTTTTCGACTTCTTTCCGCTTTCTCCTTTTCGACTTCTTTCCGCTTTCTCCTTTTCGACTTCTTTCCGCTTTCTCCTTTTCGACTTCTTTCCGCTTTCTCCTTTTCGACTTCTTTCCGCTTTCTCCTTTTCGACTTCTTTCCGCTTTCTCCTTTTCGACTTCTTTCCGCTTTCTCCTTTTCGACTTCTTTCCGCTTTCTCCTTTTCGACTTCTTTCCGCTTTCTCCTTTTCGACTTCTTTCCGCTTTCTCCTTTTCGACTTCTTTCCGCTTTCTCCTTTTCGACTTCTTTCCGCTTTCTCCTTTTCGACTTCTTTCCGCTTTCTCCTTGTCGACTTCTTTCCGCTTTCTCCTTGTCGACTTCTTTTCGCTTTCTCCTTGTCGACTTCTTTTCGCTTTCTCCTTGTCGACTTCTTTTCGCTTTCTCCTTGTCGACTTCTTTTCGCTTTCTCCTTGTCGACTTCTTTTCGCTTTCTCCTTGTCGACTTCTTTTCGCTTTCTCCTTGTCGACTTCTTTTCGCTTTCTCCTTGTCGACTTCTTTTCGCTTTCTCCTTGTCGACTTCTTTTCGCTTTCTCCTTGTCGACTTCTTTTCGCTTTCTCCTTGTCGACTTCTTTTCGCTTTCTCCTTGTCGACTTCTTTTCGCTTTCTCCTTGTCGACTTCTTTTCGCTTTCTCCTTGTCGACTTATTTTTGCTTTCACCTATTCGACTTCTTTTCGTTTTCTCTTTTTCCATTTTCTTCTTTTAGCTTTTTTTCTTAATTCTTTTTTAATACAACAAAAAAGCTGATGATGGGAAGTATTTTCTTATGTTTTGAACATAAGCATTGCTATCAAAATGTATTTAATCTTGAGGATGTAAAATATTGCAAAATTTTTATATTTTTTTACCACACACAATTTCAAATCGGATTTTTTGTCAGTAATATTTCAAACTCATAATATACTTTCTGTTAAACATGTTTTCCCTGCGAATATGGTTTGAACATACACTGTTCATGAGTTCATTTCTTTATCATTGTCAGCTTCATTAGTTTGCAGTCTGTTAGGGAATCTCCTTTATTTCCATTTGGTGTTACCGCTCACTTTTTATTGTTCTATCATTTTGTCAGTCATCTCTTCGGTTTTTAAATTTCAGTTATGCCTGACAATTTTTTATGTTTCTGCAATTTGATCGTGTGTAAGAACTGCGTTGATCGTCGTCGAACCAATAAATTTCTTTTCCCTTTACATTGAAGTGCATTTCTTACAAAATTCAAATCTTCAATTATTTAGAAAGTTACAACTTTCGTACTTTCCTCTCCTCCCCCCGTACTTTGTTTTCGTATCTTTCGCCCCCTTGCTTCCTGTCTGTTTTCTTTTCCCTCGATGACTATTTCCTTTCGGCTCCTAATTCTCTTTGCTTCCCCCGTTTTCTCTTCGCGGTCGTTCCCCTCGCGGGCGAGCGCCGGTTCATCTCCCGCCGGCGCGCCGGCCCCGCGCCTCCGCTTGGCCGGACCGGGCGGGGCGGCAGATACGTTGTTTGCGTGTTTGCTCTGTGTTCATGTCGCTTGTATGTTCTCCCTGCTGCTCAGGACGCTCGCGAGGGCGCGCTGTGCGGCCGGCCAGAGGGGCTCGGTGGCACTGGCGGCGGCGGCGGCGGCGGCGGCCACCTATACTGCGATTTGTAACTTTGCCCCTGACAGGAATCGGCTGTTTCGCTGCCATCCGATCGGAAGCTTATATTTCCCTAGAGTGACGTCACTATGGTGACGTATAGCTCCCGATTGGATGAAACCGTCAACAGCTGATTCCGGTCAGGAGCATAGTTACGAAAATCGCAGTATAGGGGGCGGTGGGTCTTGAAGAGGAGGCGCGGCTGGACGGGGTTGGTGGAGGTTGGGGCGGTGAACGTGGGAAGGCAATGGCGTGGTGTGGGGGATTGACGGCTTGCAGAACGATGTTAAGAAAGATGGAGACCGTTCACTTGGCAAAATTGAAATGAAACTCGGTCATCTGCTCCCTACCTAGCAACGGGGCGCATTTGCTAGAAGACTCGAAAAAAGCAACAAACAATTAGAACGCTTTGAAAGTCCGAGTAGACTGGACACAATAGATTTTCAGATACATGTGTAGTATGGATTGTGTAGTGTGAATTGGTTGTAATGTGTTAAGTTTCCAACAGTAGAACTTCTTTTTTTTCGGATATTTTAATTTGATATATGAAATGAAAACGAGAAGTCTATTAAAATAAAAAAAATAGTTATTATAATTATTTTTGACAAGTGTTTGAAACAGTTGAAGGGCAGTGGAATGGAGCAAGAAGTATCTTTCAGTAGATTGAGGTGCTACAGTAGCGACGGGCATGAGCAGTCGGCGAACAGGGTATGTCCGTGAGCGCGGCCGGTGGCACTCGACTCCCTTGACGGTGAGCAGGGATGTTCCCGGACTCGCAAGCCTAAACGAGTGGCGATCGTTTGTTCAGAAGCCGACGGACAGTCATAGACTGAAAGTCCACCAAAACATACTAGCTTCCTGAAATGCGACCTAAGTGGACTTACCTTGCGACCTAAAATGCGACCTACCTTGCAATTAAACAAATTCTTGTTTTGTTACTCGCAAATGGAATTTTGCATTTTTGAAAATTTTCTCTTTTAGTTTCCCTTCATGGGAACACTTTTGTCAAAATATTTGGTGTTATTTGAAAAAAAAATGTATCAAATTCACTAAACTTATATTGCCACAACTTTGGAATTGACTGCGCAAGGCAAGTATCATTAAAATTTTCAATCAAGGAGTCTTGTATTTTCATTGCTTAATTAAATTTCTTATTTATGGCTTGTATAGATTGTGGTGTGCAAACCATGCCAATGCACCAACTCTAATTCAGGGGTCTCATTGTAAAAAAGTATATGAAGTTTTTAAACCTGGTAGTCAGTATGTTACAAAATAGAATGCGTCTAGTAATTAATGTATTCTCAGACACACGAAGTAAAAAAGTGGCTTTTATTAGAAAAAATTAAGCATAAACATGGGACGAAATCATAAGAATGGTGTGAAAATTAAATTAAGAATAGATCATTAAATAAATATTAATCAAATGGATAAACAGAGATCATTGTGTGCCTTGGTTCAATTTCGCCAAAATAAATCACGAGAACCAGCAATTACAATAATTGACAATTAAAAAGGAATTCATTTTTCGCCACTCTTATATTGAGAAACGTTATTGATTAAAAAGGATATTGCTTTCAATCGATAAATGTTTTCACTGTTCTCAGTAATATAGAAACAAATACTGTTGTTTCTAGAAGAAATGCACTTGGGTGATTAATTATGCAAGTCGGGCCCAGACTACGATTTTCAGGAGGTACACAGCTGACTATCAAGCACGTTTATTGCGTCAACAGCGTTTACAAACAACACGACCGGCCTAGCAAGCTGTTGCGCTTCAAATATTGAATATCGTTTTGTTTGAAGTTCTATATAAACCTGCATTGTTTGCTGCTTAACTATGCCGTGTAGGGAAGTATTGTTTACAAACAACAACATTTTGTGTCAAACAGGACAGTATTTGCTGAGCTTATTAAGGGATGTTGTTCTCGTAAATACTTCATATAGTATGGGAATAATGCCAACGCAACATTGTGTAATGGCGCATGGAAAATTGTTGCAGAACATACTGGCTTGCTAGTAAATATAGAAGTCGATAGTGTAAACTACGTCTCTTCGAGTGTTTGTTAATTCAGATGGTAAACACATGTGACCGGTTATTTTCGGTGATGATGCCTTGTAAGAGGGAATTTTACTAGAACCAAAACAGTGCTTTTGGCAGACAAGCAATTAAATTTTCCCTTGCGTATAGTATGTTTTTGTCACATTTTTATACAACTTTTTTGCTATTGAACTTGAAAGATGTAAAGATGTAAGGAGAGATGTTTTCAATAACGTCAAAAAGTTGTAATCCTCTGCCTTACTGTTTAGAATTTATAATTCATTATAAAATAATGTGAAACAAAATTCTGTTCGTTTTTGTGCCAAAACTGGTGTTTGATTTTGTGCCAAAACTTCAAATTGTTCTACAGTAAACTGAACATAATGTCTTGTTAGTCGAATATAAATTAGCATTACTTGAAAATACTGACTTGTTCTTTCAGGAGTATTAAAAAACAACTAGTATTTGTTTATATTTTCTTAAAAAGTAAATTGCAAAATGTTGGCAGTTGATGTTAAATTCAGTTTAACGTAAGATGTTCTTTATTATTAAAAGTTCATGTGTATCGTATGCATTTACTTCGGCGCATATTTTTAAATAATATTATTTGTCTGATAAAAACAACCTCGTGTTGGTTGCCTTGCTGCGGTGTATGCAAGTATTATTCTTAGAATCGCTTAGGAATTAGTGTATAAGCTATAAAGGAACTGTGACCACCGGGTGTTTGGCAAGAAAGGTAGAAGAGAATGGATATACGTTTCTAAAAGTTTTGTGTTTAAATACAAAATAAATATTCCACGTACTCAATCCACAGAATGTGTGGGTGTCACCAAATGAGATATTTCTGTATGACTACGAAGTGCAGTAACACCATTATGACATTTTAAATTAATCTTTTAAAGTTAAATGTCATTTTAATCTGTACACTTGCGTTAAGTCTATTTAATGTTGTTACTTATCGCAAATTTGTGAAAGAAATTGTATTCTGCGGTAGTTTGAAGTATTGCGCTCATTGTCTTAATCTTCAAAAACATGTGAGATCGTTAGTCCGCTTCCAGTAAGCAAATATATTGACAGGAATGGAATAAACTTTGCATATAAATTGGAAACAGACTCTACGCTATCTAGATCCAAATCAAAACACATTTCAAAATCCATTCTCCTAAAAATTTAGTTAGGCATCCGCGTAAAGGATGCTTCATTCTTTACTTGTTCTAATGCAAAATTGCTTACATATCCCGAAATATGTTTTTTAGACATTCGACAAATTGAATAGTATTCTGGAGCCATTCTACTTAAAAAAATCAAAATGATAATTAAAGATGCCGAACGTACTGTGAATTTAAAAAATCAAATTGTATTTCAGCACTTGAATACTTCATTAAAGTCTTCCAGAAAATTCTTTCACTATAATTAGTCATTCCAGTCCTCGAGAAAAAACACAGACAGAAACGCTCAGACATTTTAAAGTGGCAATTGTTACTACTTTCACTTATTGAGATACTAGTTCATTGGATTGAGTCAGAAATTGGACATTTTTTGTCGAATTAATTTCTCTCTAGAGAAACATATTTTGTGCATTTAATATATATATATATATATATATATATATATATGATATAATTGTCATTCTGTATACATAATGTATATGATATTATAGAATTATAAATCTGTCCAAGTGGAGATGACGTGTTTGAAAAAAATTAATTTACTAAAATAAGCTCTATGTCGCTGTTCTAACGAAACCAAGAGAGTACCAAGTTGTACTCAATAGCGCTCCTTGCGGTGCGAAAGTGAAGCTTAAGCGCTCGCCTTGAGGTCCCCACTCGCCGCATCAAGGTTCGTAGCTCCCCTTCCTCGCACGTTAACACGCATCAGAGGCGGTGCGTCGGATGTTTAAAATGCGACTAACTCCCCTACCCTCATTTCTACCCCCGACCCTTGCCCGCCCCTGCGAGGCAGCCGTCGCCGCCGCCGCCTCCGCCGCCACCGCAGCCGTCGCCTCTGCTGCCGCGAAGCCGCTAATATGTTATGACTGGCTGACGCCCGCCCGCGTTCTATCTGATACGTCTCGCTCCACGCGTTCACGGCGTCCGTAGGGCGGCAGCAGTGGCGAAGGCGGGGACGGCAGCAGTGGTGAAGATGGTGACGGTTGCAATGGTGAAGGCAGTGACGACAGCAGTGGTGAAGGTGGTTACGGCTGTAGTGGTGAAGGCGGAGACGGCAGTAGTGATGAAGGCGGAAACGGTTTCAATGGTGAAGGCAGTGACTGCAGCAGTGGTGAAGGCAGTGACTGCAGTAGTGTTGAAGACGGTGACGGCAGTAGTGTTGAAGACGGTGACGGCAGTAGTGTTGAAGACGGTGACGGCAGTAGTGTTGAAGACGGTGACGGCAGTAGTGGTGAAGACGGTGACGGCAGTAGTGGTGAAGACGGTGACGGCAGTAGTGGTGAAGACGGTGACGGCAGTAGTGGTGAAGACGGTGACGGCAGTAGTGGTGAAAGCAGTGACGGCAGTAGTGGTGAAGGCGGTGACGGCAGTAGTGGTGAAGGCGGCGACGGCAGCAGTTGTGAAGGAGGTGGCAGCAGCAGTGGCAAAGGCGGTGGCGGCAGTAGAAGCAGCGGCGAGGGCGGGTTGCGAGGGCGGCGCGTGAACACGGGGGAGGTCCGGGGCGGGGTCTCTATCATGAGGGCGTCGGAGGGTGTGGCAGGCGGCGTGTCGTTGGGGGATGACGTGCGTGTCGGGGAGGCGGGCGACGCACGGCAGGCGACGTCGCCGCGAGGGAGGGGAAGCTAGGGGCGGGCGACAATTTGGGACAATGGCCTGCTGTTTTGAGACGTGAGCTAAGTCGGGCAGTGAAATACGGCAAGATTAATGAGATTCATGTAAAGGCAAACTTTGAGTGAGTGGATTTTAATGTCGGAATAGGTTGAGGTTGAAGTTGAAATTGAAGTAGGTTACGCTTTCGTATGGATGGAAACGAAATATTTTGCTTGTGGAATTCTTGGTTTGCACAAATTGTGGCTCTATTTTCATGAAACTGAAGATTTTATGAAACAATAACTTCTGGCAATAAAAAAAATGGTCTGTAGTTTTATACTCATTTGGTTAGGTAGAAGAAAAGGCTATATCTCATGTATCTCGTCACATATAAAAACTATTATTATTATTATTATTATTATTATTATTATTATAAAATTATATTGAAAACGCTGATTTTTCATACTTTACTTCAAGTTTTTTTGTTTACTTTTATGTCTGGAATTTTAGTTTCATGTGTGTGAGAAAATTTTACTTGTAGTGTGGCAAATGTGAGTAATCTAGAAGTAAGATTTAGGTATCTCAGGGATTGAGTGACATTACTGAAGAGTTTTTTTCAAAATAAGTTGCTTCAGAAAACGAGTACAATTGTTACAAGATTTATTTCCGTCTTTCAGGGTATAGTTATTTTATGTTTTAGATAAAACTAAAGATACATTCTGGAATTTGAAGCGATTCGTTATTGGTAGCAAAACTAATAAAATGATTGGTTCCAAAAAGGTAAATAATTTGGGGTTCGTGATTACAAATATTTAATGTTCTTAGATTAATTCGAGTAATTTGACTTATAAGAGTTACATGTTTATTGTTAACAAATACCAGCGTTCATGTCATTTGAGAAGCAATTCTCTAAGAGTGCATTGTAGCCCAATAGTGTCCCACGAAAAGAATTTAATACAATATGAATAAAGTAAGCAGCTGTTCCCTATTATTATTATTATTATTATTATTATTATTATTATTGTTATTATTATTATTGTAATTTAATTAACATTGAAACTAAACTTATATTAAAAACTCTTTGTAAATGTATTGGAAAATTTTTACTTGCCTACTTTTGGACCCTAGTTCTGTACATGGTGGAATTCTATTCTGTTGACGTGGCGCAATGCTGCTCGTAACGAAATAGCATGTCGTGAGGCAATGCGATTTGAGAAGCTCTCAGCGTCACGACGTGCAGTCAAAATATTGTAATAAAATTCTCCGAGGCCCTGGCCCGTGGCGAAACGCAGCAGGGGCCCGGCGGAGGGGAGAGAACACGTGCGCAGGATGAGGCCGAATGCCGTAATGAGCACGGCCAAGGAAGTGTCCTGGACTAGTACTTCACTCACGTGCAACGCTCCATTTTAAACTACTCATTGCAGTGTCATTATTCCGAAAGAATTCATCATATGTAGAATCAGCACCAAATATCAAATAAAACACGCTGGAGGCGAATTCTAGCTGGGGGCTGCTCTTATCGGTATTTTTCCGTGATTTCTCCAATCAACACAGGGCGAATGTCGAAGCAGAACCCTAACAAACGGGCCACAGGCCATGCAATCTTTCCTTCCTCTTCCTTGTCCTATCTTCATCCCTTACGCTCTCTTACACTTGCATGCACTACATTACCACACATGCCGGTAGACCGGTCGGGAGCTTAGAGCTTGTCCCAGCTGGGGCGGTGCCTCGCTGGTGGGAGATACCTGGTTGGGGAAAAGCGTCAATCGATGGTCAATCGAAAGGTAGGCCCCGGATCTCGCCATCCATAGGGGGAGACCACCGCCACTTCCCAATGAAAAAAAATGCTCTAGACTTACGGGATTAATAACCCCGGTAGTTGACGCGCCTGAAATCATTAACAATCAATCAAATAAAACACACGCACACACATTGTTACTTAATGATCCTCTGGAAAGCAACTTGCAAGTAATACAATGAATAAAAAGGTCACATGTAAACGTGCACACCATGCAGACGCTCGCGCTCTCACGGACACACATGCGCTAGATCTTAACATATTCATCACGTGAAACTGATCTCATGTGTTTTGTATATCTTTGACCCCGGTGAATAAGCTGATAAGTCTTGCAAACTTAATTTTACATGAGAGCAAAAAACAACTTTCATCTGATGCTGTAAATCACGGATTAATGATATTCAAACAAAACCTACATAAAATAGTTTCGTTTAAATTTCGCCAAGTTTATTTTGCTCTCCTGTGAAATTAAGTTTTCATGACTTATCAGCTTATTCACCGGAACCAAAGATATAAGTTCTGAAGATAACTAATATACCTATGTAGTGTGTCCCATAACCTAAGAATATATTCTATAAAGAATCATAAAAAAGTAGTACCGAACGTTTGCGAAGAAGGGATGTAAACAGATTTGATTTTCGGTTCCGCTGGAATCCGTATCTAACAATAGCTGCGCGAGTACGTAGTAGATAGAAATATTACCTGACTGCAAAAGACCCGACTGCTAACAACTTTGTGCGGAAATTCGTTTAACTCTCCGGAATTTGCATACGGTCGTTTCAGCGGTCAATGGATGAAAAATACTTCTGAGGCCCAGAAATTTACAGTTGAAGTGCTTGAGATGAGACAACTGTAGTCCACACAAGGAGCAAAATTAAGGCTTACCTTTTTCATTGCTCCTAGACGTTTGCAAGCCAGTGGCAAACTAGTTAAATACAATACGGTAAAGTATGCAGTTTATCTTTAAATGGGATAAACATTATTTTTATTTTGATCTTTTGATTTACAAAATTCCTTGAACTCATAACTACCAATCACATAAAAGTTACACGAGGTGATTTACCATTAACTGAGAAATCTGATTAATGCGGAATCGTGTTTTTGACGTCACAAAGCATTACGATGTTGATTCAATTTTCAAATTTGTAATTGTGTTAACATTTTCTTCCAACAAGTGTAAGCACGATAACCCAGCAAATGTAGGATATGTTAGCATGTGTCTGTTGCTGTGAGATTAGTCCTGAGCAAACTATCTGGGTTTGGAGCCATATGGTGCGCGACATGCTTGCTAGAAGCGGTAAATGCAAAAAAAGGAAAGCTTAGTGTGTAAAAGAACCTACATGAATGCGTAATGCTCATTTTCTCTCTTTCACACACAACACACGCCGCACGCGCGCACGCGCACACGCGCACGCACACGCACACGCGCGCGCGCGCACACACACACACACACACACACACACATATATATATATATATATATATATATATATATATATATATACACATACGTACACACACTGCGATCTATCCTGAAGGTCTATATGCTCTTAAATGCTTGTAATATGAGTTGAAATGGGCAAGACGGTATCATTATTTATTAACGTTGTATACTGTAATGATTAACGATAATAAAATAAAATTAAACTTATTGAAAATAATTTATCGCAGGAAAGATGAATGTTCACTGCTTTTTGTAAAAACAAAATGTTATTATTCAGAAGTCACGAATGCAAGTTGCAGCATATTGTATTACTGAAATACTATTTAGGTTACATTTGTTATTTCGTTTTTATTCTGTAAAACTGGATAGCACTTTTTACCTCGTTATATCGTTTGGATATAGATTCAAGAGATATTGATTAAATTTTAATTCCTAATGAACATCATTTTCTTGACATCGTTGGCGCTTGAAAAAGCAACACATCTCCAAAAAACGTGATTTTATTTTTGGTAGTGAAAATAGTGTTTAGAAAATGGATAGCAGAAATTGTTTCACGATACTTCACAAGATATTCTGAATGTAAAGTCATTGACTTAGTCATTCGCCATATAGATCAAAACTAACCGTTTATCTCACCTCAAAACCTGTCTCCTGAAAAATGACAATATTTGAGTTGTGTCAACATTTAACTAAATTTAACTTCGTAAAGGTCCTGCCGTAGTCTCGATATACCCCATCCGATAACGGGCCTAGGATAAGTCAGTCCATATGGGCGCACACACGCGCTATACGCACTGGGTTGGTTGGGTACTGAAGTGCTTTCGTCTTGTTTCAGTTTTAAGAAAACTAAAGAACTTCTATATTAAATTCTTTTAATCATTCAATTAACAGTATTATTACAAACTTGTTACAAGTCAACTTCAACTTGTTCAGCTCGGGGTAATGCGTAGATCTTGCTTTCTGAAATATCTGTAACTAATAAACATTTTTTTACGTTCACATGGCAATGAATTCCAATTATTGATATTATGTAAATATTTATTAATAGCTCCATTGCGCTGAAGCATCAGTACAGGTACCATAAGGAGGGCGACATACGAGCTAGGAACGGTCGAATGCGGGAAGTGCTGCGGTGCGGTCAGGATAAGAACCCCTCCCCACCCAGGCTGACACAGACGCACTCACGCACGCGCGTGCGCCTACGCACGTCTCCCGCCACCGCCCCCCACCCCCACTTGCGTTCCGCGCGCGGACACGCAAGAGGGTAACGCGTTATCGCGCGCGCATTTATAACACTCTTACTGATACGCGGTTAAATACCTCCACTGTTTATAAATCTACCCCTCGCGCGTGTATCTCTCGTGCTTAATTCCACCGTTACGCGCGCTGCTATCGCCCGCAGACGGTCTCTAAATACTAGTGCAGCCGCTTCGGGGGTTCATGCGGAACATCTACTGCGCGCCGAGCTGTCAGAAGAGCGTTGTCGATGGATAGCGCCGAGGGGAAATGATCGGCCGTGTTGCAATAAACTCATTTTCATTCATTCTCCGCGACGAAAATAAGTGGAAACGTTTCGCGATTATGAGATACGCGCGTTGTTGTTGTGATGTTTGAATAGGTCGAGTCGGATTGCGTGAGAGGGTGAAGCAAGGGTTCGTTTTGGAACGCGATCGGTTTGATGCCGCAATTTTGGCTTTCGTTCCTAATATTTGTTTGTTTCGAATCGTTTAGTCTGTATTAGAGTATATTAGAAACGGGACGAGTAGTTCTCTAGAAGTTCTAGTTTGGTGTCAGAAACAAAGGTTACATAACGGTTAAAGCTTAAAAAGTTGCAATTAAATTTTATGTTTTTAATGACTGAAACATTTGTGTTCGTGTACTAGAACATCATTTCACAAAAATGTGTAAATAATGTAAAATGAATGAAAACCTTTTTTAGTCTAGTGTTGTGTTAAAAAAAAACATCTCTTCAATGCTGGTGAACATGAAATTATTTTGGTAGTCCTTCTGATAATTTCATTTATTTTTATAATATTTATTAATATTATGTTGAATTAACTCAATCTAATTTTGTAGTTTTAATTCACAGAAGAATCATTTTACTTCATAATGTTTTATTCTCAACTGTTTACAGCGTTTGAATAGAATCAAAACAACTTTTTTTCATTGCTGAAAGTGTTCACAATACTAAAACTTACATCAAACGTGTCGCCCCACAATGCGAGAACGTACTCTTGAACGCCAAACAAAAAAGCCCTTCCTGAAAAAAAAAAACTTCGTGTTTTCATGTAGAGGTAGCACGAAAAACTCGTGATTCCAAACACTGGTGGCAAACTTTCTAGAGACTAATTGTGAAAGGACCATTTAATTTTGACTAAAATGTTTGCCATGTGTGTTGCAGACACAAGGTCAGAATTTTATTCTGTTCTAGTTGAAGTGTAGTGGTGATGGGATGAGACTTTGTTTCTAACATAACATTTTATAAATTAATGTGAAACTATATCTTCTACTGTGAATTTGATTCGTTAACTAAATTACGAGTTCGAGAAGCTATTTTTAACGATTAAAGTTATTAAAAGGTTTTAGCCGTATGAATAATGTACAAAAATTACATCTTGCAAGTTACGCTTAGTTATCAGACATAAGTTCTTTGAATTCTGTACATAAAGAATGCTTTTATCTCCACATAAACTTAACGTCGATAAAAAAGTTCAGAGAATGTGTTTCGATTGCCTTACATCTTTTCATGAAACTCAAATTGATGCCTTGTCTTCTTACTGTTCAAGACACAAATATTTTATAGTATTCATGAGAAAGGGAGTTACAATTTAGTGTCTGTTAAAATCTTCCTGAGTAGGATAGATGCAAAGCACTCGAGTAATAGAAACTCACCTTTTGCCTTTGAACATAGCACTTGATTAATCAGTTGATTGTAAAGTTTTTTTTATAATTTGCTCGTAGTATTCATACAAAAGAGAGTAATTTTATTCCAAAATGTGAAATTCGTATTTACAATTTGAAGTAAAAAGGGAATCAAATCGACAAACAAAATTTGTTTGAACAAATACATTTGTTAAGTAAAATGTACTTCCCTGCATAAATGTTATGATTTTAAATAGTTCTATTACAGAGTTTGATTGGTATTTTTGCATCAGGTTGTCTCAGGATTTCCCATCTTCAGTTAAACTTAAATCTGTATACGTATGTTGCCCTCTAATTGGTGTTGCGCTCTGCAGAAGAGCCAACGCCGAGTTTTCACTGGGTGCATCTTCTCGCGGCGTTGGGCGCTCGCCCGTCCTTGGGCGGAAGCCGATTAGGTGTGAGTGACGCGCGGCTTCTTCACCTCGCAGGAGGTTCCGGCGGCGCGACGCTGGCGCTGGGAGGGGGAGGGGCGGGGAGCGGGCGATTTAATTCGGGCTAAACGCGGCATTAGCGGTGGCGGCGGCGGTGGTGGGGGCGGGTGACGGCCGGGCCGGGACGCGACGGCGTCGACGGTCCCGTTGCAGGTGGCGGAGAAGGCGGCGGGGAAGCTGCCGTAATTGGATCGGGATGACTCAGTAGCCTGCGGGCCTGCGTCGCCGACTGCCTCCAGGGCTCTTCCCTGGCGCCGCCGATGCTGCTGCCGCCGCCCCCCCTCCGCCCCGCCCACCACCGCCCCCGCCCCCGCACCTGCCCCTGCACCCGCCCCCACCGCCGCCCCCGCCCCCGTCCCGCCCCCACCCCGCCCCCCACCCCGCCCCCACCCCGCCCCCACCCACCCCCGCCCCCCGCCCCCGCCACCCGCCCCGCCACCGCCCCGCCACCGCCCCGCCACCGCCCCGCCACCGCCCCGCCACCGCCCCGCCACCGCCACCGCCACCGCCACCGCCACCGCCACCGCCACCGCCACCGCCACCGCCACCGCTACCGCCCCGCCACCGCCATATCCGCCGTCGCCGTCGCCGCTGCCAACGCTGCTCACTCTTATTATGATTGGTGTGACTTTCGTATTACAACTGTGGTTGAAGTTGTCATGTCGTCCTTTTAATTTTCTTGAGTAGTATGTTTACTTTTGCGGGTTGGAAACACTTGGAGAGGCATATGTTGGGTGGACGCGATCCCCTTGTCAAGTAACCACTTCACCGCCCGCGATACAAAAGCAGTTGCTTTAAAACTTTTGCATGCGTGTAGCTAGTGTTATAATATTATGTAAAAGAACTAATAACACGAAACAGTATGTGTGGTTGTTCGACAACTAGTTAGTTATCGTTCTCTGTTTCGTTCTCGCTGACATCGCCATACACACCGTATTTTCGTTGTTTCGTCGTCTTCTTGGTCACTGTCATCGTTGTTTTTTTGACTTTGTGATGCCTTTACTTTAGTATTTGTACTTTGGGGTTGTTCGTCCTTATTTTGTCATTGCTACCCTTGGCACAGTTGACATCATTATCAAGCTTTTGTTCACCTTTTTATAGTTTGCACTCTATTTTTAAATAAAAAATACCATGGTTGGAACACTTAAAATTTGATTGTACTTTTTTGAAATCGTCGATGAATATTTTCTACCCCTTTTAAACACACTTGGTATCCATAATGTTTACAGTTTTCTCGTTACTTCCCGATATTTTTGTACTTGTCAAAATGTTCCTGCAAACAAGTCAGTTTACTGGTATTATTTCCATATTAAAATTAGTCAACTGTAACAAACTTGATAGAAATAAATGTTCTTTAATTTTTTTATTTAAAGGTTTTTAGAAGGAAGTGGTGAAGAAGATTCATCACTATTAATTACTTTCCATTTATGAAGAAACTATTGGATTCTGCTTCTGTCCCTGAGACGAAGGGTGCGTCGGGGATGGGGTGGCGGGCGCCCGCGGCGGTGGGCTTCTCAAACGGAGTTGGAAGTTGCGCCTCCGCCTCCGCACACCCTTCGCTTTGCTCGCTTCTGCGCCGCCGCCGCTGCCGCCGTCGCCCGTCGAATTAGTTTCCAGCGGTTTCCTTTGGCATTCGCAGACGCCGCCAGCGCGGCCACGCGGCCCTCCTCGGCACTAGCCAGCCCTTCCTCCTCGCGGCTCCTTGCGCGTCTCCATTCACATCGCCGTTCATCGTTTCTGCTGCCACTCCTCTTTGCTCCATAAGTCTCTCGCCACTCCCTTTTCTTTCTTCTCGTCAAGCCTCCTATTTTATTTATTTGGTTCTGGCACGACCTGAACTCTAGACCCCAATCGTTACGCCCATGTCTTCATGAGTTGTCAGTTCATGGTGGTTTATGCTTCATAGAAATAGTTTCCCTTTCTTGTATGAATCTGGGCATAATAATTCAAACCAAATAATAATCTGTATTGAAAAATATATATGAATATGTTGACAGTATGACGAATATGTTTCTATTTCGTTATTTTTTTTCAATTCAGTTTCCATACTTTCCTGGACGTTTGGCTCATATTCTCAGACGTTCTCCACCGTTTCTCCTCTTGACAGGCCAGTTACCCACCAATGTAGTTTCCTGTTTACTTAATTTGTATGTACTGAGATCCCGTAGCAATGACCACAATCTCTCCTTCCCAATTTTCTTTCTCCTCGCTCTCCTCATCCTTCCTCCTCCCCCTGTGTGTCCTTCGCCCTTCTTCTCCTCCTCGTGGCGCGGCCGTCGCCGCGTCTGATCACAGGGCGGCGGCCGCCTGCGCAACTAGCGCCTCCGCTGCTCGCGCGGGAATTATCGAAGTTGCACCGGCGGCGCCTGCAGCGCGCCGTAATTTGCCGGGAGCGGCGGGGGCTTCCGCGCGCACTGTTTGCGAGAGGAGAGTGGGGGGAGGCGGAGAGGGCGACCGCCGCCGAGGGCGACCACTCCCCGCCAAAGAAGCTCGCCCGCACTCGCCGCGTTGCACTGTGGGGGCGGGTCGCAAGCAGAGTGGGGGCGGCAGGGGCCGGCGGGGGGCGGCGGGGGGCGGCGGGAGTCTGAAGGTGGCGATTGTAGAGCATGGGTTTCCTGATGAAGGGAGATGCGCCACTAGTGG
This sequence comes from Acheta domesticus, assembly GCA_031308135.1. Lineage (NCBI taxonomy): Eukaryota > Metazoa > Arthropoda > Insecta > Orthoptera > Gryllidae > Acheta > Acheta domesticus. Next base: position 163,266,871 of record JAHLJT010009436.1, read on the forward strand.
TATGTAAAGGGAATTAGTGTAGTTTGGGAGGGGCTACGGGAAGATCCTTATTAAATGGGTAATATAATATATTAACTATAAAATTATTAAAATGGGTAATATAATGTATAAAAATATTAAAGAACTTGACCACAGACAGTGCATATAGGTGGCTCAAGTTCAGTTTGTTGAAAGCTTCCACTACTCAAGTTTTGCCTGGCACGCTTCCTCTTTTCTTCGCCCGTTTACCAATTTTTTAACTACCACTTCTGGGTATTGGAAGGGAAATAGGCGGCCGTAGGTACGGCGTAGGAACTCGAGAAAGGGAAAACGACCTCCTCGATTAGTTGGCCTTATCGACACTGCTATCGGTATTTCAAGACTGGTAGTACTCATGTGTTCCTATACGTTTTAAGTGACGTACTCGTCGACTAAACGTTCCTTGGTGACGTACTCGTAAATATTGAATGGCACCTGCTGTAGAGTATTGCTGGAGATAGTGGGAGAAATGAAGGAAATAGAGGTTGATGAAATTTTGGGGAGAGCGTCGACTATTTGGAAGTAGACGTGCCAGATTATTATGGGCATGGTTGTAGAGAAGTAAAGACTTTTCAAATGTGAGGGCAATTATTATCCACATAGGTATGGCAGCGTAATGCAATAATAATTATTATTTTTGTAATTTTTTATAACTAATAATAATGACGGAGGGCGTTTAATTTATGTCTATGTTATGTAAAGTTGTTTTGTACTAAAGTTCGTTGCTATAACGAAACTGGAGGCAATTCTAAGGCGATTAAAATGCGTTGAAATGTTTTTTATGGCTGGGAAACATATATATTACGCTTTGGGCGAAGAAAGCCCACAGTTTCGTATTTCGAAATTAAGTTCGACCACGCATTTTGATTTAACTGAAGTATTTATATTAGTTGAATAGATAAATGAGACTGATGAGATACAAAGTATTGTTAGCACATGTGAACATTTTATTATTCTTCAATTATAATATTAATGTGAGTATTGGAGTCCTGTTTCTGCTTAGAAATGCAAGGAACCTGTTGTCATTGAATGTGCATCTTTCAAATTCTCTTTAAGTTTTCTTGAATTTCACAAGTGTTTCTCGGGCCTTTCACAAGTCCGCTCCCCTACCTCCACCCTTTATCGAGGTGCTTACATTCTTACTTCCTTGTATTGTAGAATTAGGAGTAAAATTATTGGATTCACTTCAACTATACGTTTGAATTTTCGCTCATAAAATCCGTGTTAAAGTTTCTTTTGCCTTGGAACTGCACATACGTCAGAATTAGTCTATTAGCACTGTTCAAAAGGTGGTTAAGATTGGTACAGATGGCGAAGAGATGCATGTAATTTTGTTCCCTAAAATTGTATTTTACATCTGGATGGGTTGATGTGTTACGCATAGCTGTCTTAGATTAGAAGATCTGAGATGAAACTTTGTAAACGCATCGGTAGTAAGATTTAGTTTCGGAGATCAATAAGATATTTTAATTTTTTGAGGAACTTTGCATAAAGCCCATGTAATACTTTCAAAATTTTCTGGAAAATTACTGAACATTTTTTCTTAAATCTTTTGCTGGAACAGAAGTGCATTTATAAGTATGGTATTGTTTCTATATAAATTAAAACCTTTGATATTTTGATAATTGTAAAACTCTTTATATATAATAAATGAATGGTTTTCGAATAGAAAGATATTTGAGCGTACTACCGACCCAAATTTTACCTTAAATAAAAGGAAGTGGGCTGCCATATGTTATAGCTTGCTATTATTGACTGGTTTTACGAAAATACAAATACTAAATATTAATCATACTTGTGTATTAGTAGAATAAAGGATTATCTGGCGTCGTTTGTTAATGATAGTTGCTGTAGGTGTGCTGAAAGCATTAATATATCATAGTTTAGAGCGAGCAAGATAATAATAATGTGATGTATTATGTTTTCTTCAATGAAGGAGGATTTCCTACTAGATGTGACTATAACATACAGCTCCAAATCCGGTCCATAAAAACATTTCAGGTAAATTTACGGAAACATGCTTAACTCCGTGTTGGCAGTGAATAGTAGGTTTTTGAAGAATTTGTAAACCTCCTTTATTTATTTAGTCTCTTCGAGCACGTACTGGTTGTCATGAAACAATATTGGGGAAAGAGTTTCAATTTTCTATATTTTGCATGTGGTGTACTTTTCTTTTGTGACTTTTTTGCAGGTACTGCTTTTGCTGATCAATCTACAAAAAACGTAGAATAAATAGAGAGCTGTAATCCATTCTTTGATTTTCACAATGGATGTAAGTGATTTTTGTATTGTGCTGATGTTTGCAGAAAAGCTAAATCACATGCTAAGTACTGTTCTTACGTCCATAAATAGCAGTCAATGATCAACGATAGATATTGTTGATTAAATTATTCAATAATAATGTAGATTCAGCGAAAATATACATTCCATATAGCTCATGTTTGGTGTGCATCGTTGCTGCTGGAACTTTAAGATATATTCAAACTATTCAAGGTATTTTGTACATCAATTATTTTTTAAGGAATGAATGTTTCCTTCAAAACGTAAATCAATTATAGATCTTTAAATGATGTCATGCACTGTTTAAAAATCTGAGTGATTTTTGAGTAATAACATTGAAGGAAAAGTTTCGATATAGTGGGTCCTTCTCTCTCTAGCTATTGTAAAATAAACCCAAAATTATAAAAATAACTACATAGCTCTACATTTTAGTTCGTAATTAAAATAAAAGCCTACCGTGTAGGAAACTAAAATATTTTTTTAAAATAATTATGGATTATCTGGCTGTCTGAATATTGAAAAGAAAACTGTATATGGGGCGTTGCTTCGTCCTATTTGGACAGTTATGGTGCTCTCTGTAAGTGCGCTTGAGGGTGCAGCGGAGGTGCTGGGACGTGGGTTGTGGCGGGCGGCGTGACGTGTAGGGCGTCGGGGGGGCGGGGCGCGGGCGAGGGGGCGTGGCCCACGACGTGGAGAGGGCCGGGCGAGCCCGCCCGACCGCCACGCGACACGAGAGGCGCGGGCTGTGACAGCACCTTGCAGGAGCGTGGCCCACAGACACCTTACAGGACGGGGGGATGGAGGAGGCTGGGCGCGAACCCGGCCCTGAGAGGCGCCCTCGAGCGAGAGCACCGCTGGACCGCGGAGGGAGAGGGCGGTGTCTGTGCGGGCACGGCCGGAGGGAGCGAGCCGGGCGTGAGGGCGACGGGAGGGCGGGGGTGGACGGCGGTCGGTGGCGAGCCAAGAGGGACGGGCGATGGGATATGGCCGCCGGACGGAAGCGGGGTAGGGGGAAGGGGGACGGACGGGCGAAGTCCTTTGGAATTCACGTGATCAGTTAAAGGAAACTCCTCCGCGCTGGCCTTTGAGCCAACGCGTTTCCCTCGCAGCTCTTTGGTGGGATGAATAGGCCGTGTTACATAGGACTCGGCCTGAGTTGCTTCATTACAAAATGAACGTACCTGATTCTGATAGGAGTGTACGAGCTGCAGAGTTTAGATATTTTGATAATATTTTGGAATGTGGTATCTTATACCTGTTAACCCAATAAGATGTTCGAAAGTATGTTGTAAAATGTGCTCGTGTTTTCTTTTGCATCTCCTTTCTCTTCTTTCTTCCCTTAGTGAACGGTTACATCAATTTTTTCTTCCTTGTAGCGTATTCTACAATCTTATAGTACGTAATTTGTGAAACAATATATTATTTGAGGTACCACGTAAAATAATCAGAACTGAATAAATTTGAAACATGTGTCAATTTAGTTGTAAAATTTACTACTTTTGTTCAGATCGATGAAGATTGGCATTCGTGCTTGGCAAATATAGAGAATGTTAATATGTATAATCATGAAAGAAGAAGGTCTGTAAATAGGTAAAATCAACCAAATGCATTGAATACAACTTAACAATATATATTTTCCTTTCAAGTTTCTTTTTTAATCAATTTTTGTGCTTTATATGTCAGAATTTCTTTTACGTAATACTGTATTACATTTTAATTTTTACCAAAAGTGCAAGTCAGGTAAGTCAAAGAATTACCGAAAATATATTAAACTGTCAAATAGGATTTTACACTCAAAATTTTTCATGAATTGTTACACCAATTATATAAATTGTTACAACGCATGATCAAACAGTACAAATATGAATAATGCACTAATTGAACAGTTATTTAATTTGGTCAAATTATATACATTAAAGTCGATTAAAATATTTCACTGACCATTTTTTGTTTAAATTGTGTCAAACATAAAAAATATATTTTTACAATTGATTTGCGAGAAAATCGTTAATGCATTTTAAATATTATCCTGTTCACGCGCTCGGATACACTGCTCACACACTTGTTTTCCTACTATCGCTCTGAACCCCATATCAACCCATATACTCGAGCCCCACCCTCTCTTCCACCTTTGGCCTACACCACCTCCTCCTACGTCACCTATTCTTCTCCCCCTTCCCCTCAGCCCCTTTCCCCTAATCTGCATCGGCCTTCCCCTCCTCGGCCCTCCCCTCATCGGCCTTCCCCTCCTCGGCCTTCCCCGCCTAGGCCTTCCCCTCCTCGGCCTTCCCCGCCTAGGCCCTTCCCCTCCTCGGCCTTCCCCTCCTCGGCCCTCCCCTCCTCGGCCTTCCCCTCCTCGGCCTTCCCCTCCTCGGCCCTCCCCTCCCCGGCCCTCCCCTCCTCGGCCTTCCCCTCCTCGGCCTTCCCCTCCTCGGCCTTCCCCTCCTCGGCCTTCCCCTCCTCGGCCCTCCCCTCCTCGGCCTTCCCCTCCTCGGCCTTCCCCTCCTCGGCCTTCCCCTCCTCGGCCTTCCCCTCCTCGGCCTTCCCCTCCTCGGCCTTCCCCTCCTCGGCCTTGCCCTTCCTCGGCCTTCCCTTCCTCGGCCTTCCCCTCCTCGGCCTTCCCCTCCTCGGCCTTCCCCGCCTAGGCCTTCCCCACCTCCTCTTTTGCCACTATCACTGTTCCTGTCTTCGTTCCCGACCTAGTTCCAGTCTCATCTTCTCTCCCGCTCTCCCCGTGCCTTGTTCCTCGCACCATAGGTGTTACCTGCGCTCAGAGAGCCAATGAGCCTCGGGAACCATTAATCAAAGGTTTTTTTTAAACCCGAAAGTTCGCAGCTGCAACTTTCTCCATGTACGCTCGCACGTTCTCTTCGGCACGGAATGTCGCAACATTAAAATGGGGCAGAATATATTGTGGAATATTATGCTCACTACCCGTTAGTTGTAACAAATTCGTCCGGAATATTTGGAGTTTAAAACGGATGAGTCGTGGAAGTATATGGCAAAGTTATGTAATACGCTATTAAAAAGATGAATTTCGTGCTTCAGTGAAATGGAGAACTTTTAGTGGTGTAATTTTTTCTCTTGCGCAGACCTTACGAGCTATTAAAGCATTTGCTAATTGCCTGATTTTAAATCACGAAAATATTGGGATTCTTGGTTTCAACATTTTGATAAAATAGTCGACACTAGACTGTTTTATTGAATTGCCTAAAAATATAGAAACTCTTCTACCCTTATTCAAAATCGTAATCTTTCTAAATTTTCTTCTTCATCTGTCTTCCTCCATCTTTTTCACCTCCACCTCCTCCTCATATTGTTTTTCATTTCATGTATCTGTTAGTGTCTTTCATAATGGATTTAAATACGAATTACTTAAGTCGTGTGTTTAGCAATTTTTACGGCAATATCCACATTTAATCAAAATTAATAACAATCTGTTTCAGAACTACAGTAAGCTGTTTCGTACCTCGTGACACGATTACACAAAACCTTTGAAACATTGACGCTTGAATGCTTGCTACAGTTCCCTAACCGAGATCCCGTCGCGAACCACGTCAGGTTAAAAATAACCCAAAACAGATGATTGTTTCCGCACAATGAATCAGTGGCCTAGATCCAACGTCGTGCGGAGAAGGATCTGGTTGTGTGAAGACTATGGGGATAAATATTATGGCGCGTTCCGTGGCCACGCGTTTATAAATGCGCGGCGGAGCTTCCGAAAGACGGCCGTTCCACGCCCAAGGGCGCCGACCAGCGCCCGCGCTTCCTGTCGCGCCTACCGCCCGCATAGCCTCGCCCGCTCTCGCCCGCTCTCGCCCGCTCTCGCCCAAGGGCGCCGTCCAGCGCCCACGCTTCCTGTCACGCCTACCGCCCGCAGAGCCTCGCCCGCTCTCGCCCTCTCTCGCCCGCCCTCTCTCACCCAAGGGCGCCGACCAGCGCCCGCGCTTCCTGTCACGCCTACCGCCCGCTCTCGCCCGCTCTCGCCCGCCTGCTCTCGCCCGCCCGCTCTCGCCCGCCCGCTCTCGCCCGCCCGCTCTCGCCCGCCCGCTCTCGCCCGCCCGCTCTCGCCCGCCCGCTCTCGCCCGCCCGCTCTCGTCCGCCCGCTCTCGCCCGCCCGCTCTCGCCCGCCCGCTCTCGCCCGCCCGCTCTCGCCCGCCCGCTCTCGCCCGCCCGCTCTCCGCCCGCCCGCTCTCGCCCGCCCGCTCTCGCCCGCCCGCTCTCGCCCGCCCGCTCTCGCTCGCCCGCTCCCGCCCACCTGCCTGCCCGCCGGCGTCGGCCTCGTCCCGCAGGGCGTTTTGCGTCGCCGGCCCATTAGAGCCATCGGCCGTCGCGCCGGGGTTTTATCCAAATGAGCGCCACTAAGAGGACAAATAGGCGCCGCTTCCCGGCGGCCGCGGCGGCGCGCCCTCCGGAATTGCCACCGCCTGACGGACGCCGCTCGGCGGCGGCGGCCCGGCCACGATAATGGCAGCGCGGGAATTTATTTTTGTGGGACGCGCCGCGCCCTCTGACGGCAGGCGCAAGTATTAGGCGAGCCATCTCTGAAAAGGCGACGCTACAATTTTGGAGTGGGCGAAAGAGACCGAGAGAAGGAAAGGAAGAGTGGGTGAAATAAAGTGAGAGTGGGAGGGAAGATACATGAAAGTGAGTGTGAGAATGGTGAGAATGAGATAATAAAAGGAAGGAGATTGGAAAATGAATTGAGGGAGTAAAGTATAGAAAAGAATTAGAGATGGAGAAAAGGTGGGGATTAAAGAAAGCGTGAAGGGAATCAAAAGAAAGATGAGATTGGAAATGTAGGGGTAAGGAAGTGCGAAGGAGTTGTAAAGGAAAATAGGGCGATGAGTGCATAGAAAGGTGGCAAACAAGTGCTCAGAAAAGTGCACGATTGTGTGTGCGCGTTCCGACATTAAATTGACAGTTTTGAAATCACAATAAACGTATTTTCACATGTCCAAAAGGCCATTATTAAAAAAAGGGGTTGTTGGAAACAAACTAATAATTATTAAGAGAGACCTCTTTGCTGGTATGGTGTGGGCAGGCAACACCTCTTGTTGTGGGCGATGGCACTGGCTGACATGGAGAGGTGCTTGGGCGAGCAGCTGCTCATGTGCGACGGGGCCTGTGTGGCTGGACGCAAAGGGTGCTCGCAATGTTACCAGAGGAGGAAGACATTTATGCAGGTTGATGGGGATGTTGCTGTCGGGGTTGATGCTGTTTATGTGCCTTGTATATAAATGGGAGTGTGTCTGTGTTGTGAATCTGAGAACACGTATTAAAAATGTCGCTCACGAAAACAAACCTCCTCTCTTTTTAATGTGGAATACTGTGAGGGTTTAAAGAATTTGTTTCTTGAGAACAAGGAAACATACATCTGAAATTTTGGTCACATAAAAATATCAATAACTTTTCTAAGGAGCGAATGAACTTTGAAAACGGTTAAGAAAAGTGTGTTATTCATTAAAGTGAAGATTATTTGATCTCTCATACTAGCAAATAATTGGTTTGACTATACGTGACTATTTCTTTAAAGCTCTGATTCTTCTAGTGATGTTCCCGAGAACATCAATCCGAACTGATTGTTGTAAATTGCGTAAACGAAACGTAAACGAAACATATTTCTACACACATTTGACCCATTTGACTTTCTGATATCTCTCTCAGAAAATGAGGTTTATCAAATTTGCCACCAGTCGTAGATATTGAACACAAATATTGAGCGCAATACATTATGATCTTGGCAATATATGTACCATATTTTGAGCTCAACTCATTTGATCACATAATTTTTATAGTATATTGTGTTGTTTTTACCCAAACGATGTGTCAACTTTGGGAGAACCATTGAACTAAACACTCAGCTCCCTCTTCCTTTTCTTCAACCCTCCGCGTTCCCCTCTTAAGAACCCAGTGCTCCCAGAATAGCACTAAACGTTTTGCGCGTAGGTTCGATGGTAACGCGCGTCTGCGGTAGTGTAGTGCGTGATTTTCTTTCGGGAGGTTGCTATGATCTTTTCCCCGCTGTATGGCGAGATCTGGCGCCGACCTACCGTCGACCAGCGGAGTTTTCCCCTCAACCAGATATCTCCCGCCAGCGGGGCACCGCCCCAGTCGGGACAAGCTGTAAGCTCCCGACCGGTCTCCCGGCACGTGTGGTAGTGTAATGCATGTTAGTGTAAGTTTGTGTGTAAGTGAGGAGGATAGGACAAGGAAGAGGAAGGAAAGATCGCGCGCGGTCCGTGGCCCGTTTGTTAGGGTACTGCTCCGGTATTAGGCTGGTGTTGATCAGGAGAAACCACGGAAAACTACCGATCAGAGCAGCCGGCCGCTAGAATTCTCCTCCAGACATCGACTGAACTCGACCTAGTTGACAAGCTAGTGTCGAAAATCCTGCCACCGCGCCGTGGGGAGTGTAACCCTAGGACTTCCCGGTCAGAAGGACTGCAGTGACATCAGGTTGATGCACTGAGCCATCTCTCCCGGTTAGAGCCAGTATTTTCCGCAGTTCTAATATAGAGAAAAACCCGAGTAGAGGTGCAAGGCAAAAGTTACGCTACCGGGAGGTCGTTGGCACGCAATCACACCAGCGATGTCTCTGTGATACGTGGGAAGCTCAAGTTTCACAGGCGCGTTCGCAGTGACGACTATGAGGTGACGGCGGGGGGCGGCGCGTCGTTGGAAGCAGCGGAGCGGAGCGGGTTGGTCGGCGCGCGCGCGTCATTATCGCGGCCGTGTAGTGACGCGTGGTGGCGCTAAGTCTTGGCCGGCTGTTGGCGCTGTCGGCTCATCAGTCGCGCCCTTCCCCCTCGCGTGCACGCCCCCCGGCGCGGGCCTGCCCCCCCCCCCCGCCGCGGCTCCATCACTGTCGACCGCCCGCGCGGGACGCGCACCGCTCCTCGCGCGATAGAAAGGAATGGAAATAGGATTGGAAGGAATGAGAACCTCGTTGTATGTGGCATTTTCTTGTTGAGGAGGGATTCTCGAAGACCTGAAATCATTGTTGTTTTATCGAAAAAAGAGGCATTTTGGACTTAATGTTTGTCTCAGTGCAACTTACAATTTTGCAGCATTTTAACGACTAACAGATAATAGTAAATAATTATAATAAAAACTAAATAATAATATTAATAATAATAATAATAATAATGGAAAACTAAAGTCATTGAAACCATACAATAAGCTGTCATTCAGAATATTGGCTATATTGCAGGAAATCTCTACCTGGCAATAAACAAAAACAAATATGGAAAGATTGGCAATCTGAACCATCCAGAGGAATCGCGATGTTTATTAATAACGATATAATACATAATCGGGTTGTGATCGTGTTTAATAAATATCTTCTGACCAATTTGTTAGCTTATATGGTATCCCCCAGATAAGACGGTAAAAAGTTGTTCCCCGAACCAAATGAGATATGAGTAGTTGCACTGTAACTAAAAGGAAGGTTTCTTAGCCCCCGTCCCACCATCCAAACCTCTCTAAGCCAAAACCGTGTTTTGAATTTAATTTTATCGTCATTTAACATTAAATGTAAAATCGTTATTATATGTAAAAAATTGCACAGAACTATTTCAGTCATTTATAAAGGATATTTTAAGTCGAGGTGATTTAAAGGCGGCAAAATGTTAAGAAAGGTTTCTTTAACTACAGCTCAGCAGTTGAAAAAAGCTGAAAAACATTCACAACAATTTGTGTTTAAAGATGAACTTTTGCAATTTTTTCAAGCCTGTTCCAGGGTTCTAAGCCACACTAAAATGTTTTGGTATTTTTTTCTAAAAAATATTTTATTTGCGTTTGTCTTTTGCGCTGAGTAAAGACGAAAAAATGCTTTTCTGATAGTATAAATTATTTTCTTTTTATATATTTTTAAGATAAAATAGTGTTAAGTGAAATAATGAAAAAAATTAAAAATAAGTTTTTGGCTGTAGAGAGGTTTGGGTAGTGGAACGGGGATTAGAAACCTTTCAAAAATACTGTTTTTATGTTAAGAGTTTAAGTGTAACTGCTCGTATGTCACTTGGTTTAGAGGAACTTTTTACCATCTTATCGGAGGTTCTCTTTGCGACACATTTTCTATTTCCACATTGTGGAATTGTATTGGACCCAATGATATACAATAAGAAAAAAAGGTTTTCAAATTCAGATGCAATTTTCCCCCTTATTTCCCGCATTATTAAGAATCCTAAGCAAGAAGAAACACTCTCATTTCCGCGTCTTTTATCGTTCGTTTATACCGTCGCCGGCCAGTTTTGTTCCAAGGGCAGGTAATTGCGTGATTTTTCATACGCGCCGTGCGCCCGTCCCCGGCCTCGGAGCGATAATGAAAGCGCCCCGCCCCGCCCGGCGCAGGCGGCTGAATCCGCCTGGGGCCGCGGACGGCTCTGAAAGACCGTCGCCCTCGTCGTCGTCTTTCATCTTCTCTTGCGCGTCGCAAAAACCGCCGCCGCCGCCTCGCACGCAACAAGTTGCCTCTGCGAGCGCGCAAAGGCCTTTGCGCGCAGCCTCTCGCGAGGGCGTCGCGTGTAGCGGCGGCGCTTCCCACCTGACCTGCGGGGCGACCACATGCTCACACCTAGGGGTCGGCGAAAACACATCGATGACTTTAATTGATTGATTGCTCGATTCGTGTTTCCGGGCGCGTCAACTACTTAGGTCATTAGTCCCGTAGGTGTAGTGAGGGTTTTTATCGGGAGGTGGCGATGATCTTTTTCCCTGCTGGATGCGGAGATCTGGCGCCTGACCTACCGTCCGACTAGCGGGGTTTTCCCCCTCAACCAGGTATCTCCCACCAGCGGGCCACCGCCCCTGCCGGGACAAGCTGTAAGCTCCCGACCGGTCTCCCGATATGTGTGGTAGTGTAGTGCATGTAAGTGATTTTAAAACATCGATATTTTGAGCAGGAACCTTAAAATTATCACATCGGTATTTTGCTTTCGGTGTTTTCTTCAGATCGATATACAGAGTGTCCGAGGAGGAAACGTCGAAACTTCGAAAATAAGCTCTTAAGAAAATTCGAAGCATATTTTATCTAACTAAACTACGTGGATATTCCGAATGGTTGAGCCGCAATAAGCACTCAAAAGTTGTTTTGAAAAATTGATTTCTAGGCAAAAATTTGCATTATGGAAGCATAGAAACACTCCAGAAACATGTAAATTGTTTATTATTTACAAAAGAAATGAATATATTTGCTCAGACAGCAAAAATAAGCGAGAAATAAAAAAGGAGTCGAATTGTATAAATTGGGTGCTTTTTTATTTCTCGCTTAATTTTTCTATTGAAAGGCGTTTGACTAAATGTTTGACGTGACGATAGTAAATGTTGTTCTCGCTTCCCCAGCAAACTTTCCGCCTGAATTTCAGAACATTTCTCCGAATTTCGGTGCTCAAGAAATAAGGCACAATTCAAATTATGTTATTTTATGAGAAGTACGCTTACAAAATAATATATTTTACTAGCAAAAATTTCAACATTATTCTCAAAACAGCCGGTATACAGAGCAAAACAGACTTTGGCGGCGAAAACTGCTCCCTTTAGATAATGTTTTCCAACAAAATGTTAATTTTCAATTCGTTACTTTTCTTGTGCACCCAAAGCAATAGAACACAGATGTACTTATTTTTTATTTGAATTTGATATTTGAAATAATATGATAAAACTTACTTCATCAATGCAAATCATTTCATAGTCTGGCGGGGCTTATTTTAAAATCATATTTCATTGAACTTGATGTGAAATGTTTTACTCGTACTAAACCTCAAGTGATTACTCGGAAAGTATTAATTTTTCAAAGCACTTCAACTGTGGGGTACACACTTGAGTAGTGAATACGAGAGAGAGCAGTGTCAGTCCTGGTGAATGCATTTTGCGTCGTCATACTCTCGGACAAAGGGCACGTTTCTTTATTGGCTCTCTGGTCTCGTGTTGGATGTGGTTTTGTTTGTTTTCTTCTTTACCCCTCTTCCTGCATATTGCTCGGTCGTTGAAGTCTTCTTTCCACACTCATCCTTTTTAACACCATTGGTGCGTTTATATTGCAGATATTATAGTTGCGTATTAGCAGTGGTTTGCAGAGCACAGAGTTTCCTATTAATTACTTTAGTGGGTTCTGAAGCCCAACAAGTATTTGCCGTTTATTTTCAACTGTTTTCATACTGAATAATACGATCAGATTTTACATCAAGTTATATTCTGGTTAGATAAGAAATAATAATGGACGTCTTCTACGTTAAAGGATATATATTATCACATTTTACTTTCTCTTTCATGTCTTCTTTGTCGAATTTATTATGTGTTAAGAATTTAATACCTTGCTAATAGATATTTTTAGTTGTATATATTTGAATACATATAATTTATCAGTAAATGTGTTAAATACAACTCTTTTGTAAGAAAATTCATTTCCCATTAATCTGTCACACTATCAAGGAGAAAAGCTGCCTAGCGAATGTGTGTTGCGTGAACAGTTTACGGACATAACATGCCCTTCCCAAACGCAGTGCAGAAGTGTGTTTGTAATTGTAAGGGAGAGCTTAGATCAACATCTTTCTTGTGCGGAACACTTTATGTATATTTTGATAATAATTCTATATTGCTAACTTCTAATGCTAATTAAATCTAATTCTAAATCAATGAAACTTCGTTTTGACCGTAAAAATACAATTATTGTGTTATACTATTCCACATATGTATTCTCAAAATGCACGTGTAGGACTGCATTCTCATAGTTCAGTGCTTCATTGCTTACAGAAGTGAGATTGTGACAGCAAGACTGTGAGGAAGAGACCGCCTGTCATAAATTTCTTACTATTTGCGTTTTGCATTATGGTTCAGCAACTCATTTGATTCTCTTGATGAGTGATGTATTGTATACGCACATTATACTATGTTATTGCAGTTTTCGTGGAGACTGTTTGTTTAAATATTTGAATTAATGTTATACTTGAGTTATTTGTTGTACTTGAGCAGTGTTCACGTTACTTTTGGAAAATTATTTTGATTGGTTTTGTTTAGCTGAATTTTTGCCGATGCAAGGCCACTAGTGCCTAACACTGCTGACAAACACTGCAAATCGTCAATAACACTTGTGGGGACTGTAAGGAAAATCATCTCCTAGAAACTCGAACGTAGGACCCTTTAATCCCAGATATTGCGGAGTACCCTAATACCCTTTTTATCGATGAAGTAAAACTGAACACTCGGTACCTTGTGGGAAAGCCTTGGTTCCTAGTGGGTACCTAGTGGGGATTATTTTTTTGATCGTGCAAACTGTGCCGAACGATGGAGGTGAACAGCATTCCAAACAATCCAGCACTTGTTGATTGATTGATTAGTGATTCTCGACGCGTCCAGTGTTAAGGTCATTAGTTCCGCAAGTGTAGTGCATGTATCGCGGGACTTGCTTGTTTGAGCGCCGACTTGTTTGGGGAAAATACTGCTAGCCGGTAGGTATCTCCCACCAACCTGGCACCGCCCTAGCCTGGACAATGTGTAGTAATGTAGTGCATGTGAGTGTATATGTAAGTAAGGGATGAGGAAAGAAAAAATAAGGGGAAGGAAATATCGCGTGATCTGTAGCCCGTTTGTTAGGGTACTGCTCCGGCATTCGCCTGGTGTTAATCGGAGAAACCACGGGAAACTATCGATCAAAGCATCCAGCCGCGAAAATTCTCCTCCAGACAGTGGTTGAATTCGACCTAGCTATGTGCTGTGTCGTGCTAGTGTTGAATTCGAGCTAGCTAGTGTCGAAAATCCTGACACCGTCGGGAGTCGCTCCTACGACCTCCCGTTCAGAGCCGTAGCAGTGCCGTCAAATGATGCCCTGCGCCATCTTTGCCGGTTGTGTACTCGGTATCTAGTGTTTGGTTTTTTTTTTTTTTGCGAACAGGTCACTTCCGACCACGCAGGCATGCTGGGCATGCAATTAATCAGAGGGGGGGATCAGTATTACGGTGGATCCGGTTTTTTCACTCCTCAGGGTGTTTGCCCTGGGGGTACGAAAGGTGAATTATGATGATAGTGAGGGATGAAAGGACGGCAGACACACATATAGACATAAACAATAAACCGAAGCCCGAGGCGGAACTCGAACCCGCGACCCTGCGGTCCGAGATCGCCACGACACTACTGGCTTAGCAATCTCGGTCACGGGGCCGGTCTTGACCCCTCATTATTTTATGTATCGTGCAAACATTCAAATGTGGAGGTCCAACTGCATCCCGAACAATTCCGCAGCGGTGTTTCGCTAGGGCGTGTGGGCGGGCGGCCTTCGGTCGCCGATGCGCCGGGTTTCCCGCGCGTCGCGTGTATGATTTGAAATTGCACTAGATTTGTGAATGAGGCTTCTTTAGACTTCTGTGAATGGTCAGTGATGGCGGCGTCGGATACTCAAATGCCAGCTGATAACTCGTCACGAAACAAAATTCCGACCTCTTGAGACGCTGCACTTGTGTGCATATCTGTGTTGTTTGTCAAGATTTATTGACGTATAAATGAGTTTGGAGCTGAATTTTGCCGTTTTGTAAACATAAATGTAGATTAGGCAAAGGTTACATATGAATTGTCTGATTATAACATGTGGTTATTTTAATTATTGTAATTTTACAGATTTTTTTTTAAATTAATATTTTATATATGCTATTTTGTTACCAAAGTGAAGCAAACTCTAAAGAAGCTATATCCACAAATTTAGTGCAAATTAAAATCATGCGCGTTGCGTCGCCTGCAGGGATCCCATTGGGCGCCGCTTCGCGCCGCAGCCCTGGCCCTAGAAGGCGGCGCCGCCCTTGCCGCCCGCTCGGCTTTCGTTAAGTGCAGCGCGCCTCTGATGAATAGACAACAGTAGAACTTCTTTCGGGGCGGGGAGGGATTGCGTGGCTTAAGTCGCGACTGCAGCGCCGACGCCGTCTAGCGGCAGGCAGGGGAGGCGAAGGGCGGGGCGGGGGTGGGCCACTCGACGCAAGACGGACGAAAGAGAGTAGAAAATTGGATTTCCTCAATCTTTTGATGAGGAATGAAGTCTGTGCTTTAAAAGAGGAGAAGGGAAAAAGAAAAAAAAATCACAATATGGCAACGTGCCTTCGGCGTTGAGAAATTCTGTAGTGGATTCGGAAGTATCCAAAGTTGTATTTAAATGCTTGGGTAACAAGCAAGTAAACGATTTTCAATATGAAAGCAAAGGGAGCTAACTTGGGCATAGTAGAAGTCCAATACAGTAACCATCAGTTTGCTGTAGAAACTAACTTCGATTCGAAAAGGAAGATACACAAGTTGTTTTCCTCTTCTTGGTTTATATAGAAACTCGTTTTGTTGCCTCATTCCAAATGTAAGTCGTTTGTCCGGTCCCAAAGCGTTGCCAAGGGGGATTTCTGTCTGATTCCATATCTCCGAGTCTCTGGGTCATGCACTATTCCAGGGCCGTATTGACTCGCGCTCACGCAGCTTGTGGGTTTTGGCGAGTGCGCACCGCGGGCGAAGTCTTTTCAATGGAGCGCTGCAAACGGAATTGCTGGGCGGGGACTCGGTTCACCTCACCAATTATTCACATGGGTTTCCTTCGTTCAATAAGACCGGCGGCGTTTGTGCCGCCCACAACACCTACGCGGAGCTTTCCTCGCAGCGACCGTCGCCGCGCGCCGCTCCTTTGGCCGTCGTCGCCCATTACAATTCCGTCGCACTCCCCCCCCCCACGTGCTCCCGTGGCATGTGTTGGTGACGTTTTTCGTGCCTACGCACCACCCCACCAACCCACATCGCAACGCTGCTTGTCACGCCACCATCACCCTATCACCCCCATCTCGCCGTACTGACTCATTCGTACTCCATACTCATTCCGTTGTCACATCTTTCCTACCCTAGGTTCCGCAAAATCCCTTAAAAACCTCCAAACTTTCATCCACAGCATCCACCCCCTCATTCCTTCCTCTTCCTCAGATCTTTCCCACCTCCGTTAACACTGCTGCCACCTCTCTACTTTTGTCAAACCGCTAAACTATAAACCCTCTCTTCCCTCTCTCCAACCGTCTAAGTCGCCTTTCTCTTCACCCATCACTCTTTCCACTTCCCTCCTCCGTCCTACCGTCTACCCGTCGCCACCCCCTCCGCCCCAGTCGTCATCTTCGTCCTAACCGTCGCCATAACCGTCCTTCGCTCTATAATTGCTATCTCCTTCACTCTAACAATTGCCGTCTCCTTCACTCTATCAATTGCCGTCTCCTTCACTCTATCAATTGCCGTCTCCTTCACTCTATCAATTGCCGTCTCCTTCACTCTATCAATTGCCGTCTCCTTCACTCTATCAATTGCCGTCTCCTTCACTCTATCAATTGCCGTCTCCTTCACTCTATCAATTGCCGTCTCCTTCACTCTATCAATTGCCGTCTCCTTCACTCTATCAATTGCCGTCTCCTTCACTCTAACAATTGCCGTCTCCTTCACTCTAACAATTGCCATCTCCTTCGCTCTAACAATTGCCGTCTCCTTCCCTCCAACCGTCACCGTCCCCTTCGCCCTGACCTTCACCATCTCTTTCCACTTCATTTCCCTTCCATTTCAACTGTCGCCATCTCCTTCACCCCGATCGTCGCCATCTCCTCGCTCTAACCAACACCTCCTTCGCCCTCCCCGTCGGTCGCCGTCTCCTTCGCCCTCGCCCTCTGGCAGCCGCCCGCAACCGTGCCGGGGGCGGAGGGCGGCGGGGGCTTGTGAATATCGTGGCCCCGAATCGATGGTTGTTCGGGAGGCTTCCTCGCTGGCGCGCGCGGGCTTTGTGCCGCAGCAGTTGACAGCGCTCCCTCCGCGCGCGCCCGACGCGCTCTTTCGCGCTCTCGCGCGCCCGTCTTCCTTCGTACCGGGAGAGATGGCTCAGTGCATCAACCTGATGTCACTGCAGTCCCTCTGACCGGGAGGTCCTAGGAAGGATTTTCGACACTAGCTTCTCAGCTAGGTCGCTGTCTGGAGGAGAATTATAGCGGCCGGCTGCTCTGATCGGTAGTTTTCCGTGGTTGCTCCGATCAACACCAGGCGAATGCCGGAGCAGTACCCTAACAAACGGGCCACGGACCGCGCGCGATCTTTCCTTCCTCTTCCTTGTCCTATCCTCTCCTCTTACACACACACACACTTACACTAACATGCACTACACTACCACACATAACCGGGAGACCGGTCGGGAGCTTACAGCTTGTCCCGGCTGGAGCGGTGCCCCGCTGTTGGGAAATACCTGGTTGATGCGAAAACCCCGCTAGTCGACGGTCGGTCGGCGCCAGATGTCGCCATCCAGCGGGTAAAAGATTATTGCCATCTCCCGAGGAAAAACACGCACTACACTTACGGGACATAAGTAGTTGACGCGCCCAGAAACACGAATAAATCAATCAATACAATAGGGATGGCGTTGTATCTGGTGGCGGGGAGATGAATTACGTGGAGGGGCAATTTCATCGTCGCACTCGTGCCACGGACTCCCGCTCGTGGCATCGATCTTGACAACACTGCCCTAGGTACAGAGAGTGGCGCACGCTGAACGGCCGCCCTTATTAAATATTCTTTCGCCCAGTGCCGCGACCAGCAGTATTCAGGAATCAGATAAATCGATTTATTAAAGTTCGCTTTGAGCTAATGCTCGGGAGGAAACATGACACAAATTAGAATTCGAACAATTACAAAACAATTAAAAACATCTACAATTAGAATTACAGGTTCATATCGTAGTTCTAATTAATTTCTAGGTATCTCTAAATATCTCTCTCCAGTATATCTAACACTTCACTTCACTTCATTACGCTGCACTGCATTCCTCTTCATTACACTACACTATATTCCCTTCCACTACACTACAGTACGCTACAATACACTTCACTTCATAATGGACAAGGAAATAATTGTTATAACAATAACAATATAAGCAGTTATAATTATTTAAAAATTAGAGCCTCTAATGCTTTTGCAGGTAGTTTGTTCCAATCTACTATAGTGCGATTCACAAAGGAGAACTTGCCTACATCAGTTCTTTGCTTTCTACATCGTATTTTCCACGGATGGTCTCCTCTGCTTTTGTAATCTGGTTTCTGTAATCTTTTATTGATATTTGCCCATGCTGTGTCCCCTATATGTCTTGTACATTACGCGGGTTAAGGGGAAATTATAACGTCCGAGGGCATTATGGAAAGTTCCGAGTATACTTCCATTGATTTTTGGTCGTTTGCTGGTTCCTAACTTGCTCCCAATATAGTACAATTCAACTGGATAATACAGTGGTGGAATCGGTTGCCCAAAGGAATGCACTACTCCCTATGTCTAGGGACGCTTTCTCGAGGGAGGAGCTGAGCGGCTGCCCGCCAGATGTGGAGCACTCGGGTTGACGTTCTGTCCTGCGTGGCTTCAAGTTCATCGCCTCTTCCAAATTTCTTGGTAAACGCTTTGCACCTTTCCCCTAACTGCGTTTTAATCTGGAAATGAGTGAAAGAGAGTGTCTTTCACCACCAGAAGTGCTGCTGAACAAAACACAATGATTTTCCATAAAATTGCCCGCACACTGCTCGAGAACAACGAATAAAGTACTCTTATAGCACAACACAAAATTGAATGTTTTAACTAAAACAGTCTTAACTTGTACTACCAACTAAATATACTGAACAACAGTTCTTTACATTCCAAGAACGTAAGAAAAAGGTGATGTTCTAACGCATCACGAGAATAGAGTACATTTAACGACGGGTGGCCTCTTCCCTTAGAGTCTTGGTGTCGTATGATGTTAGCGGTGTCGTACGCAGTCAAATACCGAGCATGAGAATTCATCCGAAATGTGCAGTAGAACAAGTGAAACACAACAATTAAATATTTGAATGTTTCAGTCAAAACCCAAACTATGTAATTATTTTCGGATTTTTTCCCAAGTTTCTGGGTTTCTAACCTTGAATTAATACCTCTCACATGATCGGAGGCTGCTTAGTTTCTTTTAATTTCTGTGCACCTTAGAAATTAGATTGTCTGTGTAATGAAGTGTACAGGTCTGCTGTGTTAGGATAATTAACATTTTACGCTGAGTTCCATGTTTTTGTTATTTTTCCATTGCACATGAATATTTTATTACATCGCTGAGGAAATACAGTAAACAATACATTAAAATATTCCAATGAAATTACTGTGCTTTAATGTTTCTCGGTTTCTTCCCGAACCCTCAACATTGTAAAGCACCCAATTAAAGGTGTTACAAAGCAACTTAAGAAAACAAATTAAATCAACAATGTTTAATTTTTGATAAATAATGGTTAAGTTTTTCGCTTTGTTAATAAAGTCTTTGCAAAGTGTTATATATTATTCTGTGGATGATTAATAAACATGTTTTTATGGATATTTGAAAAAAGAAAAATACAAAGTCTTTTAATCACGGTTTATATCATTAAAATTCAATATCTTGTGAGTGAACTGCTTATTAATTTCCAATTTTGCACATGAGAATTTATGCGTCTTTCGATATTTGCCAGAATTCATGCTGCTTGTAAACGTATACAACCGCCCACGTTACTTGAAAATTTCTTGTTCGAGTCCATAATTAAGAGATCCACTTCGGTTGATACCATTTTATGACGCCCACACTACGCAGTCGTGTTCAGCAATGCGCGGCAGCGAATCCCCTTGCGTAGGTTCTTCTGTACAATTCCCGGAATACTTTTTAATTGCGAAGCGTTGCACGCTTTGATAAGCAAACGACGGGGAGTAGATGGTACATGAAGCAGAGCGGCTTTTGAAGGAGAGCGGGCAGTCGGATTGGTGTGGGCAGCGCCTGCGCCAGTATCTCGACGCCTACACTTCCGCTGGCGCAGGCGTGGGTGGCACCGGGAGAGATGGATCAGTTCATCGACTGATGTCCACTGCAGGAGGTCCTAGGTTTGAGTTCTCGACGGCGGCAGGATTTTCATCACTAGCCTGTCAGCTAGATTAAATTCAGTCACTGTCTGGAGGATAATTCTAGCGGCCGGCTGTTCTCATGGTTAGTTTGCTGTGGTTTCTCCGATCAACGCCAGGCGAATGCCGGAGTAGGACCGTAACAAACGGGCCATTCGCCATGCTTCATATGTCTTCCTTGTCCTGACCTATCCTCTCCTCTTCACACACTAGCATGCACTACACTACCACACATGCTGGGAGACCGGTCGGAGGCTTAGAGCTGGTTCTGAGTGGGGGCGGTGTCCTGTCCTTTGGAGACCTTGTTGGTGAAAACCTGGCTAGTCGACGGTAGGTCGGCGCCGGATCTCGCCATCCTGTGGGGGAAGACCACGGCTACCACCCGGGCAAAACCATGCACTACCCTCATGCGAATAGTGATTGACCCTTGTATTTGACGCGCGCGGTATCACTGAGAAGCAATAAATTAGGATAGGTAGCCACTTTGCCGACGCCGCCCTCGACCCCTTACGCGCGCGGCGGTCTACATAGTAATGAATGAATGAATAATCGATTAATACCTACTCGATTATTTGTTTTATTAGATTAATATACATCGATTAATTGTTCCAAATTAATCGATTAATCTTCTATAACCGATTCATTTTTCACTTGTTTTAAATGACGTGTAAAATCATCTAAATAATGCGTAAAGAAAACCTATCGGGATAAGGTGTATCATTCTCAATTTTCTGCCTTGTTAAATTTTATTTATTAAACTTTATGTTGTATGCCAAATTTAGTTATTATTTTAATGAAATCAGAAGAAGCAAGTTCGTAAACTAAAATAACGTTTACATTTTAAAATTAAAAACAGAGGAATGCAGTACACACGGATTTTTGTAGAAATAAAATGCGATTACTTAATCGGACAAATCTCAATACTTTTATTTTATTTTAATAAATTACAAAATAAATAAAATTATCTTTTACCAAAGATTTTGATATAATATAAATCTCAATAACAGATCTTCAAATGAACAATATCAAATAGGGACATAATCTACTTAAATTATTGCTAAGAGATCAGGAATTCCGTTGCTAAAGTTCAAAAGTAAAAGATGGCAATAGATGTACTGTCGTACTAAGCTGGACTTAAAAATTAATATTTAAATGAAAATAATCGACCTAAAATCGGAAAAATTGATCGATGTGTACATTAATCGGTGTAAAAATAATCGATTTCAATTTATCAATTAATCGTATAAAATAATCGATTGCTGTACTAATCTCGATTAAATCGCCCATCCTTAGTCTGCAGCTCTTGGCTCGCGCACGGGCTGCTCATAGGCGTCTGCCACGGCTCTACGTCAAAGAGCGGCCTTAGAATGGTTATATTATGCGCCAATGGCGTTATTAAGGCTTCTAATTATCGAGCGGTGGCGAAAGCTCGAGGGCTTTTGACCCGAGAGATTTTATGTCGCCCGCGTTCATTAGAACTAGTTTACGTCCGTGGTACATGCAAGATTTTATTTTTATCTAATTTTAGTGATTATGATTACTTACTAATTAACTAAATGTTAAGTTGGCTCGGTTTGTCTTTACATACTTTCCTCTCATACTAATTCCTTTTTGTATTGTTCCCTCGTAGTTCCCTCCGTAAAAGAACATGTATCATTCAACTGTTTTTCGTAACTGTCTTCTAGTTACAGATAAGTTATGCAGTGTATATCATAGTCCCTATAAAAGGCAATGACAATCAATAACGTATCAATAAAAAGTAAAGTTATTTAAGTCACATCCCAATGCCATTGGTGTTACCCGATATTTCCAATACCAATAAGGGTGGCAAAGGCAGACCCCACAAAAAATTGCAATGTAACTGAAAGAAAAAGGTAATTATTTAAGAACTAATACTACATGTATTTGAAAAGACATTACAAAGAATTCCTAAACAGTTTTTGTTAAATATATACATTACAGTTTTGTAAATTATTTTAGGGTACAGAAAGGCCTAACAAGGTCTGTCCCGAAAGTTCCAGGAATGTTTTTTTTCTAGTTGGCAGCGCTGGCTGACGGGACAGAAAAGTTGGTGGGCGATGTAAGCTTCGAAACAAGACCGGTGTCAGTCGTCGTTGTTGAGGCAGGGTCACGCTCTGCGCAGAGATATTCACTGCTCCTTCGTCGAGCAAAAACTGAACCAGTTTTTGGCGCAGCGTTATGTTGTGTGAAGTGGAGGCAAACGGTGCAGAGACGCTCGAAATGCTTCGGAGAGCCTATGACAGTGGTATCAAGGTCTTCTTCAGGTGGCTGTGGCACACGTCGTGGCACCGTAGCTTGCCACGAGCTTTTCTGCGCAACTAGCGTTGGAAGAGGAAATTATTAGTAACACCGCCGTTTTACAATATGGATGGCATTGTCTCTGGTGGCGAGGTGATGAAAAGCGTGGAGGGGCAATTTCGTCGTGTCACTCGTGCCACGGACTCCCACTCGTGGCATCGACCTTGGCAACACTGGCCTACGATGACGAGGCGATGAAACGTAGCGAAACTTTCATGTGGCGTAAGTCACACTTTCATATGTTCCGTGCAGGTCGGGAGTCCGTCAATGACGATCGCTCGGGACGCCCGTCGACATCACAAACGACGACACGGTGCAGAAAGTGCGCAAAGGTGCGGACAAGGACTGACGGTTAAGTGTTCGGATGATTGCAGAGGATTGTACATAAAAGGAGTGTACCCTAAATAATCGCTCACCTGCAATTTAACTGAGGATATTCAAATCAAAATTGCCCGAAAAAAAATTTGCTGAGAATTGGATGGCACCGTGACAACACGTCAAGCCACATTGAGTTCACTGTCTCAGAGGTGCTGGTCAAAATGGATGAAGCAACGCTGTTTTAGGCCCCCAGTACAGTCTCGATCTAGCACCACAAGACTTCTTTTTGTTCTCATGGACCACAAAATACTGTGAAAGGAAGCTCAAAAACAGCAGTAGCGACCACACTGAAGGAGAATCCCGTTGATGACTTCCATGGTGCCTTAAATGATCGGATGAAGAGTTGGCAACGGTGCATCAAAGCAGGGGGAGACTACTTTGAAAAATTCTGAAAATACTTATAACGGATATTGAATAAGTGATTTAAAAAAATACATTCCGGGAACTTTTGACACAGAGTTAGTACACTAATTTAAAAATGTTCTGTGCTTGCGGCCTCTTCTGTATGGACACAGATTGCTACGTCCTTTTTATAAATTAGTGGTTCAGCTTTCACTATATTGCACAAAGAAAAAAATTCTTTTTTTTAAATTTCAAAACCGTAACTTAATTTAAAAAAATGAATTTCTATTAAAACGGAATGAATATTTTTGGCCCTACGTTGGCCAAATAAAACGAAATGGTTGGAATCTTATCTGAAATACGCCTGCGTCCCAAGTAAGATTGTCAACGAGTAAGTTGCCATACTTGGCTTCGTCCCTTAACATCTCTGTGAAGCCTGACGCTTTTGCCTTGAAAGTAGCAGTATGATGCAGTTTGCGGCATTCTCTAGGACCATGTGACTCCCAATCAGTGACGTCTCCATGAATTTCATTTCGTCCTCATAACGAAACGAACATATTCATTTTATTCCATATCTTCGTAAAACCCGTCTTTTTTCGTTTCGTTATATTTATGGAACTGAATATTGTAAATATAGTTTAAAAAAAATTGTATACATGCTTGGTTGGGATCTGCAACGAAGATAAAATGACAAAAGTTAAATGAAAATTGAAATTGAGAATGAATTAGAGAGCATCTAGTGCGTCCCTGACATCACAAGGATGAGAGGTGGAAAGAAGATGGCCATTCAAGAATTGTTCCCAGCGGGCCTCTCCTACATATTCTACATGTTTAATTTTTTCTTCCCAGAAACATTACGGCACACGTGTCTTGTCCGTGATGTGTCGACGGCAGCCGGTTACTATTAGTCCAACAGATGCCAGCTACACCCGTCGAAACTTACGACAGTTCACCACTAAGACTATTCCGCTTTGTTCCGGCTGTTCTGTTCATTCACAGCCGCCGACGCTTCCTGTTTCTGCAACTCTTTACTGTTCTCCCTCAACGACCTTCTCCATCTTTCTCTTGTGCTTCGTCAATACAGCCGTCGTCGCCTAGTTCTACATCTCCCCGTCGCATCGTCACGACTTCGGGCGACTCTTGAAACATCCGTCTCCCACGCCCTGCGTTTCCTCGGGGACCTCCATCAGCCGTGATCTGGATCACCTGCGCTCGCCATCGCTCCCATCTGCTCTGCCTCCGCCCCGGCCCTGCCGCCTCCGCGGCGGCGTCTGCACAAGAGAAGGCGGCGGCACGGCCGAAAGAGTGCGATGCCGCCCGCCTGCGTTTGTTTATCTGCGTTTGGGTTTTATGGCCGCGGGGGCGGAGGCCGCCGTATCTCGCGACGGCATCGGGCGGGCGCCTCGAGGCGGGGCGGGACGGCCGGACGGGTGCGGGGGTGGGGCAGCGGAGGTAGGGAGGGAGAGGGGGAATGGTGCGGGGTGAGAGTCTTGTTAGGGGGCGTGTAGAAAGGCGACGGTGCAGGGGGCGGTGGCGAAATGGGAAAGAAACGCTCGCTAGAGAGGATCCGAGAAACGGAAAAAGAAGATGCGCAGCAGTTAATGGAATGGCTGGAAGTATTACAGTGATGAACGGTAACTAACGAGGTGTGTGGTGCAAGGTTATTTTCAGGTGCACACACGACTTCTTTCTGTGACCTTAGAAAAGTGGAGGTAGTTATAAAGTGGATTCGAGAGTGGCATTATAACCGTCTGAAATTACCAAATATAATAGAAAAGGCGAGCCAAAGCGTGAGATTAGTGTTAAAGGGCGGGGGCGTTTGAGAATGATTGAAAATGCGGAGGGTACATGGACTGGGACAAGAGGGGAGTGGATCTCTAATGCGATGACAGAGCACGTGCGAGAACTTCGGGAAGGTAGAGTGATCCTATGCGGCAGGGAGGACAGAGCTACGAAGTTGTAAGCGTGGGTGCTTGTTGAGGGAATAGCAGTAGGTGTGGGCAGACAATGGCGGGGACCGTGATGCTATGCGAGAGGCTCGGGGATGGACCGGGGCAGGGTGGGTGGAGCGGGACTGGAATTGGGCAGGGTAGAACGGGGCAAGATGGGACGGGACGGGGTGAGATGGGACGCGACGGGGCGAGATGGGACGCGACGGGGCAAGATGGGACGCGACGGGGCAAGATGGGACGCGACGGGGCAAGATGGGACGCGACGGGGCAAGATGGGACGCGACGGGGCAAGATGGGACGCGACGGGGCAAGATGGGACGCGACGGGGCAAGATGGGACGCGACGGGGCAAGATGGGACGCGACGGGGCAAGATGTGGCGGAGTGAGGCGAAGCAGAGCTGAACGGAACGGAACGGGGCGGAGCCGGGGCGAACCAGGGAGGGATGGACCGGAGAAGGGCGGGGAGGGACGGAACGGGGCAGAATGGAAGGGGACGGGATGGTGCGGGGCGGGAGGAAGGATGCGGTGCGGGGAGTGAGTGCAGTCTCCGAAAGCCTCCAGACGGTGCTGGGGCGCCCTTTTTTACATTTCAGACGAGATCAGGCGACGCCGGCTGTTAAATCCTGCGCTCGCCGCGAGAGAACGCCGACCTTCCTCTTCGCCCGAGAGCACTCGCCGCGGCGCTGGAACGAATCCCCTCGCTTCTAATGAACTGATTCTCCGGCCTCCAATTCACTTGTCGCCGCTCCGCTGCTCTTCGCCCTCCCCGTGCGGGGAATTCCTGTACAACTCCAGAATAGTCCACGCCCAACAGAGTGGGCATTCTCAGGAAGCAAATGTTTCTTAGAGGTCATCTATAAATTACGTAACGCTTAAGGGAGTCTAAGGCAGCGTTACGTAGAGATAGGGAAGTACGATACAAGGGAGAGGGGGTATTGAAAATACTCGAAAAATACGTTACGTATTTTATGGACGGCCCCTTACGGCATTTTCATAAAAAGTTTTTCCAAACTGTACAGCATTTAGTCTTTCACGTACTGTTTGATTACGTTCCGAATCTTTCCATACAAGTAGAATCAACCTGCGTTACAACTATTATTAAACTACTATACTGCGTACAACTATTAAATGCAAAATATCACATTTCAAAATTTTCAAAAAAAAATAAAATTTAATGCCTAAAACGTCAATATTCAGTGTTGTTTCGTCATTCTACAACGATTAAAAAGTTTTAGTCGAATCGGAAGATGATCGGGAACTTTTGGCCGATTTGACATGGAATGACCCAAATATTAATGCGAGAAAGTAGATATTTTTTCATTTAGAGCCCCCAGAATTGCAATAATATTTTCTTGTTTAATTGAATACACATGCATATTGTTATTATGTCAATTTATTTTTAATGAAAATTGTCATCAATCTCATCTTACTCAAAAGTTAAAGTCCCCCATCCCCCGGACATGGTAATGCACAGGAACTTCTATGCCTCGATGTTGCAAGGGAATATCTAATGCTGCCTGTCTTTTAATTCTTTAATATTTCTATAAATTCTTTTGTGAATTCGCGAGAGCTGTGTTATGACAGTCGTTCTGTAAAGTACCTCCGAGTTTAAAGATTTACTTGAATGAAGTGATTAAGGTTAATCTGAATGGGTTTTGAGGCAGATCAGATGAAATATACATTATTTGAATTTTACACTGATCTATGAGTTTTAACGCTTGGAATTTTTCGTAATAAAATCTGACAGATTGGATTCAAAAAGAGCTATCTATTTTTTTTATTACTAAAACTTAATTTTTTAAGGTGTAATTCTTTTGGCTGTCAAAAACATGCTTTAGTGATTTAATTTGCAGATAATTGATTTGTGTACTAATTGTAAAATAAGCAACGACATTTTTGCCGGTAAATCCGTCATCTCCATTCATATGAACCAGTTTTCTGCTCCTGTTTTTGTGTCATATTAAAATAATTGCATTGGGATGTGACAGGTGTCAATAACAACGCATTTGTTAACATCACATTGCTCGTTTCATTACCATCGAAATTACATTCCGGAAATTCACTCAATTTTTGCAATGCATTAAGTGGGTTTATATATTATACAACTTGACTTCGTAAAGCTTATTATAATTGAATATTGATGACTTTCTGTGCAGTGTTATTTATTAGTTCATTACATTTGGATTTGAGAGTCTAGTTTTCAATGTATTGTATTGCATGTTCTTTTTCGGAATGGAAAATGGCGCCTCATTTGCGTTTATTGTAACTGTTGATATCGAAGTATTTATAAACTATATTGCATGACTTTCACAATTTGCCTTTAATTTCATGATTAGCTCTTTCCTTGTATTGTTATGTACAACATTGTGGTGTTATGAGGTTCAATGTGTTCGTTTATTGAAAAAATCTGCTTGTTAGATGTGGCAAAAATTTGCCAAAATATAGTTCAGGGTATTGTGGATTGTATTGCAATGTTAGCTATACTTACACATACGTCTCTACAAGAGATTTAGTGAAATGAATAATTATCAAAGAATTCCGCTGTAACTGAACTTCGCTAGTAAAAATGAACAACTAATTATTACACATTACTATTTACACATTACTATTACTATTAAATTACAATAAATACGTTAATGCATTTGACAGAGAAAAAAACAAGAAATTAGCGTGATCAATGTTCTACTTCTACCAACTACAACTTTTACGCAATTGAAAATGGTTTGAAATAATTTTTAACTTATTTTTGATTTCATGGAGCTGACTGTTAGAGAATCTTCATGTAGTACTTGTATATTCTAATTTATGATTATTCCATTAAACGTATAAATTACTAAATTCCCCAAATTATGCTTATACCATTTAACGTATTTCTTTGATAGGATACTTCATAGGATGCACCATGAGATACACCAAAGGAAACAGCCGATCAACCAATTCGCTTCCATCTCTGTACGTTGAGCGTGATTCCGCGCCGCCAGTGCGTCACCTCGCTTGCTCGTTTTCGGTTCCTTTCTCCACTCGTCGCTGCAGCCGCCTTGCCCCCTCCCCATCCCCCCAACGGCGCCGCGGTTTCTTTTGTTCCGCAGGCGGGGGCACTCGCCGGCGATCTCCGCGCTTCCGCCGATCCCCTCCCACACTTAAGCTCTCCGCGAACCGCTTATGGTAGATTGTAGTATCCTTCAACTTTCCGCTCTCTTTCTCCACTGTCCCTTCGGCTGCTGTTGCCAACGACCTCGTTCCTGCTGCTCCCGCCTGGAACTAACCTCGCCGCCGTAACTAGTCCCAGTCCTAGAGCCAGTTCCAGTTCCGTTTCAGTTCCTGTTCCACTCCCAGTCCCTGCTCTCACCCCAGCCTCGCGCCGGGCCACAACTTGCCCTAACCCAGAAGAGTTAACTTACCTAACCGCCCCCGTCACCGCCCAGCCACGTCGCTGCCCGTTCCCGTCGCTGTCCGTCCCCGTCGCTGTCCGTCCCCGTCGCTGTCCGTCCCCGTGGCTGTCCGTCCCCGTCGCTGCCCGTCCCCGTCGCTGCCCGTCCCCGTCGCTGCCCGTCCCCGTCGCTGCCCGTCCCCGTCTCTGCCCGTCCCCGTCTCTGCCCGTCCCCGTCGCTGCCCGTCCCCGTCTCTGCCCGTCCCCGTCTCTGCCCGTCCCCGTCTCTGCCCGTCCCCGTCGCTGCCCGTCCCCGTCGCTGCCCGTCCCCGTCGCTGCCCGTCCCCGTCGCTGCCCGTCCCCGTCGCTGCCCGTCCCCGTCGCTGCCCGTCCCCGTCGCTGCCCGTCCCCGTCGCTGCCCGTCCCCGTCGCTGCCCGTCCCCGTCGCTGCCCGTCCCCGTCGCTGCCCGTCCCCGTCGCTGCCCGTCCCCGTCGCTGCCCGTCCCCGTCGCTGCCCGTCCCCGTCGCTGCCCGTCCCCGTCGCTGCCCGTCCCCGTCGCTGCCCGTCCCCGTCGCTGCCCGTCCCCGTCGCTGCCCGTCCCCGTCGCTGCCCGTCCCCGTCGCATTCGAAGGATATTTCAGTATCTTCACACTGGTGATACGGTCTCGTTCCACTTGTTAAATTTTGAAGCTTCACTAGCGCGGCAGACTTGTCTTCGGAGGGCGCGAAGCGAAGAGAGGTGTGGAGTGAAGTGCAGGGCGTGGTGCGGGGCCGCGCGCTTCGAGGAAGTTGTCGTGAGTTGGGAAGTCGAGCCGGGTGCAAGTGCGCGGAGCTCGCATGTCCCGGGTTCGCTTCCGGGGGTGCCAATCTTAATTTCGAGCGCGAGAGATCCTCGCTTGGGGGAGATTAACGTTCTTCGGCGAAGAGGTGCGCGACCCCCTTTCAAAATACTGGAGAATTTGTTTTTCGAAATGGAAGTTCAAATAAATTATAAAGTTTCTCTTATTTTCATAAATTCTTGTACCGGTCTGAATCATTAAAATGTACTATAAACACAATTAAAAATTGAAGTTTGGTTAAAGCTGGAGAGATATTGAATAATTTTAAACTATTAATTAACTACCTTTTCTTTTTAACGTATTTTTGAAAATTATCCATACCTAGCATTACAAACTTTTTCTTCAGTTTGTGGTAACGTTATGGACGTCCTTGATGTGTTATATTCCTCACAAATTAATAGATGAGAAGATATAACAAAGCTGGTGGATGGAAGAGAAGCCGAAACGTTACAGTTATAAGAACAATGAAAAATAGAACGTAAAGTTTAAATGGAACTGCTTGTCTCTAAATATTGTTTTTATATACTAATAAACATATCCTCGGACGGAGAGCATAATAAAGGATATAATAGCATATGTTTTCTGACTAGAAATGAGCCAAGCATTTTAGTTTCAGAACAGAATTAACATAGAAAACGGGAAATGCATCCAACTGAAATTTCTTCACTAAAAGCAGAAAACATACCTTGGACAGTTACTGGAACTGGCTTGCATATAAATGCGTATCAGGAAGAGAATCTTTATTTCTAATTTTGTATCATATAACGACGAGTTTGCTGTTCTGTTCTCACATGATGGATTAATCCTTACATTATTTTTTGTTCCATTTCCCATATCAGTTCATTTACGCTTAACTTCCGCTGTGCTGTCACTGCTAATAATTTTCATTTTTGCAGGTAGCTTTTTGCTTAGAATTCTAGTGTCATTTTCTTACGATTTAAGTATAGCATCAAATACGAACGTTGTGAATGTTTTAACGTTTGAAATGTCTTCATGTTTTGATGTTAGGAATCTAATATATCCAGGTGAAGTTTTCACTTTTTATCGGTACTTACGAAATATCACACACCACAGAAAATAATTGTTAGACAGCAACTTTAAATGCTGTTCTTTCGTGGAAGTTATGGACTGCTAAAACTCAAATATTTAGCATCAGTACTAAAAATGAGACTACGCTGAAGTGTTCAGATAAATATGTGAATGCAACAAAGGAAACAAAATGCTTTCGTCTGACCGTATCAGCTAACTCTGATCTTAATGTATCATTAAGTGATTAATGTATCATTAGTGACTTGAATCGGAATACAATGAAAATTAGTAATGCTGTCTCATACATGACACACGTAGTAAAATTGATTTTATTTTGCTATTGATCCACTCGGCTTATCGATCTCGTGTGGCAATCTTTTCTACTCACAAAATAAAATGTCACTTTTATGTACCACTCGTATCGTAAATAAATATTAAATTATTATTTACCTTCAATAAACAAATGAAAATGACGATAGTTCGTCACAAAGAGTTATTTATATCAATTTTGTGACAAATCCCATCCGACTTCATTCGTCATGTCTTCATTTCCATTCATTTTATTTTTGTTTTTGTAGCAAAAAGTCCTCCTAAAAGTTTGCCAGAAATCATGTTGGATTGATTTAGTTCTGTATTAGCGTTTCCTTTGGTTACTATTTGATATTTAGCAGCGATAGAAATAGTTCTTGATTAGTTATGTTATCGTCGATGGATTCTTTTCCAATTTTTAACAGCTGTAAATGAATAGTTTATGTAGATTAGCCAACTTTTACCGATTCCGCACTTTTATCGTGGTCTATTCGTGATTGATTAATTGAAAATAAATAGTTCATAACTTGGATTGAATATGCATGTACTGTGATACATATATACTTCCAACATGCACATATCTTCTATCTTGCAAAAATGTTCAACTAAATCATAAATGTATTGCTTATGACCTGGTGTGTGAGAATGACTTAAAATATCGAAACGTAAGATGATATTTCTGGAAGATTCAAACTTCGGTTAGTTGGAAGGAAAGAATGTTAACAGTTTATATTATCAATTTGATTAATGTGAAATATGAAAAAATTTGTATGATATTAATTAATATGTAATTTAAATTGTAAATAAAAATGCACAATATAAACAGATAATATAATTTTCCCTAATTTCACCTCCACCAAAACTAAACACACTTCCGACGTGCCCTGACGGTTCGTGGTTCATGACCGCGTCCACACCCTCACAATCTTCGTCTATGTTAATGTCATCTCCATTTCAGTGCCTCTCGCAGCCGTTAAGCAGTTTGTGTTTTCATTATCCACAAGAAAAAGTACTATGTGGTTGGAATATCTCTGTTCATAAAATTTCTATCTTTCTGTGTTGTGCAGTTTATTCTTGCATTATAAAATGTAAATCCAATATTAATGGTTTGTTTTGTTTACAAATTTATTTTGACACCACTGTAGTAACTAATAAAAGACGATGGGAAATAAATACTATAACCCCGTCCGTTCTAGAATATTGATTCAAGAAAACTAGAAAAATCTGTTAATGATAACCCTACCACGTATAATGTTTCACTACCATAATTACTACAACCTTTACCACTTAATTACCTTTAGAAGACTATTTCATATGTAGTCATTATTGTTGTATCACTTTCAATCAATATGTGGATAAGAAATTTCATTCCACGCAATTGCTTTCTCTCTAGCAAGACTGTCTATTAAGTACCTTCCTACAACGATACTTAAAGACGATGCATATTGGAGCTCCTTGTTGGTATATGATTCATAAGTACTTTATTAGTAATTATCCGAGATAACCACGTGCACTTATAAATATGAACACAAACATGTAACATATTTTTTCTGATCATTAAAAGACTTTAGAAGGTAGGAGCCAAAGTTTTCTAAAATTTCTAACACAATTTTTTCCTCTTTAGTAATATAGTAAATGCCTTCTTCTTTTTCTCTTCTTCTTCTTCTTCTTCTTCGACTCATTACTGTTTTATCTTCTTTGCAGTGATTGTCATTATTTAATTATTTGACGGTATGTCACAGGACATGAAGCGAGTCTCAGTGTCGGTCTTGGTGTAATGTAAATGTTTTATGTGAATTACGTGGCTATGTAAACTAAATTTTTAAGCCGAGAAAATGTGCATTCAAGCAAGATTGGAGCGGGGCCCTCCGAGGCGCAGAACTGCGCTTCCAGAGGCACCATCTTCTGCCGGAGGGGGGGGGCATGGAGGGAGGGAGCGGAGAGAATGGGAGGGGGGGCGACGCGGCAGAGGCAGGCTCCCTCCCCCTCGCCCCATATTCCCCCTCCCCGCGGCCCACGACGGCGCCGATCGCTGCGCGGCGCGGCGCGGCGGGAGGGCCGTCGCCCGCTAATTATACCCCGAGCACAGAGGCCCAGGTTCGACTCCCCGGCGCGCCGCGCGCGGCCGTCTCTCTCTCGCGCGCGCCCGTGCCCTGCTCCTGGGTCCTGCTCCTGGGTCCTTCTCCTGGGTCCTTCTCCTGGGTCCTTCTCCTGGGTCCTTCTCCTGGGTCCTTCTCCTGGGTCCTTCTCCTGGGTCCTTCTCCTGGGTCCTGCTCCTGGGTCCTTCTCCTGGGTCCTTCTCCTGGGTCCTGCTCCTGGGTCCTGCTCCTGGGTCCTTCTCCTGGGTCCTTCTCCTGGGTCCTTCTCCTGGGTCCTGCTCCTGGGTCCTTCTCCTGGGTCCTTCTCCTGGGTCCTTCTCCTGGGTCCTGCTCGTGGGTCCTACTCGTGGGTCTGCTCCTGGGTCCTGCTCCTGGGTCCTTCTCCTGGGTCCTTCTCCTGGGTCCTTCTCCTGGGTCCTTCTCCTGGGTCCTTCTCCTGGGTCCTGCTCCTGGGTCCTTCTCCTGGGTCCTTCTCCTGGGTCCTTCTCCTGGGTCCTTCTCCTGGGTCCTTCTCCTGGGTCCTGCTCCTGGGTCCTGCTCGTGGGTCCTGCTCGTGGGTCCTGCTCGTGGGCCCTGCTCGTGGGCCCTGCTCCTGGGTCCTGCTCGTGGGTCCTGTTCGTGGGTCCTGCTCGTGGGTCCTGCTCGTGGGTCCTGCTCGTGGGTCCTGCTCGTGGGTCCTGCTCGTGGGTCCTGCTCGTGGGTCCTGCTCGTGGGTCCTGCTCGTGGGTCCTGCTCGGTGGGTCCTGCTCGTGGGTCCTGCTCGTGGGTCCTGCTCGTGGGTCCTGCTCGTGGGTCCTGCTCGTGGGTCCTGCTCGTGGGTCCTGCTCGTGGGTCCTGCTCGTGGGTCCTGCTCGTGGGTCCTGCTCGTGGGTCCTGCTCGTGGGTCCTGCTCGTGGGTCCTGCTCGTGGGTCCTGCTCGTGGGTCCTGCCCGTGGGTCCTGCTCCTGGGTCCTGCTCGTGGGTCCTGCTCGTGGATCCTGCTCGTGGGTCCTGCTCGTGGGTCCTGCTCGTGGGTCCTGCTCGTGGGTCCTGCTCGTGGGTCCTGCTCGTGGGTCCTGCTCGTGGGTCCTGCTCGTGGGTCCTGCTCGTGGGTCCTGCTCGTGGGTCCTGCCCGTGGGTCCTGCTCGTGGGTCCTGCTCGTGGGTCCTGCTCGTGGGTCCTGCTCGTGGGTCCTGCTCGTGGGTCCTGCTCGTGGGTCCTGCTCGTGGGTCCCTGCTCGTGGGTCCTGCTCGTGGGTGCTGCTCGTGGGTCCTGCCCGTGGGTCCTGCCCGTGGGTCCTGCTCGTGGGTCCTGCTCGTGGGTCCTGCTCGTGGGTCCTGCTCGTGGGTCCTGCCCGTGGGTCCTGCTCGTGGGTCCTGCTCGTGGGTCCTGCCTCGTGGGTCCTGCTCGTGGGTCCTGCTCGTGGGTCCTGCCCGTGGGTCCTGCTCGTGGGTCCTGCTCGTGGGTCCTGCTCGTGGGTCCTGCTCGTGGGTCCTGCTCGTGGGTCCTGCTCGTGGGTCCTGCTCGTGGGTCCTGCTCGTGGGTCCACTCCTACGAACATGACCAGGTCTAATTCTGCGATTGCCTATGGCTATCGAACAAGCCTGCCTTGAAACTGTTCTTGTTTGTTTGTGATTCTGGGAGCTGAAGTCATTAGTCCCGTAAGTGCAGTTCATGTTTTCTCCTTGGGCCGTAACGGTGAATTTCCCCCGCTGGAACGGCGAGATCCGGCGCCGACCCTCCGTCGGCTATCGGGGATTCCCCTAACCAGGTATCTCTCACGAGTGGGGCACCGCTCCAGGCCGAAACAAACTGGATGCTTCCGACTTGCCTCCCGTCCTGTGTGGTAGTATAGTGCATGTTATTGTGAGCGTATGTGTAAGGGGTGAGGATAGAACAAGGAAGAAGAATGGAAGATCGCGCGCGGTCTGTGTCCCATTTGTTAGAGTACTGCTCTGGCATTTGGCTGGTATTGATCGGAGAAACCACGGAAAACTACCGATTAGAGGAAACGTTTCTTAATCCTGTCTCATTGTATATTCACAACCACGCCTAGAACCATGCCTATTACGCCTATGGCAAAGTAACCTCAACACCTGTCTCTTTTACTACGCCTACACACTTCTACACTCTCGGACCCATAGGTTTATGTTTTAATAACATTCTTTTGATATTCCTCGTGATTTTCTTTGCTTTATGCCCTTTGAAAACAGAATTTCCGTTTTCTCTTTAATTCTTCGAGTAACAACTTTCATCATGGTTATCTAAATTATGTTCGAGATAATCTTCCTCAACCCCAACATTGGTCGTATTTCAACCGCCGCAGCTTGTGCATATTTTCATTTCGTGCGTCAGCAAGATCATGAACGCCTCCTCGCCATCGTGCAAGCTCCGCGACAGGCCGCGCAGCGCGGAAATTTCTCGCCCACGTGATCCTCTTCCGGCCGAAGGGGGCGGGGCATGCGGTGCCACGCCGCCGCCGTCTTGCGCTGCACAAACAGTATGTAAAGCAGTCGGCCCGCGCCCACGGAGGCTGTACAAGGGAATCCACTCTCAATTTGCAGCTGCCTTCGCCCTTCCACCCTCCCTTCCGCCCTTGCTTTCCCACCCTCACTCCCTCCCTTGCCGTCCCCACCCTCCCTCACTTCCTCCCTTGCCTTCCCACCCTCCCTCCCTCTCTGCCTTTCCACCCCTCCCTCCCTCCCTTGCCTTCCCACCCTCCTCCGTCCCTCCCTCCCTTGCCTTCCACCCTCCCGTCCCTCCCTCCCTTGCCTTCCCACCCTCCCTCCCACCTTCACCCACCCACCCTTCCTCCCTCCCTTCCCGCCTTCACCCACCCAACCTCCCACCCTCCCTCCCTTCTTCCCGCCCTTGCCTTCCCACCTTCCCTCCCACCTACACTCACCCACCCTTCCTCTTTCCCTCCCACCTTCGCCCAACCACCCACTCTCTCTCCTCTCCCGCCTTCGCCCCAACCGCCTATCCACCCACCCTCCATCCTGTCTCCGCCCTCCCACCCTTCAGCCTGCCCGCCATGTTGCCCTCCCATTCCTCCCTCCCGTCTTTGCCCTCCCACCATGTCACCCTCCCTCGCTCCCGCGTCTTGTCACCCGCTCTCTCCCCTTCCCCTTTCCCTCTCTCCACTTCGCGGTCCTTCTCTCTTCCTCCCTCCCGCATTCTCCACCCTCCTGCCTTCGCCCTCTCGCGTCGTTAGCGCTCTCCGCTTACTAAGCTGCCTTCGTTGTGACCCTTTAAGACGTCCGAGCGTTGATGGCGGCGACGGGAATAACGCGAGGGCGTGGGAGACACAAACAAATTGTGGCAAATTAATTAGTTATATTTTGTTATGAAAACGTTCATTAATTATTTGTTGTTTAGCCTGTTACCAAGTCTCCAGCACCACCGAAAATGTTCTGCAGGCAATACAATTCGTTGCCATTAAATCAACACATTTCAACGCGACGGACGGTCCTTGTGGTGCATTTTCCTGCGGGATCAATACAACATTACGGTGCCAAACTTCTCATTTTGAAGTTGGGTAACTTAAGCAGTTCGTATCGGCCTGGTCTTTAGACTTTACGTTCATAGAGAAAATGAAAAGGTCGGGTGAAGCCAGATACTTTTTCGAGAGCTTTAGAATTATATTATTATGAGTCAGTTGTCACAGATTCTGAAGCGAAATGAAATTAAGAGTGAAATCGTGAACGTCGGTTGTGACCTTGGCACCGAAATATTGACAGATATGTCATTTTCAACTCCTATTAATCAAGAATTTCGATTTATATTATGACATATTTGAAGGGACAAGGTCAGAAATATGATAGAAGAAACCTTGTTTCTCATTTGAGTACTTTCCCCCAAGAAAATGAGAAATTGTGTCGAATGATTGATTTTTGTGCGTAGTTTCCTATTGTAAATGAACTTGACGTGGCAATCAATATTCTTTCAAGTATTCCAAGTACGTAGAATTCGAAGCCTTCTATAAACTTAGGTTTTAACGACGCTATATTTGTATTCTATTGATGATGTTTCGAAGAAATTCTTGGAGCGTCTTGAGAATAAAAAAGCGTTCCTGTTTTACGTAATATGCATTTAACCAAAATGTGATTTATGAAATATTTTTTAAATATATTCCTTCTAGATTTACGAACGTCTGTTAGGATTTGATCTCACTTATGAATTGTCAATTTTGAACGGTTTTGATGATGCCCCATTATATAGTTCGAGTTGAAATCAAGGATATATCATAATAGTCAAAAATTAAACTCCCTTCGACTCCCTTAAACCATTATCCGCAATACAGTTTTTAACATCTTAATGAAGTTTGAAGATCATGATCTTCGTAAACAAGGATCATCTCTGTTTCCAGTGATTTTATTCTGCTTTTGTTGCCCCAACACTCACTCGGTGTCGGAGCGAAGTGGCGTTTCATCGAGTCTCTAAACTTCCGCCAGCGCCGAGAAGTGACGACATATGTTAAAAAGTCTCAATTGAACCCCGTGTAGCTGATAACCCGACGCCAGGATTCCCCTCCGTCCTCCGTCAGCGCGGCGTCAGAGGTCACGGCGGCACTTAATTTCACCAATTTCATTCAGTCCTTCCATTAGCGCCGTCCTTGTGTAATGTCTTAGGAGAGAAAGGGAACAGCGACGCCCATTACCCCACTCCGTGCGTGGAGGCTTTTTTCCCTCGGGCGGAGAGCCTCCCGGACACCATTTGTCTTGTTATTATGCACGCGGCATTGGGAGAGGACCAGTGAGCTCTACAGTAGACTGGAGACAAACACTCTGTGCTCAGAAATCGTGACGGACCACCATGATGGTGAACGTCTGTTCTGTCCTAGTTACCTTAGAATCAAATAGCAGGAAACGTGTCTCATTTCAATTTTAAACATTTATCGTATCTTTAATAATTTGGTTAGATCGATTTATAGCAAATAATATTCGTCGAAAACTTAAAGAAATGTTATAAAAGTAATGGCTAAATATCTCATCTAATAACATTCACTTCTAGTTTATAGTTTGTTAGCGTTCTTTACAGCCGATTGCTTTTGGCATTTTCTTCGACAGAGACGATTGTAAGCATCGCTAACAACACACAAGGCACATTTCACTCGTAAGAAAGTCTGTAGGAAGACGTTCACCGCAGCCAGCCTAACGAAAAACGACTGTTACGATTTTCAGCACTTCAAAGCATCCAGTTATGTGTTAAGATCACTGGAGAGGACGCTGCGTGCGACACTAGCGCTCCACAGGCGCGGAGGGCGCTCCTGGTAATCGGGGAGAAGGACACGCGGATAATGCGCAAAGTGCCATCGAGGGCGTGCTGCATTTTCGCACGCACACGTCGCCTGCCGCTCTCTCACCGCTGGCGCTCCATTCCGGCGGCCGCACGTCGTTTGAACCAATGTCATGTATCCGGTGATGCTTTTGTCATCGTTTGTCGCCCTTCTTCTTTTCGTGATTTTTACAGATTTCCATGCTTCCAAATATTTGTTTTTTCTCCTGATCTTCTTAATCTCGTTACAATAATACGCCGTTTCTTTCGGTTTTATGTACTAATATATCTCTTCCGTTTCCAACTATTCCTGCTGATAAATTCCATGTGTTTTCTCCAACACTAGAAAAATTATTATATCGACTGCATGTCGATTTCTTTCCCTTCACCACAGAAATTCAAGAGAGCCTCCTCAGTTTTCTTCTCGTCTCATTAATCGTATGTATGTAATGTCGGTTTTGTGTTCGTTCCTGTTTTCCGACCCGCTTCCGACACTCTTCCGATACGCTTCCGATACTCTCCCGATACTCTCCCGATACTCTCCCGATACTCTCCCGATACTCTCCCGATACTCTCCCGACGCTCTCCCGACATTCTCCCGACACTCTCCCGACACTCTCCCGACACTCTCCCGACACTCTTCCGACACGCTTCCCGACACGCCCTTGACACGCCCTTGACACGCCTCCGACACGCCTCCGACCCTACGAACTTTCCTCATCTGCCCCAGATCTGACGGCCAAAAGTCTCAATTGTCACTATTGACAGCATAGTCTCCCGGTCGCTGCAACTAGGTCCAGAGTAGCGCATTGCTTTGCACCGCTGATTTCATTCTGTTATATCCAGTTGTACTTTCCATTGTCGACGAATTAGGAAGCATCCTTTCAATAAAAGAACAGAACACAATTCTAATATTTTCTCGAAACTCTTTCATAACGTCTTTATTAAACGTCTGTATCTATGGGGATATTAAATGGCCCTAGACGTTGCTCTACACCAGTGGTGTCAAGGCCTTCTACTGGTGAAAATGGCACACTTCCTGGCACCGTAGCATGCTAACAAGCTTCTCTGCGCCACTAGCGTCGGGAAAGGGAAACTATTGGTAGATCCCCACCGTTTTACAATAGTGATGGCGCTGTCTGTGGTGATGAACTGCTTGGAGGGGCGATTTCGTCGTGGCACTCGTGCCACGGACTCCCACTCGTGGCATCTACCTTGACAACACTGCTCTACATTCTTCACACAGATCCTCCGCGCTACCATGCGGCCTGGTGCCCTCTGGTCGCGCGAGACTGCGTCCCCAACACGTTGTTAGTTCTTGCGTCGGCGCGCAGGGCAATGCGTCACTGTCTGGACGCGAGCGATACTGCTCGACCGCCCGCCTGGAAAGTTTTTGATTTCTTTTAACTTGCCCAAGCGTTCGTGCATCTTGGCTCGGTAATTTGCAGTCGCATGTGGGGTGGCTCACTTTCTGTGTTCGGAGAATGTGAATCGATGGGAATGTTTCTTTTTTTCTGTGTGATATTTGCGTGACGATATTGTGCGGTATCTGAGATACGATGAAGACGTGATGTATTATTTGTTTTTCGTTCATGTTCGTTATCAACACGATCTCTGTATATTGAGAAACTTTGAGGTTATTATTGAACAAAAGCTCTGAGCGAAAGTGTTCTCTCGAATGACAGGCAAGTCAACAACGTATTACGATTTCTTAAAAGTAATTTAGTAAATATGATCTCCATTTGCAGTAAAAAGTTATCATAAATGAAAGTAATTCTATCATTTAATTATGTGGTAAAATGTCACAATAATACTTTTCTTCAATCGAGGATTTAAACAAATTATTTTTCTTTCAATGTGTGAACCTTCCTTAAAATACAAAAGAGAAATACGTTTTTGAAATTGAATGACAAATTAATAT
Organism: Acheta domesticus; assembly: GCA_031308135.1. Lineage (NCBI taxonomy): Eukaryota > Metazoa > Arthropoda > Insecta > Orthoptera > Gryllidae > Acheta > Acheta domesticus. The sequence goes on from JAHLJT010009436.1 coordinate 163,306,897, forward strand.
GGCCTCTTGCTAGTTATCTTAAAAATGAAATTTCAATTAAATGTGAATGTACTGAAGAAGTGTATACTACTTGACAAGGTTCTACAATCACAGTTCTCATACCCGTTCTTTCATATTATATTACAGGATATTTACATTACAGGATCTTAAAATTATTTAAAGAAATTTTCCATCTTTTTTTCTTTTTGTGCAACCATATAGAAATTTTATTTTCGGCGTAAGTTTTTCAAGTAATTATTGAACGCAATTCAGCTAAAAACTATGACCTTAGAGGGAAGTACAAGGAATGGAGATATAACAATTTCGCTGAAACTTAATTAGTGCGCGCAATTAGAGCGAACCAAAAAAGTTCTCAGTGGCTCCGCCGCAGCGTGCCCGAAGGCGCAATGTCCTTATCGACCACTTTGCCGAGCACAATCACCCGCTCTCCACCCTACTCCTTGTGTTCCAGTTTCACGTCCTCCATCACGATACTTTCACCTCCAGTTTTACTCCACTCCAGTTTTACCTCTACTCCAGTTCACTTTTACCTCTACTACACGATATTTCTACTTTTACTCCACCGCATATTTTCCTCTACTCTACTCCACTATATTTTGATCTGTATTCCCCTTCATCATATTTTGACATCTCCTCTTAGTCATAATTTTGACCTCTACTCCACCTTACTATGTTTACATCTGTTCTAATTTTTTCCTTTCGTTCTATTGCCATACTTTAATTAACAATTTACTGTGTTATTAAATGGTTTCCAGTACTGTATTAAATATTATCGATTATTCCTGCTAGTGTCATTTTCATCGTTCACATCATATATTGTCCGGCAGCAATAGAACCCTACCAGTTTGCTGTCTGTAACTCGCGAAGATGTGTTAGTAGGGCCAGCTATCGAGAATAACGCAACAAACTGACAGCAGACAGGCCGAAGGAGCTATTTGCTGGTATCAGTCTGCTGCGCCATGCTGGGATCGCTGGCCTGGCGTCGAGCGTCCCCTGCTGGCCACTAATTACCGCTTCTTGCCTCTGTTCGTTCTTTGCCCTCGCTCTCCCACCAAACCCGCTGCCCTCCCCGCCTACTTGCCCGTTCTCATCGCCTGTACCCGCTTCCTTCACTGGCCTCTCCGTTGCCTTCGCCTTTCCGTTGTTTTCTGTTAATGACAACAGTCCTCTTCTAATGAGAACAAACATAACATTTATGCGCAGTTATTGAAGTTCTCTGTTCCAATCCACTTAGCAATGAAACGGACTACGACTTGCCGTAGACGTGTGTTACTCATAAACTTTTTTTTATGTCGATGAACTCATTCTTTCGTTCTGGTTTTCGTCATGGTACATTGAGGGAAATGAAGTAACGGGTGGTTAGTGGTAATACAGTGGGTTTGTCGTTTTCAATATGTTGTAAGGTAATGAATGTGATTCTTCCAGAGTGGATCCAGAATTTTCCCCCATTTTCAGTAGATGGATAACACTGCTCTTAAATTTCTTCTTCATTTCTAAAAAGGTCTTATGTTTATTCCTCTTCAGTTCTTTTCAGGAAATCATAATGCGCGCACATCTCCCTTTTTGCAGAGTCACTCGAAAATTTCATTTTCTTTCTAAAAGTCAATTTAACCTCCCTTCATGATTTGTCAAAGTTCCATGATACACTATGAAATTGAAAATGTTAACTGAGAAACGTTATTGAATTTTTTTATTTAAAAACAAACACAATTCTGTCTAGTTACTGCAGTAGTAATTTATTTAGTCTAAATCAAGTGAAATCTGAAAAAGGGGTGTTCGGTCTGCAATACTTACCTAGCCTTGCAATATCAATTATTCATATAAATGGCCTAAATCAAAATTTCCAGAAAATGAAAACGTGTCTTATGAACTCAACAATTATAATTTTGTATAAGATCTTCTACCAATGCACAGCTGCCAGCATATTGTCACTTGCTGTACATTCTCCTTTATATCGATACGAAATTCGTTAATTTGGGATATTGTGTAATTCGCGCATCTATTCTAATTCATTTGTAGATAGAAATTAATTAGAACCGTGTGTTATGTTTTTATTTTCTAAGGGAGAATATCTGTATTCCATGCAATACTGCTCATAAAGTACATGTGTGTATCGGGACGATTTAATTATAAGTATACATATGTACTCTGATTCCGTGCTGGTTTCCACTAATGCTCGTGGCTTAATGCAAACACATGTTTTCAACTAAAGTCTGGGACTTCTAGCACTATGTGAAATTACATCCATTTGAACGGAGATTATGTAGCCAGAACAATAAATTATTTAACCAAGCGAGGCGAAATATCGGTGCGAGCTCTTTCCATGCACAGTCAACGAACGGAAGATTAATGACGCAGATGCCGATCGTCCAACGTTCCTGGAAGTGCAAGCATGCCCGGAGCCGAATGATACACACACGTGCTTTTGATATAGGAGGCGTATTCATCTGTCATAGATAACGCATTAATTGAAAGTGTAATTAGGAAATGTACACGAAGCATTTAAGGTCTGCACAGCATCGGCTGGAGATTACACCACAAAACATTTTTTCAGCCAATTTAATCCGTATAAAATGACATGTATGGTTGAATAAACGCACCTTGCAATGTTGTCAAAGTGTAGGCTTGTTTATTTCTATGCGTGTCTTAAAAATTTTCCTTCAGTAACGGTTGGAAGTAATAATACACGTTCAAAATGATAAAGCATATTGAATGCTGGGTTAATAATATTGATTCTATTTTTAATTTATTTTCGTAGGTTGTTGGCTGGGGCGATAACTCTTACATTCTCGGGCACCAACACTGTGTAATTCCAAAGAAAGAGTCAGTTAATTTGCCAGGGGAATTAGGTAGAGCAATGAAACGTTTCTCACACTAAAGTGTACGCACAATCAACTCCTCGCAGTAAGTGGAACGACACGCCTGCGCTTCCTTATATCAAGTGAGTAACATTAATGTACACTATGCAGTGCATTCGATGGCGTTGTTTTCGTGGGTGTGTATGTGCTTAAAGGTACAGAACATCAAAAGTGTACAGTAATCTATAAAATCACGAGCTGGTTGATTAATGAAACCAGAAATAAATTTCTGTGGTGAAATCCTACTCAAATAACTGTCTTGAGGACTGTTGCAGATAGTTTTTTTCTACAAATCCCGCCTCATCTAAACTGTTTATTTAGCGCTATCTCAACTCCTCTGCCATTAGTCGGCTACATATTCTTCCATAATTCTTCCTTTTTTGTGCTCGGTCTTGTTTCTCTTTTGTTTTATTTTGTTGTATCTCTCTTTTACACTTTTATCTTCCTTTTCTGTCTTGATTGAGCCACAGACTCAATGAGAATCTTCTAACTCAAAGTTATTTATTTATAGTGGTCTGTATGGAAATAATTTTGGCATCTTATGTAAATGCATCTTCCTCCATCTTATGGAAGGATATACGTGTCTCAACATTCATTTTTTATTCGGTAAAGTTACGCTATTATAAACATTGCACAGCTTCTACATTATGTAATTGTAACATTAATGAACTGCTACAATTTAAAATTCCCAATCTTCGAGATCATGTGACTCGATTGCTTCGAAAACTTCTGTTATGTCGGAGAGCGTCAAATACCTCGGTTCACTTTAAAGATTCTGTGTTCCAGATTTAAATTATACTTCTCGCTCATATTTTCTCAGGATACATTTCTACTTATAAAAACGATATTAAAAATGTGAGAAAAATAAAATTCATATTTTCAAACTTCAAAGCAGAGAGTAGAAAATTAATTAGTAAGCCGAGTTAATAACATTCTAACGCCATTTTGTCCAAGGAAACAAAACACTGCGAAAACGAAAGAAAATAGTCCAGTCCAGTCTCATTAATGTGATCACCCGTGAAAATTCTGAATAACCGTTTTTTGCAACGCTGACCGCTGAAAGACGTTTTAAAAACTTGGCCTTCTCGGAAATGCTTCCGCCTTTGCCCGAAAGCCTATAGCCATGCCCTTTTGGACGTCCGAAAAATCGCTCCGTTTCTGTATTGCGATAACTATTTCACTGTTTTCCACTGTCATCCGACATGACTTCCGCTATTAGTACTGCCACCCTCCGTCTGGGGGGAGTACTCCATATTTACATCGAACATACGTGGTCGTCACATTAATAGGACGACTGCGTAGAACTTGGAGTGATGATACTTGACTTCAAAGTAAGTTTATTAAAAATAAGAAATTGGTTTTCTTGTACTCGTGTTTTCCCGTAAGACGGGCTCTAGAAACTAGGATTTGCATTTCCGGTCTTATAAGTGACAGACCCTATGATTAGCTTTCGTTTCTATTTTCATTGCACTCTATCTGTTCGACGGGCAGGGGTGAGACCTGAGTTCCACATAAAAAGCCTTAACGGGTATTGTAGTTAACTCTTGTCCAGTTGTAAATTTTCTCAGTGTTGCTCACACTAAGCGCCCAGGTTGGTGCAGGGGGAAGAACGTGTGTTTCGCAGAACAAAGGTTGCTCAGCCTGGGTGCCCCCAGCTGGGTCTCGGCCTTGTTCAGTCAGTGCCTCAGACCACAGGAAGAAAGAGGGCCTTGCCCCTCCCATGGCAGCGAATGGAATGTGACCCAGGTATAGGACTGGTGGGCTGGAAATCTTCCATCTGGTGACGTGGCTTCACTCTGGTCAATACGTGAATAGGTACTTGAGATAATTGCGTTTTGGCGCACGCGTCTCACGGTGAGTGTTCGCGCCCTTCATTGCGGTGAGGATACGGTGAAAAGGTTAGGGTCCAATCCTGAGGCGTGTAAGCACCTTGGTCCACTGCAGGTTTGTATTGCCCTCATCCATTCGAGAAGTTGTACAGTTTATGCAGTATACCTAATATACAGGGGATTATTATCGTTCGTTCGGTTATTTTTCATCTTTTTTTTCTAGTCAATAAAACGAAAAAGTCTGAGCAGTCACGGACCGCAGAAATCTTTCCTTATCTTTCTTGTTACATCCCCTCAACGTACACACACACACACACACACACACACACACACACATTTATGCCCTAACACTAATGTCCTATCTCGGGAAACTAGAGCTTGGATCCCGCTGGTGAAGATATCTGAAGAGGGAAGTTCCCAGCAAGCCCACATGTAGATAAGAGTCGAATCGCATCAACCAGTGAAATGATAATACCCCCCCCCACCGCTCAATGGATACTACATTCAATACACTAACGGGAATAACGACCGTTAGCAGTTGATGTGCTCGGAGATTCAGTCAATAATAAATCAATTCAATTATCGTCCGTTGACATATTGAGATTTTTTTGTTCACCCCTCGGCAAAATTAAGATAAAACGTGTCATTGGTCGGTCATAAAAACTGGAAAATATGAATTGAAATCCATCTCGTTCCTGGCGTGGGTCTCGCCACGCGCCGGTAAGTCGTCGCTTGTTCCCCTCTGCGAGACCTGAGCACGCGCCCAATCTAAGAATAAGAAGCGCTTTATCTTCAGCTCCGGGAATTATAAACTCGCGCTCTCTGGGCGCCAGCACGGGCAAGCGCAAGAGGTCCGTGCCACGAGATGTTTCTGAGGACTCCACTCTCTGGGACTCTTCGCTCGGTTTGAGCGAGCTGATGGGTTTTACTCGGAAATATAAATCCGTTTCTACACACCAGACAGGAGATTTTAAAATAATCCCGATACTCTTTTATGTTCGTTCTAATAAATTTAATGGATCCTTTGTTGTTCATTAAAATCGTATGTTTTAAAAATTCGTTCCCAGCCAGATATTTTTCATGGTTTTTTACACAAATATTAATTTATAGTGATGATAACTGGTGACAGAGCGGTGGCACTGGTTTACGAGAGCGCATAGTCCCCCGAGCCCCGCATATTGCAAGTGTTTTCATCCTCTCGGTTCTCGGAAAACTCCTTTCGGTTGGAGCAAGCTGATGGGTTTTTATTGGTAAAACAGATTTGGTGTGAAAAGGACTGCGAAAAGTGTAAAGAATTTCCTAAATAGAATTTATAGTGAATCAAGCAGAGAATGGCAGTGAGACTACTTCAGCTTTAGACAGTCATGCCATCCATATGAAACACTGATTTTGGTAAAGAAAATGTCTCCACTATGTTTTGGAGAAAAAAAATGGGGAAAATTCAGAGCATCGTTGGTGGACGAAGTGCAACAAGCCTTACGTGCGAGAGTCATTGTAAAGTAGAGAGAATAATAAAATAATTCAAGAGTTTAAAGTTCAGAGAATGCGGTGGTAGCTGGAGGATGTCAGCATGAAGAGTAAGATTACTACTCTGTTGAACTACCCAATTACTTACCGTGAGTTACATTCGCTCTAACAGATTTGATGGCGTCAAATCTAATGTCAAACGTTTTGGGTAAAATACTTTACCAAATCGTCAAAGCATTGTCACGCTGACAAAAAATTTAATAAACGTAAATGACATTCATACACACTCGTCAGTGGCGGGACGGTGTATATAAGACGAAATGGACCACAACTGTCGCGGTGTGTTTTTCTCGACTCTCGGAATATTTTAATGTGTTTGAGTGAAGTAAATTTTACGTGGAAGAATAAAATAGTTTTTGTGTAGCTGAGAAATGATCCCCGATTTATGCTAGTAGTAAGTTTGTTTACTCACCGTTGCTCACTTGTAATTTTACTACACCCTTTCTCTCACGTTCTAATTTCCCTAACAAGTTGTGATATGAATTTATAATAATATGGATCTGATTTGTACGATAATGTTTTAGTATATTTGTTCTTGCGTTCTGATGTTGTAGAAGTAATATTTTAAATAATAATTTTCTTGTTTAAATGTTTTTGAGGCTGCAGGAGAGCCTAATACACCTGCAGGAACTTGCACACATTTTCCGAATAGCTATCCTGGGCTCAAAACCCAAGTCTTCACTCCAAAGTCCGCAAGTTATCACTATATTCTTCTTACGTACCTCACAAGAAGGTATTTGTAACAATATTTTTATAGCTAAAAGAAATTCGGAAGGTGTCGGCGGGTTAATGTATTTGTAGGTGTCTGTATTAATTGTTGTGAATGTAATATTTTGAATTTACTTCGTTTCTGTTAAGATAAATTCAGGACTATTTTCAGGAAAACGACGTCTTAGAGATTTCAATATTGTTATTGAAAAATGTTGAAGATAAAAAAATACTTTCTGAGATACGTCGTCTCAGCGATATTCAACTTAACATAATTTCCCTGGACGCTATTCCATTAGATGAAATGTAAATTTTAATTATACGTTTTATTTTGTCAATTATAGGTATTTTATAGATTATTTAAATAATAAGTTGTAATTATAATAATGTATTTTGCATAATATCTAATGAAACAACTGATGTCGAATTTTAAGTGGACGGATAGGCGATTTTCTTATCCTCCACCCAGTGAAGGATATACTATATCAAAACATGACGAGAATAGAAATAGAACCCAGATGTAGCGTGGGCGCAGGAACATTACACGTGGAAGCTCGAGATTGAAACTCTACCAACTGGAACAAAGCAGCGTCATGTGTGAGTCGACCTTTGAAAATGAAAATCCGCCCCTTTGCGAATGTATCTCCCCCTTAAAACTCGATGCGCTAATAGTAATGAGCATGGAATTTGCAGAATCTACCTTTTCAGCAGCACCTTCGTGGCGAATGTAAACTGAAACCGAGAGACCGTAACAACATGATAACTAGGGGGGAGAAGTACAAGGCTTGTTTTTAAGCGAATCCAGCTGCGTAACCCAACCCTTCCTCTTTCGCTCTCTCTCCCTCTCTCTCTGGTTCTGGAAACAACTGAGGTACGTTTCCTTTCTAGCACGACCGCACGGGCAGACTGGGAGCTTGTTAGAGAACTTTGACTTCATGAAATTCGGGAGGGGGATGTTATTTTTTGTGTATGTATCCATGGAAATATTTGCAAGTGCTTACTCATGCTCCCAACGAATGATGTCACGCCAGAAACTTACTTTTTCCCATGTTGACGCCTGCGGATGTTCTGTTCATAAACTGACGCCCTGCCCCCACCTCGAGTGGGTATCGTGTGCTCTTCTCGCGAAACCTGGCGATACAAAGAAGTCGCTTTTGCCTTGTCAGATGCGCCGCCTGCACTGCCTCCGCACGGAAACTCTATTGTTTTCGGGAGCTCAAAGGGAAAGTATTTTGGTTTTGTTTGACGCTCCGTTACTGTTAAAGATACTACGAGCTCTGCCACGTGTTGAGCTTCTCTGAGACTTATCTATAAAGACATTATGTTGAAATGAGAAAGCAACTCATTACATATTATTTGAGCGGGTTGAAATGATCTCTGCATGTGTTGTTTATTACAATTACCTAACGTTGCTACAGATTGGCAAAGACTTTTTCTCCATCGCAAAGACTTTTTCGTACTAATTAGTTTCTGTATCTATTTATTTTGGGCTAGTTTTCCGCTTTTGCCCTAGCCTCTTCTCACATCGGCGTCTAAAAACATTTTTTCACGTTTTCTAAAATGTTAAGCCCCTTAATAGCAAAACAGAACAAGTGATGCTGCTACAACACAAACGGTTGCGCATTTCAATAACTTTCTCAATTTTCTAAAATTCAGAGATGAACGTAAATGAGACCTGCGCGTCTTTTAAGTTTTATTTGTTATATTTGAAGGAAAACATACAAAGAAAAAAAACTCGAGCCATTTTGTGAAACAATTATAGATTGCCTTTATTATATAAGCCTTCGAGTAAGCCAACATTACTCGAAGCTACTCGTTTAATAAATGTATATGACATAATTTGAGGAACTATTTTTTAGAGCAGATTACAATAAGGAAATAAGGTGGCTTACTAGAAATAAGAGTTTGTTTTATCTGTCACATTTCAAAAATTGATTCCCGGGCAGTTAAAGATACATGGGATAGTTTTTGAGGAGAGGTGTAGCTTAAAAAAAACGACCAGTGCGCTTAATAGAGTTTCATCATTCATTGTGCGCCGCTGGCGTTGTTAACACGCATTTCTCCAACACTTACCTCTCAGCGGTTGCGCTTTGGAAATTTAAATTTTGACGTCAGTACGAGACGCATTTTAGCCTACTCTTCTGCAACCAAAAACACCATTTCAATTATATAACGATTTCAACTAATACACTTTAAATACAATCACTATATAACTAATAAACTACGGCGACTAACATACCATAGTGTATCATTATTTCAGTATTCCTCAGCTGGATCATTTTATTCATATCTCTAAAATTAATTTCTGAAACTTGATCTCCAAAGTCATATATATATATATATATATATATACGATCTCATCAAAATAAACGTACTGTTTATCCAAAACTCCTCAACCACCAGCAAAATCTTAAGCGTCCGTGAGCACAAAAATGCACATTTTAGTAAAGATATTTATAAACATAGACAAAATATATAAAAATATTTAGAGAACATTTTAATTAACGGGATGGTTTAATTTTATGTCACAGTGAATTTTTCTACACTTTTGATTAAAAATAACTCTGCATTATTCATTATCTTTTTAATATTACTATCCTGTAGTATTTTGGTCGAAATACGTGGTTTTGTTGTAGCTTAGAGAGTTGAACTGACAAGCAATTAGTGAATAACAATTATTTTTCGTTTCTTTTAACGTAGAGTTTGATGTTAATCTAAGAAAATTTAACAACCATTTTAGTACAAATAATATTTATAAGAAGAATGTAAGCATAATTTGAAATGATTAGTTATATGAGACTACAATGAAATGTCTTTAAATAAGTTACTGTAAATATTCAAAGAACTATTTGTACAAAAGATGTCCGTTCTTGAAGGTAGATGTATATTGAGATTATGATTGTGTATGAGATTCATATGTGTTGTACGGATGATTATCTACAAACCTGTAATTAGTGCCAAAAATGAGTTAATGGTGTTACAGTATCTAAATTACCTCATTGACGATCGTACAATATTAATAGGAATGGAAATAGCTTTTCAAATACTCAGACTTTTTTCTCTACAAATAATCACACTATATCTACCAGTATTGTTTGTGGCACGACGGTCCTTGAAAATGATACTTACCTTTTTTTGTACTGAGTTTTGGGTAGGACCTTCCCCACATTGTTTAGTGACTCGGGGGTTCCGACGAATATTGCGCGGCGCTTCCAACATTGATTACCATTGTGTATCTTGCATGCAGTCGGTCGTTTTCATCGATTACTTGGTGACATTTACATCGCCCACACAGGAAAAATCCTTATTCTTCCTTCGGGTTAGGCGGCTCAGGCCATCAATTGATGTCACTGCAGTGCCTCTGACCGACAGGTCCTAGCGTTCCAGTCCTGATGGCGGCGGCCGGATTCTTGACGCTAGCTAGATGTATAGGAATTCAGCCGCAGTGTGGAGGAGAATTCTAGCGGCCGGCAGCTCTGAGCGGTAGCATTCCGTGATTTCTACAATGAACACCAGACGAATGCCGGAGCAGTACCCTAATAAATGGGCTACGGACAGCGTGCGATCTTTCCTTTCTCTTTCCGGTCCTATCCTCAGTCTTACTTACCTACACTTACACTTACTACACTACCACAGTCGAGAGTTGAGAGCTTGTCCGACTGAGGCGGTGTCCCGCTGTTGGGGGGATTCTAGTTGTGAAAAACCCCGTTAGCTGACGTGTAGGTCAGCACCGGGACTCGCTTCCGAACGGGGAAGATTACCTTCACCTCTCGCGATAAAATGTGCACCACACTTTCGAGACAAACGACCTTCGCCGTTGACGCGCCCCGATACACCAATCAATCAATCAGTTAATCTCTCCTTATTCTTCCACACTCCGCCCTTTCCGCACTTATCTTCAACCAGAACAATAGTTCCGTTCATCAGAGTGCGTTAACTTCAGTGCAATCAACGGCTGTTTATTCTAATATCGCCATCGGTGTCCGTTCTTGAGTGCGGTGTGTTTGGGTCTTCAGGTCTTCACTGTTTTCTCAGGAATGACCTACTTTCGCTCTAATCCAGCCTACCACGCTCCATTTCCTGTGTCCCTCAGTCTCTCCCTCTCCTTGACTACATCCATTTCACTCTTCCTCTTTCCCCCCATCCATGTTTCCTTTTTAAAGAGAATAATTTTCTTTAAAGACACATTTCTCTGTTTTCCTTTGTATTAATTGGGATGTGTAGATTCTTCACCATCTTTTCACCTAAATCTGACTTGGTATTGATGTCAATCTATTACTGAAACATTACATTAATGAACATTACAATACATTTTTGTTTTTCTGACTTTATATTCCAGAAGATTAAAATAAACATTACGTATTTCTTTACCGCTTCCAATACTTTTATTTCTCGTTTTATGGTCTCAATATTTTTTATTTAATTTTCTAATTTATTTGAATATTTATTCTCTTTTTCGTTTTACCTACCGCTTTCATTTTTATCCTTGTCTTTTGATATTTTTGGAAGGCGTACTTGATATAATGTGTTGCTAATAATTATATCTAATCGTCTTGGATTTCGAATTTCTAGACAATTTTACGTTCAGACCTTAATGCTTCTTGTAACATTATCATTCAAATTCCCGTCTTACATCTCCATTCTTTATCTTATCTCCCAGAGCAAACTCATTTTCCTCTTTTCCTTGACATCACACATGCATTCACATTACGACCCGTTTTCGACCCCCCTTAGCAGCACAGTTCCTGCTTCCTCGTAATTCGGCTACGCTCTGCCCCTACATGCGTAATAAACAGCCTCGTCAGCAGAGCCGCCTCTCAGCAAAACTCTAGTATTCCGCGTCATGGCTTGCTGGCGGTCCTCCCTGCAAAACACTGAAAAGCTGCGCGGCTCAATGCGGCCCTAATAAAAACAGCGTGCATTTGCGGACTTAGTTTCTGGAGCGCGCGCTGCAGTTGTCACCGCCCGCGCTGAGTAATGGATCTGCCACGTAATGGAGGGTTCTTGGCCTTGCGGTGAAGCCCAACACGTCTGCACGTTTGCGATGATACGAACAAAAAAGTGCGCAGGAAATGCTGCGGAAGAAAATGCAAATAAAAGAAATTCAGTTTACGAGCGTTTTGTAGTTTCGTCTTGCATTTACATGGGACTCGTCATTCAATATGGGGCATGCATAATGTTTACGTAGTTCGTGCTGCTTTACGGACCGTACGTGCTTGCGGGTGCGGGACTGCAGAACCGTAGGTCGGGACACGCTAGCTACATATCATTGCCGTGGTATTTTTGTTTTGCATCGGCTGAAGATGTTTGTGAGAAAATCCTTGCGGGAAGAGGTTTCAAGACAACTGCCGCTGTAATTGGATTTCCTGAAAAATTTCTAACTACTCCACGCTTATGGCGAAGCAGTATCCAAATAAGCATTATTATTAATTGTTTCTTCTTTCCATTCGTATACTTAAGGATTGTTTTAAGAATTAAAAAAACAATTACTGTTTCTCTCAACGTACATTTTTTACGAAGTATCATTATTATTCATTAACTGACACAAGGCTCGTAACCACAAATGCCTGACCAGCATTCTATTCTCTGTCTGTAAGCTCTGTGGCCTCGGTCTCCATTGTCTGAGTTTCTAACCGGGCGCACTTCCAAGCATTCTGAAAGTTTTATGGCAATTTAGAAATCTTGCAGTGTTCAATCCGAGCATGAGAATATCAGATAACAACTGATGGTCGAAGAAAACTTAATATCGCTGAAAGCCCACGACAAAACAAAACTCATTAAATTGCGTTCCATTTATATTGAGATTCTATTTTGTGCATACTTCCTCTGTCATTCATTGAAAATGAATTGTTATTCAGAATGTTAATGAAAATTCACAATGTCGTCGGAATAAATAATGAAATATATCTTGTGTGTACACTATTGTAATCTACTTTTATTTTATGATTACTTAAATAATTGTATGAAAGAAAACATAAAATCTGGGAATGCTTCTGCATTCTTCAATTCACACTTCAACATTCTTCAGTTCTCCCTTCTGAATGAGTTCTCAACATTCACGACTGTATATGATACTTCTTCTTTTGTGTTCTTTCTTTCCTTCATTATGCCTTAGTGCCTTCTCCCCTTTCTCGCCAGGCGCGGTAACTACCTTGATTCTTAATCCCTATGCATAGTGAAGGTTTTGTCACGGAATCACAGAGTTTTCTCTCATCAGGTATCTCCCTCAGCGATGCTCCGCTCCGAATGAGTCGAGTTCTAAGCTCCCGACTACCCTTTAAACTTATGTGGAAGTGTAATGGATGTGCGTGTGTGTGTGTAACGTGCAAGGAGGGGACAGACATGAGGAAGAAAAGATCTCGCGCGGTCCGCAAACCGTTTTTTAAGGTTCTGTTTCGGCATTCGCCGGGTTTTTATCGGAGAAACCACGGAAAATCACCTATCAGAGCAGGCCATTAGAATTCTCCTCCAGACAGCGGTTGAATTAGATAAATTGATTCTTTGATTGATGTTCCCAGGCACGTAAACTGCTGCGGTCGTTAGTCGCGCTTGTGTAGTGAATGTTTTATGCTCAGAGATGGATATGATTCCTTCCTCGCGGGTTAGGGAGATTCAACACTGGTCTTTGCATCGACTTCCGGGAATATTCTTCTTCAGGGGTCTCCCCAGCGGGGCATTGCCACAGCCGGAACAAACCCTAAGCTTTTTTCTGGTCTTCTGACAGCTGTGGTGGGTACTATTTGTGTGTGTAAAGAAAGAAAAGATAGGTCAGGAAAGGGGAAGGAAAGATCGCGCGGGCTCCGTGGTCCATTTGTTAGAATATTGCTCTGGCATTCGCCTGGTATTGATAAAAAAAGAACAGAAAATAACCGATCACAGTAGCCGGACGCTAAAACTTTCCTCCAGGGTCTGATTTCAACCTAGCTACAAAGACAGTATTGAAAATTCGCCACCGTCGGGACAATACTTAAGACTCTCGAGCCAGAGTCGCTGTGAGGCAGTGGCAATGCTACCTCTGTTTCGTAGCAATTGCTAGTGTTGAAATCCGCCACTGTCCTTACTCAAATTCTAGCACCCCCCGGTCAGATACGTTGTGCGGATGAAAATTGTCGCACTGAGCGATCTCAGCAGGTCATGTGCACAAGAGAATGCATAACCCTTCCCTCCATGCGGTGCACACGAATCGTAACCAATCTTTCATAAGCACCTCTCCACGCCCTGTGGTGGACAAACGAGTTTCCATTTCGCTAATCTATACAACTTAATCCGGAATATCCTGCATTACGCGTTTCTTTTTAAGTGCCAGGCGGTAGTAGGGACAAAATGCGCAATGAAAGTTAATTTTAATGGAAAGGATTTATGGACTATGGTGATGCATTAGTACTTCGACGACGCGAAGTATTAGTGACGGCAATTGTTCATTAGCGAGCTTGTCAATAACGGCGTTCGAAAATTTATCAACGGGAATGGTGAGCTGTCAAAAGTCCAGACGTTTCCATTCGATATATCGTGACAGCTTTCCGAGAAAATTCAACGCATGCGCACGCCATATTCCATGATCGTTCTGGGACGCTAATTGAAGTTAACAGCAGATGTTGACCGAAGTTGCTCGACCTCCTATGATTGCAATTGCTCGTTTAAATTAATAAACTATTTTGCCAAGTGAAATAATGATTAATTTATCGTACAATACAATTTTAAGCATGCTGTTTTGTAGTATACATCACGTTACATCTTCGCTATCCTATCCCGTCCCATCGTATCGAGCAATACTTACTGGGAAGATCTTTGACTGCTTCAGGTTAATAGATTGTTGTATAGAACTACAATCATCACTGTTCAATATTATATGTCGTGACGTGTGCGGCAAAATGTCTGTCGTGACTTTTGTGAAAAAATGTATGTCGTGACGTGTGTGACGAAATGGGAAATTTTTGTTCTATGGTATTTCTTATTTACATTATCTCGATTTAAGAAATTAATGTGTTAACTTTAAATGCCATTTACTTTAAGTATTATTATGTAATGACTTTTAATATACTTTATTATCCGGAGGGATAGGTAATTAGTTGTCGTCCGTGTTATTTTCAATTGAAATACATTCCACTAAATTGGCTCTAATGTCTCTCTCTCTTTCTCCCTCTCCCTGAATGTTTCTGCCACCCTTAACCCTTTCTACATATTTTCTAGATCGTATTCTTCATAATCGTTTACCATCGCTTATGCACGCTAATCTTAAAACTATACTTTTCATATTTTCGTCTCCTTTCCTAAACTAGTTTCTACACCCTCCATCAGAGAATGGTTCACATCCCGGGATCAACCCTACGTCAAACCACCACATGGATATCACGTGTCCGCAGCGGATCTAGAAAAGATGTGGGTCCCGGTCGGAGCGTGGCGGAGGGTCATTGAACTGGATAAATTTTTTATTTATTTTATCGACGCAGGGCGACAATTACGAATGGTAGTCCGCTGCTCATCCATCAGGTGTTGGACATAATTTATATTTGAAGCTACTGACATATCGAGTCTCGTCTGTGGCGCGCGCGCGCGGGCAGATGAAGCCAGTTGACGAATGATTGGTTTAGTTAATGTGACGTTGAAGCCCGAATAACTTCGATGTAGTGTTGCCGAAGAAATATTGTCTATTGCGCCCCCCTATCTCTGAGCGCGCGGTGCCGCTCGGGTCGGACCGAACCGAGTGCGTAGTCGAATGGGAAACGAGTAAATATCGCCACGCGTATCTGCGCCCGCGACGCGGCGTATTTCAAAGACGCCCCCCCCCCGCGCCAACGCGCTCGATTTATCGCGCGATTTCTATGGAGGCGAGGCTTTGCGCATGCGCAGTCTGGCCGCCGGGTGCATGCTGCCTTTTATGACCGCCTTTTATGACCGCCGTCTCGCGTTCATTCCACAACCAGACCGCCGGGGAGAGGATCATGCGAGGGGAAGTGTGCACAATGCAGCGCGTTGGGAACGGACGATGTCCGATATCTTCGCTGGAATGGTTGAGGTTGAGGACTCGGAACACCTTTACGGGGGAGGGGGATCAACAGATATTACAAACGGACAGTAGGCATTTAAACTCTTGTGAGATGTGGTTGTGGCGAAATCTATTGAGGGTTTCTGGACTGAAAAAAAACAACAAATAATATAATTTTAGAAAAAGTGTAAGAGAAGAGATCTTACTAAAACAATTTGGAACAGAAAAGCAAAATTCTTTGGACACATTTTTGGAAATAATTAATTCTTAAACACAATTTCGGACTGTAAAATAGTTGAAAAAAGAGGAAGAGGGAGATCTAAAATTAAAATTTTAGAACAACTTCAAACCGAATTACAATTCAAAAACTATGCAGAGATGAAAAGGACAGCGGAGGACAGAATGTCATGGCGGCAGCGACAAGGCAGTTTTTGGCCTTGAGGATGATGATGGGGTCAACAGCGCACGACATTAAAATGCAATGTAATTGAAAGAAAATTATAAATATTTAAAAACTAATGATACATTTATTTCGCAATGTATTATAATCACTTTCTGCATGTTTGAGTTAAAATATTGGCAGAGTTTGAGGCATGGCAAGGCACGTATAATTTGAACATTTTCTTCACTCGCGGCACTTTTCGTGGAGACCCATATGAGTACGAACATTTTTTAACAACGATGTTGCTTCGATTCACACCTGTTCTGCACTTTGACAGATACTAAAACTAGATTTCAACGTGCTGAAGGATAGGCCTGGCTGTAAGAGAACGCTGGAGTTTTGACAAAGCGATTAGCATGGCAACCGATTCAATTTTCTCTCTGTGCATTGAGAAAATTCATATGCCTCAAAAATCAAACTCAGAGGAGAAAACATCGAAAGACACTGAATAATAAAATTGAAATTTATTCGGAAGGTTATCACAAATATAAAAATCAGCATTAATGCCGTCGTCTTAATTTCAATGTAATTTTTAAATTCAAATAAGCATTGAAGAATGAAACTTTAACGAAGGGTTGAGCAAGTTTCTAATAATAAAAGTTCTAAATAATGATACAGAAACTCCTTACTTAAATATTTATATAAGACAAAATCGACGTTTAGACTCATCGTGAACCCGCCTTCCTGCCGTTGGTGCACAACTTTTATACTTAGTAAGAAGAGTATTCTTTATCTTTAAACTTCAATGATGATGCCATATTAAGCAATATTAACTACATTTAAAAAATGAGAATGTTAATTGTAGTGAAATTGATCACATCAGATCTTATATTATTTTGTTGTAGAGTTAATACATTTTGAAATTGATTTCCTCTACTAGTCACATTGATGTTCTTCAATATCATATATATATATATATATATATATATATATATATATATATATATATATATGGTCGCAGATCAAAGAAAAATCTTAAATATGAAATGATATGAAAATAAAAGTGTATTTTCAAAGATAGTAATACGTGGTTCATTGTCTTTACATGAGACTAAACACATCCGATTTATACTTATGAATCTTCTTTCGCTATCGTAATTATCATATATACTTGAATTTGCAAAATATTGGTATGTTTAATTCTTATAAAATAAAGTACCATATTGTTCATTATTTCTTTCATTGAAATTAATAATATATTGATGCGTATACTTATAATCTGTTGAAATGTCTGAATACCTACTACGTTATCAGTTTTTTGTCAATAATTTAGACAATTTTGAGGAATGCTAAGCATGTTTCCTCTTCAGAGTTTGGTTTTTGGGCACATGCATTTTCTCAATATATTAATTTTTAGTATCTGCCCAAAAGCACCTCTTCAACTTTTTGTATTTTTGTGCGGACATTGTTTTATTTACGACGTGACATTTTAAGTAATACGAATGCTACGCGACCACTCTTGCAAGCAGAAAGAAATCGTGAAATTAGTTTTCGAAAACATTATAATTTTACATTTCGTGAGAAGAAAGTACCAGTGGAATGGTATCGCAACCTGTTAAAACGTACTCTTTTATGAGAAATTGGATGTGAATATATAGTGCGTTGTGATGTATTTTTCTTGTATAACAACGGGCGCTGGTGTTTCGTTTCCCATCTGTATGTATGCAAGCCTGGGAAATAGCTGTCGTTGCTTGGGCCACAGTATTATGTTTCCTCACATATCTCGAAGTTGCCCTCCTTTCTTTCCTTCCACCTGTTTTACAATTCAAATAAGATATTGATGCTCCTTGCGGTCGACATGTGTTCCTGATGTCTCTGGAGGTCCTGACTTTGAGAGCCAAAAGACAAAGCATGTTCTCAATGGCGTAACCTCCGAGAAGGAGACACAGTCCTCTCCCTGAAAACTCGTCGGAGGAAGGAACTTCGCGGCGAATGGAGACTCTAGACTCCATCTTTATTCCTTTATTCCGTATGAGGTACTTCCACGCATGATCGGGCGAAGGCGGGTGAGGAAATTTCAATTCACTAAAAAGATCGTATTTACTAGTGTTCTCTAGAGAAGAAAATAAGTAGCCGGCAAGGGTCGATTGCAAGTGATGAATTTCGCTACATAATTAATATTTTTTTGTTATTTAAGGTCGCATCAACTACTCGCTCATTACATTACGGCGACCACTATTGGAAGTAACGTTATAACACGATGATGACACGATATGGTGATGATAGGGGGTGAAAAGACGAACACATACAACCATGCCCGAGGCGGGACTCGAACTCGCGACCCCACGGTCCAAGACCACTACTGTCGTAGCGGTCTCGGCCACAGGGTCGGTTCTACATAATTTGTGAGAGTTGAATGAGTGTGGTTGGAGTGTAAAAAAAGAAAGAACAGGATGGCAGATCGTTGACAGTTAATAGAAAGATTTGGTAGAGAGAAGTAGAGAGGACAGAGTGGTAATAATGACAGAGTGCTCTGAAATTGTAGTGTAATTTTTCACAAATTTTTGCCATGTATTCTGTGTGTGTATACAACGTTTGGTGTTTAGGCACAAGTTAATTGTATGCTTAATTGAAATTGGAATTGGTTCCCCTAGGCTGTGGTTTATTATATGAAACAAATGACAGTGGTATTAAACAGAATATTGTCCGTGATGAACTGTTTTCCCTTGAACCATTCTTTGAAAGCTTGCACGGTGTTGTAGCGTACGTTGCTGCCCCTGTGAACTCGAAGTCCACGCAATCCGCCGAACACTCGTGTATGACGCAAAAAAGCAACCGCTCGTTCGGGCGCGGCAGGTGGATTGAGGCGTTGCGGCGCCAAGGGAGGCGATCTGCGGGAAATAATTGCGTGAGCAAATAAGCCATCGCTGTCCAGAAAGGCCCTTGTGGGCTAGGCCACGCTGTAGCGCCACCAGTGATCACGGAGGAAGAAAAAAAATAGATCCCCTCGCTCTGGGCAAGCCAATGGAACTACGAAAAACTCCAGTTTCTCTCTCCCTCTCTCTCCATCTTCTTTGTACTCCCTCTTTCCCCTCCGTTCTTCCTCCGTTGCCTCCGTCATGTCCGTTTCCTCTCCATCTCTTCCGTTCTCTTCGGCTCTTCCGTTCTCCATTCGGTTCATCCGTACTTTCTGCGTCTCCTCCTTTCTTTCTGAGCCTCCTCCTTTGTTTCTGCGTCACCTCCTTTGTTTCTGCGTCATCGCCTTTGTTTCTGCGTCTCCTCCTTTCTTTCTGCGGCTCCTCCTTTCTCTGCGTCCACAGCCATCACTCGCACGGACATCACTCGGCACGGATATCATTCGCCGATTCTGTCACTGCCATAACCTCACAACTAACACCAAAAAAGATCACTAAATTCCTACTACCATCATCCATATCATTATTACTACCGATATTATTCGGAATGAATAATATCACACTTAATTTACTAGTTAAGTTTAATTTTCTCTTCCAAAAAACTTCTACATTTTAAATTTCTTCGTGGCATTTTATCTTTGCCATCGAGTTTTTAACAAATGTCAATTTCTCAAGAGTTTTTTTTATTCCCCAGATTGAGTACGACATTATAAAATCCGACCTCTGAATATTTAATGATTAGCAATTTAGCCGGAGCGCAACTAAATCAGAATTACAGCGTAGTTGTTGTAAAATTCAAGAACGTTTCGCTGTTGATTTTTATAACCCCCAAAGTGCTGTCCACAATATTGTCTCTATGGATTTTGGTACCACTGCTAATGTGGAATTTATATTTAAAAAAACTATTCTAAAATACAGGAAATTGAATGAAAAATGCATATTATTTAATAGATTGTTGCTATTAAACTGGTAAAAATTCACAAAAACGCTTGTAAACACCATAATTGACAAAATGGTATAATTGGTTCAGGTGTTAATATTTTATTCCTGCTCCTGTTCTACACTACCCTCTCAAATTGAAGGTGATTGTAAGCTGCTCTTGTGGCACTTATTTACCAATGAATGACATAGTCAGTAATCTTTATAATTAAAGCACAAGGGGTTTTCGTTAGAATGACGTTTATGCTTTCTACTCAAATGTGTAATGTTTGCTTTAAATTAAAGTTAGTGGAACCCAAGTGTTGTTGTCTGCTTTTAATAACAGGTTATAAATAGTATAAAGATTAAATATTAATAATATCTTAAAACAAAAAAGTTAATGTTGATCTAACCTTATTTTGTTACTTGACTTGATTTGTTATGCGAGTTGCATTCGAGCTATTGAGAGCAGTGATAATTTCGTCTCGTGGCGCCGCGCCATCAAACTTGTGAGATAGAATTACTTTAAAAAGGTTGTGACTGGACCAACATGTATTTGTTTTAAACAGAAAGAGATTAGTTATTTACGATGTGGCTTAAATGTTATTAAATTGTATGTATGCTAGTGTGTACTTGATACTGAATTTATGCCTATAATACGCCCGAGTAACCACATTGTGTGATCCACATGTTTAATTGCCGTATATATCTTACCGAAGGCAAATATTCGAAGATATCTTCTCAAATGCTGTTAAAATGCTTCTACCTCACTTATTGGTGTAATGTACAAAAATATATTGAAAACCAAAAGAATTTTCATTCATCCTCGAATCCCGGTTCATTATCTTGACGACAAAATCGATAGATGTCAGGAAACAGGAAAAATATTTAAAATTCTTTAGTTAAAACAACTGCCACTTCTGTTGTTTTTTTGTTACTGTCATTTTGTCACTTTGTTTCTAGTGTAGATTAAGATGAGAAGAATCAAGCAGTTTTGATGTTAGTACACGAAAGGGCGTTCTCCTACAGGCGCACTGGGGCAGAGGCGCCGACCCGTACGCCTCCCCCTCCCCCGCGCGTCCACGACGCTAGGTGGGTCGCGGGTGCAGGCGTGGGCGGGGCAGGGGCGTGGGCGGGGAAGGGGCGGGGCAGGGGCGGGGCGGGGCGGGGCGGAGGCGGGACGGGGGCGGGGCGCAGCGGGGCTGGGGCGGCCGGTGGGGCTTAACTTGTTTACGTCAAGGGAGCGCCTGACACCGCGATCATTACCGCCTGGAGGCCTTTCCAGCCGGCCTCTCGTCAACCTCCCTCCCTCCCCACCGTCGCCCGCACCAACGAAACGCCGCCGCCTCCTCGTGCGTGCTTTCCCGCTTCCCACTCGGATTTCTTACACTGCCACGACACCACTTCATGTCACCTGCCACTCGCCTGCCACCTATCGCCACTTTTTGGGCTGGCTTGTATTGCACAGATGGGTTCCTGAATTCTGCAAATGTGTAGCTGTCCTATCGGTGGCTCCCTACTCGCCATCGGCGGGTCTCACCCGCCAGTTGTCACCCATCGTTGAGAATGCACATCTATGCGCCAGAATTCGTCCCAGTACGCGTCCCCGTCACGCCACACCACGCGCTCCCGCCTCACCACGCTTCTCCGTCACGCCACGTCACGCCACGCCACGCGCCCCTGCAATGCATGCGCCTTCGTTATGCCACGCGTCCCCGTCACGTCACGCCATGCGTTCCCGCCACGCCACGTGTTCCCACCACGTCACGCGTTCCCGCCACGTCACGCATTCCCGCCACGTCACGCGTTCCCGCCACGTCACGCGTTCCCGACACGTCACGCGTTCCCGACACGTCACGCGTTCCCGACACGTCACGCGTTCCCGCCACGCCACGCGTTCCCGACACGTCACGCGTCCCCGTCACGCCACGCGTCCCCGTCACGCCACGCGTCCCCGTCACGCCACGCGTCCCCGTCACGCCACGCGTCCCCGTCACGCCACGCGTCCCCGTCACGCCACGCGTCCCCGTCACGCCACGCGTCCCCGTCACGCCACGCGTCCCCGTCACGCCACGCGTCCCCGTCACGCCACGCGTCCCCGTCACGCCACGCGTCCCCGTCACGCCACGCGTCCCCGTCACGCCACGCGTCCCCGTCACGCCACGCGTCCCCGTCACGCCACGCGTCCCCGTCACGCCACGCGTCCCCGTCACGCCACGCGTCCCCGTCACGCCACGCGTCCCCGTCACGCCACGCGTCCCCGTCACGCCACGCGTCCCCGTCACGCCACGCGTCCCCGTCACGCCACGCGTCCCCGTCACGCCACGCGTCCCCGTCACGCCACGCGTCCCCGTCACGCCACGCGTCCCCGTCACGCCACGCGTCCCCGTCACGCCACGCGTCCCCGTCACGCCACGCGTCCCCGTCACGCCACGCGTCCCCGTCACGCCACGCCACGCGTCCCCATCTCGCTACACCACGCGTCCCCGCCACGCCACACCCCACGACCCTGCCACTCTATCTCCACCACGCGTCCCCGCCCCTCCCCTTCCCCGGCTCCCCCGCGCGAGCCGTCGGACGCGTCGGCCGGTGTCGCGGCGCGGTGTCCGAGGGGCGGGGCTTGTTAGGGCGCAGTTCTGCCCGAGCGGTATCGGCAAAACGTCGCCGCCGCCGCCTCACCGCCTCCCGGATAATTGTCTCTGTTTTCCTCGCGCCGCGCCGGGATCAGAGGCAACAGACGAGGAAGGACACCTTAAGGCGGAAACGAGTTCCCGGAACTCGCTCCTGCTTTTTTTAGCCACGGGAAGAAGTATTATAAAAGTCCTCAAAACACGGTTAATGTTTCGTCGGGCTGCAGCGAAAGCAGACGTTGCAATCGTTTGGAAGGAAGTGGTTAAAGTGTGGAAAATGGTCTAAAACCGGAGTAAAGGGCAAAAGTTCCTCATCTGTTAAATGAACTGTTTTCCAGAAAGCATGGACCAATATTTGTTATTGTTTTGAGTAGTTTTCCGAGTTTCTTATTTTAATTTATTATACGGGGGGAGAGATTATATGGAGAGAAGTGAAAAATATTAAAACAATGTTCAACTGCCAGTAATAGAAATTAGTAATGCGTGTTATAGGGGTTAAATTTCGTGCTTCCAATATCTAAGGGAACTGATGACCATTAGATTGAATGGGTTTGTATTTTTATTTTTATTTATTTATTTGTCAAAAAACAGTAAAACTCTATATGACGTGTGGGGAAAGAGATTTATCTGCGCACATTTTCTTGAGGGCCAGAAAATTTTAAAAATAATTATGAAATATGTTCAGACAATGTTTTCAACCGAAACATAAACAAAAAAATATCAGTACTATTTATTTGACAGACGGTACTACTTACGTTTTGAATGCTCATTATTTAGTAATTTAGTTATAATTCAAAAATGACCCACTGTTTTCTCCTTCAGTGGGAAAGATTATTTAGTCATTTAATTAGAATATCCTTGCCTACAAGAGAATATGTTTTGTATGCTTATAAGTAATTCAGAAACAGAAGCATATGTGACTTCCCTACCACTCCGCTGCTGCAAATATTTACCAGTTGTAATAGGTGGAGTCTTCATTCAATATTGGACTACGAAACATATTATTGAGTACACACGAGGGACTAACAGTGCTCATGTAAACACAGACGATGTTAATTCTTGCAGCGTAGAGTAACATTGGGGGAACAGTGTCATGGGAATGCAAGTCGAATGTCATTAAGATGTTCAATATTTCTCAGTCAGTGATTCAGTATCTGTGTTACTCTTTGAATATCGGAAAATATTATTCAATTGTGAATAAAAAATTTAATTATATTAGAAATATATCTGTCGAATTTAATTGTTATGGCAATCAAACGATAATATTCCGTTTTATTCTGTTTAATATTTTCTAATTTTAATATTTGTAACCTTGAGAAAAATGGGATTTATAAAAATAAAAAGAATACATTTCATTCTGCATTCAAAGAAGCTCTATCTTTATCCTGTTGTACGGAAAGTATTACAAATGTTACTCGAACTTTTTTTTCACTTTAGTGAAAGAAATATCTAGTCATAGTCTGATGTCAAAGGAACGCGCCAGAAGTTTTTCTCATTCCGCTAAGGCAACCGTCTCAATAGAATTGACGTCTGAGAAGTACTATGAAGAATTTACAGGCATGGCTATCCGGGATTTCGTTGGCGTGGTCGGAAGTCGCCAGGCTACCAAGTTAGTTCTTCCCTTGTGACCGGAAAGTCCCGCTCGTGCTCCAGATTCACTGAGGGTCCATCCCGGGGGGCTAGCTGTCCCCTGCTGTCCTGCCCTACTCGCGCCGCCCCCAAGTTGCACCGGACAGTCTCCTTCACCGTTAGAGAGTTGACATGTTTTTTCTTTCTTTTCGTGCTTGCGAGTCCTCTGTTTTGCGTTGCCGCTCTCTCGGCTTCGCCGTCTTCCACGCAGGAATTGAACGATGAGTTTCTCGATAAGAGATACTACATGAATGTATGACCTCATTAACTGCAATAAAATTGAGTTTAGTGGTCGTAAAGTTGTGAGAGCGAACTATAAAATCTCAGGAGAAGACGATATTACAAAATGATTTCTCTCTGCGACAACAGTAAGGGAGTTCCTGTTTAGCATGATGTATCTACTACGTTCGTTTGGATGATATTGAATACATGTATGTTACATAGGAAAAGTATTTAAACTAAAAATACGAACTTACACTTCGTTAATATTGATGTTACCAAATGCACATTAAGTGATATATTAGTATTTTTTACGACGCCATAAATTTAGAAATCTTTAAAATATTAAAGAGTAAATGTACTTATTAAAATTACCATTATTCTTAATTACTGCCATCATCCTTCTGCTTTTCCGTAGTTATCAATTTATTATAGATAGATAGATAGATAGATAGGGTTTATTCTACAATTGGGCTGATGTTGCCCGGTGGCAGAATACAGAAAAACAAAAGTACATTAAAAGTACAAAACACAATTAACTATAAAAACAATATATAAAAAATCAATATAAAAATCAAACGATCATGCAACTGCATTTACATGCCTATACATATACAACAAATGAAACTATATATATACTAACATTTAAGTAATAAACTTACTTACATATAACACCAACATTCATACATACAAACATACACGCTTACATACATATCATACAAAGACAAAAGAACACTCGCATACACACCAACCTACAAGTATTCACTCACAATCATATTCAGACAAATATGGATAATCACTTTTACCGACAACATAATAATATACAATACTTATAATAATTTTTACATTTCTAACACGTAAAACACTCGTTAACATCAATCAATAAATACGAACTTTTGACAGAATAGCCTATAAAAGACGCTTAAGATTAGCGAACTAAACTACGAAATGAAATCACTTCACTGCACTTCACTTCACGTCACTGCACCTCATAACACTTTACCTAAATACTAATAGCTCAATACTTTTTAGTTTACTACCCATAATCGCACCTTTCACTTCACTTCACTTCACTTCACTGCACTATTCACCCTATTGATTAATTTCCTATACTTTTTTTCTAAAACCACGCGCTGAGCAAGGAAAGGGCTCAAAAACTGTCGCAGGCAAATCGTTCCAATCAACGATTGTTCTGTTTACAAAGGAGAATTTGCCTACGTCCGTTCTTTGAATTCTAGATCTAATTTTATATTTATGATCAAATCTATTAAAATAATCCGGTTTATCTAGCCTTCCCCGTATTTCCTGCCATGCAGGGCCACCAGTGTAAGATTTATACATTACGCAAAGTCGAGCCCTTTTTCTCCGATGTTCTAACGATTCCCAACGTGCAGGTATGTTCTTCCGAAAAGTGTATTTTGCCGCTCTGTTTTGTATCCTCTCTAAGCTCTTCTTAAGTCCTATTCTGTACGGATCCCAACAACTCGCTCCATATTCCATTACAGGCCTAACAAGCGAGGTATACGCGATTTCTTTTGCTTTCGTATTGCATTTTTTAAGATTTCTCATGACGAAATGCAAAGACCTCCAAGCTTTACCCACTACGTAGTTAGTTTGTTTCTCCCATCCCAACTTGCTATCCAGGAGGATGCCAAGGTATTTACAGTTTGAGACTCGCGGAACTACGTCATTACCTAGCTGATAAGGCAATGTATGAAAGTCTCTGGCCCTACAAAATGTGATCGCTTTACTTTTATTTCCATTTACAGTCATTTTATTAGCTCTTGCCCAATCATTAATCTTATTTAAATCTTCCTGTAGTTGAATCATATCGTGATGTTCTGTAATTTCCCTATATAATATACAGTCGTCGGCAAAGAGTCGAATTTTTGACGTTATATTTTGCGATATATCATTTACAAAGATAAGAAATAACAGTGGGCCAATGACACTGCCCTGAGGGACTCCGGAAGTAATGTTACCCTTTTCCGATAAATGCTGTCCAATTCTAACCTTTTGATTTCTATCGCGAAGAAATTCACTTATCCATGCTATTACCCGCCTGTCAATTTTAGCATCAATAAGTTTCAATATTAGTATGTCATGCGGTACTACATCAAACGCTTTGGCAAAATCAATAACTATTGCATCCACTCTTCCCCCAAAATCAATTACTTCAGACAAGTCTTGGGTAAGGGAAATAATTTGACTTTCACAAGAAAAGCCATTTCTAAAGCCATGCTGCCCGCGAAAAAACCATTCTGTCTGATCCAAATGATTTCTAATCGAATTAGATAATAATTTTTCAAACAATTTACAGACTACTGACGTAAGACTAACTGGCCTATAATTTTGCACTTCACATTTTTGTCCACTTTTAAAAATTGGCACTATTAAAGCAGATTTCCAATCATCCGGTACACTTTCATTGTTGATTGATACATTGAAAAGTCTGACCAAATATGGTATTATTGTCTCCCCTGCTATCTTTAGCATATCGGATGTAATACCATCCGGACCGCAAGACTTACAGTTTTTCATTTTCTTCAATTGTGAACGTATTTCCCTTTGATCAATTTTGAATACATGATCCACGTTGTTGTGCCCTATAACAATTTGGTTAGCTTTTTGTTTGTATACGGAACAGAAATAATTATTAAATACATTGGCTTTCTCTTCATCATCTACGATATCTACGTTATTCCATCTTACAGGAGGTGTCTCCTCCTGTTTACCTCGACGGTGACGTACATAGTTAAAGAACTTTGCCCAAGCGTTTTCATTATCATCTAAAATTAACTTAAGATATGATTCTTGCGCAGTTTTCTTTTTATTTTCTACTTCTTTCCTAATTTGTCGGAATTTCTGTAAATGTACCTCGCTGCGATGCCTATTGTTATACGCTTTTCTCATTTTTCTCTTCAATTTGCGAATTTCCGTGTTATAATACTCTGGGTCTGAATTCTTTTTTAAGTACTTAAAGGGAACGAAACATTGCCGAGCTTCCTCAATAATTTCTTTGAATTTTTTCCATATGTCTTCCAATCCTCCGCCTAACTTTTCGAAAACCGCATAGTTCAGTTTTAAGAAATGTTGCAGTCCATTTAAGTCAGCTTTACGATATTGCCAAATTCTATTACCGATTTTATCATTTACCCTTGAAATAGTAGCATTTATTTCAAGAACTACGGCATTGTGGTCACTTATTCCCTGAATAACATCGCAATAGTATAACATGTCTATCGGTCTAATGAGAAAAATATCTAACATAGAATTTTGACGCGTTGGCTTGTCAACAACTTGCGTCATTCCTGCATCCCAAACTAGTTTATTTATTATTAACTGTATTTTTCTATCGCATACTTCGCCTTGCCAATTAATATCGCTTAGATTTAAGTCACCCCCAATAATAATCGGATTACTGGTTCCATTCAAAGTTTCCCCCAATTCGAGAATATTATCAAGAATGGAATAATTACCGTTTGGTGGCCTATAACATGCAATAAGATCTATTGTCTGCGAGTTGTCTACGTTTATATCTACTCCTATCATTTCATAGTCAATGCTTTTCCATTTCAAGTTCGCGTTTATATGTGATTTAACTAAAATAAAGACCCCCCCGCCTCTAGTTTCCCTGTCCCGGCGAAATATTTTATAGCCGTTTCGACAAATTTCTGAATCTAATATTTCTTCAGTAAGCCATGACTCCGTACCGATCACTACGTCAGCATCACATGCCTCAATTAAGTTCCAAAGTTGAATTTCCTTATTAACAACACTTCGGCAGTTTACCTGCAACAGCTTCAGAGCTCCCTTACTCACCCTTAATCCTTTCTCGGAAAATGAATCTCGCTTTGGCCGCTTCCCTTCACTTTGCAACGTGCCCCCCTGCAAAGCTCTTCCTCCCGTACACTTTCTAATCGCTGACGCCGCCGTAACCGTTGCCGCCAACGCTGCCTCTCCCGTTGTCTCCGCCACTGCCTCCACCGTTGCCGCCGCCGCTGCCGCCGCCGCCGCATCCGACCCCGTTGTCGCCGACACCAAAGTCTTCTTCCTTGAAGAATGCCCTCCCTCCCTCTCCACTGTCACTGGAGAAAAGGGCAACACCGCTGTGCGTCCATCTTGTCAATGGTTTTGCCCTGGTGCGCTGCAAAACCCGGCAACTCTAGTGAAGAGCCCACTGAGCTCGGCGACACCTTTGCGGTTCAAGTGCACGCCGTCACGACCGAGTCCACTCTCATTGACCCATCCGTTTGGATCTACAAAGAGTAGCCCTAGTCTCTGTGCCACCCACTCCATATCGCGGTTAACCCGCCTGATTTTCCGAGGCCAAACGTCCCGGCGGAAGAGCACTCCGCTCAGAACAATACGAGCACTCGGAAATCTTGATTTTGCAGTAACTGCGAGGTCATAAATGTCACCCAAGAGGTGGTCAAATGACTGACATTTTTTTATGTTGTTTGACCCCACGTGTAAAATTACAGTTTTAGGGTTAACCACATTACATTTCCCGATTTGCCCCTTCATCTGCTCCACTCGTATTTATGAATTGGGATACTTTACAAAGCCGTTTATTACAATATTAAAGCAAAGCGTGATAAACACATTTTATACATGTTGTTAACATGATCATTTATGATGTGTATTTATAATTGGTTTGTTATGAATTTCCCCCAGGTTTCATTGTTTTGTGATTCAGTACGATTACTGAACAGCCTTATCGACAAAGTTCAAACGGGATAGAAGCTATTTCAGTGAATATAATTAACTAAAGTATGAATACTGGAATTAATTTTGAAGGTTCGTAGAATAAGGCACTACATTTCTAACGCTGTTACGCCTTGAAGCCGAATGAGTCACTAGCTCCCAACGAGAACTGGTGAAAAAGTGATTTGTAGAGAACGGACAATAAAAAGTGTTAGCAAGTAAGTGTTAGGAAATAGATTCGTTCAACATCACAGTGTGGACTTTGTGAAATACGTTTCTAAGAAGGTTGTGCTAGAACTTAATAAACTTGTGACGGAAAATAATTGAGACTTGGTGTACCGATAGTTTTAAACAGTTCCATAGAATCCATCTCACACCTACTCTACGACCGTACTATAACTGTGGCGACGACCTAACTGTGGCGACATACTGACCAAATAACTTCTGCCACCACCGTCGCCACCGTCACTACCGTCGCCACCGTCACTACCGTCGCCACCGTCACTACCGTCGCCACCGTTGCTGCTGTTTTCACCGTCGCTGCCGTCACCGTGAGAGCACGTTGTAGGCACGGCGCCCGCAGCGCGGAATAATGGCCAGTGCGGGAACAAAACTTGCTCAGCGATCGATATCTCATTCGGCTTATGAAAATCTAATCAAATGCGTCCTTCTGGCGCGGCGAAATTCAAACACGTGTGTGACGTATGCATATAAAAGCCCGGCCGGCGCGGAGGCAGCGTGGATTATGGCGTCTGCTCTGCATTCAGGCGGGCGCCTCGCCGATGGATCAATTTTGCCATCCGGCGCGCGCTCGCTGTGTCCACCGCCTGTTCCTATCGCTGTCTCCGCCGCCCTGGTCTTGGCCGTCAGTTCCCTCTTCTCCTGTCTTCACTTGAACCCTCCTACCTCTTAATTTCTTTCCCTTTCCTCCATTTTCCTCCTCTTCCGCCTCGTCTTTTGTCCCCAATGCCTTCTTTCTATCCCTTCTGTCTCTTTCCCTTTTTTATCTCTTCACCATCTCCCTTATTTTATTATTCTTCTACATTTGTTTTTCTCCTCTGTGGTTTCTCTCTCCATCTTTCTCATTTCGCGTTTTCACTTCACTTTCTTTTTCTCCGTCTTTGTTTTTCACATTTTACTTTCCCTTCCTCTCATTTCTCTATTTTTTAATCTTGTCTTTTGTCACCACCTTACAACTCATCCACTATTCCATTTCACATCCTTCCTATCCCTTTAGTGCTTCCCTCTCCGCTCTCTTTCTTTGTCTGTCATTTCTTGTTCACGTATCTGGCAATTACCTGTCCGCGCAGAATTCGGCGTCCAATCTCTGCCACTTCCTCGCATTTCCTTTCTTTCCACATTCTCTCTCGCCCCCGCCCTCGCGCTCACTTGTTCCCCTCCCCCGTCCCTTCCCCGCTCCGGAGGCGGCGTCACAATCCAGCGCCCTTCCGGACACCTGATCCCCGGCGCCATGTTTGCGCCGCAAATCCCGCGTTCCGATTCCCGGCCGTAACCGCCGCCGCTTCCGCGCCGCGCCCCGCCCCACCCCGCCCCGCCCCGCTCCGCCCCGCCCCGCCCCGCCCCGCCCCGCTCCGCCCCGCCCCGCCCCGCTCCGCCCCGCTCCGCCCCGCTCCGCCCCGTCCCACCTCCCGACTCCACTCCGCCATTTGCTTCTCGGAAGCACTCGATTTTGAACGTTTTTATGGAGAGCAATAGTCGCTCGTATTATACTTCAATGTTCACTATTATTTAATCGTGAATATTTCACTATAAAAATATATGTACGTAATACTAATATATGCACGTAATTAAAATATGCACAACCTGTCTAAAAGCAGCTAATTTCCAAAGCGACCTATCTTAAGGAGACACTTTTTCAGGAAAGGAAACGATTTACATACAAAACTCCTGAGTGAAAATAGTATTCAATGTTTTTTCGGATACAGGATGACTAAGCAACGTTTTTCTGCGTGATGAAGTGTTTTAAGGAAATATTTGTGTGTAAAACTAGAAAACAAACTTAAATAAAGATACTTCATTTTGGGGTTGGGCTTTTTAATTTTCTACTACACTAGACTTGGGTTTGTTTTTTCAGGACATATCTACACCATTCTATCAACTTCATTTTAGTTCACTTGCTTGTAATAATGTTTTTGAATATTCAAGTGAGACAACCGCAAAAAATTAAGTAAATTCGCCGTAAAATTCAACCGTTTTTCATTTGCGAAGTCAAGTAAATTAAATATACTTATTAATTATCCCCAAATAAAACTGCGCGTTAGGGAGTTTTAGAAAGCATCTGACAGAAACGCACAAATGTCTTCTCGTTAAGTAACACTTCTAAACTCTAATCAACAAGATGATTGAAGGCCATCAACTTCACTTGGTAGTCAGTGGTGTCTAGTGAGTCTTACTAACGTAGTCTTACTAACGTAGTCGTACTAACGAAGGGTTGCAGACGCTACACTACGTTTCTCTACGTGACAGACGTTACTTTAAATAACGTTACATTCCGTGAAGTTTTCTAACGACCATTAAAATACTTTAGAAACTGTGAGGTAAACATGCACGTCAGCTGGTTTGTCGAATACGACATCCGGAATTCTTCTCTACAGCTTTCTCTGCTGTCGGCTTTGAATCTTTTCTTCTCTAAAATTCTCTCCACCGTCATCTTTGAAGCGCTGCTCTCTCATCTTTTCTCTTCCCGTTCGGACGTCGTGAGGTGCCTCCGCACTTCTTCGTCGGTGTACTGTCGGTGTTTCGACGTGCAGGCTCGCCTCGCGTCGCGTCGTTCAGTTGTTTCAGTGCGGTGAATAGGAAAGCGCGAAATGAGACTAGCACCAATTTTTTGGTCCTTTGGTACATACGAAAACAAAATTTAAAGAAAAAAATGGAGCCGCTTATTAGAAAATAACTGGTTTAAAAAGTTCCTGTGTTTAACACGAAATAATATCCTGTACACATTTTCGAAAATATGAGTAGTTGTAATTTTAAGATCTGACTTTAACGAACATATTAACGAACATAAAAAATCACTCTCCTCAGTATTGTAATTATAGAAAGACGCTACAAAATGTGAACTTTTGTATTTCGAAAAATTAGGGATTTCAAGAAAAATTAAATCTACAGCATTCTCTTAACCATAGTCATCCGTTACGTCATTACGTCATCCAAGGGCAAAGTTTAGTGAAACAAATTTAGAGCCATTTTTGAGAAGATTTTTAATATATTGTTGAGGCATGTAAAGTAAAAATCAAACTATCGGTTTTACTCTGAGAGGGCCTTAAGTTCCTTTAAATTGAACGAGAAATTTTGCATAAAATCGGCTGGACTGTTGAGGTGCTAGCTTGACAACGGAGGGATATTTTGCCGTCAATCGATGTTTTAGTATCAAGAATCCACAAAACACGAATTCTGACTACACTGAACGATAGAGGAAGTCATTTACTTTTTATGGGAACAACATGTATCCACTTTCTGGTTACCAGTGTCCAACAATAAGAGTTTTGTGACGAGAAAGTGACTTCAATGTTCTTTTCCATTATACTTCATTCTTCCTCCCATTCTTTATGGCTGCGAAACTAAACTTGTTTGGTGCTGGAGTGAGCCGAAGGAGAGAGAGCCACAGACACATAGTAATCGAGAGCAAGGCAGAAGAGGAACTGCTGTCAGAAAGTGGATAGAAATTCAGTAAATGTTACAACTGTGGCGAGTCTATTTGTGATTGAGATATAATGAAGTAAATGCACAGTAAAATAATGTAGTAGTAAAATAATGTGAAGAAATGCCCCATAAGAGAAGGAAAAGGAATGAAGATAATTTCCTCCACTCCTTACTGTACCTGTCACACTCTCACATATCTTCCGTCTCCCCTTTTTTCCTTGCTCTACCTTCTTTCTCCCTGCTTTGTTCTCCCTTTGACTTTCGCCCTGAAGTCCCCTGCGTGGCTGATCACGTGACGCATCGCCATTAATGGGCGAAAACCCCGGCGCTAGATATTCTCGGAGTAATTTCGACGGCGTTTTGGGCGGCATTGTTCTGCAAGAATTAGGCAGATTACTAAGGACAAAAATAACTTCGAGTTGGGTTACGTTGTCGTTTGCAAGACCAGCCGATAATTCACAAATGCCTCCTGAGAGCGTGCGTTATTTTGACATCATTATTTCACGATGACTATTTGCATAATTTCTCTTTGAGTGTGCCGCGTACCCTCTTTGGTGAGGTTCACTAACCCACTACCAGCAATCAATTCTAAGTAACGAGGTATTTGAAGTCAATGGAAAGAACGTATGATATGTGCATTTTAAAGTATTGTTATTTAACGAATAAAATACATTTTAAATTGTGTTTTTATGTTTCTTTTCCAAATGCCTGTTTCTTCACAAACTTTTGCGATTAAATGTGATTTTTTATAAATTTACGACCAATATTGAAAGTAATTATGAATATTACAATAGTTCAAGTAAACCTCTATTGATTATAAACATGTTAAATTACGCTTTCATGGAGGTTAACCCGAAAAATCTGCAATCATTTTGAAATATACTGGAACATTCATTCGTAACATATGGAAATGTAGTAACAAAACCCTATGTTCAAAAATAATTCATGCGTCATTATTCCACATGTGCAGGAGTGTGCAATGACAAGCGAAATGTTCTTTCTAAATTCATTTTCCGTGCTGTTAGTTTGCATGTGGTGCTGCCTTTATGGTTGGAATACGTTGCCACTGACGCAACATTTATACGTGCTCGTGTTAACCGAGGTGAAATTACATTTCTGGAATAGAGTACGGAAAGTTGAGAGGAGCCTTGCAAATTAGGAATTGTCTGTTTGCGCCACAAGGAATAAAACAAAACAAATTGTACTCCTTCCGTAGTTCGCACCCGACGAACAAAATTTGATGAGAGAACTTTTCGTTTGAATGGCACTAGCTTCAAGGATTAACATGTTGGATTAAAACGATGGTATTTTGAATTTTAATCTCAGAAATGAATAGTGATATTCTTCCTTCGAATCTTCCTTTTAAAGAGTTTTGAGTGAACAATTTTACTTTATCTTTTATTACGTTGAACGTCTGACAAGAGAAGATTATTGCGGCTAACACGCACTAGAATGTTTTTCATTATGTTTTATATTAACCCTAGAGCGGGCGCGCTGGTGAATTCCGTTCACCACTCCGACATATTGTTACGTTTATCTCAGAAAAGATAACGAACGGCGTCGGATTGTTGCATTATCTTTCAATCACTTCCTGGAATTGCTCTCGGTGTTGTTTTTATCGTGCTCAAGCTATAAGCTTGCAGTTTTAGAAGAGAGAGTTGCTAACGTTGTGAAGTTGGTGAAGCAAATTCACCAGGCGCCCGGTCATGTAAGTCAAATTGTATAACTTTTAACTTTTTATAAATTTGTTTGATTTTATCTTTTAAACTGCAATATAGATTTTAACGTAACTATTGTGAATTTTAGGTCGGAATCTCTTAGTTGTGATGCTATTGCCAGGGTTTTGCAAGAAATATCGGACGAGGAAGATTTGGATGGTGCAACAGTCGATCTAGATTTTTCTGACGAAGAAGATGAAATAATTAACTACTCAGATATTGATCACGATAGTGAAACCGATCAAGAAGGGGAGTATGATTGTGATAATGATAATGATTTAACAGAGAGAGAGTTCATTTTTGGAAAAGATGGAGAAACCATGTGGTGCAATACGAGTTTTTTCAAAACTACTTCTAAAACTAAATCAAAAAACCTGGTCAAAATATTTCCTGGTCCGAAAGGTGCAGCGAAAAATGTCACTAGTGAGGTTGACGCGTTTCTGAACATCATAAATGACGACATCATAGATCAAGTCGTTCATTACACAAATATTTATATTCAAAGAAAACGGGATGAGGTGAATTACAGTCGAGAACGGGATGGGAAACTTACAAGTCGTAGTGAAATTATTGCTTTGATTGGTGTTTTATTTTTGATTGGCGTAAAAGGTGGTCAGCACACTAATGTGTGCGAATTGTGGACTACTGATGGGACGGGAATAATGGCTGTAAGAAGCTGTATGTCATCTAAAAGATTTTTATTTTTACTGAGGTGCGTGCGATTTGATGATAAACACACACGATCCGACAGGCAAAGAGTTGATCGATTAGCCGCAGTTCGCATTCTTTTGGAAACATTTGTGACAAACTGCAAGAGCAGCTACACTCAAAGTGAATTTCTTACAATAGATGAGAAGTTAGTGCCCTTCAGAGGGCGCTGTAGTTTCATCCAATACATTCCAAAAAAACCCAGCAAAATATGGGCTGAAATTATATGCACTGAATGACGCCAAAACATTTTTCACCTCTTCCCTTGAGCTCTACTGCGGTAAACAACCGTCAGGTCCGTATGAAGTTTCCAACAAGCCATTCGATATTGTAAAAAAGTTACTTCAGCACGTAAAAGGGAAAAATCGAAATCTAACAGTAGACAATTGGTATACGTCATATGAACTAGTTCTGAGCCTTTTGGAAGATAAAATTACTACCATAGGCACATGT
This sequence comes from Acheta domesticus, assembly GCA_031308135.1. Classification (NCBI taxonomy): domain Eukaryota; kingdom Metazoa; phylum Arthropoda; class Insecta; order Orthoptera; family Gryllidae; genus Acheta; species Acheta domesticus. Next base: position 163,342,747 of record JAHLJT010009436.1, read on the forward strand.
AGAAAAAACATGAAAGAAATTCCCAAAGAATTCCTACCTCAAAAGATCAGAGCTGTAGGATCTACATTGTTTGGCTTCCAGTTCAACATTATGCTAATATCACATGTCCCGAAGAAAAATAAAGCAGTGTTGCTCATATCTTCAATGCATGATGAAGCTTTGGTAGACAGCAACAGTAAGACGCCACACGTAATTCTAGACTACAATATGACAAAAGGAGGTGTCGATACATCAGATCAGATGGAAGCAAAGTATTCAGTGGCTCGTAAATGCAACAGATGGACTATGTGTCTTTTTTATACATTACTGAATGTTGGAGGTATAAATGCTCAAGTCATTTACAACGCAAATCCAGCAAATCCGTTGATAAAGAGGCGTGTTTTCCTGAAAAACCTCTCATTTCAATTAATGAAGGCTTGGATAGTCGAACGTTCTAAAATAAAAACTTTACCTTCAGACATAAGTCAATTTTTGAAAAAATATCAGACAGAAGGTACAGAAGTGGAACTGAGGACAACACCTGCAAAGAGAGGTCGCTGTATCCAATGTACAAGAAAAGAAAACCAAGTAACAACAATGAAGTGTGATATATGCTGCAACTTTGTATGTAAAAAGCACTCCAAAAACTGTATAGTGTGTGAATTGTGAAAATTTGGATGCAAGCAAATCCAAAGAGGAATACTAATTATTAGAGACACAGCTGGTACACTAGATCATTTACGTTTAGCAATAGAAACTTAATTCATTCTTCCATTTACTTCAGTAATTGTATGTTTGAAAAGTGTCAAAAAATAAATTCATGAACATTTTATTCATCTTCCTTTTGCAAAGTTCAAAAATTCGTAATGGTGAACGAAGTTCATCACGCGCCCGTTACCGTAACTGAAATAGGCGCGCCCGCTCTAGGGTTAATATTTTGCAGCATTTATACGAAACTGAGAAACTGTAATTGATAACTCAATTGTTTGGTCATCATCTGAAAAAGTTTGGCTAAACCGGGAGGAAATAAAGAATGTTATTCCTACAATAATTGTTGGTAGTATGCACAGTTCATTAAAGTAGAAGTATATTTTATTAATCGGTGAACATGAACATTACGCTAAAGAAATCCCATTCAAATCTTCAATGTGTATTTCAATGGCATATTTGACGTGAAAACCAGATGTCAGTAAAACATATCTTCATCATGCTGTTTTTAATAATTGTGTGAACCTAGAGTTAATTTCAACCGGCATGAACGTATAACCACAGATTTTTCTTCAAGGAGAGGACTTAAACGTAAGTATGTGTTTGAGAGAAACTAAAAATGTATTGAAGTTTTGGGAAATACTAAATCGAAACTTCTGTTTTGGTGGGGAGCTAAAATAGAACTGATATTTTGATTTGACTTATTAGTCCAAAAACAATAAAAAATGTATGTGATGTATGGGGAGAAGATCATCTGCGCACGTCTTCTTGAGCCCAAAAGCCCTTCTCAGCATTATAACTCTCGTACCATACCTGGGGTCTTTTTGGACCCCATCATCATTAATGTTTTAATATTTTCCTGAATATTTGCAGGATAATTTCAGTCTTCTAGATATGTCTTCGTGCACATATTAAGCAGGTACCAGACCATTTTCACATATTTTCGAAATTTTATTAGTTATTAATTGTTTCTCGTTACATGACACTGGTTTGACCTAAGGTATAGCCTGGTATTTTCTTATTATCATTTGAAATGTCTTGCCATGACCATCAAATAATGTCTGTTACAGTCAGTATTCCATTTATCTCGAAATAACGTATGTATACTTACATAAAAACAATTTTTTTGTACTCGGTGTATTGCCGTACACATTCGTGATTACCACTTCCAATTGTCAGTAAAGCTTAGGGCCCAAAAAGACCCCAGGTACAATACTTGGTTGTAAATTACAGATATGGTACGAGGGTTAACTATAAAAAGTTGAAAGATGAATATAAGTTTAAAAAATAAACTTATTTTAAACGGTAAACGAACTGCAGATTTGATTTTTCTGCATTGCCAACAAAATAGTAATTTTACTCCACCACTTCAAGCAAAAAGAGAGCTCAACATCTGTTGTTTTGCGGGGACTAAGACGGAAGCGAAATTTTCGACCTTGCCTTATCGATTAGCGTGCCTCACGTGTCGTCCATGGCAATCGCCATCGCCGAGGAAAATGTCGTTCTCTACTCTCATGACCTGTGCCCCGGTTGAGGGCAGGAGCTGGGGCGGACGGAGTGGTCGGTCCACAGACCGCGCGCGGCGTCAGGTTACTCGGATTGCCACATTATCACTTTGTGGGAGCTCCGTCGCGTCGGCGACAAGAGACGGAGCCACACGGCGCCTGTTTGGACGCACCGTCCAGTGGTGCAAATTCACGTCTGCGCCGGGTGGAAGGATTGATTTCGAAAAGGTCGATGCGGTTATACATTTGTCGAAATTGTAACTTCAAGTACGTGTTGTGTAGAAATGCTTATAAAACCTGCATTTCTAACTTTTTTGTTAATAATATTTTATTGGTGGAATGGTGACAAATATATGTATATATATATATATTTGTATATTTTATATATAAATATATTTGTATATTTTATATATAAATATATTTGTATATTATATATATATATATATATTTGTATATATATGTACATAAACACACGAGGAGCGATAGTGCGCTCGTGCAAACTGTTCAAAGGGTTGGTTGACTCGGTAGCTCAGTGGTCAGAGCAGGTGGGCGTAAACCAGAAGGCCCGATTTCGAATTCCGGTCGGGACGACCAATTCTTTGAACAAATTTAATTAATACATTTAATTAATTTTCACATAATTTAATAAGTACAGTACAGGTACCTGAATGAGCAAATGCTTGTGCTCGGATGCAATATTATTGAGGTTGTAACGAAAACAACTAAAATATGATACAAAACAACACAATTTATAAAAAAATTAAAGTTTTGTAAAATAATATCTTACCATACACAAAGGAAATGATATAAACGTGTGTTGTTACAAAGAAAAACAAACAAGCCAAACTATGTTATGATAATACAAATTTAAGAAAGTAATTATGAAACGATGGACATCTTTATTTTTATTAATTGTGGTAAATAAAAATTTAATTGTTTTCATTGCTGTCAATGCTTTTAACTTCTCGAATCCCATGTTGTTTAGTGTATGAACTTCAGGTCTATGTGCACTTACTATATGCAGTGAGTTATATGGTCTTCAAAAATATTAGATTTGCAGTTAGGCTGGCTTAGTTCTAAAATAATTTGTTTGTTGTACAGTTACATTTCTTTTTAACTGCTAGTTCTTTACGAAAAGAATTAGGTGAAAGGATTTGATACAGGTGTTTATTATATTCTGAGTATCCCATATTCAGGGCAACCCATCAGTTTTAAATGTTTCTTGTTCAGTCTACTACAGAAGCGTTAGGCTTTCATTCTTCCAATATCTCATTTACAACGTAATTGAATCGAAAATATCATTTTAGTTGCAAATGAATTAAGTTACTTTGAAATTTAACCATAAAATATAACCCTCGCCTTAATGAGGGGAAAAATTTGAAAAATGAGAAATTTTAATACAGTCGATATACAGTGTTGTCGTGTGTCATATTACGCAGTAACCTAACTCATGTAACATCCATCGACCCTTAACCTTCCCCGGCAGACTACCTTGTTAGCCCATTGCCCACACAAAGCGCGGACCGTTCGCCCTGCAAGGTAATTAGGAAGGCTGGTTAAATATTTAAAAAAAACTACACTCTGTTTAAAAATCTCTTGTTTCTTCGGCGTTTGATAGTCCGGTGGAAATTAGGATGTTTGAACTGCGCGTGACTTGTTTGCTTTGTCTGTCTCTTTGAACATCGGCCAGCTGGCGGTACAAAGACTGTGAATCCGTCATAGGATACGACTGAAAGTCCTCTGAATCAGGTGGAAAAGCTAACGATTGTGTGACAGACTTGGACGCTCTGACCGCGTTATTTGTTTAAATATATCCTCTCATCGGATGTAAAGGAGGATATATGTTTTGGTAGCTTGAAACCACTCAACATGATGACATTTTTTAATGAAGTTTGTCAGTTTTCTGGAAATATTTTCAAACACGTATATAAACCTGATATTTATAAAGAATTTCAGGTCTGGATAGAGGTTTATATTTTTTTACTTTCTTGAAAATAACCAAACATCTCATGAAAAGGTTTTCCTCTGTATTGATGTAATTAGGTGATTATTAATGGCCATAAACACGTATAAAGTGGCATTTTTAGATGTGGGCATGCTTCTAAAGCAGGGAACCCATTAGGATTTCCCGGTACGGCACGACGCCGCTCGGCGCGGCTTGACAATGCACGGGGAGCCAGCGTTGCCAGACGTACCAGGATCCTGGTATTTTTGCAACGATTTTAAAGAAGATACCATGCACCAGGATGAAAACATTCTGGAACGTTTAAATACCAGGATTTCAAGTCTACGGTGATTGATGATGTACGATTTAAAATTCCTATAATATTTTGTATTCAATAACTTAAAACGAATACATTACAAATAACTCTTACATTAGTGAAATCACTGCCGTGCAAACATTTAAGGTGTCATAGAATGGTCTTTTTCGAAATCATGCCATATTAGAAAAGTGTAGAACGAGTCTTCTATTTAGTTTATCGATATAAAAAGAATCGATATCGGTTCAATGAACGTTCAATGAACTTCCTATGCATGTTAAAACATAGGCAATGGTTATAATATGAACAATTTCGAAATTTAAATCAAATGACATTGGTGACAGGAACTTCAGTGATAGTAACAGGATTTTCGAAGATTGATACTGTGATATACATTTGCTCGTCTGGCAACGCTGCAGGGAGCCACTTGTTTCAGTAGCTTTAGAGTGTTTGATCCTTTCGATAGAGGAATGGATGACATTAGCTGCGGAGGAAGAAGAGCTGGAGGAAGGAGGACAATGTACTCAGCGGAAACAAAAACGCTGTGAAAAATATTAGTTTGAAACCATCAGGATCTTTTCCAGAACCAATACAAAATCCATTTAATTTGGCTCAACTTCAGGCCCTACAATTTTTAAAGAATTAAAAAAAAATTACGAGATACTTTATTAAAAGCTCTTATTTCAACACTTTCTCAACGTTTCTCCCAAACTTTTCTTCAATTTGATGGAATATTTACTGGTCAGATCACTTTTAAACATCGTAAAAGTCCGATTTTCTTAAAACAACGAGCATTTTCAAAATTAGCGAACGTTTAACTATGTCTAGTGTAAGAGTAGGGTAAAATATTCATGATCTAATGTAGGACCACCCCCAAATGACTAATTATACGATTATTACAATATTCCCCACCGAATAAGCATCACATTTAACGTACGACATTTGCTTGTATATATCAATTATTTTGTGCCTATGTACTCGTACTGTAATGAATTTTCTCGGCTGAATATTGGAATAAACTGCGCGTATTAATGTAACTTTTTTTTATTTCTCCTCTGATAATCATCATCAATCATTCAGACAGGCTTGATTTCCGAGGGAACATGATGAAACGGCGTTCCGGTACCTCATCACATAGTACTTCACATAGTAACAGTGGTAGCATTGGCTTTAATTTTTATTAAGATTGATTATTAATTATTAAATTTTATTAAATATATAACTATTTGTTTTAAGTAATAATTAATTTGAGACGGTTTCCGGGACCTAATATTGTATAAATCAAGCACTGCATTCTGTATTTGTGACTGCATTGGGAATAGTGAGGAAGGAAGAGAGTGGTGAGAGACACCCGATTACAAGCTTGCAAGCCCGAGGCAGCTGATAATCCCTGGAACAGCACATCAGCACCTCCCAAGGCCACTCCCCGCACCGTCCTGGCCGACCGCCTTTCCCGGATTAACCCCTCAACCGACACTAAACGGTATAGGCCACCCTACTCAATGTTTACTTTGCTTTACTGGAACATGTTTTGACAATACTGACCGCTGAACGTTACGCAAATTTGGTTAATCAGTTCATCTATTGTGATTCATTTCATCGTTAAGAAGTGTGAAGTTCTGTTAATTTGAAGGGGATTTGGAGTGCGGCTTTGAGCCACTTGCGTAAGTGTTTTTAATTTGAAGCATTTGCATTCTGTACATTTAAACCATTTGTAGTGTATAAACTCAGGTAAATGTTTTGAAATATTAATACACTGGTTAATACATAATATAGTTTTTTTCGTTATTTAAGGTCGCATCAACTGCTAGGTCATTAGCGACCACTATTGGATGTAAAGTAATGGTATGAGAATGAAACGAAATGGGGATAAGGGGTGAAAGGACGAACACATACAACCATGCCCAAGGCAGCACTCGAACCCGCGACTTCGTGGTCCAAGATCACTACGGTACTACTGCTTTAGCGATCTCGGCCACGGTGCCGATCTAATATCGGTTTTGTTTCGTTAGGGAAATGGAGTTTGCGATAAGCAGAGATCGAACTGAGGAGTGGACTACACCGAAACTAAATGAACAATAGTTAGTAATAGAGGTGAAAAATATACAGTCAAACCTGGATAAGCGAGAGTTCAAGGGAGCACAATCTCATTCTCGCTTATAGAGGTTTCTCACTAACCCGAGTTTCTCGCTAATGCAGGTACATGGGTAGCGTTTCTCTCTTATATGGGTACGCAGCAATAACAAGTCACAGCAAGTACGAATGTAGTAAATATTTATTATGATAAAATTATGTGCATGACATGCACAACATATATTATGTACATAAGTATATATTTTTAAATGCTTACGAAAACAAAACAAATTCATGTACTACTATGTAATTTTATTTTATTTAGAACTTATTTGCACTCAAAAAAATCCGTCAATTTCGTTTGGGTTTCTGTTTTTGTATTTTGAATGTTTTTCTCTAACTCATAAATTTTGTCAAATATTGCTTGATCAACAACCGCCGCGTATTCAAAGTACTGATGCACCGTCTCCAACGCATTCAAAGCTAGCTTCATTGGAATGATCTTTATTTCTGTTTCCGGAATCTGTGCCTCGTCTTCACTGTCATTTCCAGCAATACAGGTGTTCACACAATTCTTAACGATATCGTCGTCGGTTAGTTCTCCAGCGGTAGTTACGTCGTCGTCAATTTGAACGAAATCGTCGAAGCTCGGCATTAACATATTGGATTCGTGAGACACAAGCTTAGTCCATTCCTCGTTGCTAGGTCCAATTTCAGCATCATTTTCCTCTGGCAGGCCTTGTTCATCTGTACTTTTCCAAAACCCAGCTTTCTTGAAGCAGTTTTTGACAGTAACGTCACTGACTAAGTACCATGCTTTTCTAGCAAATTTCATAGCTAGAAGTACGTTAATGTCAGGGCTACTGTTTTCTTCCAGACTCGTAAGAATATATTTAACGACTTCTCTGCGATAAAAGCGTTTAAAAGTGTGAATGATTCCTTGATCTAATGGTTGGAGTTTACTAGTGGTGTTAGCAGGTAAAAACATTACTTTTACGTTTGCAAGTGTTGGTAAGTCCGTATGGGCAGCACAGTTGTCAATGAATAGCAGCATTTTTTTTCGGTTTATCTTCATTTGTTTGTCAACTTTTTTCAACGAATCTTTAAATAATATCTTGGTCATCCAAGCCTTTGTATTATTGGCATAATCAACGGGTAGAGTCTTGACACCTTTAAAACATCTAGGTCGCTTTGATTTCCCGATGATGAGAAGTGGGAGTTTGTCCGTACCACTCATGTTTACACACTGGAGAAGTGTAAGGCGTTCCTTGCTTTGTTTTCCTCCATGGCATTTTTCGCCTTTAAACGTAAATGTTTTATCCGGAAGGCACTTAAAAAACAAAGCAGTTTCATCCGCGTTGTAAATATCGTCTGGTTCATACCCTTCTAAAAGATTTGGCAGATCTTCAGTCCACTGGTTGCACACACCTTGGTCCACAGATTTACTTTCTCCAGCTGCTTTTTTGAAAGCTATGTCATGACGCCTTTTAAAACCCTCTAACCAGCCGTTGCTAGCAGAAAAGTTCTGGATTCCCAGTTTTGTAGCAAACTCTTTTGATTTTTCTTTCAACAAAGGTCCATCTATGGGGATATTCTTATCGAGAGTTTGTTTTATCCATTCCAAAAGGCACTTTTCGATATTGGGAAATTCAGAAACTCTAGTCCTCTTAATATTTCCATGTCCATCAGAGCACTCAGACTTTATAGAGTCTTTTGATTTAATAATTTTATAATAGGTGGATTCTGGTAAATTAAACTCCCTCTGAATTTCATTTCGCGATTTTCCGGATTCAAACGCATTCACTATTTTAAGTTTATCACTTAATGACAGTACTTTAATTTTCCGTTTTGACATGATGCAGAACAGAACTTTCCTTCGCAGTTGAAAACTATAAACTGAGTAAGTCTGACAAACAGGACGGTACACAGGCACACGTGTCCATTTGAAAAGAATGCGATAAAATAACAACAATAAAGTTATTTAGTTCCACGAAATAGAATAGGAACAATATTGACGAGAATACAAAAACAATGGTAGGAAGTTCCACGAAAGTTAAGAATGAGTCATAAAATAGCACATGTTAAATTTGTAAATAAAGCTCGACTGTCGCTTATAGAGGTATAGATAAGTAGCAGTCTCACTTACGGAGGTCTATGAGGGAAAAACGACTCTCTCTTACAGAGGTTTCTGTTTCTCGCTAATAGAGGTTTTGGGAGCTTAAAATGACGGGTCCTGGCTATTACTCTCACTTATAGAGTTTTCTCACTTATCCAGTTTTCACTTATCCAGGTTTGACTGTATTCTGAAATGATAATGTTTATGTTTTAAGTATTAAAATATTAATTAGGTTTGCGAAATAAAAAAAATTAAGACATAAAGAATCTCTAAATTATGTATTATCTTACGGGGTGTGTGAGACCCTAGTGTCCCATTTGTGACGAACTAGAGGTTTGCCGGTTGAGGGTTAATTCTCTCGGAAGCATTCTGGGCGGACCGTTCGACTGCCGAGCTGACCCGGCCCGGCCCGGCCCGGCCATTGACAGTGGTTGGGGGTCTAACTGAATAACGCGAAATATTTCGTCCGAAGCTGCAATGGGTGGGGTCTACCTGAATAACGAGAAAGATTTCGGCCGGGGCTGCGCCGGGCCACGCCGAGCCGTTCTAATGGGTTTTCCCATTCAGAAATTCTTTGTACAGTTATTAGTAGACATGTAAAATGAATAAATATTTGGTTCCTGATCTTTGAATGGCATGAATGTGATTGAATCTCGTCGTATATCTTAGCACGCTCAAGTTTTTAAGACTTGACGAACTAGAGGTTTGCCGGTTGAGGGTTAATTCTCTCGGAAGCATTCTGGGCGGACCGTTCGACTGCCGAGCTGACCCGGCCCGGCCCGGCCCGGCCGGTTTACGTCATTTTGATTCATTTGTAGAAGTATATACACATTTGCGTCTTTGGAATAATTAAAACAATTTACCTTCATTCATACTATACAGTGTTTGAGTGGCTAAATTTTTATCAGGCTTTACTGCGACGTAATTCGAAAAACTAAATTACGGTTCGTTTACTTTTACATAAACCAATTTATTTTTTACTGTTGGCATATTTCCAATACGTAACTGTATAACATTCACGACATGGGTAAACAAGAGATCTCTAAATGTTGACGCAGTGTTGAAATTTGGAAATGGTGATGGGTCGTTGACAGAATCAATCGTGTGTCAACATATCTCATTAGAAAATAAGTTTTGGCAACAATGCGACATTTCATTGCTTGCATTGGACGTTGACATGATCTTCATAGCTTATTGCCGTGTCTGGGTCTAGCACGAACTGCCAGGCTCGTTACGGACTCATGACCCGAGAGCCAACAAATGAAATTGGGCATTTTGGAGTGATTGATCGTCTATGAAGAATGAATATTCATTATTTATTATGTCACAAGCATTGCTTCATCTGAATCATTGACATTTAACGTTCAGAACAGGGCAATTACGTTCTGTTTCCAGCGAAAACATAAAATTATGCTCGATATATCATATTCTCCTGTTTAATCAATGGAAAATACGAAACTGTTTAATACGATAAAAATGTGTCCGGTTGCTATATTTCCAACTAAATGATTTATTCTTTAACCTCTATGTTAGCTTTATGATGATTTATTTTCGTACTATGAAAATGGTGCTGAATATTTTGTATTATAGTTTCTATTTTCTTGTTTACTGAAGTAAGATAAATTTGTGTAGTATTAAAAAATGAACATATTTTGCACACAGATCTTAAACATTTTCATTTTTGAAAAATAATTTACAATTAAAATACTAGTAAATGCTTATTTGTAATTACTGAATTCCTGACTGTGTCGCGGGAAAAATACAGATACATTTCCTGGCACTTTATATCCTTTTACATTACTTTGAGAAAAATCCTTCAAATATTGCGTAATCCAACACTATTGTAGAACATGGTTTAGACACCTGAGAAATCGTAATAAAAATATGTTAACATTACTTTCGAAATTCTGCGCTCTGGTTCTCCATTATCATTATTAGGTCACACGCGAGGTATTAGTAGAAGAGTTTGATGTGAAAGTCCCACTTGCACGAATTGGGATAGCAGGCAACCTGACATTTCACGAAGCATTAAACGCCAACGACAGAAGAAAAGAAAACTTTTAACGAAATGGCTGTCAGGAAATTGCAGGCCACTCGTGGCCTCTTTCGGCGCCGTCGTCCTGCCGAACGCACGCGCCCCAAAATGTTCTGAATGCCATTCCGGTCCACGGTCTGCCGCGCCCGGCGGGTGGGGGTGGGGGGACGGAGTGAGGAGGGGGTGGGTGGGGGCACGGCCTGGACGCTTCACGTGTTGTATCGACTCCTCGCCCGACGGCGGAGATGGAGATGGTGGTGGTGGTGGTGGTGGTGGTGGTGGCGGTGGTGATAGTTGTGATGGTTGTAATGGCGGTGATGGGTGATGTTGACGGCGGTGGTGACGGCGGCGGCGGTTGTGGTGGTGGTGGTGATGGCGGTGATGATGGTGATGAGTGTGATGGTGCTGGCGATGGTGACAGCGGCGGCGGCGGCGGTGGTGGTGGTAGTGGTGATGGCGGTGACGGTAGTGGTGGCGGCGGCGGTGATGGTTCTGGTGATGGTGGTGGTAGTGATGGCGGTGATGGCGATGGTGACGGTGGCGGTGACGGTGGTGGTGGTGACGGCGGTGGTGGTGGTGGTGACGGTGGCACTGGTGATGGTGGTGGTGGTGGTGGTGGTGGTGGTCGAGAGGAAACAGGGAGTGGAGGAGGGGCAGGAGGAAGGGAAGTAACGAAGTCTACGCGGAAAAGAACCGCCCTCACCCGAACTCGACTTTTCTCCTCCGGATACAGGCAGTTCCAGGACAAAGGCAGCGGCACATGAGCTCTATGCAGTCATCACAACTCTAGTACTAAGAATTAGATATATCCTAGTAGAAGTTAACCCACTAAAAGTTATCCTAGAAGGAGTTAACAATGTCCCAATCTATGCCTAAGCGCTCTATGAATCCAATGATTAAATTTGCATTTGGTAAGCCGAAACTGAGAGCATTATTTGCAGACGCCCCGGGCGCCCTCAGTAGAAACGACCTCTGCCTCAGATGATATGTATTTCTTGTCCTCCCTGAGATCAGAATGGAGCCAGCAATACCGCTATCTCTGCGGCTACTTTGGTCGGAAGCTCCTAGGGTTCGAGTCCTTTCAAAATTCAACCGCTGTCGGGATGAACAGTCTTGCTGCCGGATGCCTTGATAGTTAGGTTCCCGTGTTATTTTTCGATGAGGCGGGTGCTGGAGTAATACACTAACAAATGGACTCGGACCGCGCGCGATCTTTCTCTCCTTTTCCTTGCCTTATCCTGTGCCCTTACACACTTACATGGTCACTCACAGTTGCGTTATTCACTGCCACACATGTCGAAAGACCCGCTGGAAGCTTAGAGTTCGTCCCGGCTGCGATGGTGGCCCGCTAGGGTAGATACCTGGAGAGATGGTGTCCTGCTAGAGTAGATACCCAGCGTGCCTAGGTGTAAGGCGACGTCAGATCTCGCTATTATACGGGAGAAGAACACCGCACACTCCACTAATAAAACATTCACTATACTAACGGAACTAATGATCGTAGAAGTTTACGTTATGGCTGTTGAAGCCAGTGGAATCAATCCATCTGGAAGGTTGCATGTAAGGGGTACCTCTCATGCACCTCCCCGAACCTCTTTGTCGGCAATCCTCAAAATCGGCAGTTGGCTGAGTGAATACGGCAAAGGGAAGGACGTCTTCAGACCCGACGGATGAGAGGCCGAACGAGCAGACAAGCGAGAGCGGAGGATCGTGCGAGCGAGGCAGTGCTAAGGTGGGTGGGTGGTGGGTGGGCGGACGGACGGACAAGTTGGCGGGCAGGAGAGCAAGCAGCCGACAGCACCGGAGCGCAGTGGACGGGAGCGGGGGGAGGGTGCGGAGGGAGAGGAACGAGTGGTGCGACGAGCCGAATAGACCGGGCTCGTAAAAACTCCCAGAGTTCGGTCCCCGTCGCCGCCGCCGCCGGTTTCTTGGGTGCAGCTTTCTGCATTAACTGAGCCGCGTAGGTTTTATGGAGTCTTCAAACTGCCTCCACTTTCTCCGTCGCTCTCTAGACTTTTCCAAATCCTGCAATTTGATTTTCATTCCCAATTGGTCGTGTTTTTTTCAGTGTTTTATTTCCAAGTATCATCTTGTACGTAACGTTTTAGTTCTGTCTTCAGTTTTTGCATGTCTTTTTCGCCTAGCTAAAGAGAATGGACGTAATATAATATTGAATCTGAGTAGTTTTAATTACCTTTGGTATTATAAAACAAATTTATTTTATTTCCATTTTGAAGGATTGTATTTCAAACTCTCTCAAACAAAAGTAATGTTTAAATTGAACGTTGTATTGGATAGCAGGCTTAATAAAATTTAGTGATACAATTTGATGGATCATCATTATTTTATTTTCTTCAATTGAAATTCATTTGATTCCTGTGTTTCATCGACATTTCTAAAGTGTTGGATTCTTTCCTGTAAAGTTTGCACTCGCAATATTTATCATATATCTATTTATGTTTTTCTCAAGTAAAGGAGCATACTTAAAAAAAGCTGAATGAATAGGATAATATCAGGAAGAGAGTTGGATATTACAATAAAATGAATTAGAATTAGTAAAATCAAGCGTTGTCGATAGTGTTTAATTGTCTTATCAGATACGTATCAAATTCGGATCTCAAAGCCAAAATTACGCTTTACAACACATCGCTTTAATTCGCTTTCTTACAATGTTTGTTTCTCCTACATTTGACGCGTGGATTCTAAATAGGTATCTTACAACGATAGCCAGCATGAGTCATTCTTTAGACAGATAATTAGCGATAAGACGTCTTCCGAGACCAATATTTCGTGTCAACCAGCAAAGAAAGAAACCACAGTCCCCGCTCCCCCACCCCGACTCCCTCATCATCTCGCCCTCCTTCCTTCGCCCTGCTCCGCCGCCTATCGCCTTTTAAAAAACTTGGCGTCGTGCAGTTAATTGAATTCGATTTTCTGTATCGTCAGGCGCCCCCCCCCCGCGGTCGGGCGTTATTAATCTTGGCGAGTCAACAGCACGCGGCGTGGCGTCCCGGAGCCACCGCAGGTAGGCCGCGCGTGTCGCCCTGGATTGCGGAATCCTGTCCCCGACTATGGTCTCCCGCGTCCCCCCTGCACAGTTCTTTTTATTGTATTATAATTTTATTTTCAGTTGACATTACATTGTTCAGTTTACAATTTAACTGTGCAAATGCTTAATGGACTTAATCTACCTTATAGTAACTTTAACTTAAAACTATACACACTTCAATTCTATAAAAATAATATAAAAAAATAAAGTGAGAGAGGAAGCAGGAAGCACCTCAGGTAAGTATTTATTACAGGTTTGCGAACATTTTATAGAATGAATGAAGGGGATATGTTATTAATTCTCGTTTGATACTTGAGGGTTTTGCCCAGTTTATAGAAGGATGATGCTTGAATTTAGGGAAGGTTTGTGTAAAAATTGTGTGCGAGATAGGCTATCTGTTTTTTTATTGTGTTCATATTTAAATCATTATGCAGTTGATTGTTACTTATGAACCATGGTGCTTTAGTAATTAGTCTTAAAAATTTATTTTGGATCAGTTGCATTTTATTTAGGTTGGTATTGGCGGCATTGGTCCAGATGGGACAAGCATATAATAGTGTGCCGACCCGCACAGTGTTCAGCTGTTGAACAGGAAAATGATTGGGCAGATTTTACCTACTCGTATGTGCTTGGGTAGGGTTACAAGTGGATCTGGAGAGTGTGAATATCAGTATGTAAAATAAAATGGAGATACTGGAAGTCCCATGAGTGTCAGACTGTTCAAAATACATATTTTGACTTGTGGAGCTCTAGGTCTTATCTTTAATATAACTCCTTTCTTTTTTATTATTTGTAGTATTCTTCAATAAAATGAATTGTGTTGAATTGTGACACATTCTTTACATTGTACTAATCATATATATTATTTTCGTTAAAACCGTGAATTTGTTGTCCCTCCTACTCGGCTCATAGTGAACGGATTTTAACAAATGAGGTACCAAAAAAAAGATAAAAAAATCAGGAATGGAGGTCACTAAATATTGCAAATCACGAAGCTTTTCGTTATTAATAAAATGCTAGGAAACTTTTGTTGTTAGAACTTTGCGGCTTGGATAGTTAGCGTGCCCTCCGCGCGCTGCCTGTCAAGATGGCGGTTATGCGCACACCATCCGCCACAGGAGAACTCACGTGGTTGTCGCATGTGAATCGAAGCGGCGGGAAGCGGAAATCTGTCGTGCGTTCCGTTAAGACAAACATGTGTGCGAATATTTATCAATTGTGTTGTAAGTGTTCAATGTAAGGTTTCCCTTCAGTGCGATGTAATCGCACGGGTTCAGCTAGTTATATAAAATTCAGAATGTCGCAGAAATAAGGTTACTAACTTCCGGGGTATGTAGAGTGGTCAGTGACGGTAACTTTTAGACGTTGCCAATTTTGTGGGGACGGAGTAGCACATCTGACATGTACTCCTGATCGTTACGCAACTTGCCATGTACTGTTGTTCGGCAGGTACACATCTGAGCACGTGACCCAGCTTTAGCCGTTCAATGTACAACAATAACTGTATACGGATATTTTGAAACAGTTTACTATCGTTTGTCATGTAACTTCAAGTAAGTTTACAAACGCTGGGAAGTGTCTCCGCTTTTCGCCCTCTCAGAAACGCTGAGCGTCAGACCAGGCTCGCTGCGCGGTTGTTTATCTGTTGGGATCTGCTAACTGCTTCTGTTGCTGCTGTATTTCCGCTTCGCGACTGCGAATATCAACACGGCGTGAAATATAATATGCAGATTGTTAACGCGCTTAGAATGAAAATGCCGGCTCATAAGGTGGTTGGCGCAGAGCTTCGCGAGCACAAACGGTAGGCGTTTCTGGAAAAAAAAAAAACGAAGGTAAAATCGATCAACTAATAAAAAGGCGATGTTATTAAGTTAAGTACACTACAAGTAAGGAAATAATGGAAAATAGGGTTCATTTATTTTCTTTTGTGCCAAGTAACATAAGAACATAGTATGTAACATAGTATTCAGTAATGAATTTAAAGGGCAATGAACTTGCAGATATAAAATAATACTCTTAGATATATTACAAGTAATTTTTAAAATACAAATTTTACTAGAGACATTTGTTAGTTCTTTGAAAAGGAAATTCGGATATGTTCGATAAGCCTGTACCATTTACATACAGTATTTGCCGTAGCTATTCTATAAGATGATACTGTGAAATAAAAATGTGTAAATAATCGTGAGTTAGGCGTGTACTTTTTTAAAGAATTCTAGTTTCATATATCATGTGTAATCAGAGTACATGATATTCCTAATTTATTTTTAATTCTTGTTCATGCTATTTAAAATGAGTAGAGAGACTTAACACAATCACTTATCGATTTTATAAAATATTTAGTATAATATTTTATTTAGATATGTGTTTAGTTCTTGAAATTGTGTGTTGACAAGACAAAAAAAACAACGAAATTGCGAAATTCTACGATCCTTTTGACATTTACGTCAGATTGTCTCGTTTCGCATATTCTTTTCGAGTAGCAGTGAATCTGCAGAGTTTCTCAAGTGCGTTTCCTGTTCCTTAGAGCTGCTTTCTTGTCATTTTCTCTCCAGCTATCTTCCACCCCCATCTTTACTATCACCTCCACTTTTATCTCAATTACCATCGAATCCACCAATACCTATATCGTTCATTACGACTCTTCAACTCGCACCTTTTACACCCTCTTACTTCTTTCTTTCATTCTCATCCTTTCCAGCGCCCTCTCGGCTTCATCGACCCCCACTGATTCCAACGTCTCTTGTCGAGTCCTCAGAGCCCAAATCCGCCATCGACTCAACCGCTGATCATCGTCTTCATTGCTCCGTTCACCACCATTGCTCCGTCCTCCATCGTCCCATCGATCTCCACCTTCCCGTCCGCCTCCGCCTCTTTCGCTCAGTATTGCTTTCAATGCCCCGTCCTCTTCCATTGTCCCATCTCCCGCCATAGTCCGGTCTACCTCCATCATCCCTTCCGCCTTCATTGTCCCGTCGATCTCCATCGTGCCGTCCGCCTCCGCCTCTTTCGCTTAGTTTTGCTTTCAATGCCCCGTCCTCCTCCATCGTCCCGTCCGCCTCCATAGTCCGGTCTATCTCCATCGTCCCGTCCGCCTCCATAGCCCGGTCTATCTCCATCGTCCCGTCTCCCTCCATCGTCCCGTCCCCCCCATCGTCCCGTCCCCCCCATCGTCCCGTCCCCCTCCATCGTCCCGTCCCCCTCCATCGTCCCGTTCCCCTCCATCGTCCCGTCCCCCTCCATCGTCCCGTCGATCTCCCTCGTCCCGTCCGCCTCCGCCTCTTTCGCTCAATTTTGCTTTCAATGCCCCGTCCTCCTCCATCGTCCCGTCTCCCTCCAGAATCCGGTCTACCTCCATCGTCCCGTCGATCTTCATCGTTCCGTCCACCTCCGCCTCTTTCGCTCAGTTTGCTTTCTTTCAATGCCCCGTCCTCCTCTATCGTCCCGTCCCCTTCCATCGTCCCGTCCCCCTCCATCGTCCCGTCCCCCTCCATCGTCCCGTCCCCCTCCATCGTCCCGTCCCCCTCCATCGTCCTGTCCCCCTCCATCGTCCCGTCCCCCCTCCATCGTCCCGTCGATCTCCCTCGTTCCGTCCACCTCCGCCTCTTTCGCTCAGTTTGCTTTCTTTCAATGCCCCGTCCTCCTCTATCGTCCCGTCCACCTCCGTAGTCCCATCCGCCTTCATCGTCCCGCCCGCCTCCATCGTCTCGTCCGCCACCATTGACCCATTCGCTTCTATCGTACGGTCCGCTTCAATTGCCCCGGCCTCGTCCATCGTCCCACCCACCTCTTCCTCCACCTTCTCTGTCGCGCCGACCGCCTCCAACACACGCGTTTGCCTCCATCGCCCTGGCTGCTCTTGTTGCCCGCACAGAGAGCTTTGCTCTTCCGCGGCGGGCTAACATCTCAAGGCGCAGCGCGCAAACGACGAAACAACGCAAATGCGGGGAATGCGACGCACAATGGCCCGGGCTAATACGTAATTAATTACATTTCGCGGAGTAGATCGCGAAATATTAGCGGGCGCTCGCTCGCTCGCGGGCGCGCCCTGGGTTATTGTGAGGCCTCCGGCGCGGCCGGTGGGAGCGGGTGGCGAAACAGGAGGCGGGGCGGGGCGGGGCGCGGTGGAACTGTGGGGGCGGGGCGGAGGAGCGGGGCGAAATGGGGGCGTGGCGGGCGGGACTGTGGGGGCGGGGCGGAACTGTGGGGGCGGGGCGGAACTGTGGGGGCGGGGCGGAACTGTGGGGGCGGGGCGGAACTGTGGGGGCGGGGCGGAACTGTGGGGGCGGGGCGGAACTGTGGGGGCGGGGCGGAACTGTGGGGGCGGGGCGGAACTGTGGGGGCGGGGCGGAACTGTGGGGGCGGGGCGGAACTGTAGGGGCGGGGCGGAGGGCGGGGCGGTTGCGGCCGCCGCATTGTTCTACGAATTACGTTCTGGGTCTTCTTCTCCTCGCCCGCTCCCGTCGCGGCCGCCGCTTTGCCGCGAGAAAGGAACGTGCGCCATCGGTTGCGTGGGTGGGGTGGCGCTGGTGTTTGAGCGGGCGTTGCTCAGACGGGGATGCAATTTTTGTTGATGATCCAAATTTGTTCATTCTTCCAACCGACTGAACGGGTGCTGTAATGGCAATTCAGGTTTGTAAATATCTGACGACTTTCTCTGTGAATTTTGTAATCTCTTGACATTTGCACATGACAGGGTCGTGTTGTTTGCGAACATATAGATATTGATTTAATAATTCGTCTTCGAAAATTAAACATATTCCACGTTCGCTGAGTGTATTCTTGAACATCAAATCAATGATATAATAATGCTGTACATTCATCAGACTATGAGGTCAGTAAATAACAACTTGTGTGGTTACTCTGTAGTTACAACCTACTCTTGTGCACGAGCAGGACTCGTCTTGTTTGCTTACTACATAACTGTTGAGGAAAGTAATGCGAGGTGCCAGGAGGCGTGAGTCGAGAATGCAAGAGTTGTTTATTGCCTGTGGTGGACGGTGACAGCTATGACGACGGCATACGGACGTCGTCGTCTACTTTGCAGTAAAATTTATCGAAGGAATTCCGTCTTCTGGCGTCCACGACGAAGGAGCTAAGAAAAAGCTCAAGGAACGAGAGGTAAGGCAACGTAAACGCGGCGAGGGGGGAGCGGCGAAAGAGAGGGGAGGGAGAGTGTAGGAGTGAGGAGGGAGGGGGAGGCAGCCCGCGAGCGTAGGGATGAGGGATGCGGGGAGCTCTGCAGCGGGAGTGGTGCGGGGCCTAGCAGGGCAGGGAGGCAAGAGAGAAGGCGCGGCGACCTCGTAAATTCAAAGTTTTGGGCGCAAGAGATCGCGTAGGTCGCTCCTTCTAGACCTTTGTAAGGCCTCTGGACTGACGCGTTTCCTTCTGTCGGGAGTTTCAAAAGGCTTGAGTCGATGACGTCTCCGCTTCTGAAGCTTCCCGGGAAATGCTATTGGAGGAGGATTCGTAGGACAGAACAATATGAAGATTATGTTTCTCGCTTTGTTGTAAAAAGCATGATTCTTCACAAGAAAATGAATATAATTGTGAATAATTATTGACAAAGAAAATAAATGTCTACCCCAATATATTTACATTATGTAATATTCTGTATTTCCAATCTTGTTAAATTTTCAGTTCACCAAATCACAAATCCAAATGTGTGATATGAATTACATGAAATGCACACATGCACACCAGCACAGAGGTATGCTGCGTGCTTTGTTGGTAGATGAAGTCATTGTTGGGTTGCTAATTATAGAAGGAATGACTTTTGAAATTATTCCAATGTGTTTACTGATTTGATAGCACATTTTAATAGATATTAATTGAAAAATGTGGAAAAAATAATGTTCGCACACTGTGTTGTTAATAACTCGTCAATTTTATTCTAATGGAAGTATTGCATGTTTCGGTTGTAGACCAGAAAAATATACAATTGGATATACTCGTATAGTCCCTTTTTAAATGTGTGCTATATTTTATAAAATTTGTCGGATATTAAAATGAATTTGATTGTTAAATATATTAATAAAATGCAACTTTCTTCTTAATTAATAATGAAAGAGTAATAAGTTGTTTCATGTTCTTTATATTTTCCGACATTTAATTATCATACTGACGTAACATATTGACGTATTCTGTTGCAAAATTTACGTGATATTAATTAATTGTTGTACGTATCTGTGTACATTGACCACTTTTGGAGTTGATGACAAAAATGGAGATCTCAAATAATAAATGCAACAGTTGTGCGATTAATTATTCATTTATTATAATTATGCATGCTCAGCAAATAATAATTTACGTTGAAAGAACTCAGATTTGCATTTAATCATTAAAACAAATGGGGAACCCGAAAATATCGATACACTCGACATGAAACATGATGAACGAAAAGGGAATATGAAATTGAAGAGAAAGCAACCGCTTTAAATTTACCTATCTCAATCAAAATATACAAGACCCGCTCATATAAATGAACAATGAATATCCCCGCGTTTCTATACGGCCCGCTAATATTTGTGTTCCCAATTGGACGTTTATTTTTTCGCGGAATTTTCCGATCAGAAGAATCCCATGGGCGAAGCAAATATCGCAGACAGAGGGATTGCTCGGGTTGTTTATTCTGACAATTGGGCATCGCGTTTCTGCGATTGGTTGTACCCGCTGGCGGGTGCGTGAGTAGCGGTAGATTGACCTTGCCGTCGGTCTGTCACTTTCGTACAAACGAAAGATATGGAAAGATAATACAAAATCGGTCTGTAGCAAATCCTCCGCATATTTCTAGTAGCTTTGTTTTAAAACCAAGGATTTTGTTGGGGAGAGATACTATAAAATTCAAATGTTTTTCATTGCTTTGGATAACTGTAAACAAACAAAAGTTAGTCGTGCTTCAGAATGAATCACACTTTTCGCACACTAGTTACTTCCTGATCTCTTTAGTGTTGGCTAGTTTTTCGGTGTTGTCCCACCCTCTTGCCAGCTGCTCTGTAGCGGCGCTTAAAAAGCATTTTATTCTTTTTAGGCTCTCTAACATCTTTTAAGAATATTATATAGAATAGTAAAACATAATATTATAAGAACATTTTGCTTGAAAAATTGAAACCGTTCTTGAAAAAAAGTCATTCGAGAGTTTCAGAGAGCTAATATTTACAAATAACTACAAACTTTTAGAAACCATTGAATCACTTGCTCTTACAAGCGTAATAAAGTATAAAAATAGCTGTAATGTAAATATTGACGACGTGAGACATATTTCAAGAATACTGACATTTATGTAATCATTTCAAAATCAAAAGAATACTCGTACGTCAATATGGCGTTTACATGGCGTATAAGAATACTCGTACACATGGCGTTTACAGTTATGCAGTCCATGTAGCACTAATGGTGTGAAATGTTTAGCGAACGGACACAAATTGGAGCTACGGACAAACATTTTGCCGTTAAAAGATTTTTCGGTATCAAAATCCTTCAAGATGTGAAGCCTGACTATATAACGTTTTAGAGGAAGTAATTTATTGCTATAGAAACAAGAGTATAATCTTTTTTCAACATTGCGGACTGAAGTAAATTCAGATCGATGCTACGATATTATTTTTGTTCTTGATTCCTGCAGGGTACAAAATGTACAATTATGGAACAAAATGTAAGAAAAAAATGATCACTAGTGATGAAAACTCATGACTAATCAAGAAACAACAAATATTATCACGGTGCTAGGCCTATGATATTTTTCATATCTTTCTTGATAATAGTTTTCTTCCTGTAAAGTTTTCTTATGAAATATGTCATGTTTTTAATTAGTTTTTTTCTCCTTTCTGTTTTTTATAATATTTAGGGCACATATTACTAATTTTAATAGAATAAATGTATAACGATAATTCTTCTATTTGTTATTGCGCATCAATTTTCATTTCCGACTTTTTTTTCATAGTTTTAATAAATTATTCAGAATATCGGATTTAAATTTCCATCTGAGATATTTACTTACATTTTTTCTGTGATGTTAGGTCGCAGTTTGTTTAAAAACTCTTACGTACATTTCTTTTGAATATTGTCATTTAAATGAAAGCAAAATTACGATAGTGGAAATTTAAATTTGATATTTGAATCATTTTTTATTCGTGTTAAAGAAATGTCATAATCGCATACGAGTATGAGGTAAGGTAGCACTAAATTTTGGGTGATTTTCTTTTTCTTCTTTTTCAAATTGCTGAAAGCTTCGTCGATGCTCTTTTCGATAATAAGTGCAAAGATGTTTACTAGTGGGCGACGTCAATAGGATTAAGTAGTGGTAACGTCACTAGCGGATGCTCTGAGAGTGAAAATTTTCAAATTAGCCATGAAGCACATTCGATTATAATCTGTGTCATTACAATACAGTTTCTGCCCCAATAGTATAAATAGGAGTTTTTCTATATACATTTAATGCTACATTTGTAAACCCTAGTACTTTCTTATTCATGTGTTTAACTAATGGATTTATTTTTCACTGAAAATGTTACGGATTGAAACTGTCTGTATGAAGATGGAGTTTAAATAATGTGACCGTTAACGTGCTCGGTTCCCCGTAGATACAACAAAAATTCGCTCAGCGTACTATTTTCACTACCGTCACGTCTTTTCTGCAGCTGAGTTTGGCTCATAGGCAACATTGCCACCGACTCTGATGCAACTCTGACAGGGCAGGGAGGATGTGGTGTTCGTGTCCCGAGTGTGGCGATCAGCAGCTAGGTGGCTAGGTAGAATTCAGCCATTGTCTGGAGAAATCTAGAGGCCGGCTGCTCTGATAGGTAGTTTTACGTCATTTCACCCATCAACGCCAGGCGAATGCCGGTGGAGTTCCCTAATAAAAGGGCCACGGACCGCACGGGATCTTTCCTTCCTCATCCTTGTCCTACCCTCACCTCTTACACACACACACATACATACACACACACACACACACACACTCACATGCACTACATTATCACGGGAAACCAGTCGGGTGCTTGCAACTTGTCCCTCTGAGGCGGTGCGTTGATGGGGGAGGTATCTGAGGTGGGAATCTCCCGTCAGCCGTCTTGTTGGTCGGCACCTGATTACATTATCCAACGGGACGATTGTTGTTAGTGATTCCGGACGCGCCAACTAAAGAGGACATTAGTCCCGTAAGTGAAGTGAATGTTTTTTCATCGGTAGGATGGCGAGGTCCGGTGCCGACCTACCGTCGACTAGCAGGGATTTCCTCAAACAGTTATCTCCCACCAGTGGGGCACCGCCCCTGCTGGAGCAAGCTCAAGCCCGTCTCCCGGCATTGACGATAGGAAGGAGGGAAGAGGAAGGAATGCGGTCCGTGGCCCGTTTGATAGGGTGCTGCTCCGGCATTCGCCTGGTGTTGATCGGAGAAACCATGGAAAACTACCGGCCAGCGCAGCCGGTCGCTAGAATTCTCCTCCAGACAGCGACTGAATTCGACCTAGCTGACAATCTAGTGCCGAAAATCTGCCGCCGTCGGGACTCAAACATCGGACCTCAGAGGCACTACAGTGACATCAATTGATGCACTGAGTCACCTCTCTCGGACGGGGTTTAGAATCACCGCCGCAACTTCTGGGTAAAAACCTGCACTACCCTAACGGGACTAATGACCATGGCAATTGACGTGCCCGTAAACATCAATCAATCAAGCAAGCAAGCAATCCTGTACGAGTATTTTTATCACGCGATGCAACGCTCCGTTTGTGTGGTTGGAGGTCCCTCCTTGGCGCTCGTGTGCTGCCATCGATTGCTGGAAGGCGGCGACCGCCCCCCAAACTCCCTTCCGATCACCAGGGCGCGTCTTCGGCCTACCCCACCACGCGCATTATAAAAGCATCAACTCTCCGACTTTTTATGGCGCGGCCCCGATGACCCTGCCACCGCCGCCGCTGCCGCCGCCGTAATTTCTGCAGCAGCGCAAGCGACGCGATGTTGCACGCACGGCGCCGAGGCCAGCGCTGCGGCCGGCGCCGCCCGGAACCACGCCGCCGCTGGCCCGTAATGGGGTAGTTTTGTTATCCTTCCCTGCGTGCTGTGCGAGTGAAGAGCTCTGCACAAAGCCCTAATGAATGTAATTACTCCGCTGGGTATCGATTGAACTCGCGGAACGCCGATGTACTGAATGTCGAGTGTGTAATGCTGTGTACGCATATGTGTGGATGTCGAGTGTGTAATGTTCTATACGCATATGTGTGGATGTCGATATGTATGTGTGTGTTGATGTCGATGTGAATATTGTTATCGATGTACATGTGTGTGTGTGTGTGTGTGTGTGTGTGGAGACATCGGTGTCCATGTGTGTATGTTCACATCGACGGACATATATATGTGTGTGTGTGTGTTAGCATCGATGTCCAGATTTTCGACACTAGCTTGTCAGCTAGGTCGAATTCAGTCGCTGTCTGGAGGAGAATTCTAGCGGCCAGCTGCTCTGATTGGTAGTTTTCTGTGGTTTCTCCGATCAACACCAGGCGAATGCCGGAGCTGTACCCTAAAAAACGGGCCACGGACCGCGCACGATTGTTCCTTCCTCTCCCTTGTCCTATACTCTCCTCTTACACACACACTTACACTAACATGCACTACACTACCACACATGCCGGGAGACTGGTCGGGAGCTAACAGCTTGTCCCGGCAGGGGCGATGTCCCGCTGGTGGGAGATACCTGATTGAGGGGAAAACGCGGCTAGGCGACGGTAGGTCGGCGCCGGATCATGCCATCCCGCGGGAAAAGATCATCGCCACCTCCCGAGAAAAACACGCACTACACTAACGGGACTAATGACGTAAGTAATTGACGCGCCCTGAAACACGAATCAATCAAATCGATGTCCATATGTGTGCGCGTCAGCATTGATGTCCATGTGCGTATATGAAAATCGATGTCCGTACGTGTGTGTGTCGAGATCGATGTTCATGTGTGTATATGTGTCGACATCGATGTCTGTGTATGTGTGCAGGCATCGATATCCATCCATATAGATGAGTGTTGGCATCGATGTTCATGTCTGTGTTTGTCGTCGACGTGCTGGTGTGCCCGTCTGCCTGGCACTGCGAGTGTGTGCATGATATTACGCGTGTTGGCTGCCCCGAGTTACTCCAGGCCCCTCTCCAGCGCCGGGTTGAGAAGGAAACGCAAGGTTCGCAGGCGGATATTAATTGTCGATGCTTCGACAGTTTCGATGCGCAGAACGGCAGGTGCGCGCTCCATGAAACATACGCAAGTGCCGTTTTAACTGTTGCGCTTGTCAACGATCGTGTACAAGAGCTTTTTTTTTATTTTGATGTAATTTCAAAGTTTGGCGTGGTCATCAAGTAGGTACTACTGCCAGCTATTGCTCATTCGGCAATTTGTTTAGGTTTCGGTAATGAATTTTTGCATACTTGTAATGAAAAAGTTCAAATGATTGATACTTCCATTTGATAGTTCATGTTTAAAGTTTTTTCTGTTTTTTGTGAGTGGTTGTGAGTTTTAATTGCTCTTCATTCAACCTGAATTCTCCTTCCGTCGGTTAACGATGTCTCGTGAGCTCTGCTTGCATTAATTATATCTTGTAGTAAACAACAATGTAAATATTTTTAAAAATTACTTTACAGAATGAAAGCGACCAAAGGATCAAAGATTTGAAACGTGCCTTTGCAGAGAGTTGTTCATTGAAAACGATTGTGCTAATTTAACTTTAAATTACTTACAATCTTGAATCACAGATGGCTTAACCGGAATTTGCTCCACACAATACTTAATTTCATTGAGAACAGTTACAACAAATTTTAAGAGTATTGACAACTAGAATGAGATTTTTCTACTCTTAAATTTGTAATGTGAATTTTAAAATAAATTACAGGAAGAATTGTCGTTAATTTCTGGGAATTTATTAAATGATTAATGATGATTTAATTAATTAATTGAATGCGTGCCCTTTGCCAAATGAAGAAGGACTATCCAATCCTTTCCATGAGACTGTTCGCAAAAATGGCCATAGAGCAGTTGTCAAAATAATTTTATGTTGACAGAGCCTGGAAATAACAATTATTAATAGTAATAATAAATAAATATGAACCGTCACCACTAGTTCATAACAGCGATTTCAAACTCTATTGGGATAGAGAAATAGACTGACGTTAACATACCAGCCGGTAGACCTGACATTACCTTCCTAGGCAAAAAGAAAGAAGTCCATCTAATTGAGATTGCCGTTCCACTCTCCCACAATATCGACAATAGCTGAAACAATAAAATCAGCAAATACAAGGATCTAGTAGATGAAGTAAAGAAAATAATGAAGGTTAAGAAAGTTTATGTTAGATCCATCATCATTTCGGCCACAGGACTAATTTTTAAAACGAGAAGAAACACTTTAAAATCCTTCAATTAGAAAGCTACTCATCAAAAATCGAGAAGTGTGTGATACTGGACCGGGAAACAATGAGTAAACACTTCGTAATTCGTCTTGAATCTGAATTCCGATTTATTATTTAATGTCCAACATTGTTGAGAAAGTTAATAAATAATAATAACAATAACCCAGCGTTTCGGCCATTTTTCCTGGCCGTGTTCGGGGATGCCTCTGCTGAGCAGTTGACGAATCGGCGCTCCCAGAACAACCGAGAGAAATCACTGATTCCGGGTGCGGAAGCCTGTGACATCACAGATATTAATCAATCAGAAACGAGGGCGCGGCTCCCTGAAGCGCAATTTAATAATATATTTAAATTTAACATATTTATTTAATCTCTGTGACATTATAGGCTTCTCAGATATTTCAGGGGCGTCAGCTGCTAAGGTCATTACTCCCGCATGTGATGTGTATGTTTATATCGCGAGAAGTTATAGTCATTTCACCCGTTGGATGGCGTCATCCGGCGGCGACCCAACCGTCGTCTTGGGGCGGGGGTTCTTAACCAGGTATCTCCCACCATCCGGGCACTGCCCCAGCCTAGACAGGCCCTTAAGCTCCCGACTTGTCCCAACTAGTGAGGTAGTGTAGTGCATGTGTGTGTGTAAGGAATGAGGATAGGACAAGGAAGGAGAAGGAAAGATCGCGCGCGGTCCGGATCTGTTTGTTAGGGTACTGCTCCGGCATTCGCCCGCTGTTGATCGGAGAAACCACGTAAAACCACCGATGAGCGAAGTCAGCCGCTAGAATTCTCCTCCAGACAATGGCTGAATTCGACGTAGATGTATAGATAGGGTCAAAAACACTGGGGAGGGGAGTGAAACCTTAGGACAGTGTTGTCAAGGTCAATGCCACGTGCGGGCAATGCCACGTGCGTGGCATGAGTGACACGACGAAATCGCTTCTCCACGCAGGTCATAAAACCGCCGCAAGAGACAACGCCATCACTATTGTAAAACGGCGGATTCCTAATAGTTTCCTCTCCCGACGCTAGTGGCGCATGGAAGCTCGTGGCATGGCATGGTGCCGTGAGTCGTGCCACTGCCACCAGTAGTAGACCACTGCCCTAGGAGCTGCCGGTCAGAGGCACTGCAGCGACATCAGCTGATGCCCTGAGCGACCTCAACCGTTCAATCTCTCACGCGAGCGGCCGTGCCCTACTTCGCGGCGCATGCGCACATCCACCTGCCGGGCGGGCGGGCGAAGCGTCGTTCGCTCGGAATAACGCAATCTGCCTGTCGCACTTCGCCCTCCGTCGCAATCCGGTCGGTCAGTCCCCGGAATTCTCCGCCATTGATCGCGTGCCAAGTGGCTTTCCTCGGCGCGGCGGCGGGGGCGGGGACGGGGATGGGAGGGAACGGTGACGGGGACGGGGATGGAGACGGGGTTGGGGACGGGGTTGGGGACGGGGTTGGGGACGGGGATGGAGACGGGGATGGAGACGGGGATGGAGACGGGGATGGAGACGGGGATGGAGACGGGGATGGAGACGGGGATGGAGACGGGGATGGAGACGGGGATGGAGACGGGGATGGAGACGGGGATGGAGACGGGGATGGAGACGGGGATGGAGACGGGGATGGAGACGGGATGGAGACGGGGATGGAGACGGGGATGGAGACGGGGATGGAGACGGGGATGGAGACGGGGATGGAGACGGGGATGGGGACGGGGATGGGGACGGGGATGGGGACGGGGATGGGGACGGGGATGGGGACGGGGATGGGGACGGGGATGGGGATGGGGACGGGGATGGAGACGGGGACGGGGATGGGGACGGGGATGGGGACGGGGATGGGGACGGGGATGGAGATGGGGACGGGGATGGAGACGGGGACGGGGATGGGGACGGGGATGGGGACGGGGGTGGAGACGGGGGTGGAGACGGGGGTGGAGACGGGGGTGGAGACGGGGGTGGAGACGGGGGTGGAGACGGGGGTGGAGACGGGGGTGGAGACGGGGGTGGAGACGGGGGTGGAGACGGGGGTGGAGACGGGGGTGGAGACGGGGGTGGAGACGGGGGTGGAGACGGGGGTGGAGACGGGGGTGGAGACGGGGATGGGGGACGGGGATGGGATGGAGACAGGTATGGGGCGGGGATGGAGTAGGTGATGTGGACGGAGATGGGGACGGGGATGGGGACAGGAAGTGGCCAAGGCTACGGCAGTGATGAAGGTCGTGTGAGCGATGGAGGAGGGAGTAGATTCGGACGTAGTACGCAGATGGAAGTAGAGATGACGTTAGATCTAACGACGGTGACTTGAGATCTAATAAAGGTGATGAAGGCGGTGAGCACGGATGGGCAGTGGAAGGGCAACGTCTGCAATGCGGAGTGGTTAGGAGGATGACGGAAGGCGGATCTTTCGTGCGCTGTGTGATGTTGATGGCGTCTCAGGAATATCGGAGCAGAGAACTAGGACGAAATCCGAAGGAGGCAGTGAGGACAACGATAGTCGGATGGGACAGCAAATGCCGCGAGGCGAGCGACGCAATGTTGGCAGCGAGAATCGAATGAGTTGGTGGAATTTCTGTTCGAATTTGTGTCTTTTTGTGACTTGTGCGCGGAATCGAAAACATTCATGTTATCCCGACAAGAAGTGACTAATTGGTAGTTCGGTTAAAGCTCTAAAGAATAATCAAAAGTGAATTCCTAGTGTTAAGAGTTTGTATTTCATTTGTCTATATTATCGGCTTAGGAGGCTTAAGGCATCAACTGATAACACTGCAAAGTCTCTCATCGAGAGGTTCTAGGGTTAGAGCCCCGAGCAGGGTTTTCAACACTAGGTACTCGTTCATAGCTATGACGAGTTCAGTCGCACTGTCTAGAGAAGAATTCTAGCGGGCGGCAGTTATGAACGGTAGTTTTCCGTAGATTCTACGATCAACAACAGATGAATGCCCGAGCAGTACCCTAACAAACTGGGCACAGACCTCGCGCGATCTTTCTTTCCTCTCCCATGTTCCATTCTCACTTCCTTATTTTCACACACTTGGCATGCACTACACTGCTTCACATGTTGATAAACTCATACATACTGCTATGAGTTTATCTTGGTCGGGACGTTGGCCCACAGGTGGGGGATTTTTTGCAAGAAAAACTCCGCTAGCCGAAATGTAGGTCTTCGCCGGATCTCCCCAAGTCACATCCCGCGATAAAATATTCACTACAATTACGGGACTAAAACCTTTGCAGTTGACGCACCGAAAATCCATCAATAAATTGTTTATATTGTTTGATTTCATATATTGCATTAACCACTTGAAATTTACCACTTACATATATGTGTTGTGCAATACTAATCTCATAAAAGTCAAAGCTATGTAAATTTAATGGGATAACGTAGGGAAAGAACTGTGATGAACATAATTGTATTTGCAAGTCCCGGCCTTGGACCTGGCCTTGAGAAAATAATCGTGGTTTATTATTATAATAATAATAATTATTATCATTATCATTACCATCATCTGTTCCAGAAAATCAACTTAAATCATAAATGAACAATTGTTTGATAATGTTTGTTGGAGTGGTTAACCTTACGACTACCGAGGTCTTTTGCATAAGTCGAATACCAAGGAGAGAAACGAAATTACCCCAGGTAAAATTCAATATAGATTTAACATTTGTAATGTAAATGTAATTTTGTTTTGATTTTGCAGATTAAACATTATGTTGATGTATTAATAAAATATTTTGCGATTTTAAATATATTTTACATGCAGGTCTGCATTCACGACGAAGAGGTTACGAATGCCAAATCATGTAACTTTTAGAACACATTGTTCTATTCGCATAGTCTCTTTCGCATGACACTCTTCAACAGTTTCAGAACGGATGTATGCTTCATCATTGACATTTTCCACGTCTTCATCACAAATAATATCACTTTTATTTATAACCTCTACAATATCTTCATCGATCTCATAAAACAATGTGTACATTTCACGATTATTTTCAACGAATCGTCTGGATTGTGAATTCTTAATAACTGTTCAAATCCTTCAAATATTTAATCCTTCGACAAGTTCACATAATAACGCGCCAGTACTATAATAACACTTCGTAAATATCTCCGCAACACTACCTCCTATGTTCCGCTGATAGCATAACCTCAAACCACGTTAGTAAATCCCGAATGTCCAACACCAACATAGGTAAGATAGTTAGGCCAGGTATACATTCAAGTCGCAAAACGTCTACAAGCTACAAAAATAATTTTTATCCTAAAAGATATTTTGTTGGATAAGTGAAAAACAACTACACAAGTTATCAGAAATGTAAAAAATTTATAAGATGATAAAAAATAATAAAATATATGTTGGTGTAACAGTTACCCCCCCTCGGTAGCAGAAAGGTTAATGGGATCAAAATATGATAAATAAGGTAGCAATGGTGAAATGAAATTTTGAATCGCTCTGCAACAAACCGTTTATTACCCACACATTCCTCTTGGACTAAAATTTTACCCAGTACGTACGGGCCAGTGAACGCACTTATCCTTTTAGATAGAAATGAGGAATCTGTCAAATTCGGCGAGGGTGCTTGTGCGCATGACCAGAAAGAGCGCGTGAAAAAGTGTGACCTGAGAAGAGCAGTTAATGAGAAGAGCGCGCTTGTAGCCTTCACCGGCTGGAAGAGAAAAAGATGTTCAATGGGGATGAGAATGGATTGGAATGACTACTTAGCGTGGCGGGCTGATATGTCTGCGTGACGTTGTGACGTGATGTTGCGACGTGATGTGAGCTTACCACTGCGAAATGGAGTGTTCCTGCAACAGCGTGCCGTCACTACCTTGCGTGACATGTCGCGTGACAGGTCGAAACGACGGGCTGATGTTTCGATACGATGCGACTGCATGAAGCGACATGATGATGCCGTGTTGTGACGTGATTGGCGGGGCAAGAGTTTGACTGGAAGATGTTGGCCGTGACAGGATGACGTAACCGCGAAGCAGGATGTAGCTGGAGGAGATAAAAGCGGGTCGAGGTGAGAAAAGGGACAGAGTTGCAGTATGGGCACGGGCATGGGCAGAGAGGGCGCAAGTCAATCATGGCCTCTGACAATTTTGAGCCTCCTAACCTTATGTAACAAAACTTTTTATTTCTGTAAAAAACTATACCGGGAGAGATGGCTCAGTGTTTCAACTGATGTCACTGCAGTCCCGCTGACCGGGAGCTCCTAGGTTCGAGTCTCGACGACGGCAAGATTTTGGACACTAGCATTTCAGCTAGGTCGAATTCAGTCCCTGTCTGGAGGAGAATTCTAGCGGCCGATTGCTTTGATCGGTAGTTTTCCGCGGTTTCTCCGATCAACACCAGGCGAATGACGGAGTAGCACCCTAACAAACGGGCCACGGACCGCGCTCGATCTTTCCTTCCTCTTCCTTGTCCTATCCTCACCCCCTACACACACACACACACACACACACTAACATGCACTACACTACCACACATGCCGGGAGACCGGTCGGGAGCTTATAGCTTGTCCCGGCTGGGCGATGTCCCGCTGGTGAGAGATACCTGGTTGGGAAAACCCTGCTAGTCGGCAAAACCCTGCTAGTCGGCGGTAAGTCCACGATCCAGCAGGGAAAGAACACAGTTATCTCCCGATGAAAAACACGCAATACACTTACGGGACTAATGACCTCAGTAGTTTACGCGCCCGGAATCACGAACAATCAATCCATCAATCAATCAACCTTTAAAAATGAATCCATGATTTCCTTCCTTTTAAACTTTAATTTATGGAAAGCGTTATACGGCGTTTGAGGAGGCATGTCATTCCAAAGCATCTGCCAACTTGTGAATGATGCATCATAAAATAAATTGTATTTATGCATTATATTGCTGTTATGTCATTTTCCGTGAAGCGTGATTTATTTATTTACCAGAAATGCAGCTGCTCCCGGGTAGTGACTGAGCGAGCAGGGGCGGACCCAGACGATCGCTTTTGGGGGTAGGGTCATCGGAAATGTTTGTTAAGTAATAAACATATTTGTTATTATGTTGTATATTAATTTTGTAGTGTATAAATGATACTATACAATATTATCGTTTAAATTATTGCGTAATTTAAACGTGATTAAAAATATTTAAATCAATTTTGTCAAAGAAAAGAAGATAAAGGAAAACTGTAGGCCTTTTGGAGTGGGTGGCCATGGTCCTCCCTGGATCAGCCAGTGTGAGCGAGAGGGGAGTGACGGATTGGGGCGAGGAGCGGAAAGGAGGCGGAGGCCTCAACGGGGCTAATTCGCGCGGCGGCCGCCCAGACGTCGCTTGCGCTGCGCGAATAACAAACGAGGCGCGGGCCCCGCCCGCAGCGCCCTCTCCAACGCTGCTTCGGCCGCCCCCACTCCCTCACCTCGCTGCCCGCCACTTCCTCGTTTCCTTGCGCTTTCGGGGCATGCACTATCGTTTCTTTTTTTTGTAGATATTACGCTCGTTTCGCTTAGACATTCGTGGAAGTTGTTCATTTATTCCTTCTCTGCTCTTCCTCTTTTCCTATACTGCGATTTTTGTAGGAAGAGCTCTCAAGATAACTCAAATCTCATCTTCGCGATGGAATATGTCACGGCATTTCGTATCATTCACAGTTGTTCCGCTAGATTTCGCACGATCGCGACCGTATGAAGCAGTGCTTGCGATCATGCGACTTCTACCGGCAAGACCGAGAAAAGACGCGAAATGCCGTGACATATTCCATCGCGAAGATGGGATTTGAGTTATCTTGAGAGCTCTTCCTACAAAAATCGCAGTATAGATTACTTTTTTTTCCTATGACTTCTATCCAGCGGACAACCGGTTACTCTTTACGACTGGTTGGGATGCATATTCGACCGTACACTAGACACCATGACATTTGTGGTCTCCTCTGATACGAGCAGAACGCGATGTCCTCAGCAACAATACATACTTGAGAAGCAAGGGACAAACAACCATGCGCAAGGCGGGACTCGAACCCACGACCCTGCGGACCGAAGGCCCTGACTCTTAGCCACCGCGGCCATCCAAATCGGCTCCTAGATTACTATTCTTGCTAATTATCAATTTCTTGGTTTGCTTGATTTCACTTGGCCTATGGTTTGCAGATTTTCAAGAGGCATTTAGTTTTGGGTTGTGTTAATAGTTAACTTGGGAAGCCAAGATCTACTCGATAGAAAAATTAATTTGTGATAAATGAACTACTCTTTTGGTCTATAGGAAGAGAAAATTATAGAATAATTATTTTGTAGTCCTAGATTCTAGAATTTTTATGTCGGCTACAAAATACGTTACAAGTTCCCTCAATAAGGACGATGTATCTTGAGATATATTACCTATCAGATATAGTTCGTGTGTTATTAATGATAATTTAAGGATGCATCAATGAAACATACAATAATCAAGATTTCTTTTTTAACAATTTTTCTATTTCGTTTATCAAAACAATTCTTACATTACACATCACTGTTTTAAATTCCAAAATCTTGTTATGTAAATAAAATTATATTTTATTATTAATATAACTATTAGATTTTATTTTTTGTATCTGTAGACGGATGATGTCAGCAAAGCCGTCGAAAGCGGGCTCTCTCTTAATAAATATGTCGACGGAGATGACATCTTGTATTACTCCAAAATTATATTTCATATTATGTCTGTTAAAAATCACATTTATAAATTTTATTCCAATTTTATTCCAATTTTAATTATTTTTATTGTTCTTAATTACAGTTCGCTTATAGTTTTAATTATAGTTGGCGGTTGTATCTTAATATATTATACATTATAAATCATTTTTATATCACAATATGTGTAAACATCATTATTATATGACTTTACAACAATAAACAATCAAATTTAAATTAACATGTGAAGACAATTATATTTAGTTGCAAATGCTGGAAAAGTTCAGTCGGCCATTTTACACTACAGTGGGTTTTGTTCACAATTTTTAATAACAACAGCAGACAGTTGAGTGCAACACCACATTATATATGTCAGAGACATTAGAAGCTAAACGACAAATTTGCTAAGAAGCTAAATGCTAATTTCTCAATAGCATGATAAACGTCTCACAAATTATGTATCCCACGAAATGTGTTCCCAAAATTAGAATTAATGTCCTTAGTTGATCATTCTGACGAGTACCTTTTCTCCTTTTCCTTTCTGCTAAGAAAATGCTGCAAGAAATGCAAAATAATGTTACAAGGCAACTAACTGTATCCAAGAACTATTGCCTGTAAAAGTTTCTACGTGACAATTATCCATCAATACAAATAGTGTTATACACTTCAATTACTTCCTCTCATCTTGACTATCACCCATCCGATTTTCCCGGTTGAAAAACATACATTATCTAGTTTTCAGTCGGTCCCTCTCTCCTTCGGCCATTTCTTTGTTTCTTCCCTCTTCGTTTCCCTGATTTCCACATGGGTGCGTTCGGCAGACGGGGACCCGCTCGACGCGCCATCTATCGACAAAAAAATCACTTGCGACGAAAAACATAACCGCCGCGATAAGAACAAATAGCGTTCGGATGCGCTTTACGATATGGCATTTGCCTGTTGTTTATGGGCGGACTATAAAGCACGCTAAGTCCTGCGTACGATTGGCAGGATCCTGCGGAGCGTGTACGCGCGAAAGTGTTTGGTCATGGGGCCTACCAAATGGCACTCGCGGGACCCGGCGTTTATTTACTTTTATGTTTTATAATAGAATTTTATTGGCGACGTACACGCGTGGATAATTATATCGATGGATCCCGAAACATTGGTTTATTTACGAACGCGACACGACCGGCCAACCGTATGACACAAAAGGGTCGCCAAGTGAATTCTTCCCATTTGCATTGATACCAACAATAACCTGCTTTAATAAATACTATAATGTGTAACACTGTACACAAATTTCGTAGCTTTGATAGGAGATGGTACTGTTGTTCACATTTCGTGTGTGTTTTCTGTAATGGTTATGGCCATGTAGCCTGTTGATAAAATATATTTTTATTAGGAGATTATATATTACATAAATGTTTATTATTCTAATAGAGTTAATGACATAATATTTAACTTAAAAATGTTTCATTTATATTTTATAATCACATTTTGTGTAATTTTAAAATTTAGTGACAAAGTTATTTTAGAACTTTCTTGGAGGTTATGTAATATGAAATAATCATTTTTGTCATTTTTTACGAAACAACGAAGATCCAAATATGCACTGTATTATGAAGTAGATTTAACCGTACACAAAATATTTTCCACACGTATTATATGGTTGTTGTACAAATTTTATTCCACTCTGTTATAAGTACAAATTTGAATCAGAAATATAAATTAATCACCATCCAAAAATTAAATATTTGTGGCTTAATTCATGTTTTTTATTTGCCTAGAATGTTGGTCACTCATTGTCGTTACCAATCTCGGAAGAGACAATTAATGCATCGCCACGCATGTAATTTTTTCATCAGAATAAAAGAAAAAAATAACTTATACAGAAGTCATAGTTTGAGTAAGTTTATATAGCTTCATGAAGAAGGGGGAAGTGACACAAAAGGGAAATAATTCCGATGCCAAAATATGCAGTTCAACGTATTATTAATAGGAATATTTCAAAACATCACTAAAATATGCCTTTTTATGCAGTGAACATTAATTATGCGAATTAATAATTGAAAATTAAAATAATTGTGGAAGGGCCAATTCAGAAACAGAACTTCAAGTTTTTACGACCAAGTAGAAGAAATATGCAATTCTAAAAAACGTAGCCCTTCAATGTTTACTGTTCATTTCGATTTTGGTATATAAAACACGTGGATGGCATTGCTATTTAAGACATCTTTGAATATTTAGTACAAACTTTGTAACCACTATAGTTCGGTGTCACTGTATATCGTCCATAGAGGACAATGAAATCTTTCACTATCCCCTCATGCAAATGCTATCTTGCTATTAGTCTACAATATTTCTTGCGTTTCTAAAAATTATATTTGATGCATTAGCAACATTTATGAAGAATAACCTTCATTAAATATTCGGTTGATATATAATTTGTTAGATTTTTTAACTTTAGTACGTTTTAAAGAATCGAAAAGGGGTCTTTAGTGGTCCTCATCCTGGCCTTGGACTTAAGGTCCCCCAGGCAGCAGAGCGATTGCATTAGCCTAGCTACTCCCCTGTCCTGAATAGCCTGCAGCTGACGTTTGTTTTGCTTCCTTTACAAGGCTGTGAAGTCACAGATCCAATTCACTATTGACCTGCTCTGTGCTCCCCATTCGATCCCCATCTCTCTTTTCAGCCACTAAGAGAATAACTTTGTTAGTATTTTTTTGACCTGCATGAACAACTATAAAATACATTATCTGTATTGATAACATTGGTTTGCCACCAAGGATTGTCTGAAGCTTGTGAATAGATTGAAATAAATGATGGATAAATATCATATATAATATCCTATATAAATATGCTATCAAAAAGTCTGTGCGAAGGGAGGCATAACAAATGTTGAAATGAGAGTTTTAATACTCCCCCACCAGCAATATCGCCACAAGTTCTTTGGCTTAATTCAAACAATGCAGTTCACGGCCGAACGGATGCTGCCTACGTGCTCAGATGCACAATCAATGTCCAACATTACTCGCAGCGACTTCCGTCATGGCGTAATTATCAGTGCGTCGACGTATTGTTTTTCGATGTTTCGCTGGAGTTCACTGGCCTACCATCGACGCAGTAATGACTCCGCACTCCTTTCAGCGCATTTCCATACTACGGCCATTCGTTTGTGTGCATGTTCTGCTGTTCATATCTCGAAGCGTTCGATTCTGTTTGATCTGCACACTCGTTTGTTGAATCCCCCGAACCGTACAATTCGCCCTTTCGCGAGCTCGGCTTGCGTTTTCTCTCTTTATTTTCCGCTTTTCGTTTCTTTATTCCACTTTCCGTTCCCTCTCCCGTTCGTTCGAGCACTGCGCGGCGGCTGTAGCTCCCTCCGCGTCGATATCACGTCAACTTATCGTCACGTTGATCTCATCACCGCAACTTCCCTTATCGCGCCCGTTTGATCTCATCATATCCACACGGACCGGCCCGCCTCGCACTGTTACTAGCCTGTTCGCTCTCCGCGTCTGTTGGGGACCAGTCCTCGCTCAGAAGGAAGAGCTACCAGCACTTCCGCAAACACCTCTCGCTCCACCTTGTCACTATTTCGTCTTAGTCCCGCGTCCTCTGTCTCGTCTCTGCTCCGTCTCGACTCTGCTCCGTCTCGTCACTGCTCCGTCTCGTCACTGCTCCGTCTCGTCTCTGCTCCGTCTCGACTCTGCTCCGTCTCGACTCTGCTCCGTCTCGACTCTGCTCCGTCTCGACTCTGCTCCGTCTCGACTCTGCTCCGTCTCGACTCTGCTCCGTCTCGTCACTGCTCCGTCTCGTCACTGCTCCGTCTCGTCACTGCTCCGTCTCGTCACTGCTCCGTCTCGTCACTGCTCCGTCTCGACTCTGCTTCGTCTCGACTCTGCTCCGTGTCAACTCTGCTCCGTCTCGACTCTGCACCGTCTCGACTCTGCTCCGTCTCGACTCTGCTCCGTCTCGACTCTGCTCCGTCTCGACTCTGCTCCGTCTCGACTCTGCTCCGTCTCGACTCTGCTCCGTCTCGACTCTGCTCCGTCTCGACTCTGCTCCGTCTCGACTCTGCTCCGTCTCGACTCTCTTCGGTCCCATCACACTTCCGTCACGGTCGTGTGCCACTTCCGGCCCGCCTCCAGCTCGTGCCCTCTGATCTCGTCCTCATTCCCTCGCCCTTCTGCCACCGCCCTCCGGCCGACACCCACCGTTCCGCCAATGTCGTGGTCGCTCCTCTTAGCCGTCATTGTCACAGTTTTCTCGCAGTGAACTGTAACAAAGCACCGGTCCCGAAATAAAGTATAGGGCCGCTTTGAAGACATTGTATTGACAAGCGCCTTTACTCCCCTTCTTTCCATTTTACCTATTTCTTCCTTTTCTCCCTGCTATTCATGTTTCATGTCACCGCGTTTGGTGCCACTGCTGCCGCCTCTGTCACCATTGTGATCTCAGCCGCGGAACTCCCCGCTTCCGGCGGCCTGTTTGTCATGCCCTCTTCTGCCACGCCCTCGGAAGTCCCCCGTTTCTGCTTTCGTCACTAGCCCCTCCTCCATTTCCACCACCATCACCATCACCGCCACTGCCACTGCCACCGCTCCCGTCCCCGTCACCGCTCCCGTCCCCGTCACCGCTCCCGTCCCCGTCACCGCTCCCGTCACAGTCACCGCTCCCGCCATCGTCACCGCTCCCGCCACCGTCACCGCTCCCGCCATCGTCACCGCTCCCGTCACCGTCACCGCTCTCGTCACCGTCACCGCTCTCGTCACCGCCACCACTCCCGTCATCGTCACCATCACCGCCACCACTCCCGTCACCGTCAGTCACCGCTCCCGTCACCGCTCCCGTCACCGCTCCCGTCACCGCTCCCGTCACCGCTCCCGTCACCGCTCCCGTCACCGCTCCCGTCACCGCTCCCGTCACCGCTCCCGTCACCGTGTCCGTCACCGTGTCCGTCACCGTGTCCGTCACCGTGTCCGTCACCGTGTCCGTCACCGTGTCCGTCACCGTGTCCGTCACCGTGTCCGTCACCGTGTCCGTCACCGTGTCCGTCACCTGCCCCCGACCCCGATCACGTCCCTGATCACGTCACCAACCATTCCACCCCATCGTCAACTGCCGCCCCCACAGTCTTCCGCCCCTCCACCCCCCACCCTCCGCCCACGCCTCCGCCTCCGTCGCCTTCTGCCCCGTCGATGCCCGCGAAAATATGCGCGAGCTTGAATTAAGGTGGAGTGGAGGAAGTCGTCTATATGTTAAAAGCCGCCGTTGAAAGCTATCTCCCAGGCCCCGCATCCATTCCCCGGGAAGAGCTTGGCAGTAGCCGCGTACTTCTCTCCTGAAGCGAGTTGCGAGTTGCTCTGCTATGTACAGCATGCGCTAGCACGATATTGAGTTATATTCCGCTTGCAAGTTCGACGGGAGAGTTTTTTGGGTCGATGTTTCTTCTTCTCTTCGTTTTCTTTTCTTTCTCGCGACTGGGGTTTCATAACACTCTGCCATAAGAACTACTTTATGGTAATGGGTTTCGATTTTGGATGCTGCGAATAAAATGAGAGTTTTATTGTCCATTCAGGCTTCCGATCTACATTTATTCTATTATGCTGTTCTACGAGCAGAATAATGTTTTACTTATTTCTGGAGAAATGTATATAATTTTTTCTAGATTATTTTTTTCAAAACTTTAATTATTGCGAATGCAGTTCATATTTTTACTCAAAATTATGATTTTTTTTCATGAAGAAATTAGTTTTAATGTAATTTTTTTGGTTTGCTTTGGGTATTTCTTTAATTAGTCCGTGAACTTAATGTTTTGTTTTTCTATGGTCCATTATGTTTGAATGATATCCATATTCTCGAATTATGTCTCTTGGGTAATTTAATCAATTTACTAACGTTATTACTGTTGCATCTATCTAATTACACATCCTAAATATACCTTGATATAAAATTTCTTTGTAAGCAATAAATGGCTGTAATTCTGTTATTTTTCTTTATACGATTAAGTGGTTAATTATTGCATTCTATGACTTGTCCACAAGCAACTCTATTCATAATTTTATTTTGTTTCAGGTATGTTTGCTGAAAACGTTTGAAAATGTCTGGTTTTACATCTGCCGTTTGTAAGTAAAGTATAACTTTTACGTAAAAACTTAAAATATTTGTTCCTTATGACATCAGGATTGAAATGCTTTCTCAGATTTTTACAAACCGAGAATGAAAAAGTTTGCAACTACTAACAACATTTAGATATTTCAGCGTTTGAACAGAGAGCCTGGGTGTCTTTTAAGTGTGCGCATAACCAGTGCTTTGACCATCACCATAAATCAACAAGAACTCAGTCCTATGAATTAAATTCTACGTACTTTCTTGGAAGATAAGAAAAACTATTTGTAAGTTTTTTGGATGAAAAACATGCTGAGAAATGTTTGTTGAACGACAACGTGTGAAAACGTTTTGCGTAATAGAAGTAACCAACAAGACATTTACGAGGTTATTTTTCTTTAATATAAAACGTTTTCTTGTCTATTGAACTCTTGATTGCATTTTATAACCATGAAAAAATAAATATTTCAAGTTGAAGAATAACGGAAACAAACTGTTTTGAAACCAAAGCGCGTTTTACGCTGTAATATCTAATGCAATTTAATAATGGCTCAATGAAAGAGAGACTCTGATTGAGGAGAATTTGTGGACCGCATTTTAGTGAAATCTAATCTGTTTGATTCGGTTGTGTTTAATTAAACTTCTTTTGCTATCGTTATTTATGTCATACAATTGAATTTTTAATTATTTTATCTTAGTTTCTTTTTTGTCTTGTAATTTTCATTTCATTATTAAAAAGTATTTTTGTGTTTTTAGCAAAGATCTGAACCTTGATGGTCATTTTTAATGGCAAATTTTTGTCAAGTGTGTTTTATTTTGTAACACGGGCAACTAACTTTCACTACTGTGCATAATACAATGTGCAATGTGCGAATAACATTCTTCTAATAGGGTGATGCAAACTTCGCCCAGTACAGAACTACATTTGTAGTTGTGTAGTGTAGTAATGTATTTCTCGACGGCACACAATATAAACACTTTCGTCTTGTTCAACCGCGTTACGAATAAATGTTAAGTATTTCCAAAACTAAAGTTATTAAATTTCTAAATATTAAGTCATTCAGGAATGTTGGTGGTTGTTTTGTAAACAGTCAGTCTTGCTCCAGAAAAAATTTATTCATCGCAGTCGTAAAAGGTTTAGCCAATACTTTAGGTCGATGGAAAAGCAACACTTACGGTTTTTAATACCTTCAAGGAATATTCTTACTAAACAAGGAAACTGGCAGTAGGCATTTGGATGTAAATATGTAACTTACAAAATACAAAGTGATAAATTAGACACATTTCTTTCTTTAATTCGTGGATTGTAGTAAATTAATGCATTTAAATTTAATACAAGGACTTTAAATTTCATTCAAGTGTGTTTTGTTGGTTTGCTGCGCACATGTGCTTGTGAATCATTTAAATAAAATGTCGGTTTCTACGAGACCTTTATTTACAAGGAAAAGGGCCACCATTATCTGAATTATTATCTCCCATCAGTCCTACTGACAAACCTCAACAAGGTCAGGTACTTCGATGTTTAGTCAATTACCTCTCGCTAAGCAAGATGAGTGTATGATCCGCACACTTCGAGGTATAGGTGGTCCGAAGATGTTTTTATCTGTTTCAAGGAATGCTTATTTTAAGAAAACCCAACCACAGGTTTGATTTTCGTTAAGGATAACAAATAAATTTACGATAGACAAAAATCCGAATTTTCGAGCTAAAAAAGCATCTCGCTTCATTAGGTGAAACTTCTAAGAGTCAACTACATAGCTAGTTTACTTTTAGCAGCTTGGAGCACAAAATTACACTTGAGTAGATACATCTCCATAGAAAAGCAAAATTAAGTTATGTTTAGGACAAATAGAATATAAAGAAATTTAAATTGGTTTGCCAGATCTTAATACTTTGTCCCAATCATAGATATCCTTCAAGTACCTGTGATTGGGAGCGAGGGAAATATGCCTCTTTGTATAATTAAAGTAAAGATTCCAATCCTTTGTTCAATTCTTTCTTGAAATTTGTATAATCATATCATAGTTTGCGCTAGTTTTCTTTTCTTCAATACATGTTTTGTATATTTTTGTGTATGTCAGGCTACTTCTTTTAAATAGTTTATTTATAAAGGTCGCATTAACATTAAGGGTAGTATTTGTAATACTGTAACTTGCGTATAAATTGTGTTGTGATTGTGCATGTCAGTTTTTGTTTTTCTTATAAACTTAGTAAGTTACACCCGAGCACAAGCATTTGCTCTTTCAAGGGAGTCTGCTGCATTTGTTAACTTACCTGAAAATTCATAAAATGCATTATTGTTATTAATACCATTTTATCCGCATCCAATAATCTTCTAAAACAAGGTATTGATCAAGCTAAATAACTGAATTGCTGCGTATCTCAGAAAAGCCATGCGATAGAATTGTCGGCCAAGAAATAGCGTGGCCACTCTACCCGACGAAAGGAACTTTTGAGCGCATGTGGAGAAAAAGAGAGCGCGAGTGTGCGTGACAGAAAACGAGCACGTAGCTCTGTTGCCGTTTCTCTGTTAACCATCTTTCTTCCCAATCGTGCGCTCCGTTCAACTGCCCCCCCTCCCCCTCTTCCTTTTTTCTATCCCTCACTTCCCGCTCCCTCCCCCTCCCCCCACCTTCCACCACCCTCGTGTCCTCCCCTCTCCTTCCCAGTGCAGACACAGTGTCGCCGCCGAGCTGCCGGCCAGACGGCAAGCGACTGGAAAGTTAAGGATCCGCCCAGTAATAAGAAAACTGGATGGAATTTTATTTTGTGTAGGGACAACTTATTTTTCCACCCCATTACACCGTCTTGTTATATAGATGGCGACCAATCATCCAATTGAGTGCCGGAGGAGCAGGGGTGGGTTGGGGCAGAACAAACTCTGCGGAAGGAACCGGAGAGGGGAAACAGGATCGTCGGAGGGAGCCGCGAAGGGCCGTCGCCTGCGAGGGGATTAGCCAGATCATTCGCCTGGAGACCGCGGCAGCTTCGAGTTGTAAAGTTGCGTTTCGCTTTTAATGTTTACTCACAATATTACGGAGTGCGGTAATGAAGGTCCTTAAAGAAACGAAAGTTTTACAAGAGACGATAGATATGGGAGTGATGTTATTGGAGAACTGACAGAGAAGGTCCTCGGTGTAAAAGGGATAAAAATGAAGGGCAACAACGTGTAGAAAGGATTGGTAACTTCCGTTGTCAAACTTTGCCTTCCATTATTAAACAACATGAAAAATTAAAAGAATTTATTTCTGTCGTTATTCTGAATAATTTTGAATTAATCACAATGATGAATGTCTATTAGTTTTACAGATATAAATAGTTTTCTAATTTCGTTGTTAAACAATTTTTAAATTGTGAAATAATAAATATTTCGAACCTTATCATTTGTGAGTGTAATGAAATTAAATGTGTAATAACAAGACACTTTGTAAACTCTGGAGATATTTAGAGTTATAGAAACTGCTGCTAATAGCAACATTTTGTATCAAATATTTGTTATTTTAGCGAAAATGCTTAACTTAACTATTTTTTCACGCTTTCTTTCGTTTTATTATACAACGCTCAATAGTGAATTCCCAAGTGCCATGTTTTATAATCTGTTAAGCATCGCGTGCCGCTACTACGATTGTACTTTTCGTGACCCATGAACAACTGCACATTTTCCTGGTAGACCCATATTTGCGAAGTACTTTATTTTGTGGAAGTGACAAATGGGAAACCTCAAGATGATGGAATAACATTTGGACAACACTGGTAAAGTATGTTTTCTCATAGGAACGAGGAAACGTAATAACTACGAAGGATTTGAGTCAATATGTCATTTGAAACTTTAATAATTTACTCTTGTCGGAAAAATTGTATTTTGATCCAGGTAAATGTAATC
Source organism: Acheta domesticus (assembly GCA_031308135.1). Taxonomy (NCBI): domain Eukaryota; kingdom Metazoa; phylum Arthropoda; class Insecta; order Orthoptera; family Gryllidae; genus Acheta; species Acheta domesticus. The sequence goes on from JAHLJT010009436.1 coordinate 163,386,478, forward strand.
TTTTTAAAAAATGCATAAAATTCGCTGTAATCAAAGATGGGAGAAAAGTAGTAAGAAATAACAAATATAGCCATGTTCTTTTTACGTATTCCATATTTTGTTTCCTGTTTCATAAACACTTAAAAATGAAATACAGTAAATGAAATAGTCATTTTTGACGAACTTTCAAATCGACTTAGATGGCTGAGTGTATCTATTGATAACATTACTGTGCCTCTGACCGGGAGGTCCTAGGGTTCGAGTACCGAAAGTGGCAAGGTTTTAGACACGAGCTAGGTATTTAGGTCGAATTCAACTTCTGTCTGTATACATGAGACTTTTAGCGGATAGCTACTCTGATCGGTAGTTTTCCGTGTTTTGGGGGATGGGGCGAATTCTAGGCGAATGCAGAAGGAGCTCCTAAAAAACTATGTATTCACTTCTTGTTTCTTTGAACGTTGTTTGATTAATTGATTTGTGTTTCCTGGCTCGTCAGTTGCTGAGGTCATTAGTGCCGTAAGTGTAATGCATGTTTTTATTACGGCAGGTTGCGGTGATCTTTAGCCGCTAAATTATGAAATCTAACGTCAACCTATACGTCGGCTTCCAGGGTTTCCTCCAATCAGGTATCACCAATCCGCGAAGCAACATTTCACGGGACCCTAACAAACGGGCCATGGGCCGCGTGCGTTCTGTTCTTCCTCTTCCTTCTGCTAACCTCCCCCCCTTACTTACTTACTTACATACTTACACACACACACACAGTTATATGCCCTACACAATCACACATGTCGGGAACTTGGAGCGTGACCCGGCTGAAATGGTGCTCATTGGATGGGCGATACCTGATTGGGGAAACCACGCAAGCTAATGTGTAGACTGGCGCTGGATTTCACCATTTAGCGTGTAAAATCACCGCCACCTGCAGTAAGGAAAACGCGCACTATACTTGCGGAACTATTGATTAGCACTTGACGCGCCCGTAAAAACTAGTCAATTAATCAAACAACGTTCAAAGAAATACGAAGTGAATACACTGTAAAATACATTGATATACATTTGTATTCGTGAACTTCGGGTGCAAACTGAAAGCGAAGAATCTTTTACACTGCTGACAATAACTGTTTTCGTAAAATGTGGTTTTGACCGTATCGAAGTACGATGTTTTGAGAAGCAATACATATTTTCACGCAAAGTCTATCAAATCAAAGAAGGAAAATGGAAGAGAAAGACGTAGAAGGATTGAAATGGGAAGAGAAAAAATGGTAAACGCTTCCTATCCTTGTTTTGTTATTGTAAGTTCTAGGGGAAGACGAAGAGGAAGAAAATGTGTAAAATAATTATTTCTATATAGCGAAGAAGATGGAAAGGAAGGAGATAAAGAGAAATATGATGAGGAAGATATGTAGGCAGGGATGAAAAAGGCATGAAGGATAGAGAAATAAAGACATGAGGAAAACGGGAATAAAAAGAAAGCTAATAGGAAGGCGGGAATAAAAAGAAAGCTAAGGGGGAAGGCGGGAATCAAAAGAAAGCTAAGGGGAAGGCGGGAATCAAAAGAAAACTAAGGGAAAGGCGGGAATCAATAGGAAGCTAAGAGGAAGGCGTGAATAAAAAGAAAGATAAAATTAAGTCAGGCGAGAAGAAAAAGATAAACATAAAAGACAGGCGAGAAAAAATTAAAGCTGAGAGAAAAGAATAGGTAGGGAGTGGTTGAATCGGTGTTTTTCACAAGTTGTCCAGAACACGAATCCACACCTGCCTGGCTTTCTGCTCGAGTAAATGACTCGTTCTCCGTGGGGCGGGCGGGCGGGGGTGGGGCGGGCAGAGGCGTGCGTCGGAGCGTGCGGGCCGCCCCCATCGATCTGCCTGCGGGCGCGGGCTGCCGAGTGCCTGGGGCCGAGGGCCGCGGGCGGGCGGGCGGGCGACGGCGCTCGTCAAAAGCGACGCCGGGCACGCGCCCATCGATTGCCGCGCCGCCCGCCCCGCCCCGCCCCGGCGGCGGCGGCCTCCTCCAGGCGGCGTTTGTCGCCCCCGCGCCCCTTTCGGCGCCCATCGATTGCGCGGGCGAGGGCCGGCCGCGCGACGCGACGCGACGCGCCTCTGCGGGAAACGCCCTGCTTGCCGTGCCGCTAGGGGGTGCCGGGAATGCGCTACCGACTTGGGGTGTCACTTGATGTCAACGCTGTGTCTCTGGCCGGGCGGTCCTAGGGCGCGAGTCCCGACGACGACAGGGTTTTTGGCAGTGGATCAACCCTAGGGCACTAGCCACGGCGAATTCAGTCGCTGCCTGGAGCAGACTTCTAGCGGCCGGATACTCTGGTCGGTAGTTTTCCGTGGTCTCTCCAATCAACACCTGGCGAATCCCGGAGCAGAAACCATACAAACGGGCCAAGGACCGCGCACGATTTTTCCTTACTCTTCCTTCTCCTATCCTTGCCCCTATAATACACACACTTACTTGTTCTATAATACATCACATGCCGGGAGAGCAGTCGGAGGTTTAAATCTGGACCCGCTGGGGACGGTGCCTCGCTCGGTCTGCGCCGGATTTCGCCATCCAGCCAGACTGGAAGACCAAGCCACCTTCCGAAGAAAAACATGCACTACACCTACGGGACTAATCTTTTGTGTTGACACGCCCGCAAACACCAATTAATCAGATAAAGCGTTCTTAGCGGCGACATTTTCGTTATTGCATTCGAAATTATTATCGTTGTTGCGGTCAGTGTCATCATTGTAGAAATAGTCATAATTACCATGGTTATATTACCCTTTTCAACTTCTTCATCTTTGTTGTCAGAGTTATACGCAAACATTTGAGTGAATTTGTAAGTGGCGTTTTCTACTCCGACATCAGGGCCTTATGTCGGAGACGGAGAAGATAAAATATTTTTTTTCTAAAATAATTGCGTACATAAGTATTTACTTACAAGGAACATGAAGTGAAGGCATGTAATAATCTTCAAGATTGCACTTGTATATTGTGTTCATAATAAGAAAGACACAGGTTTGGTTGCATCTCCTCAAATCGTCTGGAGGAATTAATGTCTATAGATGACTCTCCCAAATTAGTAAAGCCGTCTTCTCACTTTGTTTTGTACTCCGACATCAGGTTGTTGAATGAGTTGCGTCTCGTGACTTCACGGCACACTCACCATTGCTAACCACTAATCTACTATAATATTAATTCTGCACGTCCTACCAACAATTAATTTGGATATCACGCATATTCGTGTGAATATTTTCGCATGTATGTTGCTAATCACCCTGTTTTTTATATGATGTGAACTTGTCTTCCACTTAATTGGGAATATCCGTTGCGTATCGCGCTGGCGAGCAGAGGGGTGAGGTTCCAACCCTGCACCCCAGGCGTCGCTGCCATCGCTGCCGACGCATCGGAGCGGCACTAATGCCCCGCTTTTCGCGCCAGTTCATCTCCAATGTAAATTTATGGACATGTTTAGAGAATATTTTAATTTGAATTGTGTCCAGCTTTGGATGACCGAATATACAGGACCACCTTTTTAGATATTTTCACCCGAAATTTGTTGGCATCGCTTTATGTTTGTTTGGATATGCTTTGAATATTCTAATAATTGCTTCAGTAGCTCCTTAGTTTTATACTTCTTACAATGAAGAATAGTCAGCCAGTTTTTACAAACCACAAACTAATTAGTTTTTGTTGAATAATGGGCTAAACTCTACCAGCTGCAGTCTTCTTGTCTTCTAATAGCTCATTTTTAATGAACATTTGACTTGTTTCAAAATAATGTTGATTTAATTTGATCAAGTCATTTAATATACACCTGAATAAATCCGGATCAAGTAATGTAGAAATCCGGATCAAGTAATGTAGAATCATCATTTAAAATAATTCACACATTTGACACGATGTAATTTCTGATACCAGTTTCTTTAGGCGTGACGAATAAAATGTGCCCTTACTTACGTGACTAGAAACAAAGTGTGTGAAATCAACAACTGTTTATATTATAAAACTATATTCGTCCCTTTTTCGTTGCTACGAAGGAAAACATTCTTGACGTTCAGGAAGGGACACAAATAGCAGAATACAATGTTTCAATACAATAAATTAAACCTACACAGTACCACATTAAAATTATTCTCCTTTAATGCAATTGCACTTAAAATGACTGGTTTCCAACGTACAGTTCAATTTCAATTCAACCCTTCTTATGCCCGATTGATATTTTAAGACTGTGGTTCTGAAGGTTTCTGCACAAACCACACGCGTTAAAAACTGACTGCAACTTTTCTTGCGAGTAACAGAACATAATGACAAATTATATTATTAGATATGCAGATATTAGTGTTATTAGCATAAAATTAACTTTCCAGCGGGCGCGCTGTCGTAAATTTTACGACAGTAGCAGATTTTTTTGTTTTGCTGTCAACTCATTGTTGTCAAAGACATCTACGTTCTTGGTATTCCTTGCAGGTATCTTTAGTGATGCATTCCTGCAGCCCCTGTTTAGTTTGCACGCAATATTCAGTTTTTGTAACGCTCTATTCGGGATAAGTGCATAGTGACGTAAACTTTACGCTGCGCGCCGGCTGTTATGCTAAAATATTGCATAATAATTTGGCCTAATCGAAATTTTCTGTAAAATGCCCAGATAAAGAATTAATGTGAACGAAAATCACAATATTCTTCACGAGCTGTCTCATCGGAGGAAGATCATGAATTGGATTGTGACAGTGACAGTAAACGTTGAAAATATAGACGAGCATCAGAACGATACTGGATCGGAACAAGATTTTTTTGAGACTACTTTTTTTTATACGAACGTTTATCAACGGAAATGTTTTTTGGTAGTAAATATTATTCTTAGATATTATAATGCGACATAAAATTCCATTGTTCTACAATTTCTTTGATTTGTTCAAGAGTCATTGAATGTCGTAAAATTTACGACACGCGCCTGCTGGTGTGAACATTTTACGCGCGCCCACTGGAAGGTTAAATTAATAAACTGTACGCATGTTATTCATTTCCCAGTAGTCAAAAAACCTTTAAAATATTTTAAAATCAATAAATGTGATGGGCTTGGCAAAAGCGTTTTTGAATATCCATCTCAAAATACAACTATTTCAAATTTGGTAAAAGTTTTAAAATTAATTGTTGTGTGAGCTTTCCGCAATAGTGTAAAATGCAAATTTAATTGGACCACTTCATGGCGCACCTGGGAACGCATTGTGACAAACTGCTGTGTCGACAAACAGGTTGAAAACCCTGATGGCAGAAAATACAAAATGTAATATTATTGTTATTATTTATTTAATATATCTCACAAATTTGTTTGAATCTGTCAGTTCACATTCAAGATATACCTACAAGGAGATAGTGAAGAAGTTAGAAAAGTGAATTTTTAATAATGAGACAGGAAAAGGAAGTGTGATTGCTGGTACCCAGTGATGCATCTCCGGTGAGTGGTGCCACAGCGCACGCCACGTGAGTGTAGCGCATGTTATATCCTGGAGGCGCTGGTGATCCTCACTCACTGGAGCTTGAAATGCACGTGCGGTTGTTTTCCCATCCACCTATCTCGTCAGCTTGGCACCACCCGGTCCCAGCCGGGATAAACTCTAAACTGTCGACTGACCAAGAGTGTAGTAGTGTAAGTGTGTGTAAGAGAGAGGAGGGCACAAGGATGAGAGAACAAAGGTCACGTGCACTTCGTGTCCCGTTCGTCAGGATACTGTTCCAGCATTTGCCTTGTATGGTTCGGAGAGACTACGGGAAACTACTGAAGAGAGCAGCTGGTCGCTAGGATTCTGCTCCATTGGGGCTGAACTCGGCCAGATTTTCAGGTAGTGTCGTAAGACCACCACCATCATAACTGGAAACTTACGAATATCGATCAGAAACCATGCAGCGGAAGCAGTTTTCTAAAAAAATATTTATTTTAGGTCGCTTTATAATCTACTAAGGTCATCAGCGACCACTATTAATTTACATGTCAATAACTGTTATTATACCTTATAACAATCAAAATGATTAAATTCAAAGTTATACACCAGAGCTACATTTTGTAAGTTATAACAAACAGAAATATAAAGTACAATGAATTTTTACAATTATCTAGATCAGTTTATCAAGACCAGCAATATTAACCCTCCGGCGGTCGCGTCCCATCATTTCCCAACAGCAGGCGCGTGCGGCACTCCGTGCCACGTTTTTCAACTTCGATTTTCGCGTCAATAGTTATTACTTTTGTTATGGAATGTGAAGTAAATATTCTTTTTTATGTTTTATACATTTTACTTTATAAAAACTAAATACCAAAAGAAATAACTATATTAATAAGGATCTAATCCATCACTCGCTTCCTCCGTGTCTTGGCACGTGTTATATGTCATTATCGGGGAATAAATACGGTGCAAACGTGCCTTCTAACGTTTCTGCGAAAACAACGCATTTAAATTTGAATTAGCATTTAATACTTCAAAATATGTATCATAAAGCTCAATAACAAAGCAGCAGTAAGAATTGTAGTGGATAAAATAAGCAAATATTATACTTACATAACAATATTTTACAAACATACGCGTTACTTTACAAACATACGCGTGCGGTAGGGAGTGCCGCAAATTCAAATTACTAATGAATAACGGTCGATCGGCAGTGTCTAAAATCGTGATTTGAGTGTCATCCGGTTGAAATTATAATGAATAAAGAATAACTATGAGCTCAATAGTGTGACACCAATTATTTACACGAAATCAACAAAAATGTAAGAATGCGGCACCGAGTGCCGCTACGCGCCCGCCGGAGGGTTAAGATAGTTTAACAGTTACAGCAAGAGTTATTGTTGTCCATTTCTTCTCACATTAAGACAGAATAGAAACTCTTTGCTGTAAATATTCATTGTTTTATAGATTTACTGTTGTTTATATTCATTAACAAGCAGTCCCACTTTGTAAGACCCTCGAAAAATTATGCATAAGTTATTATTGTAAAAATTGTTAAAATCCTTTGTAAGGCAACAACTTGCGATCAAGGAGAATTATAATAAATAAAAAAAATGGAATTATTGTTATCGGGACGTGGTAGATGTGAAGGGGGATGGCAGCGCGGTTGGGCCTGCGCGGACGACGCACGGTGGCATCCTCGCCCCGGCGCCGGCCGTGCCTTATTGGCGCGGTTGCCATCGGCGGCGCTTCGCTGACGCAGCACTCGCTCCCTCGCACGGAGCCCCCGTCCTCGCCCCCGCGCCTTCACGCCCGTCCGCGTCCCCGAAGCCACCTTCCCTCCCCCTTCGTCCTCGATTCTCCATGCCCTCGCACCGGGAGAGGGCAACAACTGATGACAGTCCCTCTGACCGGCAGGTTCTAGGTTCCACTCCCGACGTGGCGGCAGGATTTTCGACACTAGGTCGTCAGCTAGGTCGTGTTCTGTCGCTGTCTGAAGGAGAATTCTAGCGGCCGGTTGCTCTGATCGTTAGTTTTCCGTGGTTTCTGCGATCAACATCAGGCGAATGCCGGAGCAGTATCCTAACAAACGGGCCACGGACCGCGCTCAGTCTTTCCTTCCTCTTCCTTGTCCTATCCTTACCCCTTACATACACACACACATACACACACTTTCAGTAACATGCACTACAGTACCAAACATGCCGGGAGACCGGTCGGGAGCTTAGAGCTTGTCCTGGCTGGGGTGGTGCCCCGCTGGTGGGAGATACTTGGCTGAGGGAAACACCGCTACCCGACAGTAGGTCGGCGCCGGATCTCGCCATCCAGCAGGGAAAGGACACCGCCACCTCCCGAGCAAAAGCATGCACTGTACTTACGGGACCAATGACTCTTGTAGTTAACGCGCCCGGAATCAGATCCAATCATTGAATGTCCTCACGTGTGCCCGGCTGAAATAGCTCAGAGCCAGCAATGTCATTGTTCTTGCAGTGATTCGGTTCGGGATGAGAATCCTAATGCCGCGGTATGGATGAGAATCCTTATGCCGGCTGCTTTTCCCGAGATTTATCCCATCAATTCCAGGCGAATGCTGGAGAAATACCCTAACAAATGGGCCACGGACCACGCGCCATCTTTCCTTCCTCTTGCTAAACACACACTGACAAGCTCTGCACAATCACCCATGTTGGGAGCTTAGAGTTCCGGGTTGGGGGAGAAACGCAGAGGGAGAAACACTTCAAGCCGAGGTGTAGGTCTACGCTGAATCTTCCATTCCAGAGGACGAGGAACACTGCCACCTCTCGGCATAAAACATTCTCTATACTTCGTTTTTTCTTTCATGGCGCACGGGGGTGTGTTAATAAAATGGAATATCTCACAGTATTTCGCGTCGTTCTCGGCTATACCGCCGGAGTCGCATGATCGCCAGCACTGCTCGATACAGTCGCGATCATGCGAATCCTAGCGGCACAACCGAGAACGACGCGTAATATCGTGAGATATTCCATTTTATTGACACACCCCCGTACGCCAAGAAAGAAAAAACGAAGTATACTCTAGCGGGGACCAATGACCTTGGTAGGTGACATCCAGTTGAATCGAGACGTTCGGCTCCTCTGTCATCGTTGTCACACTCTTCACGTGCAGAGCTCACCTCCTCGCCAACCCCTCCTCTACCAGCCAGATCGATTGGTGGATAACAGTTTTGATGAGAATCCTGTTTTAGTCCATGCGGTATGCGTCAATAATGTTGATCACAAACAGACGTATAGACGTTTTTAGGGAATACACGTTTTCCGTATCAAGGACCCAAGAACGTGAATTTTGGCTATACTAAATTCGAGAAAGTGGTTTACTACTAATATACGTACGCGAGAAAAATTGCGCTAACGGGAAAATTATTGGGAAGGGAAACAGTTCAGCATGACATATCATTCTGTTACTAAACGAGAAATTAAAAACTTTCGCTCTTTGACATGATTTTATTCTGAATTTTTATGATATTCATCAATATCATTCTATTTTCCTTTTTACAACTTCCACCAGTTTTCAATTTTTTAAGAAGCTTCTAGAAGTGATGTGACTTCTTATGTACTTTGTTGAGAGAGTAGATTCAGTGAAAAATCTGTACTGCTGTAAATCAATTGTAAGATGAAATATTAAAAACAATTTTCGTATTTCGACAGAAACAAGTGAACGCTGAGAAGTAAATGAAACATTTCGTGAATATAGGTGAAATTTTTAGTAAGCAAATCAAAACACAGCACCAGAAACATTGGGGAAAATGACAAAAATAGAATATCAAAGAAAAAGTAAAGTTGTCCAGAAGAGTGGACTGCCCAAACAAATCGACAAGGAAAATCAATTCTGGCACTTTACCCATTCCGGTGTATTACTGGCGGAAGTTGACTGTCCAGATTTAATAAAGTGAGGCGAATATACTGTTGGCTTCCATGCTGGCAGCGGATTTCGTATCCGCCCAAACGAACAGGCCGCTTTTATGTGAAGTATGCGATACATCCGGGATATCAGTTACGCACACAAAGACAAGTTTCCGGAAGAATTCTCTAAATCGATACCGCCCGGAAGTGAGGACCCTGAGGGGGCGATGGGACGTGTAGGTGCGGTGGGAGTGGGGGGACAACTCGCCGTGAGAGCGCTCTGCTTGACAGATTGCGTGAGGGTGGGAGAGACGACGAGGAGGTGAAGGGGGAGATGGAAGGCAGATTTAAGGGAAAAGAAGTTGCGATGGAAAAGCTGGGTACAAGCAAAGTTGAGATGGAAACTGTGACCAAAGGAAAGAAGAGATGGGACTAAGTGGTCCGCTGTGTAGACCTGTGTATGGAGTGGTGTGTGGATCTGTGTATGGAGTGGTGTATGGAACTGTTTATGGAGTGGTATGTAGACCTGTGTATGGATTGGTGTGTAGGCCTTATATACGGAGTGCTATATAATTTAACTTCACTACTTTATCAAATAGTATTAACATCAAATACAAGTGCAAAATTAGTAAAGATATATACTTAGTTCGGGATATTACATCTCACATTCTCTTGAAGATGTAAAAGTTGAAGACTATTAATAAACTGTTGTGTAGGCCGCATTACTGGTAGAAAAGTGGCAAAGTAGGCAACGAGAAAATATAGAAGTTGAGATAGTAATGAATTTGATGACGGTGCTGGAGACGCTGACGGCAGCCATGGCGGTAATAATGATGAAAAGGAGGAAGAGGATAGAGGATTTGCGGCGGTGGCGGCACGAAATGAGAAGAGGAAGAAGAAGAAGAGGGAAAGATGAGGAGGAAGGCACGAGGAGGAATTGATGACGGACCTGGAGACTCTGACCATAGACTAAGGAGGTATCACTTCTCTATGTTCTGACAGTAACCATGGCGATGATAATGATAGACGAAGAGGAAGAGGAAAGAGGATTTGCGGCGGTGGCACCGCGGCATGGGAAGAGGAAAAAAGAATAAGAAGAAGAAGAGGGAAAGGGGAGATGGAGGGAGGCACGAGGAGTTGATGACGGAGCTGGAGACTCTGACCATAGACTAAGGAGGTATCACTTCTCTGTGTTCTGACAGCAACCATGGCGACGATAATGTTGAAAGAAGAGGAAGAGGGAAAGTGGGAGGAGGAGGGTGGGGGTAGGGGGCGGGGTCGCAGAGCACGCTCCCAGAGCGCGCTCCGCTCCGCGGTCCCTTGCGAGTATCATCTCAGCGCGGGCGACAGCGCTGCCCTTTATTTTTCTCGCTGGGGCTTCCACAAGGAGGAAACAATTCCTGGTATTTGCGTCGGTCCCGTGGCGCACTCGAGCGCCCCACCCTCTCCCCCTCCCGCCCGCCAGCCGGATAAACTATTCCCGTGAGACCGGAAAGGGAAGTGCGGCAAGCGAAGGACACAGGGTGGGGGGGATGCTGGCGGAGGAGGGGGTGGAGAACGCAAAGGAGGGGCGAGACAGATGTTTGGGGATCATTAACATTCAAAGACGTTTGGATAACAGGAATAAACCTCTTAAAAGTATGAGGAAATGTGAGGTTGGCTTTGTGCCCTGTAAATCGCTCTATATTAAAACCAGGACCTTTTCATTATGGCATACTTCTGGCATTATTTGTAAGTTTTCCAATTTTAGAAAATTCATTGTTCAACGAAAATGTGTCCGGCTCCATTTTCAAGCGTTCTTCAAAGAAAAAATTAATCTAAACATTTTCGAAAAATAAAATCTTCCAAATTTTTGAAGTGTTGCATATTTGCAGGACTTTGAGATCGATCAGCTGGAGGAATATGGATGCTCATCAGACAAAATCGTCTGAGTGGTTTAAGAACTAGTAATAATAATGGTCGGACGAACTGATTGACGTTTTGCCGTAAACCAGTTGTTGGGTATCATGGATTCACAAAATGTTGGTTCTGACTACACGACGTAATAAAGGTAGTAATTTGCAATATTCTGTAGCAAGATTCATCTACTTTTCCGATATCAGGGCCTTATAATACGAGTTTCCTGCCGAAAAATGTCTTCGGTTTGCCGAAGCATCACAATACTTTCTATTTACTATGTATGTTTGTATCGACAAAGTAAAAATGAACAACGATGTACTTTAATACTTTGTATAAAACTGAATTTTCCAATTTTATGGCTGGGAGTACGATTCCGGAAATTGTATAAAATGAACTCAAATTTAAGTTACCGCGGAAAATTGCACAGAACGCAACTGAAAGCGAAATACTTAAAGGCGGTTGTATCTAAAAACCAACGATCGGTTGGAAAGACATTGTACATTGCCATAAAAATTCTGTACATTTCAATACTTTAATACTTTGCATCCTAAATTACGATTGTAGTAGCCTGTGTTGGTATGTGTGTGTGTGTGTGTGTGTGTGTGTGTGTGTGTGTGTGTGTGTGTGTATATATATATATATATATATATATATATATATATATAAGCTAAAATCCGACACCGTGAGACCATTCTCCATGAAAGTTTGCACTTCTATATGTTTTTTCACCGAGAAGGTTCATGTACTGTTAAATCTGTTGTAACTCCACTGCATGGCGCTGTAGAACAAAGCTAAATATTTACGTCAACTGCAACCCGCAACACATTCAGTAGGATTGTGAATCTAAATCGATAAATAACTCCTAAACGATGCGATCTATAGCCTTAACACCAAGATTTTGAGACCGAATGCCTAAAAGAAACGTTTCTCACGTAATCTACAGGATGTAATCTTCTTGAACAGTCTGTTACATTTTTGATGCTCGGGCGCGTCTCGATATTACCTCACCTGCTTGGAAATGTGCAGAATCTGCTATTAAATGTGAATGAGTACAGAGAGTGGCAGAGACAGACAGGAACAGGGTGAGGGAAGGAGAGACAGTGAGAGGGCGATGAGAGGGGAAAGATGGAGATGAAGGGCAGAACAACGTGTACCGGGTTTTCCTATCTATTATAATATCAAACTAAATCCCAAAACCCTATTTCAGTAAACGATTTCTACAATCATTAAATATTTAATAAAACACTTAAATATACATCGTTGGATGCTAATTACAAAATAATCAATCGTAATTGGAAGAAAATGGTAAAATTAATTCCATCGCGTGATCGACAAAGAAAAGAAAAGTATTACCGAAATTGTACAATATAGTGACAGGAAAAGGTTACTTGGTCAGATAGTAAAAGAAAAAGTATAAAAGTTTACTTATTTTTAAACGATATTCTGAATTTCTGACGCTATCAATTCATTTAAAACCGTGCCATGTGAGGCTTTCCATTTCAGCATTCGCACTTTATGTGTTGTGAGAAGGGTGTGACACGATGCAAAATTCGTCGCAGTTGAAGAGCGGATGCGGGAGCGGGTCGTGGCGCACGGCACAACATTTTTTACGAGATGACTCCGTGGCATAAAGCAAAATAATGTAAGGAAAATATGACATTTGCTTGTTTTTAAAAATTCCGAATTTCTAACGCTATCACTTCATGTAATACCGTGCCGTGTGAGAGACTTTCCATTTCTGCGTTCGCTCTTTATGTATTGTGAGAGGGGTGTTAACACGATGCAGCATCCGTCGCAGCCGAAGGGCGGATGCGATCGCGTGGCGCGGTGCGTTCATCGCGTGTCCCGGGGCCTCCGGCTAACGAGGAGCGTCGCGACGCGCCGCCCGGGGCGCTAATGGCGTCGCGACGTTCGCCGCCCTCGAGTGTGTGCCCTCGGTGTAGGTCGCTCTCGCTGGGAGCGAGCGAGAATTAGGAGCAAATAGTCCGCCGGCTCTCACTCTCTCCGCCTCCCGCCTGGTCGCCGCCGCCGTCTAGCGCACTTCTGCCGCCCCTGCAACCCGCGTCCGTCTGCAGCTCCCGTTGCATCGACATCCGAGGTACAGCAGTGCGCAAAAAAAATCGCATCACCACGCTCACAGTTACACTGCAACATAATCCTGAAAATACACCTCCTGATTTGCAAAAATCGAGTCAGTTATGAAAATAATGTACTCGGAAACAACGTATAATCTACATATGATTACCAATTTCTGTTAAATTTGCTTAAAATTTGAAAGATATATAAAACGCAGAAAATACAGAATGCCTAATTTCTTCAAGAGATGCGGTTTCATTGAACACTACTATACAGTCGACTCCGGTTATAGCTAACATCTAGAGACTAGAATTTTTGGGTCACTAGTTCACTATATCCAATGATGACAAAATTAAATAAAATTTCTCCTCGATGATTAATGTTATTAATTTAGAGATACAACAAAATACAACCCTTTATTGTATAATGTAACTCAGCTGTAACATAATGTTTTTCAGATCATAAACGCATTCTAACGATTTGATGATGAGCTATTACTTCCCTGTATACGTACGTATACACGGAGTTTTATACGTAGTATAGGGAAAGTTATGTAATGCTGCGTGAAAAAATGGCGAATTTTCGGCGGAAAAAATTTATTGCCGGGCCGTGTTAACGAAAAAGCGGATAACTCCAGTTGCTAAATTAAGAAAAAAAATCCCCTAACACGTAGTGTAGTCAGAAAGTCTGTTTTGTGGGTCCTTGATACCGAAAAACCAATTGAAAGGAAAACGTCCGTCTGTTCGTCTGTCCGTCTGTGAACACTGCTAGCGCCTAAACCATATGTACGATTTCTTCCAAAATGGATATTCCCCGGTCGATCTGGTTCTAGTGGAAGCTTCTGAAATATTCTGTAAAATTTGGAGGTACTTTGCATGAAGCCCCCCGGACATTTTCAAAATTTTCTCAAAAACGGCTGCAATTTTTTTCTTTACATTTCTTGAAAGAGTAGAATAAAATACACTGATTAAGGTGGCATAGGTCTGATTTTCACGGATAACTGAATTTTCGAAAATTGCGACAGTTAAAATTTTTTCGGCGTGTTTCTGGAACTACAGATTTGAAGATAAAGATTTTTCTTTTAAGTAAAATTTGTTGTCCAAAGTGAGTTCTTTCATTAAGGCCATGTACATTTTTTTGAAAAGTTTAGTAGTTTTCGCTCAATATTGCGTACAATATGTGCTATTTTAAATAATTACAAAAACAAGATTTTCTCAAAAACCGCCAAATGTTTTCTTTAAACTTTTGGTAGGTATCGTGCCTAATGTATTTTATGAGATGATAAAAAACGCCATATTGCTTTATTCTTTTGTTTTTTCAAAAATTGCAAAAAAAATTTTTTTACTTGTCTCTCACGTCGTTAATATTTGCATTAGTCTTGATTTGTTGACATTATTATATTAAGGAGTACATGAGCTTTAAATAATGTCAAGTAAAGTTTCTCGGAAACAACCGTTTTCTGGGAAAACTAGCTAAAATTCCGCATTTTCAGAGACGCTCAAATGCCATTTGCTCATATATGGCTCCAAATTGTTTCTTGAAACTTTTGTAACGGATAGTGCAAATTACTCTCTTTAATATGACGTAAAGTTTTTTTTGAGTTTTTTTGGTTTTTCAAAAATTATATAAATGTTATTTTTTTGGAAGATCTCTTACATCTTTATTATGCACATTACGAGCAATTTGTAAAGATTATTATATTTGTGAGTGTAAATGCTTCAAATAACTTCAAATAAAGTATTTTGAAAGCTCAAAAGTTTTCTGTGAAATTGAGCTTCAAATTCCGCATTTTTAGTAGTGCTAAAACGCAATTTTCTTTTAAACGGCACATAATTTTTAAAAGAAAATTGCGATTTAGTATTAGGTTTTTGTGTTCTTTAATATTCTAAAATTAATACTTCTGGGTTACCAATAGGAAACCGAAAAATTAAGAAAATGGCAAAAAAATGTACTTTTGGCGGTGATAGATGGCAGCTGGCAAGAAATAGTATGTGACAATTTCTAATAGGTAGCGAAGACCCAAGGAAATAGAAAACTAATGCGGAAAATTCTGTACCATTCTGTAGCACCACTAGTTTTATTTTACATTCCATGTACATAATACGTTCATGTCACGCCTTCCCGTGTTCGGCGTTAAACGCTATAAGAATATCGACTTGAAGAGATAGTAATCTAGTGGCGTCGTGAATCGAAACATCACCCTCAAACTACAAAACCAACACAAAAACTACACACTCTGTTACGTATATCAGAAACAAAACGTTTTTAGGAAACAAACTAAAATACGAATGATATTGCCTGATACTTACTTTATCACAATTTGAAAAGGAAGTATATTTTTTTAAATCGTGAAATATAGCATGTTTTATTATGTAACTCAGATGTAACATCATGCGTATACTTAATTTTTATTTTGTTTTTCCAGCAATTTTTTCTTCTGATTTTTTAAAAGTTTCCCTTAATTAAAATAAATGTAATGAAGTATAATTATTGCAAGTAAAAATAAAAAATATCATGCAATAAAGGGTTAACATCAGCAACTGAAAATTTTGACACCTTCATTTGACCTTAAAGAATAAACTATTTTGCATTGTTTGCTTCGTACATTTTTTCATTGGTAATTTTTCTAGATCTCGACTTCGTGTGCTCTTGATTCTTCATTCTGCATCGTTCATTATCTCTAAGTATCGTAATGTAGTCTTGACACCCTTCAATGCCTCTTCCTCTGTTGGAACACTTCTCCGAAGGTTCACAGTCTCTGAAGGCTCTTTGACTCTCCTAATACATACGAGATCCTTTCGGTTGCGGTCTAGCGCAAGCGGCAAATGAAAGTGATCATTGAATGAAACATTCCGGATCCGCTACTTCCACATCAGGTGAAACTTCTTAGATTGTTACCTTTTGCATGTGATACTCGTATTTATTCAAAGCTGTCAAGTGTTGGAATATGTGGCTCTGATGTGATATATTTATTCCAGAAGAGAATTAATTTCCAGGACGCACAATTTCTGCGTTCACTATAGCCGAGGTTCGGAGTTTACTATAACAGAATTTTCTTATGTTTATTTGTAATGTAAGTAGAACGGGACCAGTGGACCACTATACCGTGGCTTACGTGGGAACGTGGACCACTATAACCGAGAGTTCACTATATCCGAATTCTCTATAACCAGAGACGACTATGCTACCATGCAACCAATTCCTATTCTCTTGAGCACCCCACAGCCACTTTCACCGGCTTAGAAGGCTCAGGGCCTCAAATGACAGTGACTGTGACTTGGATTGACTAGCATTCGAGTCCCGACCCTGCCAGGATTTTTGACACTAGCTTGTGAGCTCCGTCGAGTTCAGCCGTTGTTTAGAGGAAAATTCTGGCGTCTCGGATCGGTAGTTTCCCGTGGTTTATACGATCAACACCAGGCGAATGCCTGGCCTGTGCCGTAACAAATGGGCCATGGACCGCGTGTTATCTTTCGTTCCTCTTCCTTGTCCTCTCCTCATTACACACATTTACACTTATGTACTACACTCCCACGCATCCGCTCATGTCTGGAGCTGAGAGCTTGTCCCAGCGGGGTGGTGTTCCATGGACAGCAAGGTACATGGCTGGGAAAACTTCGCTATCCGACGTGTAGATCGACACTGGATTTTGCCATCGAGGGGGGGAAGATCAACAACACCTCCCACGATAAAAAACATGCCTAAACTTACCTGATTAATGATCTTAGCAGTTGCCGCGCCCAGAAACCCTAGTCAATCAATCAAAATCCTACCAATTCTCGCTGTGCCGCTGTCTTCACTGTTCACACCTGTCGTCGCTCAGTCCGTGACATCCACCTTGCCCTGTCGACTACTTTCGTCTCTTTGAAGACATGCATAATAAAGGAATCTGTTATAAGTTGTGGCCTTTCCATTGACCGCGGCTTAAGGGGACTGCGCAATGTTTGCCGGTCTTCTTCACAAGAATTGGAGCTTGGGGAAAACATTGTTCTGCGGAGCTGACACACTCATTCAACTCAGGGCTTGCGTGTGTTAGCGTTTGTTTCTCACAAAAACTTGTCTAGTGAAGATTTCACCTACTGTTTTCTTAGACATTTTAAAATATTTGGTGATTTAATATTTTTTCTAACAAACATACAAACATATATTAATGTGCTTTACAGACTAATTTCATTTAAATATTTTAAGAGGGAAATATATCTTCCAAGGATCACATGTGAATCATACGGGGTGATTAAAAAAGAATATACATATTTCAAAGTATGCAATCAAAGCTAATGATAGCAGAACAGCGTGGAGGTACGTGCATATACCTTACATTTTATCACCTTAGATTTTAAACCTCACGTAATATTACGTCTACGAAGTCAAGTTGTGAAAAACATTTTCGTTTAGACACAAATATAATAAACTGTGAACGATTCAAACATAATTATAGTAAGTATAGTAACAAACGTATTGTAATATGAATTAAAACTTTCAATCTAAGTACGTATTTGATAAGTCATCTTCATTGTATTGCTATGTCCTACGGACGTATGTCATAAGTTCTTCTACATTTATAATCTTTGACGCACTACAAAAGTTTCTCGGGCGTTTGTAGGCACTTAGAACGCCCTTTTTTATCATTAAGTTGCTCGTAGGGCAAACGCCAATGAGTGCTTCTATTTTTTGCAAAGATTTGTAGTTTTTCCAGGAATCGATTACAATTTCGTACTTGCGGGCGTTGTCTATTGCGTTCATAATGTCTTTCTTTGTAAGTAGTATTCCTGCTGTTGGCGTCATGTACAGATGTTTAGAAGTCATGTACAGATGTCAAATTCACAGCGACTCTAAATATTAGAAATTCAAGAGTTTTTGAATAATGGATCAGAACTGGATTCTTCTAGTGTGGATGACGATTTTATTTTTGGTCTGTTTCTCTATTTTGAGCAACAAAATTAGATCGAAAAGAATAATAATAATGCGAATGATTCTATTGATGAGTCTTCTCAAATTCAAAAGTTTTCATTTCCATTAAAATTCTGTGAAACTGATAAGCAATTTGAATTACAAGAGTTTCAAAAAACCAGTGAAATAAAATTTCCTGTAAATGAAGGCTCAACTGAACTAGACTATTTTTCATAATTTTTTTCACCATTTCGAAAAATAAAGGCAGAAATAAACAAACATGCAAATGGAACTATTTCTTAACTTCAACAAAATATATTTATAGTGCATCGGTATTGTTGTCGTATGAAGTTCACTGCGTTTCCCTACATATTGTGTAACATTGTTACTTTCCACAAAATATAAAATTGACACGTGTTTCTCTGAATTCCATTTTCACTACTTACAATCAAATGAGCATAAAATACAAAAGTAAAGAGAAAAGATAATATTACAAGATTTTATCAATTTTAAACTGATATGTACAATATTTTTTTGTTTTAAAACGTTTTGAATAATATCTATATTACTCAGGCCATATGAGTTAACTACGTGGCGTATCCATCAGGATTGAATGTGTTTATCAACATATTATATACTGTTCTCTCATTTCAGAAAAGTACAAACTAGTACAAAAACAATATTTACTCAGGGGAAAATTGAATTTAAATATTGTTTACACAGCTATTACCACGAGCATTATCGAAACGATTATACAATCACAATTCCAAATTAAATGCAATCGAACTTCAATAACGATTTTAATAATAAACAGTTTATGTAATATTACTCTGTCGTACAAATCGTTGCCAAATCAAAATATATTTCTTTATTCACGCATGTTCAATATTTTTTCGTTTTCATTTAATAATAATTTAAATTTTGAGAAATTCAAGCACATTTTTACCATTTCAGGTATACATTGATTACGTCGAATTGCTTCTAGAAAATACCTATTTTGTGTACTTTGTATTCTGTGTTTATGATCGTCAGAGTGACTTACAGGTTAAATAAATGTTTGAAAATAGATATTGAACATATTGCGGATAAAATATTAGAGGAGTTGACAAAGCCATGAATAAATTACTTTTCACGAAAATGTAAGGACAGGTATGAGAGATAATACGAATATAAATGTTGGTGAGTCAAAAGTGAGTCAGCTCTGACTCAAATTTTGTTGGCGTACTTTTTAGAATAGGTAAATACAAGTGACGTTTATATTTTCACATTTGTAATATGCTATGGCCAAATGATCCGCTTTCGTTCCCATCTCGTCTCGTCACTTCATCTCTTCAAGACGATCGCTCATCTGTTCGTCTTTGTTGGTGGTATTGTGTGTTATTTTCGGCAATCGGTTATCTGGAACCTTTTTGTGTTGAAACGAGGAATTTCGAGTAAATACTCATTTGAACTTGAAGACTTCACACACAAAGTTCTTCACGTTTATGTGAATTCCTTTACACTCCATGAGTGTATATGCAAATACTGTTCTCAGAAACTGCTTTACAGTACTTTGTAGTCGTGTGCCATGTTTCATGTATATTTTCCAATTTTCATTTCCTTATAGACTTGTTGGGATATTTAAAACTTCATGGAACTTAATCAATATTAACTTTCTGACTTTGAAGGTTTTGTGATCCGCATATACAATTTTTTCTTTCAATTTTCCTTTTTCACATCTGTTTCTCATCCTTATGATATTTTGTATCCTAGGAATAATTGCGTATAACATTTCCAACTTCTGCAGAATGCGAATTGTATGCAAATAATTTAGATAAACCTTAATTTATCCTTTCAAGGCCATGTCTGTTGTTTATAGGATTGATATGAAGAGGTTATACATTTCAATACCCGCTAAAATTAATTTAAATTAAAAAAAGCAGTATCAAACGACAGGTGCGCATGTAAAAGGAGATACGTCAGGTTTTTGTCCAAAATGAATATGCCAAGACATTGCGTTACTATCATTCTCTAAAGAGGTATGTGATATTTAAATTTTCCCATTAAAAATTAATGACAATCAGCGTACGTAATGTGCCAAATTTGTAATCGGGCGTGTGGAGGCTGACGGTGACGAAACGCAGAACTTGCGCTTGTGCCAGCCCGTGCGACGTATGCCACGGGAGGCAGAGACAATCTTCCCGGGGACGAGCGGACCGCATGCACCCTTCCGCGAGGCGCGTCGCGTCGCGTCGTTGCGATGGCACGCGGCGGTCTCTGCGGCGGACTGTGAACTCAGGACCCGCGTCGCAATCCGCGGCGGGACGCGCCAGCCAGCCCGCCTGCCAGCCGCCGCCTGCCGTCGCCGCCGCCAGACGAAACAATTCCGGCGCGCGGTTTAATCAATGGGCTGCGCTATTCGCGCCACGCCGCCCAATTGGAAACGTGGTCAGCCTCCTGGAGACGGCCAAGCTTCATTTCGGCGCCGCCGGCATCCCAGGCGCGCGGCGCGGGAGATGGCGCAGGCGGCGGGGGCGCAGGGGGTGGAGGAAGCAGTGGCTCCACCCTCAAAACAAACATTTTTAGTTAATTTGGGGGTACTTTTTGTTTATTCAAAAATTACAAAAATGTAATCTTTTTGAAAGTCCTCTCATACGATTAAAATGCACATTTCCAGCAATTTTGTAAACACTATTCAATTTGTGAGTGTAAGTGCTTCAAATGACTTCAAATGAAGTTTTTCGAAAACTCCAAAGTTTTCTGTAACAAAGAGCTTCAAATTTTGCATTTACAATAGCGTTAAACACGATTTTCTTGAAAAAGGCTCGAAATTTTTACGGAAAATTGCCATTTAGGGGCAAGGTTAAACGTTTTTTTAATATTGTTAAAATAATAGTTTTATTGTACTATTGGGAAACCGAAAAATTAATAAAATGTCAAAAATGTAGTTTGGGGGAGGGATAGACGGCAGCTGTCAAGATTATTAGCAAGTCCGAATAGCTAGCCGAGACCAAACGAAACAGAAAACTAATACGGGAAAGTCTGTGCCATTGTTTAGCACCACTACTTCAAAAATTTTGCCCCGTTGATTTAAAACATTTACTTCATTTTGATTGCAATACATCCAAGAGATATTTCAGATATAAATATACATTTTTTTGTTAAATTTCAAGCTGACAATTGGAAACAATTCATTATTTTAGAAATTTTCTGGGGATGGCAGAACTTGCGAAATGAAATATTGTAGAAGTTCGTGCACACGGATAAGGGAAAGGTGGTGGAGGTGACTACTGTCACTTACGATGTCCATCGAGAGAAGTGATCGTCGCCACGTGGTGAAAGGGGCATGGAGAAACCGAAGGGATGAACGAGATGAAGTAGTGGCGACGACGAAAGCGATGTTTGAGGGGACGGAGCGGGAAATGGGTTCAAAGAAGAAATGTTGGCAAAAGTAATGGCTTCGCACATGAGGGGGGTGAGATACATTTTTTTATTTATTGAATTTTTTACAGATACAGATAATACAATTAGTGATGGAAAGGTGAAAGAATGAAACACAGGAAAAGGGGAATTAGAGGAGAAATGGCGTTGTTTACCGCAACTTTTACATGAACTGGCCAGGGATCTAATCCGCGCCCCAGCGGTCGACGGCGTATGCACTGGCAATTACTTTTCGAGGCTAACCCAAGAATGCGACGAATCAAAGTTGGAAGCATTGAAAAAGAACGCAATGCCGACTGGAAGAAAGAAGGTGTAACTGAATGAAAAGATTCTCGTAATGATGCCAGTGGAGAAATAGATGACAATCTGATAATGAACATTAAAATATGTAATGTATTAGAAATGGGCTGTAAATATGATACATAATTCTTTCTCTCGAATCTAATTTATTCATGTTTCATTGACCCGTGTAGTTCATTTTCATTCTATCGCCGAGCATTTTTCCTGATTCTTCTGTTCTCACGTACGTTGATACGTGATTCCGGGCGGTTTAATTGCTAACGTCATTAGACACGTCAATGTAGTGCATGTTTTTTCCTCGGAAGGTGGCGGTGAACTTCCCGCTGGATGGTGAGTTCCGGCGCCAATCTACGTAAGCTAGCTGAGTTTTTCCCAACCAGGTATCTCCCCATCAGCGGGGCACCGCCCCAGCCGGGACAAGGCTCTCCTGACCGGACTCTCGGCTTGTGTGGTAGTGTAGACCATGTAAGCGTGTATGTAAGGGGAGAGGATAAGACAAGGAAGGGGAAGAAATGATCGTGCATGGTCCGTGGTCCGTTTGTTATGGTACTGCTCCGGCATTCGCCTGGTGTTGATGGGAGAAACCACAGAAAACTACCGATGAGAGGAGCCGGTCACTAGAATTCTCCTCCTGACAGCGGTTGAATTCGACCTAGCTCTTTAGCTTGTTTCGAAAGTCCTGCCAGCGTCGGAACTCGAAACTAGGACCTCCTGGTCAGAGGCATGGAGTGCCAATAACGTAAGAGCACACGTCTGTCATTGTTCGAGTAAATCATTGAGCATAGCGGCGGCGGGGCCGTTCGGCAAACGCGGGTGTCGTAGGGTAGGGGCGCACGGGGGGCGGGGAAGCGCCAGTGCGTTGTTCGCGACGCGAGGGGTGTCGCCCGCATGCGGAGGTGACGCGGCCGGCTGGGCGGGGGAGGGGACCGGGAAGGCGTTTGCGGCCGAGAGGTTGGGAGAGGGGAGCGGGGAGGTGTCGCGGCCGAGGGGTTGGGGGAGGGGAGTGGGGTGGCTTTGCGGCCGAGAGGGCGTGGAAAGGGGAGCGAGGAGGCCGTGCGGCCGAGAGTTTGGGGGAGGAGAGCGGGGTGGTGTCGTGGCCGAGGGGTTGGGGGAGGGGAGCGGGGAGGTGTCGCGGTCGAGGGGTTGGGGGAGGGGAGCGGGGAGGTATCGCGGCCAAAGAGGTGGGGGAGGGGAGCGGCCGAGAGGGCGTGGGAGGGAAGCGGAGAGGCGTTGCGGCCGAGAGTTTGGGGGAGGAGAGCGGGGAGGTGTCGCGGCCGAGGGGTTGGGGGAGGGGAGCGGGGAGGTTACGCGCCCGAAGCGGTGGGGGCGGGGAGCGGGGAGGTGTCGCGACCGGTGGGGCAGGGGAGGGGAGCGGCCGAGAGGGCGTGGGAGGGGAGCGGAGAGACGTTGCGGCCGAGAGTTTGGGGGGAGAGCGGGGAGGTGTCGCGGACGAGAGGTTGGGGAGGGGAGCGGGGAGGTGTCGCGGCCGTGGGGTTGGGAGAGGGAGCGGGGAGGTGTTGCGGCCGACAGTGCGTGGGAGGGGAGCGGGGAGGCCGTGCGGCCGAGAGGTTGGGTGAGGATAGCGGGGAGGTGTCGCGGCCGAGGGGTTGGGGGAGGGGAGCGAAGAGGTGTCGCGGCCGAGGGAGCGGGGGAGGGGAGCGGGGAGGTGTTGCGGCGAGGGCCGGAAGCGGGAGTCCAGGGGGGAGGCGACTGCGGCATCTTCGGCCGCACGTGGATCGCGGCATGGGGTGGAGCGGAGAAGGAATGGGGGTGGGGGGCGGGGCGCTGCTCGAACGTGATGGAGGGCCGCCCGCGCCGCGTGTCTCTGGTCGAGGGGCCCATTAGTCGCGGTCGCAGGGAGCGAAGGCGGGCGGCCGGCCGGAGATGAGATGGACGGACACGCCGAAGGACAGGGTGGGAACATAGCGATGGTTCGGCGACGGGAGTCGAGATGGGATCAGGAATGATACGTTATGTTTTGGGAGATTAATGTAACCTGATAGACTTTAGACTTGGATACATTTTATAGGGAAAAAAGAGTGTCTTATACTTCAAAGTAAAGAGGTTTTGAAGAATAAATTTTTGAAAACAAAATGTAATGAATGTGATCTTATAAAAATATGTGAAATTGTCAGTTTTATAAAAGTTTACCTAAGGCTAAGAGGCGTACTGCGATACAAGAGTTGGAAAAGACACAGAAGAGTGTGAAGAGTGTATGTGATCATAAAGACGGGACTCTCAATGAAAATATATTGATTAAAGGTGTCATGCGAATAATACACGCATCTTGACGTCTCCTCAACTAACAATCGCATTCATGGATATGTATAATTATATCCTTTAATATTGTAATTGGCAAAAGCTGTCCATTGCATTTATTATACAAGAATCGTGTTCTTACATAACAACGGCGATACAGTTGTATCTACCAGATTTATTCAGAAATAAGAATGATTTAGGATCTGTAATATTACAAAATGAAGTTCATTTGATCCCCGCACTCCTTTATATTCAACAACTTGATAAGAGCATTTTGATATTTCACATGATTTTAAAGATTTTTACGTTATCCAAATTCGTAAGCGCGCCAGTTTTGTAAAAGAGCATTTGAGCCATCGATCTGTGTGTAATTTTGCGCCCTCTTTCACGCGCGTGCCGAGGCGCGCGAGCGCTGATGCCCGTGTCGTGACACGCGTGTCGTCATGTCGTGATGCGCGTGCTCGTCGCAAGGGGCGAGTCGAGCGGTCGAGGGAGGGGGGAGTGGGGCAGTAGGGAATCTGTGGATCGCCGAGTGGAGGGGGGAGAGGAGAGGGGAGAGGGGAAGGCCGCGGTCGCTGAGAACGCGCGCGCGCTCCGGCACGCTCTCTAATATACGGCTTTATTAACGGGAGATATGTCGCCGACACGCCGTCACTCGCCGCGTCTCCTCGTCTCATCTCGTCGCGTCGCTCCTCGCCTCTGCTTGCGTCGTCTCGCTTCGGCAGCCGACGGTCAATCCCCCTTCGCCTCCCCAGATTCCGCTGGTAGTCCCTGGTTCGAACCTCAGGCACGCGACGTCGCTCTCGGGAGAGTCTCGCTGTACAGTAATCAGCCCTTAGAATACATCCATCAATCGAACTACCTCAAGATGAAGGAATGGAGAATCGAAGTAAATGTTGAATTAGGTTTCATAATCGTATTTCTGGGGTGTGTAATCGCGAATTTTCAAAAACAAAATCGTGAGGGCTAACTAGAAGATCAATATAATGAGATTTTCATTGCCTTATTAATGTTACGTCACTTGGCCCGTTTCATGCAGCGTTGATATTGGCATGTAACCACTATTACGTATAATCTTTTCCCTTGGAATTCGTGTTAATGAGGGTTTACTGTATTTCAATGTTTCAATGAGTCTTTTCCTCGAAGTATTATAGATTTGTATGTCTCGTGTTCAATAAGTTTATGTTGGTTTTTGTATTTTCGTTTGCCACTACATTGACATGGATTAAAATGAATTTTATATTAAACTACGGAGAAAATGTTCAATTTTCTTTATTATGAAATGAACGCAAGCTTTGTGAAATATGTCGCAAATTCGTAGAAATAATGTCTGGAAGGATTTTTAAGTATAAGTTTTGAAGAACAGAATTGTAGACGAGTGCACTGGAATAAGCATTTTAGGTATAAGTGAGGCAGCCTGGCAAGGTCTATAGAAAATTACCAAATAATGATAGCATCAAATTGTACGAGCGTCTGTTTGGCAAGGCCTCTTTTAATTGAGTAACTTTAATTCATTTTATGACTCGTATTCTTCCATTATTGGGAAACAAAGGGAAAGGAGGACATAATAAAAAGCGATACACTCTCACGTGACACGCTTATGAAAAAATAATCTCGAATGCCGCTTAAAATGTGGACAAGCACGTCCGTCACTTCGGTTGACGTAACGCAATTCCGTGGGGGGGAAGATTCAGTTGTGCACCACGCAGGATGCTTCTGTCCCGCAATTTGCTGGATTCTCTTCTGGCGCGTCAACAAAAAAGGGGCAGGAGATTACCTGCAAAGCCAAACATTGACCTCCGGGCACCGCACCCGAGCAGGGGTGGGAGACAGGGTGACTGGCGTGGGGTGTGGGGCTGCGGAGGCAGAGCCGGTCACACCCAATGGAGGGTGGTGGGGGTTGTGGTGACGGAGAAGGCACTGGACGAAAGGCACCCCCGATGAAAGCGAATGCGAGTGTGAGGGCAGGGGGTGGATGTAGTGTCTGTCGCAATCATCGCGGCTGCGGAAGAGGAAACGGTAGCTGAGGGGGTGTGGCCTTGGTGGAGACTGCAGTTGTGCGGTAGTGGAGACTGCAGTGGTGCGGTAGTGGAGAGTGCAGTGGTGCGGTAGGCGGCGGAAGCGGTGCCAGAGGTAGAATAGTTAGAAGTGTAGGCAGTAGCGGTGGCGGATATCGCGGCACTGGTAGTTTTGGCGAAAGTGGCGGTGATGGTAGAGCTGGCAGCGGTGTGTGGGGGAGCCAGAGGGGCCAATGGGGACCATGGGGACCATGGGGACCCAGGGGAGACCCAGGGGAGATCCAGGGGAGACCCAGGGGGAGATCCAGGGTACACCCAGGGGGACCCAGGGGGTCCCAGGGGGGCGCGGGGACCCAGACGTTGGGGGCGGTGGAGGAGGCGGCAGTGGTAGCAGAGACGGTGGTGGCGGTGATGGTGATGGCGGCGTCGGTCGAACCGCTCTCGCGCCGTAAGCGGATTGCAGACTTGTCAGTGGCAATCACATTAAATCGCAGCGCTGAGTTGATTGCCGGCCCGATTTCGCTGCGAAACGTCGTCCAGCTCTTTCCATCGTCTCCGCTACTCTTCTTTGTCACCGTCACCACCATTTCAGCGCTACCTCGAATCCTTGTATACGTGCAGCCACCTCGTATTCTCGTTAGCTACAGTTCTACCAATATCCTGTCTTGGACAATCTAAACCTCATATAATTTGTTACGAATGAATCATATTTTTCTCTGGTTTGTGATTTTCTATTTGCGTCTTCTGCCCTTGTCTGGTAGAGATATTTGAGAATGAATATTTTTATTTTTTCTCCCAATGCTCACGCTCTTGTTTACCCTACCACCCATCACTTCTGCCTAGCATACCTCTCCGGATTCAGTGAAGCCTTATCACAAAGATTAACTTTTCTCATAATACTGTGAATATCAAAGACATATTTACCGACATGTACTTACTTGTATAGATACGTTTATACAAAGTACACACGCAGTACATGTATGCTACGTATACGCATAGACGTACTATGAGCTATGTAAAGCAATGGAAAAACATTTTCGAAAGTTCAACGGAAATACCCGTTTTGCGGTCTCTCCGTCCGTTTGTGAACAACTGTGGTACGTAACTATTCGTAGGATTTTTTTCAAAATAAGCATTTGTCGGTCAATCTTTCCCAATCCAATCCCACCCTTCTCCAAGTCCTTGCAATTTTGAAAATCATTCCTTAAATTTTGGAGGCTCCCGGGGCGTTTTCAATTTTTTCATCAATAGCACCAAATGTTTTTCTTCAAATTACTTGCCAGAGCAGAGTGAAATATATTCATAAAGATGGCATGGGTCCAATTTTCAGTCAGAGATTTGCTCGGCATCTTTAGAATTTACAAGATTGAATATAGCAATTTTTTCAAATGGATTTTTTCCACAAATAATTCATTAATTAACGTCATGGGCATATTTTGAAGATTTTAATAGTTTTCCTGTAATTTTGGTTGAAATATGGTCAATATTAAAAAACATTTTGTAACAAGATTTTCCTTAAAAAACTAAACAATTTTTCTTCAAATTTTTCTCTCGGATAGTCCAAAGTTCCGTAAAAGAAGTGGCCTAGGTCCCATTTTCGTTTGTCTTTCTGATTTTTTTGAAAATTTCAATTCAAAAATTCGGTGTGTACCTACAACTACAATATTGAAGATGGAGATACATGCGGAATGCATCACAGAGCGGAACAGAATTACTGCCCGGAATAGCATCACTGCCTGGAAAAACATCACTGCCTGGAAAAACATCACTGCCCGGAAAAACATCACTGCCCGGAAAAACATCACTGTCCGGGAAAACATCACTGCCCGGAAAAAACATCACTGCCCGGGAAAACATCACTGCCCGAATACATCACTGTCCGGGAAAACATCACTGCCCGGAATACATCACTGCCCGGAATACATCACTGCCCGGAATACATCACTGCCCGGAATACATCACTGCCCGGAATACATCACTGCCCGGAATACATCACCGCCCGGAATACATCACTGCCCGGAATACATCACTGCCCGGAATACATCACTGCCCGGAAAAACATCACTGCCCGAAAAAACATCACTGCCCGAAAAAACATCACTGCCCGAAAAACATCACTGCCCGGAAAAACATCACTGCCCGGAAAACATCACTGCCCGGAAAAACATCACTGCCCGGAAAAACATCACTGTCCGGAAAAACATCACTGTCCGGAAAAACATCACTGCCCGGAAAAACATCACTGCCCGGAAAAACATCACTGCCCGGAAAAACATCACTGCCCGGAAAAACATCACTGCCCGGAAAAACATCACTGCCGGAAAAACATCACTGCCCGGAAAAACATCACTGCCCGGAAAAACATCACTGCCCGGAAAAACATCACTGCCCGGAAAAACATCACTGCCCGGAAAAACATCACTGCCCGGAAAAACATCACTGCCCGGAAAAACATCACTGTCCGGAAAAACATCACTGCCCGGAAAAACATCACTGCCCGGAAAAACATCACTGCTCGGAAAAACATCACTGCCCGGAAAAGTATCAATGCCGGAAAAACATCATTGCCTAGAAAAGTATTAATGCCCGGAAAACTATCACTGCCCGGAAAAGCCTCTCTGTCCGGAAAGCATCACAACCCTAACTACAGCTCCAAGATCACCCATCCGAAAAAACTAGCGTCATCCCTAATAATTTCCAAAGCTGCCGCCATTTCCGCTGCAAGCTCTCACGATACCGTCCTCACAGTTTCCATCAGCCTCCTACCAGGCGCAGCCAGGATTACCCTCACCCCTCGCTCCGGCGGGAGGGATGCGCGGTTTGGCGTGGGGCGTGGCGCGGAGCGGAGTGGCGGCGTCCTGCTCCGCTCTGCCGGAAAGGCAACGCCAGCTGCGCGGCGTCCGACGCTCAATCTCTTTAGCCGCGGTATCACTGTTGTCGATCCCTGCGATAGGTGGTGTCGCTGCGAAAAAGCGGAATCCGGCTTCCAATAACTGTGTCAGCTGCCGCGGCCTCACACGCAACGCGCCGCCACGCCGCACCGCCACGCCGCACCGCCCGCCCCAGAGGGGTTGGTGGATGGCCAAGGGCTCAAACAATAAATTGGAAAAGGAGTGCGAAGGAAATAATGAGGTTGTTTTATAAGGTTATAAGGTTTTAACAATTGTCTGTTTTTCTTTTCTAATTTTGTGAAAATTAGTAGTCGTATTATTTCCCAACTTCATAATTTTGTTAATTATTCTAATGGAAACTGTTTTTGGTTACCATTTAATTCATTAATTAGTCTGATCCTGTTAGTGATAACGAAAAACCTGGCAAATGCAGGTACACTTTTTTCAACCCCTTTCCCTTGAGGATAATCTCTGTGTATGGATCGCAATTGTTAGGCTGAAGTATGTCAAAGGAATACAAGGCTTTTGTGACTAATTACATTAATAACTGATTGTGTACAGTGCAACAGTAGCAAGGACGGTAAATGCAAGATTTTCTCTGCAATTATTCAAAAATTGCTAAATATTTAACAGTTGTCTGTTATGATCCATTTATCATATCGGTATCTATATGTAAAACCCAAAATGGATTACACAACAAATGAAATTTGTGAAACTTGTGACTCCATTGTGAGCATGTCATAACTCTATTGCACAGAACGGAACGCATCTGAAAAAGCAAATATCCTTTTCATTATCTGTTAATTTTTGTGAATATTAAACGTTACGTAGCCAAGTTTTAAATAAACGACGACTCTGCAGACAAATTAAGTAGTTTAAATGTTCCAGAATGTATTGTAGTTTTTATTGCTTCTAAGGCCTATTTCATGAGAATATCTAAGCAAATAGTTAAGGCCATTTAAGTTTCATGTTTTAAATGGGAATTAAGTTGGATGTATCTTAAGAGTAATAAAGAGAGCGTTCTTTGTAACGATCGTACCAAAAAACATTATTTTATCTTGAAAACATTTTGCAACTCTATTGGTAAGAATGACATAATAAATTATAACAATAGTACAGTCATTTAATGGATGCCGTTTTAGGATGAAATTTAATGTTAGGACTTCAGAGAAAGGCAGTAAAAAATGAAAAATGATTATTTAATTGTATTGTGTGACAATGGTTTAAGAGGAGAAATATTCTACAACTAGCGGAAAATTTGACATTGTGGTTTAGAGCAATTTCCTGAAAAAGCTGAGGATTACCGCACAGCCTCTGGCAGCCTTTGAGGGCTAATGTAGCTTGAATTTTTAGCTAGCGTTGCATATTATTCTCATTATTCTCGCTAATCTTTGCATTGGCTCGTTGTTCCAATGCCACTTCTTCTGATTGTCCTCTTCCCCTTACAGGTGTTCTTGGAAGAGCATTATTCTCATTAATTAGTACAGTAGGTATCAGTGTCTCTCCTGGATGCGGAGATTCAGTTTTTTATTTTGACCGACAAAATGAATTTTCACGATGCACAGTTCACTATTTCAAGGATGAAATGAGAAATACAGTTAATTTACATTAGCACAGGATATTAGTAACAGAAAACTAGGAATGTTACAAAAGCACATACTTTCATGCATGGTTTCTAACTTTTACAATTTTTGAAAATAGTGAAAGTTCAACAAAAATGAAAATTTGCAATTCTTTAAACTCCCCTTTTTTTCTATCCGTGGAAAAAATTTAATGAAAAAATTGGAGCGGTTTTTGAGAAAATGTCTCAGTATAAATTGTATTAATTTCAAGCCGAAAAAACATGAAAACAATTTTTTCCCAAGAATTGTGTATGAGCATTTTAAAAATGTGATCTTTTAGAACAGATTTTATTTATGAACAAAATTTATATCTTCAGTATTGTAGATTTACAATGTTAACCTTTTGCAATTTTGGAAAATACAGATCGTTGCTTCATCGCAATTTTTTCCCATTGATCCACACGTAGAGAAAACGTAAAGAAAAATTTGGAAGCGTTTTGGGGAAATAATTGTTTTAAAATTTCAGATTCAAGATTAATCAAAGTTTACTCATGTTTACAAAAAAATTTATACATGACTTTTTTCAAGATCTGTCTTTTAGTCAGTCTTTGGAAAACATCTTTCATTAAGGAAAAAAATCTATGTCTTCAATATTGTAGTTTTTAGGTGAGATAATATGAGCATTTGAAATTTTTAAATATCGAGGATTTCAACGATGAGACCTACGCAATTTATAAGGCGTTATTTACGCTATTTGAAGATAAAGTTAAATCAAAAAACTCGAAGCATGTTTGAGAAAATTGTATAAATGTAATTGATGTTTCATGTAAGGAACGACCGAACAAGAGAGACGGAGAGAAAGCGGAAGAGAGACGGAGGGAAAGCAGAAGAGAGACGGAGAGAAAGCGGAAGAGAGATGGAGGAAAAGCGGAAGAGAGACGGAGGGAAAGCGGAAGAGAGACGGAGGGAAAGCGGAAGAGAGACGGAGGGAAAGCGGAAGAGAGACAGAGGGAAAGCGGAAGAGAGACGGAGGGAAAGCGGAAGAGAGACGGAGGGAAAGCGGAAGAGAGACGGAGGGAAAGCGGAAGAGAGACGGAGGGAAAGCGGAAGAGAGACGGAGGGAAAGCGGAAGAGAGACGTCGGGAGGGAAAGCGGAAGAGAGACGTCGGGAGGGAAAGCGGAAGAGAGACGTCGGGAGGGAAAGCGGAAGAGAGACGTCGGGAGGGAAAGCGGAAGAGAGACGTCGGGAGGGAAAGCGGAAGAGAGACGTCGGGAGGGAAAGCGGAAGAGAGACGTCGGGAGGGAAAGCGGAAGAGAGACGTCGGGAGGGAAAGCGGAAGAGAGACGTCGGGAGGGAAAGCGGAAGAGAGACGTCGGGAGGGAAAGCGGAAGAGAGACGTCGGGAGGGAAAGCGGAAGAGAGACGTCGGGAGAGAAAGCGGAAGAGAGACGTCGGGAGGGAAAGCGGAAGAGAGACGTCGGGAGGGAAAGCGGAAGAGAGACGTCGGGAGGGAAAGCGGAAGAGAGACTTCGGGAGGGAAAGCGGAAGAGAGACGTCGGGAGGAAAGCGGAAGAGAGACGTCGGGAGGGAAAGCCGAAGAGAGACACTGCCGTTGGTCCTTCGCCGTGGCCAACGCCCAATCCCACTCCCGCAGCCGCAGCCAACCCCGCGGCGTGGCCGCGCCGTCAGCGGCAGGTGTCGCTCGCGTGTCCGCGCGCGGGCGGAGCGACCAATCAATAAGCGGGACGCGTGGGGCGGCGGAAGAGCCATTGGATAGGCCGTGCGCTCTTGTCCGCTCGCAGACGCCCACTAATTATTCAGCGCCTTTTTTTTCCTTCTTTTTTTTCGCCCTGCGGCGCCGGCCCGTCCCGCCGCCACCGCCGTCGCGGCAGACGACTGATCTATAAATACTCTCTTTGTGGCTCGCCTATCAATTTCCCAGGCGCGCGACCGCGCAGAAAGCTAACCGTTATGACTCCGTCCGCCCGCCCGGACGCGACGCTGCGGCGTCTGCAGGGGCGTCTGCTGGGTGACCGCTGGGCGACTGCTGGGCGACTGCTGGGCGACTGCTGGGCGACCGCTGGGTGATCGACCGCTGGGCGACCGCTGGGCGACTGCTGGGTGACCGCTGGGCAAACGCTGGGCGTCCGCTTGGCGACCGCTGGGTGACTGCTGGGCGACCGCTGGGTGACTGCTGAGCGACCACTGGGTGACCGCTGAGCAAGTGGTGGGCGACCGCTGGACGACCGCTGGGTGAGTGCTGGGCGAGTGTTGAGCGACCGCTGGACGACTGCTGAGTGACCGCTGGATGACTGGTGGGCGACAGGAGAGACGTCTGGAGGGGCGGCTGCACTGCGAGGAGGGAGGCTGCAGGGCTGCTGGACGCAAGGACACGAGTGGCCGCCACTTCAAAATAGCGGGGCACGTCCGCACTTT
This sequence comes from Acheta domesticus, assembly GCA_031308135.1. NCBI lineage: Eukaryota > Metazoa > Arthropoda > Insecta > Orthoptera > Gryllidae > Acheta > Acheta domesticus. The sequence goes on from JAHLJT010009436.1 coordinate 163,419,525, forward strand.
TTCGCTGTCTGTTCCGAATATCCACTCTGCAACGAACAGGAGGGACACTCTCTGTTCGCATACTTCCTCGAGCATACAATGTTGTTGAATGTGCAATTCATTGAGTTGTGTGATTGCAGCGTGGTTTCAGTAAGGTCTTGCTTATCATGATTATGGCTTCATTGCTTCGGCGTAGAGAATAATGTTTCAAGAATAAATTAATATATTATCAGCAGGATTTCTTTTTAATGTTAAATTACCCCTCCTTCATGCCTCGTGCACGCAGCTTATTCTGTTGGTTTAAATTTCTGCGTTATCCTTGTGTTTTTCTTTTCTCTAGCAAAATATTTCACTAATAAAATTCAGTTTTCCGTTCCTCGCCCATTTCTCTTGCAATATTTTTTCCCGTCCGGTTCTGCTACTCCTCCTCTCTCCCTCCCCGCGGAGAGGCAAGCGGACAGTTATTTCGCACGTTTGACCTCCCGCGAGCGCGCGCGCTTGGGGGGGGGGCAGCCGGCCGGCCGGCCGCTGCGATCCGTGATTGCGCGCCCATAAAACACGGCAATTTCTGCGCTCATGAGGGTGCGCGTTCTTACAAAGGGCGCGCAGATGCGGGCGGCGGCGCGGGCGCCGGCACAAAGCGTCCTTTATGAGTGGGCGAGTTCGACATCCGCACTCGCCCTCACGGGCTGCTAACTGGCGCTGCGAGCGGGGGCGTGGAAGGGGTTGGTTTTTGGGTGGATAAGGGTGGGGTGGGGGAGACAGGGTGGATTGGCGAGGCGCGACTAGGCGATAGTGACGAGCTGGACTCTTGTTGCGGGACTGGCGAGGCGAAGACTGGCGAGGCGGAGACTGGCGTGGCGGAGACTGGCGAGGCGGAGACTGGCGAGGCGGAGACTGGCGAGGCGGAGACTGGCGAGGCGGAGACTGGCGAGGCGGAGACTGGCGAGGCGGAGACTGGCGAGGCGGAGACTGGCGAGGCGGAGACTGGCGAGGCGGAGACTGGCGAGGCGGAGACTGGCGAGGCGGAGACTGGCGAGGCGGAGACTGGCGAGGCGGAGACCTGGCGAGGCGGAGACTGGCGAGGCGGAGACTGGCGAGGCGGAGACTGGCGAGGCGGAGACTGGCGAGGCGGAGACTGGCGAGGCGGAGACTGGCGAGGCGGAGACTGGCGAGGCGGAGACTGGCGAGGCGGAGACTGGCGAGGCGGAGACTGGCGAGGCGGAGACTGGCGAGGCGGAGACTGGCGAGGCGGAGACTGGCGAGGCGGAGACTGGCGAGGCGGAGACTGGCGAGGCGGAGACTGGCGAGGCGGAGACTGGCGAGGCGGAGACTGGCGAGGCGGAGACTGGCGAGGCGGAGACTGGCGAGGCGGAGACTGGCGAGGCGGAGACTGGCGAGGCGGAGACTGGCGAGGCGGAGACTGGCGAGGCGGAGACTGGCGAGGCGGAGACTGGCGAGGCGGAGACTGGCGAGGCGGAGACTGGCGAGGCGGAGACTGGCGAGGCGGAGACTGGCGAGGCGGAGACTGCGAGGCGGAGACTGGCGAGGCGGAGACTGGCGGGGCGGAGACTGGCGGGGCGGAGACTGGGAAGTGTTCTGTTGGGGAGAGATGCACTGGTGAAGCGTTCGTTGTCGGTTGCTGGTATTCAGATGAACAATGTAGTTGCAAATCCGAATGCTATATTTACAAAAGGGATTGCTATTAAATGGGTTTTAGCTTACAACTGGGATTCGCAGTTTGCGAAACATTTTGTCGGTTAGGAAACGAGTTGTGACAATATGAAATTGTTGGGATGTAAAAACATCTCTAAACGTGTTTATTTTCTTGGATCTCCCATCGATCTGTCAATATCAAATAAGTACTGGTATATTGCATTGCACCACTTATCCTTTTGTTTGTAAATGAGAGGAGAACTCTACATCTTTCAAATCGTAAATTACTAAAGAATTAAGAAAGACTGTAAAAAATGCCAGCTAGTAATCCCTATGGAGGCAACAATTACTGCTACTTGGGTGTGAGAGGTAACAATAAGTATATGCTTCGAAGAAAACATTCTTAGAGTGAAGGGAATAAAGGAGGCTATGAAACAAGTTGTATATGCTTACGTGCAAATGTGTTTACGTTTAAATTGTGTGCTTTTATTTTCCAGACCGACTGTCATGCATTTCATCTTCATTTTTGTGTGTCAAATTATTTTTTTAAAAATTCATCTACTTTATATAAACACGAGTCACCTTTATAAGTTGTATTATCCTTAACGTAACTCATGACTTCCTCTGTTGATCAATAAATTACAACAAAGAAAAACTATACATTTCTCAAAATATTAAAGTTTATTCTGCATAATTTTACGCACTTTATTCCTCTAATATTATATTGGATTTTGTTGGCAATCCCACTTGAGTGTAGATATCTTGAACATTGTTGATAAGATTGTTTGATGCGACCTGGTGAAATTTCAGGGGCGCTGCCGGTCCATTGCCAAATCACTAAGTGGCGTATTTGTTGTGGCAAACAGGCACTCCGAGGTCGCCGTCAGTCGAGCGCCCCCGGACAACGCGGGCCAGTCGGCGCGTGAATCGGCACCCGTTTAAAAGCACGCTTCCTGTCCCGCCAAACATTTTGATTTCAGCCGACCACACGGACCGATCGCGCAATTCGCCATCTGTTTCACGGTAATCCGTGTTCGGCGGCGCACTGGATTAACGAATTAACGAAAAAACATAGCGATTGGAAAATGACAGTGGAAATTGAAAGTCTGCGGCGCGCGTTTTCCGCTTCACGCTCGCGCGCCGCCCTCGTTCAACTGTTTAAATGGCGGATTTCCAATGCGCACGTCAGGGGCGCTTCACTTCGTGGGCGGCGGAAGTTGCCGTGAGGTTACGGGTCCCGACCGTCCTTTTTTTTCGTCCTCCTTGATCCAGCCCATTTCTGGGTAATGTGGCGTATGCACGTCGCCTTTAGGGAAATGGGCAAACGTAAAGTTTCACCCCTGAGAGAAGTCAATAAAACGCTAAATAGCCTCTTTACGGCCGGCAGCAGCCGCCCATCGCGTACTGAGCCTTCGGGTGAGAGTGTGGACGAGGACAGAGCGAGAGGGGACGGGAAAAGAGCGAACGGGTTAAGAGGGGACGGGTGGGCAGAATGGGAAGCGGGACACGGGCCAAACAATGCATATGGGGTAGACCGACCGTAGGCGTGCCGGGGCTTGGCGAGCGTGGGCACGACGGGGTTAGCATGGCGGTGCGGAGCGAGGCGGACGTAATGAGGTGAGGGTGAGCGTTGCTGGTGGACCTGGATGTAGCGAGCGTGGGCGCGGCGAGCAGGGGCGTGACGAGCGTGGGCTTGGGAATGACCGTGGTGAACATGAACGTGACAGGGCGAGCTTAGGCATGGGCGTGGCGGGGTGGGGCGCGGCACGGCGGGGGAGACGTGACGGGGCAGGGCCAGGATGGCGTGGCATGGCGGGGCGGGGCGGATCGTGTCTTGGCCGGGCAGGGCGAGACAGGGGTGATGGAGTGATGTGGTGATGGAGTGATGGGGTGATGGAGTGATGGAGTGATGGAGTGATGGAGTGATGGGGTGATGGAGTGATGGGGTGATGGAGTGATGGGGTGATGGAGTGATGGGGTGATGGAGTGATGGGGTGATGGAGTGATGGGGTGATGGAGTGATGGGGTGATGGAGTGATGGGGTGATGGGGTGATGGAGTGATGGGGTGATGGAGTGATGGGGTGATGGAGTGATGGGGTGATGGAGTGATGGGGTGATGGGGTGATGGAGTGATGGAGTGATGGAGTGATGGAGTGATGGAGTGATGGGGTGATGGAGTGATGGGGTGATGGAGTGATGGGGTGATGGAGTGATGGGGTGATGGAGTGATGGGGTGATGGAGTGATGGGGTGATGGAGTGATGGGGTGATGGAGTGATGTGGTGATGGAGTGATGGGGTGATGGAGTGATGGAGTGATGGAGTGATGGGGTGATGGAGTGATGGGGTGATGGAGTGATGGGGTGATGGAGTGATGGGGTGATGGAGTGATGGGGTGATGGAGTGATGGGGTGATGGAGTGATGGGGTGATGGAGTGATGGGGTGATGGAGTGATGGGTGATGGGGTGATGGAGTGATGGGGTGATGGAGTGATGGGGTGATGGAGTGATGGGGTGATGGAGTGATGGGGTGATGGGGTGATGGAGTGATGGAGTGATGGAGTGATGGGGTGATGGAGTGATGGGGTGATGGAGTGATGGGGTGATGGAGTGATGGGGTGATGGAGTGATGGGGTGATGGAGTGATGGGGTGATGGAGTGATGGGGTGATGGAGTGATGGGGTGATGGAGTGATGGGGTGATGGAGTGATGGGGTGATGGAGTGATGGGTGATGGAGTGATGGGGTGATGGAGTGATGGGGTGATGGAGTGATGGGGTGATGGAGTGATGGGGTGATGGAGTGATGGGGTGATGGAGTGATGGGGTGATGGAGTGATGGGGTGATGGAGTGATGGGGTGATGGGGTGATGGGTGATGGAGTGATGGGGTGATGGAGTGATGGGGTGATGGAGTGATGGGGTGATGGAGTGATGGGGTGATGGAGTGATGGGGTGATGGAGTGATGGGGTGATGGAGTGATGGGGTGATGGAGTGATGGGGTGATGGAGTGATGGGGTGATGGAGTGATGGGTGATGGAGTGATGGGGTGATGGAGTGATGGGGTGATGGAGTGATGGGGTGATGGAGTGATGGGGTGATGGAGTGATGGGGTGATGGAGTGATGGGGTGATGGAGTGATGGGTGATGGAGTGATGGGGTGATGGAGTGATGGGTGATGGAGTGATGGGGTGATGGAGTGATGGGGTGATGGAGTGATGGGGTGATGGAGTGATGGGGTGATGGAGTGATGGGGTGATGGAGTGATGGGGTGATGGAGTGATGGGGTGAGGTGAGTGTTGCTGGGAGAGCGTAGGCTTGGTTGTGGCGGGGGTGGGGTGAGCGTAAGAGAGCGTGGGCGGGCTGAGCAAGAGCGAGGCGAATGCAAGTCGGCGGGGAGGACAGAAGAAGAGCGGGCAGCCCTGCGGGAGGGTGAAGGAGAGCGATGGAAAGGGCATTGTCCGACCGTTGGCCAGCGGTGGGGAATGCAAGAGCGCTCGCAGTAATTCGTTCGGAATGCCTGCCTCGCGGGGCCGCCTGCAGAGCGCGGTGGAATCGCCCAAATGGACGCGCGCCTCGGTACCATGCGACCGATTTGCACGTTTTCCGCACATCTTCGCCACTTTTTTCAATAACGTTTAAACGTTGTAAAAATGCATATAATTTAAATAAAAATCCAATATCTCAAACATTTGACAGTGATGAGTAACACGGCTTTATCGTGTAGGATTCCGATCTCAAAAACGTGGACAGAATTCAGGATAGCCATACCTCCAAAGTTTGTTTTGTTCTCGCTTACAATGCGTGACTAGCCACTTCGCTAATTTCTTCATACATTGTCCAATATATCAAAATTTTGTAGGAAACTGTCAACATTGGGAAGGCAAAAACATTTGCTTTTTTGACTCCATCCACAATGACTGCGATTCAGCACCGTGTCTATCTGTATTTTTCTGAAAATTGCGATACTTGAAATTATTCTTGAATAATTTGAAATTTAATCATCATTCTGATTTTAAACTCTAAGCAGATTGCGATATTAAAATAGCCTTGTAATATTGGATGGAATGATCTGAAGCTACACGTCGTTTGCTGACCATTCTGTAACAGTAATTGCCTTTTCTACAAAGGCGTTTATTGCCTCGTCTTCTAAGATGAGCACAAACGTTCCTTAAGTTCTCAGTCGAGTCCGAAAAAATGCCTGTTCCATATCCTCTAATACCTACGTTCGAGCAGTAATTAGCTGCTTGTTTCTTCTGCTCAACAGCATTCCTTTTTTAAGCGATATATTATCAAATAAATGAGTGATTGATGAGCACTGAAAAACTTTGCGGCAAATTGCACCTCCAAGACATAGTCCTAATTGACAAAATAAAACTGCGAATATGGACATATGTCAGTTTCAGTGAATAATTATCCAAGCTAACTCCACGTTTTTAATATTATAACATTCATAATGTGTAGCTTTTTTTAAATTTTTTTGATATTTTTCTTTAAAATTGCCTTTCAAAATATAAAATAAATTAACTTCTTCTATTTGACACTACTTGTTTGACGTAAGAACTAGAAAGTTAGGGAGAGTTAACGAGCTACGTGACCTCAGTACATTTAAAAACATGTGAATATTTTTTATGTATAACCATTGTAGAAAGCTTCAACACCATGTAATTAAATTAAAGAATGTGCCAGATCATAGGATCACTTCCTCACAGTTCAATTAAAAACAAATTGAATTTGTCAAACTGAAATATTCGCCTCGTCTCCTCGCCTCGTCTCCTCGCCTCGTCTCCTCGCCTCGTCTCCTCGCCTCGTCTCCTCGCCTCGTCTCCTCGCCTCGTCTCCTCGCCTCGTCTCCTCGCCTCGTCTCCTCGCCTCGTCTCCTCGCCTCGTCTCCTCGCCTCGTCTCCTCGCCTCGTCTCCTCGCCTCGTCTCCTCGCCTCGTCTCCTCGCCTCGTCTCCTCGCCTCGTCTCCTCGCCTCGTCTCCTCGCCTCGTCTCCTCGCCTCGTCTCCTCGCCTCGTCTCCTCGCCTCGTCTCCTCGCCTCGTCTCCTCGCCTCGTCTCCTCGCCTCGTCTCCTCGCCTCGTCTCCTCGCCTCGTCTCCTCGCCTCGTCTCCTCGCCTCGTCTCCTCGCCTCGTCTCCTCGCCTCGTCTCCTCGCCTCGTCTCCTCGCCTCGTCTCCTCGCCTCGTCTCCTCGCCTCGTCTCCTCGCCTCGTCTCCTCGCCTCGTCTCCTCGCCTCGTCTCCTCGCCTCGTCTCCTCGCCTCGTCTCCTCGCCTCGTCTCCTCGCCTCGTCTCCTCGCCTCGTCTCCTCGCCTCGTCTCCTCGCCTCGTCTCCTCGCCTCGTCTCCTCGCCTCGTCTCCTCGCCTCGTCTCCTCGCCTCGTCTCCTCGCCTCGTCTCCTCGCCTCGTCTCCTCGCCTCGTCTCCTCGCCTCGTCTCCTCGCCTCGTCTCCTCGCCTCGTCTCCTCGCCTCGTCTCCTCGCCTCGTCTCCTCGCCTCGTCTCCTCGCCTCGTCTCCTCGCCTCGTCTCCTCGCCTCGTCTCCTCGCCTCGTCTCCTCGCCTCGTCTCCTCGCCTCGTCTCCTCGCCTCGTCTCCTCGCCTCGTCTCCTCGCCTCGTCTCCTCAGCTCGCTCCCGCCGCTTCCCACTGCCGCTACCTCTGCCGCTACCCCCGGCTCCCTGGTCGCCGCCGCCGCCGCTACTGACTTGCCTGGGTATGGGCATGGGCGAGGGCGAGGGCGAGGGCGAGGGCGAGGGCGAGGGCGAGGGCGCGGGCGAGGGTGCGGGCGAGGGTGCGGGCGAGGGCGAGGGCGAGGGCGAGGCTGGCGCGATCATCCGGTCCATTAACCGCGGAGGTAATACCGCCTGCGCCCCGCCTCTCCGGCCGCCCAGCCGGGCCTGCCCCGCCCCCGGCTCCTGGAGCCCCACCCCATCCACCCCCTTTCCCATGCAGCACCCTCATTCCCTCGCGCGCGCCCCGCGCTAGGAGACGAATTCTTCCGCTGGACAAATTCCAAAACTTTGGTGGTTGTTTCTTCATAGCAGTTCTACCAATGGCTCGCGCCTTATAATAGTTACTCATGGACAATTCATCGGAAAATTTAGTGTGATCGGCATTGTGTTTATTTGTAATGGGTGTGTAAAATTAGTAGGAAACATTAAGTGCACTTGCTCAATAAACTTTATTCAAGTGGGTGTAGGGTAGAGAAGATTTTTACGTTTAGGACGTGATTTTTTAGAGATAATGTTATTAAACTCTTGATGTTCAGTTTTTAGTAACAGTACGTTCCAAGTCTTCGACTGATCTTGATTAGATATCACTCGAACAAACTTCAGCTTCAATGCAAACGCGACACATAAAATTGAAATTGCACGTTTAAAAAAAGTTTTATTTTTAGGGAGGACTTTGGATTTCTCTTGTCAAACATTTCATTTTGGATCAATATGTCGGTCTTCATTTTCGTTCTTTCCCGTGGCAATTTATCTGTCAAAGAAACATTTTTAACGTTTTCCTTGGTGTTGGGAGGTCTGAACGCAGTTGTTGGTTTTCACATAACTGCTTGTTTGTCACCTTCACTTCGTTATACTTCATTGTTCGTCACTTTTATTTATTTCGGCAAACGCAAGCGTTTGTTTCCTGTGCTCTGGAGTTGACAGTTCTCTCCAACGTTTGTCCTTTTCAATATCTGAGTTTCCGTCATGATCCTCCACGCCACCTCATTGCTTGCGTCATAGGTATTGACCTTTCCGGCATCCGGAATTTTTCCTCTCGGGTCCTTCACCCGCTCTCAGAAGTGCATTCCCCTCCCTCCCCGCTCCCCGCGCGCGGGCGTTTGCTGGTGAGCCCGGGGACTTCTTTCAGGAATCACAGCTCCCGGCGGCCGAGGGCCTTTCACCCTCCTCCCGCTTACTTCACTGCCGCCTCCGGATCTGCACCCACGCCCCCTGCCGCTCCTCAGCCCCGCCCTCTCCGCCATCTCTTCTCATTCCTCGCGCCTGCGCCACCCTTTCGTTAAGCTCTGTGCCTTCCGTCTCTGTTCCACAAGAGAACGCGCTTCGAACTCCGCTCACGGCCCCGTCTCCTCCTCCAGCCTCCGCCTCCGTCACACCTCACCCACCGGCACAGACACCCGGAAATGTGACACCGCCCACCCGTCCCCGCCCCTGGCCAGCTCCTGCCTCCGTTTTCGCCTTGTATGCGACTCTGGTGCAGACCTTCATCGTCACCTCCACCGTCACCTTCACCTTCATGTCACCTTCATGTCACCTTCACCTTCACCGTCACCTTCACCTTCACGTCACCTCCATCGTCACTTTCACCTTCACCGTCACCTTCACCGTCAACTTCACCGTCACCTTCACCGTCACCTTCACCGTCACCTTCACCGTCACCTTCACCGTCACCTTCTCCGTCACCTTCTCCGTCTCCTTCTCTGTCACCGTGTCCGTCTCCTCCGTCACCTTCTCCGTCACCTTCTCCGTCACCTTCTCCGTCACCTTCACCGCCACCGCCTCCTCCAACACCCCCCCGACCCTGCCCTAACCATATCCTCCATCTCCAATCTCTCTTTTTCCTTCCGCCATTGCCTGTTTCCTCCTTCATCCTCTGCACCAATTCCACCTCTGCCTCTCCCGCACCACCATCACCCCTAGCCCTCCCTCTCCGCCCGCATCCTCCAGCCCGCCTTCTCTCACATCTTCACAACAACCTCCGCCCACCTCCCTGCCGTACACCGCCTCCCCCCACTGCCAACCCCGTCCCCTTTCTCGTCTCCCCGCGGCCCCATCCTCCGCCGTCAATTCCGCCGCCCGAGAAACCTCTTTCCCATTCTCCGGCGTCGAGTTCTTCCGTCTTGTCCGCTGGTCGGGAGTTCTTTAACGAGTCGACGTCCTTAGTCGTCGCGCGCTCTTCGGTTCCAATTAATATTTTCCCATCTCTTCTCTGCGAGAAGGGCCTTTACTGGTGGCGCAGCGGCGGGACGAATTTTTCGAGTCAAATTTGCGTTCCTGCTTTTTTTCGGAGCGAGCGGTGCCCGCGCGTTCGTAAATCACTGGGTCTCGTGTTCCGCTTTGAAAGAACAGCGCCGTCTTCGTTGCGCGGATGATGATTTTTTGATCCTGGAAAGAGTTTTTTATATATATATTTTTAGCGTAGTGGGGAACGAAATTATTATCCAGTAGAAACGTTTATCCCTCCAGATGTCGTTAAATCGGTTCTGCTAACCGGCGGGGAGCGGCTCCTGCGGGATTAAGCGGATGCCGACATGCGCGTGCAGAATTATGACTTCCTGTTTTCGCAGGAGAAGGGACCGCTCTGATCTGGGCTAACCTCATCAAAGAGGAAAGTAAATAAAAAGATGGCAGTGGGGCGGGCGGGCGGCCACAAAGAAGCTTCAAAGGGCGGGTGCGGGCCCGGTCCGCCCGCCCCGGGGCCCTTATCGCCCGTGGTATTCGCCCTGCCCAGTTGACTTCCTCGCGGAAACACCCGCCCGTCCCACGCCCACGCCCCTGCCTCTGGGTCCTGACCTGCCTCTGTCTCGTGCCATCACGACCTATTGCTCCCACCCAGTCTTGTCTCGCCGTGCTTCGACTCGCGTTTCACCCAGTCCACGTTAGGTAGTAAATCTTCCCCACTCAATCTGATTTTCAGCCTTACTTTATATGACTATTCCACTCTTGAAATTAAAACCAATACTGTTTAACTATACACACAAAAAGCTCCAATCAGAACGGTGTCACTCAAAAAGTATATCGCTTTTTCTTTTCAATTTTTTTACTGCTTCTCCCTACTGGCCAATCGTAAACTGTGTCTCATCTATCTTAGGAGGCGGTATACATCGATCGCTATGTCGAATTGAATAAACGCGTATATACTGTAACATAATCTCTTTTATTTTAACGTAGCTTTCAGTTATTTTGAATATTTGGCGCATTTTGGAACTCTTGGATGTAATTTCACTCGTGGAATAGCCCTATTAAATACCACTGGTGCTTTGGAAATTCTCAAATAAACCCCTCCTCGCTTTGCGAGTCGGGGATTTATCGATAATTTCCAAAGCACTCGTAGTATACGTATGATCAACTTACGTTTATTGGATATTAATAATTTCCTTAATAAATAAAGTTCTTTCTACTCTAATTCTACCTGATTTGATTTTTGGAAACCTTCATTTAGAAGAGAAATTGATGGCAAATAACTACTTTATTGTATTATTTCTATTCCGTACATGTTTAATATTAAAAATGAATCCTGTCAAAAAATCTGAATTGCTGTTGGTGTCAGGTGATTCTTTAATTTCATGATACTTGTGTAAAGTATTAGATCACCATTACGGAGCGATGTCATTTAAAATGTGAAGGATGTCCTGTGACAAAAATTGTTGTAGGAAAACGGTGCAAATCTCACATTTTCATGGTGTATAAATTTGTACAATTTTCCCTTCTGTTCTTAATCGAGAGGAAGAACTTTTAAAGCAGAAGTATCTTGATATGGAATCGTTCTCGAAACAAAACTTACGAATTGATTTTCATATGACTGGAATATTTTGTACTAGTATTTATTTTCAGTAACATTGCTTTATAGGGCGCACACTCTTCCGAACGTACTTTCTTGAATCCTTCAGGTGTGCCTATGAATAAAACATACTGTCCCATGTGTCATTTTTCCTCTCCAAGAAGTTGAACCTGCCAATCTCTACGGCACAAGATGTCGAACAAAATCATGAAAAATCGATGTCATATCCCCTGAAATTAGATCGAATTGAATAAAGGCGAACTTTTCAGCTTGCAGGCCATTTCGTATTTGAAATGAATTCTTCACATTATAAGTTTTCTTTCCAAATATTGGCCTTTAGAACATACGGAACGTTATGGAAGTAAATAAATCTGTCTTTTCGTTATTGACTTAGGAGAAGTCTCAGTGATGGTCAAGCCTACGCCGTTGTTGGAGTTATAAATTGCAGTTTCGCGTTTGTATCTAGGATGACGTCAGCGTTGAAGCGCCCGCCTGCTGGATCTCATCTCCGCAATTACGAGATAGGCGGGACTACTGTTTCCATAAACTGGGAGAATCCAATTTTCACAAACTACGTTTGCTAAATTTATCCTGATGTCATTCCCCTAACGTCATTTTTCTTTTGTTTCTTTTTATAGACTTCTGAAATGATTTTTTAATATACATCCCCTACGCAGAAATCAGGATACTTACAGGAAACGTTAATATTTTATTGGTATTAATTTGACCTGGTTAAATTAATGCCATTTCAAGAGGCTACTGTAACATGTTTTTATTAAGGTTTCTAATACAAACAAATGTAAATAATTCAGGCATGACTGTTTTCTCATTAGAGGATAATTATAAATCTTTAGATACATCACAATAAATTATTTTAGTGAATGTCATTGTTCTTAGTTAACGTCTTTTCGTGTTGCAAAAGTTGTTGCATTCCACATAAATAAAGAACCAGGAACACATAAATAATAAAGTACTAAATCTAGGGACTCACTTCGAATACCATGGCCGTCAGAATTCCTTGTCTTTGAGGTCTGGAATCCCAAATCGATAGACGAGGTCGAAGGAAAGAGGGCGATGGAAAAGACATGTTTCCAAACATCGATGTTCAAAATCATAATATCGATGTTAATAATACATCGACCAAAAACCATCGATGTTTTGGAGCTCATAGAGAAACCTGCAACATTAAATTCGTGCGCAACAAATTTAATTTGACAGTGGCAGTGTATATTAATTAAAATTAAACTGAAAATAATTAAAAAACGTCTTTCCATGTCTTAAATACGATAACAGACGAAGGAAGCACCAGGTCATCAAGATCACCTTGAGCGAAATATAGTCTGCTCGATGAAGGTTAGAACAAACCTCGTTCGTTTGGTTTGAACGCAAACTGGCAGTAGTGCCATCAGTTATTATTCACATTTTATCAAATTTTATTTTTTCAAAATTGTGATTATGAGAATTGTCATACACGAATAAACATTGAAAACGTAAACATCGACTAGAAAACATCGGTATTAAAAAACATCGGTGTCAATACATCGATGTTTAAAATCTTGTTGGTTTGGAAATCTCGACATCGCATCCCTAGACTCTAGTGGACGTCCGGAAAAAGATAGCTTGCCCCTGTATTCGTTTTATTGTATTCTGCGTTATGCATACCCCTATTTGAACGAGTAGAACTGCAAAGTCACGAGCTAGAAGGCGAGGGGGACAATGTCATCCAATCGGGAGCTTCAATACCAAACCTTTAAGTCGTAACAGAGCTTCCGATTGGGTAGCAGTGCATCACTTTCCGTCCAGCTCGTGACCTTGAACTACCACTCAATTTAAATCGAAGTGGCAGGTTTGTGGGGAAGGTTGCCGCAGTGACAATGGCGGCGATGGAACTGGGGTCACTGATGATGATATTGATGGTGGCGGTAGAGATAATCTGATCACTGACGTAGCTGATGGTGGTGACGATGGCGTTGATGTTCTCTTAAGTCGATATTTTGTAAGATTCTGTTATTCTTCTGTCCTCTTTCTTGTCTTAGAAATTCCTCTCCTCTTATCTCCAGCTACAATTATTCTTCTCACCATTAATTCGTTTGTTTTTATCTGTCCTTTTGTACACGTACATAAATAATATATGTGATACTTGTTTCTACTTAATTGCTGCAGATGTTGATTTTTAATTTAAAGAAAATAATTACGAAATTTTCTATTTCTTACATTAAGGCCCTAAAATGTATAACTGAATTAATATTTTCATCACACATAAGCATATTGTTTTCTGGTGTAAATTTATGTGTTAATGTATTTTTCTGTTGTCTTTTTTTCAGGTGAGTGCTTCAATTTCGAAATTAACGGCTAGGCAGTGTCTGCGGTGAGTAAGAAAAAAGTATTTAGAAGTTGTAAATAATCATCTTTTGATCACTCTTTTCTGTAACATTGTAACAATCGAAAATATTTCTTTTACTTTCTCGTATGAGTCGTAATTGTACGATTAATTTCAACATAGAAAACTGATGAACTGGTTTCAATAGTCCTAATTGATGAACTGGTGATATTGTAAAAAAAATATTGTTTTCGTGTTTGGCAAGCAATTTTTTAATCGAACTTATGAACCGTCTCTAAATAAAAATTAGTAAAATCACTGAGGAAAAACTGAAATGTCTCAAGATTGCATGTTGAAATTGATTGAGTAGGGTAGAGGGCCATAAAAAGTTTGTCAAAATGTTTAAAATTTCGGAAGCCCTTTGGAGTATTTACGCACATTTACCTAAATGAAATTCAGGAAACAGTTTTCAAACATTATCCTTCGTGTACTTGGAATAGTGTAAACTCGTTTACCTATAAACTCATCCACGAATAATACGAAAACTATCATTCACTACCCCATTTATCAGTTCAGTTAATTAAAAAATCTGCATTTGTAGTGCGTATCATTCAACGACTTTTTTGCGTATTCGGAATAATTCGACGAATTAAGGTAATATTAACCTCAAAAACTATTATAATTCTTTTATTTCTATTAAATTTCTCATTTAGGAAGATTTTGTGGATATATTTTAGTTGTGCATGAACCGTCTCACTTAAAATACGAGGATATTAGCTCTAATGAGTAGTCGAATAATGCCCAGCATCGAGACAAATGTAACGTAGTAGTTATGATGGTTTTGTTTCTGCCTAGCAACATGAGAAGTTGCTGGGGAGAGAAAAAAATAAATAGTGAGAAGGCTTTGAGAGGTCGAAGTAAAATGACCTGAAAAGATTTCGTGTCCACTAGGAAGTTCTTGAAATATTTCTATCAGTGCAAATGGTGTTAGAAATTTGCAGATTTTGATAATAATAAATCAAATTGTTGTTTTTGATAAGAAGCAATTATTCCATAAGAGTCGGCTGGTGCTCGACTAACTTGACGATTGCGACGCTACACAAAGCTGAAGAAAGGAACAGTGATAATTGTGTGAGGTCCTTCGACCCGAAGGTCCTTTGACCTCAAGGAGTCGGTCTCCGCCGCGTCTCGCCGTCCAAGGAAGTCTGCGCGGCGAAGGCGGTCGGGCTCTCTAGGGCTTCTCCAGACGTAGAACGGCTGTCGAATCCCCGAGCCCAACGCGGGAGGTGAGACTTCCCGTCCGCCCGTTCTTTCTTCCGTTGGTCTCATCTCTCCTTCCCACATGCTCTTTACACTCTTTTCGCTCCAGATGACGCGCCTCCTTCTTCACTAGTTTCCTTCCATCCTCGCATCTTCAACTCCTTATCTTATTCGCGTTTCTCGTTGCCCGTTGTTCGTTACCCGTTCTTCCTTCCCTGTTCCTCATTTTCCGTTATATAGCCACAAAGTCTGCAGTTTGACCTAATTATTCGTAGCATCAACTTTTCGTTGCAATGCTCCGTCCTCATCTGTTCCCTATTCATCCTGCAGACACTCTCCACTCTTTCCGGACCCCGTCCCCTTCCTCTCTCTCCGCCCTATCCCTCTCCCGACCCTCTCCCTATTCCCGCCCTCTCTCTCCCCTCCTCCTACACCCTCTCCCCTCCTTCTCCCCTCTCTCCGCCCACCCTCTCTCTTCTTCCCTCTCCCCTCCCTCTCCCACCCACTCCCCTCCCTCTCCCCATCCTCTTCCCGCCCTCTCCCTCTCCCTCTCCCCGCCCTCTCCCTCTCCCCGCCCTCTCCTCTCCACGCCCTCTCCCTCTCCCCCGCCCTCTCCCTCTCCCCGCCCTCTCCCTCTCCACGCCCTCTCCCTCTCCCCGCCCTCTCCCTCTCCCCGCCCTCTCCCTCTCCCCGCCCTCTCCCTCTCCCCGTCCTCTCCCTCTCCCCGCCCTCTTCCTCCCTGCTCTCCTTTCTTCCCGCCCTTTCCTCTCTTTCCGCTCCCTCCTCTCTTCCCGCCCGCTCCTCTTTCCTCTCCATTTCTCCGTCATCTCCCCGCCGTCTCCTCTCTCCATGCCTCCATCTCCTCTCCGCCCGCAGCTCTACGTCCCGCTTCGCATTGGCCTGACTCCTTCCCGCTCGGACCCAGCTCGCTCCGCGCCGCCTCTTTCCACCAGCCGCTGCCTCCACACTTTCGTCTCCGGCCGGTGACAAAGGGCCGGCCGGTTCCTGAACCACGTCATTACAATGGGCGGCATTTGTAATCCCCTATTAGACCCCGCCCTCCCGCGCTCGCCAGAGACGCTCATTTAAGGGAATGGACACGGGAGGGGAGGGGACTGAACTCGACCAGTCGCTGGCGCCAGGGCGCACGGTGTTTTATAATTCCTCGTTTGTCGCTCTGACAATCCTCTTACGCTCCGCCAGTAATCCGGTCCCGCGGCGCCGGTGTTTTCCAACTTCACACGCAGCTGTCCACAAGAAATCTCCATACGTCAAAGTCTTAATTCGAAATTAAACGTAAATTCTTTGACTGGATGGGGACCAAGCGATTTTTAAGCAAGAAGATAATTACTTTTGTACCTGTTCATAATTTCGTTGTGCGTTCTGGGTCACTTCTTTCTCGGGATATATTGTGAGGCACCCGTGCTATTCTAATAACCATCTCAATTAAAACTGAACTTGTTAGTCTCCTTTCCGTATACAATAAAATAATGAAACTTTCGAATGCATGTTTTTAAAAGAGATAGTTCTAGGTACAAATTTTGTTTTATTTTTGTAACTTTATAAATCTATTTCTCATTGGTTGCGTGACCACACTTGCATGTGTGATAGTTTCGAATTTTGCAGTTTGTTTGAATTAATATCAATGAAAAAATTTGATCGTATAATAGTTTTCTGAACTTCAGCTTGTTTAGCTTGTACTGTTCATAGTTTTCGATTGGCTTCACAGTCCTTCTTTTGGTCGAACCGGAATAGAGTATACACGCAAACGTTTTCTGTGTATGTTCTGAGAGGAATTGAAGCTGTTTACGATAAAAACAAACTAAACCATTCACAACAAAGATATTGATGTATTTGTTAAAGAATTGTTTAGCGGAACGAACTGGGAGTTTATATATTTGAGAACAAATATTCCGTCTCAACGTAGTACAGATTCACAGCAATATTTACGTAATGGCTAGAGACCGGAAAAATATGTAGAATGAAACGTCAAAATTTGTACATAAATATGTAATGAAAATAGCAATAATATGTAACAAATATGTAAAATCGGACATAATATGTAATATTTGAAATACGCTAATTATAAAACTCATTTACATAATACGAACTTACATTTAAACAAATTTCCTATACAAATTTTAAAAACAACGCAAAAGTTTTAAAAATAATTTGGAACACAAGGTGATGTCCACCTGCACCATACAACTTTCCCATCAGTAGTAAAACATTCACAAATTGTTATCCAAGAACGTGGTTTAGCAGCCAGACTTGATGCAATATAAGCCATCGTACAAACTGGTGAAATATACGACCAGCAAACAATCACTGCGGCATGGAATATCTCATCGAAGTGTTACACGACAACGATCCCCAAAGTTTCTTGAAAATTGAGGTTAAAGATTACCAAACGCGGCTTCAATGATACTTTTCACATCTAAAGGTGAGAATGATTTGTCGCTGACTCACACTTCCCGCCTCTGAGATAAGTGAAGGAGGCACTTAGGACTTTGAGAATATTTGACCGCATCTTTACGAAGCGTACCTCGAATGGATTAGGCAGTAGCACGCAGTAAAAAAGTAGGAAGAAGTGCTGAATTTTTTGAAAATACTTCTTTTCATAAAAATATGTTATAAAATTGATAGAAGAAAAAATATGTTGAGAAAATGGAGAAATATGTAAAATATGTAATATAGTACCAAATATATAAAAATTTGCAACGAAAAAATCTGATATTGTGTTTGAACGGCGACAATTCGTCAATATTAAAATTTTGGGAACGGTAAGTAGAAAGACAAAAAATATGTAATTACATAAAAATCCTGTCTCTAGTAATGGCCGTATAAAACAACAGGGTACAAAACACGGAAGCGACAAGAATAAACATGGCTACTGCCTTGCATGTTAAGAATTATCCGAAGGGTAAACACGTGGACGTTAATTTTTTAAAGAGAGGGAGATT
Source organism: Acheta domesticus (assembly GCA_031308135.1). NCBI lineage: Eukaryota > Metazoa > Arthropoda > Insecta > Orthoptera > Gryllidae > Acheta > Acheta domesticus. The sequence goes on from JAHLJT010009436.1 coordinate 163,437,213, forward strand.
AAGTTTAATAAATAAAAGAGAGGAAGATTGATTTTTTGTTGGGTTATTTGTTTATATTTTGAAAATTATTAGTAAAATTATGAAGCAGTTGAGGAGTTCGGTTTTGCGACTGTTTCTTGTGAGGATGATAAAACTTGCGGAAGACTCAGACCACTGTAACCAATTTCATCACTTCTTCCTACGTGTTTAATTTAATTCGTTCAATAATCCTCAACTCCCATTTTTACTCCGATGAGCTACTTTTTTCGGTCTAACTTAAATGTCAGCACTCCGCAGCTCGTATCGACGCGTGACGTACACGCTGGCTGCGATGACGTAAGCGTGTGCAAACGAAACAACACACGTGCTCTCGAAAAAAAAGAAGAAAACGTCCCCCACTCCCCCACTTTTTACTGCATCGAATTCTCCCCGCAGCTTTGTTTCTCGATGCAATCCAGAGGCGGTTGCTCGGCGACGTGGAAGGGAAAAGGGGAGGGGGGGTGGGAAGGGGGAAGAGAGGAAGGGGAAAGAGCGAACAGCGCTTGTGACGTCGTAATCACGCACGCCGCTTCCATTTAGGCGCGTAAGAGAGTAATTGAGCTCGCGCGAATACGATGGAGTGTCACGCGGATGAAAGAGGTTTTTTTCCTCCCCTTCCGTCACCCACCGCTACCACCTTAATTACCGCTACGCCACCATCGCGCCGCTCGGCAAGAAAGGTGTGATGGCGTTGGTAAGGGATAACGCGAGGAAGAGAAGAGGGTCTCCAATTTCTTTTTAAAGAAATGGCCAGAGCATTTTTTTAATTAAGACGGCCAGCTTGAATTATTGCAATTAATTCAAATAAAAGGGCCCGACTTGCAGTACAACTGTATACAAGAATGTAAAATCCGAAATATTGCAAGCCGTAAACCCGATAATGATAGTGAAATAATAATTTCATGAATTAATTTTTGTATTACTTAATACGATTTGTTTTGATATACCTAACCAAATCATTGCAATTAATTTACATGTCAATTTTTGTTTACTTTATATATTATAATTTATTTTCTTCGGAAATTTATAATTGAAATGTGTAACATTGAATATATTTGCATGCATAAAATGTGAAAAAACTTAAAGGTGTAATAATAATAAAATATAATAAATAATCGCAATCAAATTTGCTTGGAAAACTCCAACGCAAAATGCACAAAATCTTGTATCTTTTTCTCATTACTATATTATTATTATTATTATTATTATTATTATTATTATTATTATTATTATTATTATTATTATTATTCCATTACATCACGACTGAAGATCTTATCAGTCGGCTGAATATAAAATCTACTCCAGGTTGCAACCAGCTACCTAAGGAACAGATTCGGTGACTATCAGTGCCTCTACAATACTTTACGCAAAATGTGGGCTGTTCCAAATAAAGCAATTTCTTGCACTTCCCAGTCTTTTGAATTACCTGGGAGTTTAGACAAGTTCTTACTCAAATTTTGCGGAACAAATCCCAGAGCTCCGATAACTATCGGGACGACCTGTGCTTTACGCCCCACATTCGGCTGATCTCGATTTCCAAACTCTTGTATTTAAAACGTTTCTCTGCCTCCTTGGTAACGACGTTTTGATCGCAAGGTACAGCAACATCGATAAGTAAACACGATTTTTTCGACAAATCCCGGATAACTATATCCGGTTTGTTTGCCGCTATCGTGCGATCAGTTTGAATTTGTTGGTCGTACAATATCGTACACAATCCAACAGACGTCACCGGTTTCGGTGAGTGTTCGTACCACTTGGGGCATGTGTTTGGAACTTCGAGGGCGGTACAGATCTGCCAGTGGAGGTAGCTACACACCCTGTCATGTCTTTTAAGGTATTCGGTCTTTGCTAGGATTGGACAAGCTGAGACAATATGATCAATGGTTTCTACTTGCTCCAGGCAAATGCGGCATTTGTCATCTTGGGAAATTTTGAGAACCGCTTTATCATAATGTCGTGTTCTCAAGGCCTGATCTTGGGCAGCTATTACAAGTGCTTCCGATTCTGGCTTCATCCTTCCCCTTTTAAGCCACATAAATGATTGATCTTTATTGATCTGGACCTTGTCCATTCGTTTCAAGTATTGTCCGTGGAGTGGTTTGTCTCTCCACGATTTCTTTAACATTTTTTGTGTCTCACACTTCATGTTTAGCAGCATCAGAAGTTCAGTGTCTGTGTTATTCGACGTGTCTTGCCTAGTTTTCTTCGCAATGTTTCTTGCTACACTAACAATGCCTCTGTTTCCCATTCTTCGGTCAGATTTCATGACCTGCCTCATTAGTGGGTCGTCTTGATGGCTGACTACATACTTCCCCAACCCGACTATTGCGTTGTGCCAGGAGGCCTCAATTTGTCTGAGGCCTCTTCCTCCTTCCTTACGTGCCACATAAAGTCTATGTATATCAGCTCGAGGGTGGGAAACATGATGCATTGTTAGCAGTTTTCTGTTTTTTCGATCCATGGTGCGAATTTCCTGCTCAGTCCAGTCCACTAGTCCAAAACTGTATTCGGCTACAGGTACCGCCAAACTTCCTATTGCAGATATTTTATTCCTGGAATTCAGAGCGGACTGCAGGACCAGTCTCACTCTCCTATAATATTCCCTACGAATTGTCTCTTTCATGCTGTCATTCGAGATGTTTTCACATTCTTCAATGCCCAGATATTTGTAAGTTTTACCTGGCTCAAGATCTTGAATCACAGTGTGCGTATCAATTTCAATGTTCTCAGACGTTTATTATTATTATTATTATTATTATTATTATTATTATTATTATTATTATTATTATTTCCCTTTTTTGAAGTTAAGGAAAAAATTTATAATTGAAAATTTGTGATATGAAGTACATTCAGAAGAAAAATTTATTTCTATGATATTAGTTCTTCCTGGAAAGCTACTTGGTGAATACAATCTGATCTTTTATTCCTAATACTGTACTAGAACAAACAAAAATTAGTTGTATCAAAAGACAGCGTGTTTTTTTTTCACAGAATGCAAGAAAATATATTTCTCCCTCGACTATCGCCTCAATTTATAAACATTAGCGGCGTCAAATGTTTGTTCTAATCGATCCAATGATGTTATCAGCTCATCTATTACTTTTGACAAGAGAATCATTTTTACATATCCTGTAACAATGCCAACAAGACACAGCTACTAGTATAAAAAATGTTCACGTAGATAATTTCTGAGCGTCGATTCAACTGCGAGCCATTATGCCGCACATCTGATTTGTACAGCCCTGCTCGACAGAAATGCAGCAAAGGCTGGCGTGAACGCGGCGCGCGGATAAGAGCGAGGACAAGGGAAAGGAAATTCGCAGGCGCGTACACGAGTGAGGACGCGGATAACGCGGCTGTTAGCGGTAATTATACGAAATCAGTGCGTGGAAATAACGGCACCAACAAAAGTCCCTCTCCGGCCTCGCTCCCGTACAAGTTCGTAATGACCTCTGCGCGAAGCAAGGGAGTTACCGGCGCAATTCACCGTGGCCTGTTTCTCACCTTGCATTTCTTTTTACTGAATTTTATTTTGTCAGGAAAACCAAACGTATATTGTCAGTTTTATTAGAATGTGAAAATTCGAACCCGTATTAAGAGGGTTGGAGCAGAAGTCATGGCAACAATTTTTTTTGTGAGAATGTGAGTAGGGGTGGAAATTTTCAAATATACATATGAAAGGACAAGCAAGGTATAAACTAAGTGCTTGGACATTTATCAACACACAAAATTGAATTTATCATATTTATTAAGGTATTTGAAATGACTGTACTCGTTCCATGTTCTAAGGCATTTTAGAGAAAACGACTTCACACATTCGAAAAGCATTACACACCCTTTCTAAAGGCCTGTTTAGGTAGATGCTCGGTTACCGTATAACACATTCATCCGCACACTCACAGGTCGTCACGTGCGTTGCTGAGCACGGGTTGCTGCGTATCTTTGCAGAAACTCTCCTGCGCATCTCGCGGCTTTCCGATACGGAAGGACATTATTCCATGAACTTCCACCAATTCCATTTGACAACCTCGAGCATTCCTTTCATGGTGAACGGCTCTCTTGGAGTAAGGACGCTGCTGGAAACATGTTACATTCACCTCGTACGGCGGTAGACGGACAACTGATTTCAAGTTGCTCTCTGTGCTAATAGGTACACTTGCAGAGTTATCTGTTGATGTAACCATAACCTACTGCAGCCTTTCTTTCAAGATATAAATGAAATTTTGCGATGCGATAACATTTCTTTTAGAAATAGTTACCATGACTTCTGCCCCAAACCTCGCATTTCCATCAAAGTGATAATTTCGTTGAATTTGTCTAAATTGGAAAGCTAGTTATTGGTGTAATAATAAAAGTGCAAGAAAAACGTGAAAATACGAAGATACATTTTGGCGTAAAGCTATTCTCATCCCAAAGTGAGAAGGTACAATATTTCAAGATATTGAAGTACATTGTACAAGAGAATTAAATAAAAGCTAAAAAATGAGAATTGAAGTGTTACTACTTAAAAAATAAGTAGCAGCAATAGATGTAACAGCATATGCAGCAAGAGAAAATTGGTGGCAGCGTGGAACGTTACACCTTACACGTTACACATATAGGTGGTAACGTGAAACGTTACAACACCCACGTGCCCTGCTCTGCCCCCTTCAGTGCGCCCTACCCCGCAGCCGCCTCTTCCCCGCTCCCCCCCCCACGTCGCTCATCCTCCATCAGTCCATCGTGTGTCTGTCCATCCGTCGCCGCGCGCTCGTTGGCCAACCGAGCGCCGCCCACCCGTGGCAGGTTAACCGCGCGCCGGGGTTCCGGTTTTTAGTTACGCCCACTGCCCCTCCCCCTCCCCCTGCCCGTTGGCGTCTGTGTGCGTGTGTGACGAGTGCGGTTGATTGGGTGCTCGCGCGCAGTCATTCTGGCTCTCACGCTCAGCGTACTTCGCGATTGACGCGGGGGGATATTTGGCGTTTGTTGATGAAAATTCAACTAATGAATGGCCGACATAGTCAACTGCGCGGAGATCTGTTGTTCGAGTAGTGATTATTTCCATTAATACCTATAAATTATACTATAAGTAACATTTTAACTTCATTTTTATTTTTTGTTGTATTTTACCAATAACTGGTGTTTATGTTGTAATCTATTAATAATATTAGCTCTGACCTCGATTTGCTGTCATTATTTGTACAGTAAATCGTCGTTAACACGAACTCGCTTAACACGAATTTCGCCGTAACACCAGCAAAACTTCGATCCTGGCAAGGAATAACAGTAATATGGGCATTTATAATATTTGGATATCACGAATTTTTATAACAGGAAATCAGATTGTTTACGTCCCTTGGAATTCGTGTTAATGAGGGTTTACTGTTTTATAGCACTGCTGTTGCTCGCGAGTCCACGAGGACCCTGAGCGCTGTGGTCGGAGAAAAGGAAAATGTGTAACTATGGTCGCCATATAATAGTTGCGGTAATAGAATAAAGTACGTGTATCACACTTAATACAGTACATTGATTCATAGAGCAACAAATAAAAATTATATATTTATTTATGTCGGAACAGATAAACCAAAGCTACGAAAGTATCTTCCCGTCTGTCCAATGTTCAATATCCCCACACCGAGAAAGGAATCTTCAAGACTTATTCTTGAAGATTCTTTTATCGATGTTACATCCACATACACCACAGTTACATCCACATACAATCGAAAGAATACACTCTATTTTTGCATTACATGTAGGTAGGAAACGTATTGATGCATTATTGTCATTAAAACGACGTTTAACATTTGCAAAGTTTTGTTCTTGTGATTTGTGATTTGGGGTGTTAATGATAGAGAAAAGAAATGTAAAGGCATTGATAGATTTTACGGATAATATTTCATAAAATAGTAACCATTTAAAAATTAGGATACATAATTTTATGGCTTCTGTTTTATAACGGGTTGGATACTCTATTATTTGTGTTTTGTCGTAAGGGCATCGACCAGAAATGTAAGCAAAAGTTCCAAAAATCAGTATTGAAGGCGCTCACTCAGTTAATTTGTGTAACCTATAAAATAATGAGAATTATTATTTGAATCAAAACAGAAAAAGATTAATTGAAAAGTAGATGTTTCATTTTACTATATTTGATCCAAAATGTCTACGAAGAGAATCTGTTGCAAATAAAATTATTCAATGGCAGACAGTTTGAAAAAGTATTTTACAGAATCAGTTTGTGTGATTAATTATAAATATTCAAAATCATTTGTATTTATTTAAGAATACAAAAACATGGAAATGGAAAGACGACTGAAGTATATCCAATATACTTCCTATGTCCTGTAAGTCCTCTCAATATTCAGTTTGGTAGCCTCTAACAGAGCTAGGCTTTCTGAAAAAACAACAACGGATGCAAGATTGGATTTATTCGTTTGCCTTCAGGGAGAAAATTCAACCTCATTATTGGTTGGTTTTCAAATATTTTCGAGCCGTCAATAACTAGTGGTGCTACAATAACACGCACTTTTTCGCGTCAGTAACGGTTTTGAAAAATTATATTTCACTTTCTGTGCATTATTAAAGCCTATCAGCCATCATAACTAGAACTCCTCACCAAGCCTAGCGTTTTAGGAGTGAAACATTAATACATTTAAAAGTGAGACATCAACACTAATTCGATAAAGCAAAAGTCCATTACAAACAGCCAGGGATATTACTCAAAAATAAGTTGCTCTGAGAATTTCAAACTGCTGCGTCGAATTTATCTGACAATGATCCGTCCCATTTTCACATACGCTTGTTCAGTCTGGGATTCCGCTTCAAAACAATTGATTAACAAAATTCATGCTTCAGAACTTCTTTAAAAGCTCCATGGCTTATTCCCAACGAACAAATTCATAACAAATTAGGCTTTCTTCTTATCAAAAATTAATTTCCGCAACTCTCCTCTAAATTGTATTCTAAAATGTACCAAATACCATCTGCACTCCATTTTCAGCTAGGAAAACATAACCCTCACCAAAATTGAATAAAACGAAAACCTCCCAAACTATTCTTTCGTTCTCCTTAGTCCTTCTCATAAATAATAAAGCAAATCAATTTAATTTATTTTTCGAATGATGCATCAGCTACATTTTGTTTCTCCTTCCACTCATATTCTCAAATGAATTGTATTTCTTCGCCTTCTGCCAAAAGCCTCACTGGCTAACTCATGTAAGTATTCAGTAAAAAAAACTGCCGCGTTGCGGCGTTCCATTGTAACATCTTAAAGCTTCTAGAAAAGTGCTGGAAATTCGTATCTGAAAATTCGAAACTGCACAATTACGCTAAACTACTAACAGTTAAAAAAATACATAACCTTTTATAAATAACTGGAATTTTAGAACAGGTTTCATTTAACAAAAAAAATTCTAAAATGAATATTGTACTTTGCCAAAGTTGATAATTTTTGTAGTTTCCAAAATATAGAGCTAACCGAAAATGTAACCAGTATAACTTTCATTCCATTTTTACAACATACAAGAAAAAAGTTTGAGAAACATTTGAGCAGTTGTTGAGAAAATAATAATTGTTTAATGATTGTCAAAGCACTGTTACCTAAAATTACGCAAAACTACTCATATTTCGAAAAATTGGACGTGACCTTACTTGAAGATTTGTTTTTGATGAACCAATTTCATTTAGAACACATTCTTTGTAGTTGTAGGAAGACAGTGAACAAATTAAGTATTTTCAAAATTTGAAGGAGTGCAAAGAAAATACGACAGAAGCCATTTCTTCAAGCGTATTTTGGTCTGTGACAGGAAAGAATTTATGCAAACATTTGATGGCATTTTTTTAGGAAATTTTGAAAGTGTTGAGGCATCATGTAAAATTTTCCCAAACCCAAAATATCTGTTTGAAATTCAAGGGGCCGCGGCATCAGTTGAAAGTTCAAAATTGACATCGGGGACTATCGATTTTGGTGAAACTCCTACTTCGATTTGGGCCGCTAGCCGCGGCTGTTCACGGACGGTCGGACGTTGTACTTTTCTTATTCAAAAACCCACCACATGAGGGAACTGAATACACGACTTGTTAGAGGAAGTAATTTACTGCGCACACGAATGGGATTTGTTATACTTGGAGTAGTAATAATAATAATGTTGTAATAATAAAAAATAATGACGATATGATGACGATGGTGTTGATGGGTAGTGGTGTTGCCATGAAAGAATGAGGATAATTGAGCGTGTAAGATATAGTAATATGTTTTAAAATTTTAGTTGAGAAATTAATGAGGGAAAAACGTTAATTCGTATCGCAAATATCTTCCTTTTTATTTCTTTCGTTTTATTTTTGGATCGACTACCTCTAAATATTTCATTTGTGTCGAAACCCGACACATGAATTGTGAACTTTCGTATGTTTCCCACACTGATAAAAAAAAAGACCGAATCGGGTGGAAGTTGGTGGTGCGTTTACTCGTATGGAATTGTAATTTGGCTTCTCTTTCGCTTGCCCGACCTGTACACCTCGTGGATCACTATTGAATTTCGTGTTCGATGGTGGTATTGATTCTTTGGCGTTGCGCTATCGTTTTTCATACGTTTATTTTTCCGATCTTTTTCTGATACTGTTTCTGTTGCTGCGTACAAACAGATTTTTAATCTGCTTGCAACACTCGAGTCTCTCTTATCTACAGTCTGTTAATAGGTTTACAACACGAGGAGCTTATAAATGGAACACTCGATATTTTATGGAATGCGGTATAAAATTGTAATGTAAAACTTCCAAATTGATGGAACATATTGGACCTACTCGTGTTTCAGTCTGGGTTCGGAGAGTGGTTGTATATTCAGTGCACTAATGTGCGTTAATAATACGGTGCCTTGTCTGCACTAATTAGGTTTCTCCTGTAATATGTGCACGTGAGGCTTATTGGCTCCAACACGATAATCAGCGGCCACATATCCTATTTACACCTGTCATCTCAGTCGATCACGAATTCACAAACTTTAAGTGGGAGCGCCACCGCGTCGTTCTAAATAATGAGTTGCTTTCATTTGAAAGATTATCCCTACTTTGTCGTACAATTTCCAACCATCATGCACGTTGTCACTGACATGAAATTCTTTAGATAGTGTATTCGTGACAAGGTGCATACCTATTTTTTTATGTTTTTGAATTCTATGATTTATAAATTATAGAGAAAGAAATATTATTTACTATGTAAATAATATATAATAATACTAATATAAGTAATAATAATAATAATAATAATAATAATAATAATAATAATAATGATAATAGCTTAAGTATTAACCGAACATTTTAAAGGAATTACCCCCCATCAACCGGGGTTTTATAGTTCACGTCGTGTAACTCATGTCAAGTATTATATACTTTGTATTTAAAAAGTGTCTCCTAACAAATTCGGAAACATATATTTATGTTATTTTAAATCTAACCAAGATTGCATTTGACCAAAAGGCTTAGTTTTGCGCACCACACTTTGCGCCTATATTGCATTAATGATTTAACACAGTAGGTGAGTGAAAGCAAAACTACGACTCATCTTTAAAATAAAAACCTTTAATGGCGTCAAAAGAGAGTTTAGTTGGATAGATGTTGGCTGATGGTGCAGAGAAAGTAAGATAACTTCCAAAGCACTTTATTGATGTCAGAAAGGAATTAATATTTAACAAGTGTAGAATGAAGCCATGTGATAGTTTATTAAAATGATTTTCATGTCTTTTCTTTCTAAATATATCTATAAATGTAGCATTAAGATATTGAATACGGATGCATTAGTGAAGACAGTAATTTTTTAACTTCAATAAACTTAAATAGATTTGTTAGTTACCTTTTCTTAAATTACTTTGTATTAATGCAAGTAATCATTGAAAATTTTCGAAAAGTCTGAGTAAAAGGATATACTTGTACAATAATTTTCTTCATTTTTTATTATTTCTCTCTGTTATGTTTTGCTCCTCCAACAGAGACAGAGCTGCGATGCAAAATCTTAAACGTAACCGGTAACATGAAGTATGACATAGAATATCTCAAGTTTTAATGCCTTGTAACTCGAAAATACATAAACATTTTTCACACATGCTAATTATGATTTAGAGTTTATTGCATTGCAAAAATTTGGAAAATGTTTATTTTAATGTATGTTCTGTTTAAGACAATGCTACACTTACGTTGAGTATGATGCTGTAAAGTATTAGAAGTTGACCAACACCGAGAAACAGCAACAATTATATTTTATGTAAGCTACATTTATACTGTATATAAAATACCATAGTCTGTGGGATTTGTCCTCTTTTAAATTCATTTCATCCCATTTGCATTATCACAATCAGGAAGCACCATCTAAATATATCAACATAAAAACGAATTTTGGGAGATTTTTCAGTCTGAAAAATATGGGATTGTGCAATAATATCCTAAGATTAATTATGTTAAAAGAAGTGAGATTTTATACGTACTACTGTGTGAGAGGAAATGTGTAAAAAATCTTAAATCGTTGAAGCGTGAGTAAAACACACTGTCTCCTGATTCTTGTCCAAACCGCCGAAGATAAAATCTCGTTCGACTACAGAAGGGGTGACCGCAAGCCACACAATTTTTTTGTTTTGTTTTCTAATTTTTTTCCAATTTCGTATCTTATATATTGGGATGAATATTAACTGTCTGAGATACCTTAATGAGAAAAAAACTAGTGTTTACTTTTCCGCCATACGAATACATTTTGGTATGCAATCTTAATACGGTTTGCACTAATGCGTATTTCTTTCACAATTTTGATATCGTATTTTTGTTATGTAATTTAAATTTTGCGATGAGCAGGAGTATGCGAGCTTATTGTGGTCCCGTCTCGCAAGTTATCCTAAAGAGAACCAACAGTGTTAAAATTGTGAAAACCTGTATCAATAACTGAAAACAATGTAAATTCTCATTAACAAAAACTATATTACATTTATGCTAGAAATAATAATACCAGTGTTCTGAACTTTGCGTCGGGTACCTTGGTTAGCTCACAGGTTGTTCGTAAGACGCAAAAACCCCGCTAGTCGGAGGGTTAAAGAGAGCGAGTCGGGCGAAGCGCCGTCCGCGTATTCGCTGCCCTTCAATAACCGCAGGGCAGCGCTGCAGGCGCCGCAATGAAGATTTACTTCCACGGCCCGTCCGCTCCCTCCCCCCCCTCCGCCGCCCCCGCGTGTCAATCTCTCCAGCTCGCCCTACCTGCCTGCCACACGCCGCGCCCGGCCCTCCGTCACGCCCGCTAGCGGCCGCTGCTGAAGCGAAGCCCCGGTGCCGTTTCAGCTTCGGAGGCTGAAGCTGTTGGCACTTCAGGGGCAAGTCACCGTTGCCACGTTCGTGCTTCCGTTTGCGTAGCCAGTTCTGGTGATTACAGCCATTTTGCACTTAGGCACTTCTGTCAACATCGTCGCTTCGTTTTTTTTCTGTTTCCGTTGCTTCTTCGTTTTCGATATTTTATGAGCCGAAATCTGCTGATAATCGTATTGTCTGTTTTATTAATATCAATTTGTCATCCAAAACTTCAAGTTTTACATCTGTTCTTCTCTGAATTGTCATAATATTTTTCTTGTCTTATATGTTCAGGTTCTGATACATCACTGCATTCATATGTCATTGCGTATTGCTACCTCCTTCATCACCGAAATCACCATCATCAGCATAGGCCTCAATTTCACACATACTTTTCTGGTTTCTTCTTCTTCTTCTTTCACCTTTGCCTACTTCGGTAAATATTAATTTTTCCTAAAACAGTAATCACATGTTGGCCTATGTTCGGCAGAATTAGTGTGACTATCATCACTGCCAACATAATTATTACCCTCAATATCACCTCACCATCAATATCATCCATCCACCACCATTACCACCACCACCACCACCACCACCACCACCACAACAACAACAACACCAACACTACCACCAACACTACCACCAACACTACCACCAACACTACCACCAACACCACCGACAACACCACCGCCACCACCACCACCACCGCCAACACCACCACCACCGCCAACACCACCACCACCACCACCACCACCAACACCACCACCACCACCACCACCACCACCAACACCACCACCACCACCAACACCACCACCACCACCAACACCACCACCACCACCAACACCACCACCAACACCACCACCACCAACACCACCACCACCAACACCACCAACACCAACACCATCACCACCACCAACACCATCACCACCACCAACACCACCACCACCACCACCACCATCACCACCACCAACACCATCACCACCACCAACACCATCACCACCACCAACACCATCACCACCACGACTACCTTCACCACTTGCATTCCCACCGCCGTCGTTTCCACATCCTTTCCCCCAACCACACACAACCTGCATCAGCAATGCCACTACTGCGAGTCCCCGTCGTACGGTCCCCTCCCTCCGCCATCCCACACTCCCCATCCATCATCGCGGTGCGTTCCTCCGCCGCCTGGCTGCCCGGCTGGCGCAGCGAGAACCCGCCCCCCCCCTCACCTGCCCCGCCGCACACGCCGCCGCGTCCCCGACAGTGAATAAATCATGTCTCTACATTCATTATCTTCGCCACCTGTCGAAATGAGAGACGAGAGCGGGCGCGGTGCCGTATTAATGCTTCGGCAAGTAATGAAAATTCCAGAGATGGATGTGCATTACCGGTGCATGAACCTTCGCATCTACACTTGCGCTGTAATTGAGACGCTCAACAAGCCGGCAAACAGGCGTCTGTTCTTGACGTCGTTATCTCTCCAATTTCATGAAATTTTGCAGTGGTTTTATTACAGTGAAGAAAATAAAATTTTGTCAAACTTTGCAAAAAAATAAATGCTAAAGTTAATTAAGACAAAAACTCTGGTAGCTAAAGTTCTGTTGTTGAATTTTGAAATTTGGTTTCCTACATTTTTGATCATTTAAATTATTGTTCTGAAAGTAATAAAGATGATTTTACATTGTGATAACAACTTGTATTATCATAAAACAATGTTTTTTAAGTCGTGATTAAGATTATACACAGATGCCATAAATATTTTTTTAAGTTCAACATGTTAGCTGAAAAAATAAAATGCAATATTCATTTAAGATGAAAAATGTCTTCTGAAGCTTAATACAGCTTCTGAATTTTATACATCAATTTTCAAATATCCACTGTAGTGATCTATTATCAAATACAATAATTTACATACAGTTTGACTCGGTGGTAAAACATTCGATCACCTTGAAAATCTTATCAGAATTGAGGAAGTAAATTCCAATACGCACTAAGCAAAACTATTTTCTTCGGGAAATTTTTTTTAATAAATTACTATTTACGATTTGGAACAATCAGTTTTTGTTTCGGTAATTTTGGGGTAAGTCCTTTTCAGAACGTTTTTCTACCTTATTAGATCCATCTTTGACTTATAGACAAGGCTACAAATAAACAATTGAAAAACTAACTCATTTTGGAAAAATTGAACTCTTATGTGTTGTGTAATTTTCTTGTAACAATTTGATTTCTAAATCATTAAGATTGTAGCCGAAGTGAAAGTATGCCGATTGTAGCCGTAGAAAAAGGGAATAACATTGAATATCATTCGCTTGAATGCCCAAAATTGTACGTAATGGAAGTGTTTTTAACATTCTCACTTCAAAAACCATACAGTCATCTCAGTATTCCTTGCCCAAATTTTATTGACCGCCAATTTTGACAGTCTATCAATACACTAGCTATCATTATCATTATCATATAAAACAATTTTCAAAAGATGTTGTATAAACTAATATGTATTAATCAATTCTATGTTACCAATACATTATGATTGAATTATAGTAATGCGCAAAATACTTCTGAGGCATATTGGTAGATTGGTCAAGTCGCAAAGAGAGGCGGAAGTAGAGAGCCAGGGCGCTTGAAACTGGGATGCAAACGCCTGTCGACTTCTATTACTGGATTTTCGACAACGATCATCAGAAGCCATCGACCATTCATTCACTTTCGACAATGGATAAACAGATGTACGTGAAGATGCTATAAATGTTTCGCAAAAGTCGTATATTTAACATTAGCATTTTTAAAAATACAAATGTAAGTGTTTTAATTTATGTGTTACAATTTGAATCTATACCAATGATTGTCTCATTTTTGAAAATGTTTGTATCGTGTAATTTTCTTGTGACAATTTTCCCTAAATCGTTAGATTGTAGCCGTAGTAAAGTGGAATGACATTGTTTACTATTCGCTTGAATACTGTATACTGGCTGTCCTTGGAGGAAACGTCGAAACTTCGAAAACAAGCTCTAAGACAATTCTAAGCATATTTTGTCTAGTAAACTACGTGGATATTTCGAATGGTTGAGCGGCAATAAGCACTCAAAAGTTGGTTTGAAAAAATGATTTCTAGGCAAAAATTTGCATCATGGAAGCATAGAAAAACTCCAAGAACATGTAAATTGTTTATCATTTACAAAAGAAATGAATATATTTGTTCAGACAGCAAACATAAGCGAGAAATAAAAAGGAGTCGAATTGTGTAAATTGGGTGCTTTTTTATTTCCCTTTAATTTTTCTTTCTGAACAAATATTTTCATTTCTTTTGTAAATAATAAACAATTTACATGCTTCTGGAGTGTTTCTATGCTTCTATAATGCAAATTTTTGCCTAGGAATCAATTTTTCAAACCAGCTTTTGAGTGCTTATTGCGGCTCAACCATTCGGAATATCCACGTTGTTTATTAGACAAAATATGCTTAGGCGCTTATTAGCTTAAGAGCTTATTTTCGAAGTTTCGACGTTTCCTCCCCGGACACCTGTATAATGGAATTTATATTTTAAATATTTTCTCATTAACAACCGTACAGTCTTGATCTGTTCATTTTACCGCATTCCTTGTCCAAATGACTTCGACTGCATATTTTGTCAGTTTATCAATACAGTAACCATCATCATTATCAACAATTAATAATAGACACATAACTTTTAAATATGAATATGAGTGTTAACGAATCCTATGCTACTAAGTCAGGAGCGTCAAATTATAGAAACGTGGAAGATCCTTGTGAGGTGTAATGGTAGTTGTGTGAAATTTTATTTTTATTTCATTTATTTGGTCAAAAAAACAGTAAAACTGTAAATGACGTATGGGAGAAGAGATTATCTGATAACATTTTCTTGATGCCCAAAATTTAAAAAAACAAACGCGAAGTTAGCAGCATTTGAAAAACTAGAAAAAGAATTTAGAAAAATTATTATTTAAAAAAAATAGAAATTAGAAAATTTTTCCCCGAGTTATAGAAAATAAATTTCAACGGTAAATGAACTCCTGATTTAATTTTTCTACATTGCTAACAAAATAGTAACGAACATCATCTCTACTCCTACCACTACAAGTAAAAGGTGTGCTCAACAAAACGTGCGCACAGTGAAGCTACATTTAAGTCCAGAAGCAAAACAGTCGCAGAGAGAGGCGCGAGTAAGAGCCGGCGCCGCTTGCAGCCGAGATGCGAGCGCGCGTTGAGGCCGGGGCCGGCCTTTTGAAGCGCTGTGGCAGCCGCGGCGCGGCGGCCGCCGATCTTTAGTTCCGCGTCGTCCGTTTATGCGCAATCGCGCGCGCTCTCCGTGCGCGCTTGTTTAGGGCCGCCGCTGATATTAGTCGACCCGAGGCCGATATTGCTATCGTAGGCCACCGCTCGTAATTGCATTGCGCCGCTCAGCAGCGGTGGTGGCGGCGGCGGCGATGGGGATGGTGACGGCGGGGGTGGTCGCGGTGGCGGCGTTGCCCGAATCCTTGTTCCCAATGGTGCTCCAAAATATTAAAGCCCGCATGGAATCATTGAAGCCTTTTGGTGACTGACTTTGATGTTGTTTGAAAGTTCCCTTTGGTTATGATTTCTACTATTGCTTCAAGACAATGAAACCGTTGGGTTGTCTACTGACAGCATTGCAATCATTCATTCGTGCCGGCTGCATGCTTTAAATAGTGCCTCGCAGGTAACCGTTATTTTCGCAGGCATACGTTATTTTCGTTGAGGATTTGCGTCCAACTTCATGTGGCCGGGTGATAATTGAAATTACTTGGAGAGGAGAAGGATCAACTCGGAGGAGCGAGTAGAACGAAGGGTCTTCTACACAAAAAACGAATACAAAAAGAGAAGAAAATGATGAGAGTGCATAGTAATGATCGTAAAACAATGTACATGGTAAATTTCAGACTCCTAAGTCGGAAAAAAATGGTAAATAAATATCCAAAGAAGACAAAGATATGGATTTGGTTGATTTTGATTTGGATGAATACTAAATGATATTGCAAAGAGAGGGCAAAATAGATAAGCAGTAGTTCACGAAGTAATAAATTGGTGGTTTTACAACACATACATTCTCGCATTATTTCTAAATTTGGAATTTTCGAAAATTCAGAGAGTTTAAGAAAAAATAGATCATTCTCTTAAACGTCCATTGTTTTATTCATGGAGAAAAATTAGAAGAAAAAATTGGAGCGATGTTTTGTTTGTAATTTACTTTAACTTCATGCAGAAATTCCGCGAAAACGACACATGTTTTTTAAAAAATGTACATGACCTTTTCAAAGATCTGATTTTATTTAAGACAAACATCTTTATCTTCAATATTGTACTTTTGCGATATTAACATTTTGCAATTTTTGAATGTAAATTGTAATTTGCCGATATCGAAAAATGTAATTTGAAATTGTAATTTTGTAATGGAACTAGTACTAATTTTTATATCGTCCTTCGGTACAAACGAAGTTAAAGTAAAATTTATCCACATTTTAGTTACTATGGTCCAACAAAAGACAATAAGAGTGTTTCTGTTGCCACCGTTTTCCGACGCACGTTTACAATACTTCATTTTCTTAAGAAGTAAGAGGGAGAAAGTGAAATTAAATTATAGAGTATTGGGCTACATATTATAAAAGAGGTAAAGATATTGAGAGGTGGCGCTAGGAGAAAAAGAGAGGGTGACTGAACGGGAGAGGTAGAAAGTAGAAGGAGAAGACGAGAAAGATTGAGTGATAGAATGGAAGGAGAGATAGAGGAACTAAAGAGGAAGGAGAGCAAGAGGAAGGAGAGCAAGAGGAAGGAGAGCAAGAGGAAGGAGAGCAAGAGGAAGGAGAGCAAGAGGAAGGAGAGCAAGAGGAAGGAGAGCAAGAGGAAGGAGAGCAAGAGGAAGGAGAGCAAGAGGAAGGAGAGCAAGAGGAAGGAGAGCAAGAGGAAGGAGAGCAAGAGGAAGGAGAGCAAGAGGAAGGAGAGCAAGAGGAAGGAGAGCAAGAGGAAGGAGAGCAAGAGGAAGGAGAGCAAGAGGAAGGAGAGCAAGAGGAAGGAGAGCAAGAGGAAGGAGAGCAAGAGGAAGGAGAGCAAGAGGAAGGAGAGCAAGAGGAAGGAGAGCAAGAGGAAGGAGAGCAAGAGGAAGGAGAGCAAGAGGAAGGAGAGCAAGAGGAAGGAGAGCAAGAGGAAGGAGAGCAAGAGGAAGGAGAGCAAGAGGAAGGAGAGCAAGAGGAAGGAGAGCAAGAGGAAGGAGAGCAAGAGGAAGGAGAGCAAGAGGAAGGAGAGCAAGAGGAAGGAGAGCAAGAGGAAGGAGAGCAAGAGGAAGGAGAGCAAGAGGAAGGAGAGCAAGAGGAAGGAGATAAAAAGTAGTGTGGTGGAGGGAATGAAATAGAGAAATAGGGAAAACCAGAAAAAGGTCAGAAAATGAGAGAGGGAGCGACGAGGAGGAGTGGAGGGCGTGGAGGGATCCCGCGCGGTCCGGCCGCCCACGCGCTTTGAGGGCGCCGCCGCGCGCAGCTTCCTCTGCACGGCTGCCTCGCAAAGCTGGCGTTCGCCTTCGTAATCAGAGCGCCGGCCCTCCGCCGCCGCCGCCGCCGCCGCCTCAGTGCCGTTTCCGGCGCATTCCATCGCCCTGCGCCCGCCGCCCGCGTCACGTCCCACGGCCCTTCGCACGGCAGCGCCCGACTTCAGCCCTCGCCCTCGCTTCCCTTTCCAGCTGTCGTTACCCGAGGAGGCCAAGCCCGACTGCATCCCGCGCTCCGTTTTCCTTCGCCCTCGCTCCTCTTTTCAGTTTTAGTTACCCGAGGAGGCCAAGCCCGACTGCATCCCGCGCTCCGTTTTCCCTCGCCCTCACTCCTCTTTTCAGTTTTAGTTACCCGAGGAGTCAAAGACCGACCGCATCCCGCGCTCCGTTTTCCCTCTCCCACTCTTCCATTTTCAGCTTTCGTTTCCCGAGGAGGACAAGCCCGACTGTATCCCTCCCTTCGTTTCCCCTCACCTCGCTTCCCTTTCCAGCTTTCGTTACCGAGGAGGGAAAGACCGACTGCATCTCGCGCTCAGTTTTCCCTACCTCGCGTCCCTTTTCTTACCCGAGAAGGCAAAGACTGACTGCATCTCGCGCTCCATTTTCCCTTGCCTCTCTTCCCTTTTCAGCTTTCATTACCCGAGGAGGCAAAGCCCGACTGCATCCCGTTCATCGGGTGATTTGGAAGGAGTAAACATTGTTTGTTAAGTTTCCATTCATGTTCTCGCACAACTCCAGAGAAAACCTCCAAATCAGGTGAATATGGCAGAAGCTTCGGAATTGTGTGCGTAAGAAGATGCTTGTGATCGGAGATTTCTTGTCTTGTTTCCATGAAGTTTTAAGCGTTGTGTTTCAAACTTGGTGGTGGTCTAAAAGAACGTGCAAATGTTTCTTGAAAACAGACTGAAGTGAATCAAATATAATCGATCAATACCTTACTACAACCACGGTAAACATAGAAATCAATCCTTACACTAAAAAGGAAAACAATGGGATGCAGTCGGTCTTTGCCTTAAAGGGAAGGTAGGTCAACGGCTTAGGAAAATAGAATGGGATGCAGTCAATCTTTGCCTTAATGGGGAGGTAGGTCAACGTCTCAGGAATGGGATGGGATGAAGTCGGGCTACGGCCTTTTGGAAAAGTAGATTAACGGCCCAGGAAAAGTTGCTCGCGAGCTGTCGTCGGTCCGCCGCATCAGTCGCTCCCAAAGCGCTCTCCGTGGCGTTCCGCGCAGCGCACGCCCGCCTCGCCGATTTGCGCTGGCGACCCGTCGCTTGTTTTTCCGCTCTCCCTCATGCGCACCTCGCCGCGTCCTTCCGCCGCGCCGCACCGCGGGCCGCCCTCTGCGGGAGCTGCCGCCTCTGCGCCGTGAATGCGCGCGGCCGGGCGGGCCCCGCGCGCGCCACACTCATTAGGCCGGATTAATGGGCGTTATTACTTGATAATAGATCAAATATATTCCGCGCCGCGGCTCCGCGCTGGCCGGCGCTCGCGGCGACGGACGGCGGGCGCGGGCGCCGGCCATGCAAATTGCGGAGAAGTTGAGGCGGTGGCGGCTTTGGGGACGTTGGACGCGTTGGTGATGCTAGCGGAGTTGGCGGTGGTGGTGGAGGTGACGTTGGCGTTGGTGCTGGCGTTGGTGGTGGCGTGGTGGTGGCGCTGTTGGTAGCGTGGGCAGCGTGGGTGGTGTTGACGTTGGTGGTGGTGGTGGTGGTGGTGGTGGCGTTGGCGGTGTTGGTGGAGGCGTTGGCGGTGTTGGTGGAGGCGGTGGCGTTGGCGGTGTTGGTGGAGGCGGTGGCATTGGCGGTGGTGGTGGCGTTGGTGGCGTTGGTAGCATTGACGGCGGCAGCGGTGGAGGTGGTTGCGGTCGAGCTGTTGGCGATGGCGGGAAGCGGCGGGTGTGGGTAGCTGCTAGGAGCGGGACGCGCAGAGTCCGGGGCAAAGTGGCTCTCGCATTCATTTACGGGCGTTTGGTCCCCGAGATCACAGGGTGAATTTTAGTAAACACTCCCTCGCTCCGCCGACGCTCGCGGCCATGTATTCGGTTCGGCTCCTCAATGGAAGACTGGTGCGCGCGCAACGCGGTGAGGGCGAAACAAGATGGCGGAGAGCGCGGGCAGATCCGATCATGAAAGAGCCTGCGGAATGGGAGTAGCGTGCAAAATTAGATGGTGATTAATCATCTCTGCTATGATGAAGTTAGTTTTCGGTGATGAGGAATGGGTGATCTGAATTGTAACGCCGCTTTCTAAAGAGATTTTGAGTATTTTATGTTGATAAAAAAAATGAAGTATGGTGGAATCGAAATTGTATGTATGTTCTGGGTAGCAGGTTTTATCCCTAAATTGGAACTACATTAATATTTTATCTTGTTGACAATATAAAATACAAATATTTTTTATTGTTGACAATTATTGCGTTTTGCCTATCATTTTATGAGGCACTCGCATAGGTTCATGTTAACATTCTTAAATATGTTTTTAGAAAAATCTTTATAAATGCAATGTTGTGGAATGTGGATCGTACACACATAAAAAAATATACTTGTGAATTGTGAACCGCAGTACTTAAATATTCAGTGAATTTCACGATACTGACTCATAAACATGTGCTAATTGTTCAGGATTCTGCCTTTACCGTAGGCCGATTGCCATTATTTTGAAATATCACGTACAGAGAGAAAATATCCTTGAATATGTTGCAACGCAACTACTTCGTATTACTAAGTACTACCTTGTATAACAAGAGTAAGAAACAGCTTCCACGATCCTGTATTGTGTGTTATAATAAGTTACAAGAAAAAGAGGAAGATGAATCATCATTTGTTATGCCAATGAACGGTTTGCCCCCGTTTTACGAAAAAAAAAAACTACTTTATTTTCTTCTTTAAATAGACACAAAATGGTTTCCTAAAAAGTAGAATGCTCACTGTTGAAGAGTAACAAATGAAATATTCGCATAGAACGGTGCAGTAAATGAGATATTTCAGAAGAAGTCTTAACTATCTCTGCCATAACATAGTGTAGTATTTACAGAGTGCAATAGTTATTTGCACACTTCCAATTATATGAAATAAAGTATCTTTTCCATGACGGAACATGTGAATACTATATATTTAATAGGGGAGCGCCCTTCTTCGGAGTCTTTGCTGTTAAATGACATCATCAGTTTGTGAGGAGTAGCTCGCAGTTTGTGATCAAGCGAAATAATAAAATATATATAAATAAAATAAATATAAATATAAATAAAATATATTTGCATTTTTTGTGAAAATTGAATCTTTTTCATTGTTTTCGGATCTTTTTTTCTGATATCGTGAGTGTGTAACGAGACCATTCACTTTTAAATTGCATGTGGGATACTATTCACTTTTGCATTGCAGAAGCATATAGACACTTCAGAAAAATGAAAATTGTTTAATATTTTTCCAAAACATATTTATATATTTTTTCAGAAAGAAAAATTAACCAAGAAATAAAAAAGCAATCGAATTGTGTAAATTGAGTGCTTTTTAATTGCTGTGTTAATCTGTCTTTCTAAACAAATATATTCATTTCTTTTGTAAATAATAAACAATTTACATGATTCTGTAATCTGTGTTTGCTTCTGCAATGCACATTTTTCCTCAAAAACATTTTTTCAAACAAACTTTTGAGTGTTTATTGCAATTCAGACATTCGGAATATGCAAGTTGTGTATTAGACAAAAAGGCTTAAAATTGTCTTAAGAGCTTATTTTCGAAATTTCGACGTTTCCTCTCCGGACATTTTGTATATACAAGGTATGTCCGGAAAGTAATGCAATAAAAAAAATCAAAGTATTGATGAAGATATTTCCACAAACGTTTAATACTCTTCGAGGTGGCTCCCTTGGGCATCCATTCGCTTTTTCCAGCAACTCGACCACGCACGGTAAGCGTCATGGAAGGCTTCAATGTCGGCAAGGGCTCTCGTCACGGCGTCTTGGATGGCATCAATAGACCCAAACGGATTCCTTTCAGGGCGATCTTGATTCGCAGGAAGAGAAAGAAGTCGTCCGGAGCTATGTTCGGGCTGCAGGGAGGTTGGGTCAGTGTTGTCAAGTTGTGCTTCACCTGGAACCCCTTGGGAATACACTTGACGCACTCCTTAATCATGTCCAATGCATCGGTCACTAGTGTGTGTACAATTGTTTTGGATATGTTAAGTGCTTTTGCAATCATCCGGACTCTCTACCGACGGTCAGAATTTAACAGATCGCGTTTTCGTGACACGAGCACTAAACAGGGGTACGCGGAGACAGTGATCCTGACGCCCCAAAAGCTCGGAGAAGACTGGCAACGGCATTGCTTTGAAGCTGAGAGTTTCGTCCACCTCATCCAAGCAATGAGAACACTCTTCGGCCTTTTTGAAGTACCCGAACAAAACAAATTGCATTACTGTCGGGACATACCTTGTATAGAAGTACGTTAGATTTTGGAGAGACCTCGGCTCGGAGACGAGGCGGAGTGTGGTGGAGTGTTTGGCGGTCATTTCGCCCCGCGAGCATGTGCGCGAGCAAACGGCTTGCGTGATGGAAGCTGAAAGGGGGTGGGGCAGTGAGCTCTAGTGAAGACTGAAGGCAACACTCTGTACTCAGAAATCGTGACGGTCCGCCATGACGATGAACGTCCTGGTTATCTCAGAACCAAATAGCAGGAATTAGCGTCTCATTCCAATTTTAAATATTTACTCTCTTTTATGTTCACTAAAACTTAATAAAAATTTGGAATAACTAATATTTAATACCTTGAAATTGCAGTTTACCTACAATACTTTATGCGAAATCCAGCCTTTCATTTCTCGGAGTCTTTTTTTAACATTCATGTAGGGGAATGTTCTAGGTTTGTGTATCTTTAATAATTTGGTTAGATCAACTTATAGCAAACAATAATCGTCGGCAAAATTTAAAAAAAACATTATTGAAGTAATGGCTACCAAATAATATCTGATCTATTTTTATCGCAATTAAAGTAGCATTCGCATCGTTTACATTTTACTGGCGTTCTTTACAACCGAATGCTATTCACAAGACGCACTTAACTCGTAAGAAAGTCAGTAGGTAGACGTTTACCGCAGCCAATCTAACGCAAAGCGACCGTCATGATTTTCAGCACTTCAAAGCACTGCAGTTGTGCATCCAGCTATAATGTTGAGTTCACTGGGGTGGGGTGAGAGGGGGTGGGGGAGGCTCCCGGCGCGGCGCCGCGACGCCCGCTTAGCGCCGTAGACGCAACGGCGCCTAATGAGGGTCGCGGCGTGTCGTGTCGTGTCGGGTCGCGTTGCATGGAGGCGATGACCGGCGGATGCCCCGACGCGCCCGCTGCGCACGCGCGACCGGCCGGCCGGCCGGCGGCTTTGCCGGGGAGCCAGGCCGCGCCCGCAGAAAACGATCCGGCCCAGGATGTTAAGCAGCGGACCAGGCAAGGCTTCACTACTGCAGTGTATTGAATTAGCACTATTCAAGTTCAAAATCCATCTATTCAATCAAAATTAACTACGTATTAACTAAATTTTAATTACGAGTTAACTAACCTTTAAAACAAGTTAACCAATCTTTAACTACGAGTTAATTAATATTTAACAACGAGTTAATTAATATTTAACAACGAGTTAACCAACCTTTAACAACGAGTTAACCAACCTTTAACAACGAGTTAACCAACCTTTAACAACGAGTTAACCAACCTTTAACAACGAGTTAACCAACCTTTAACAACGAGTTAACCAACCTTTAACAACGAGTTAACCAACCTTCACGAGTTAACTACTATTTAACTACGAGTTAACTACTATTTAACTACGAGTTAACTACTATTTAACTACGAGTTAACTACTATTTAACTACGAGTTAACTACTATTTAACTACGAGTTAACTACTATTTAACTACGAGTTAACTACTATTTAACTACGAGTTAACTACTATTTAACTACGAGTTAACTACTATTTAACTACGAGTTAACTACTATTTAACTACGAGTTAACTACTATTTAACTACGAGTTAACTACTATTTAACTACGAGTTAACTACTATTTAACTACGAGTTAACTACTATTTAACTACGAGTTAACTACTATTTAACTACGAGTTAACTACTATTTAACTACGAGTTAACTACTATTTAACTACGAGTTAACTAACCTTTTACTACGAGTTAACTACTATTTTACTACGAGTTAACTACTATTTACTACGAGTTAACTAACCTTTAACTACGTGTTAACTAACCTTTAACTATGTGTTAACCACACTCTTACGTATTAACTACACTATAAAAATAAAATATTCAAATAATGTTGCGCACCGCCCACATTTGATTTAGACTTCCTGTTTTCGAGATCGCAACTTCGATGTTACTCAATATTACGAGACGAAGCGAGGCGTGAAATTCAAAAAGATATTCACGGATCACATATGAAGTAAGGTTCTGTGAACGGCGTATAGCCTCGTCCATTAACTTTGCAAAAGCAACGCTTCGTGTGTCCGTTATGCTTGAACTCCTCATTTTGTTCCAATTTGCTCCCCGAACAGTTCCCATTTGGTTGAGAAATAAAAGTATGTGATTGTTATTACGCCTATTTTCATACTCTGCATTCCGACCGAATTCCCGAACTCCCTTATTAGATAGTTAACGTTACGCAGCAGCAAGAAGAGGCCACTCGCCATTAAATACTTGGTATTTATGGGTTGCATTATGGATCAGCAAATTTTATATTTCGGGTATAAAGAACAATACAATAGTACTGTTTTTCCTTACATTATGTTAATGTAGAATTCTTGAAGAATGTTCAGAGAATGCCCAATGTATCACCAGCGCCACTTCTTCCCTTTCCCTTTACCCCTTCCCCCTTCTCCTTCACTGGGCAAATAAAGTAATACATTGAAAATGAAATTTTGTTACATAATAAAATAATTGAGGTGTGTGGCCCTATTTTATTCTGTTGTGTGTGCAAAAAAATTGCATACCTTTTCAATACTACAGTTTACTACTGCAAGTACTCCACGAGGGTTTCTTCTCCTTGCCTCCTCCCCTCCTGCGGGCGGCCCGTCGCCGGAGACTCGGGGAGGGGAAGGAGAGGGGTGGCAGGTGGGGCGAAGGCGATAAACTCGACCGCTGCCAAGTGAATCTGAGTAGCATATCTCCTCAGAGTAGCTATTTATCGTCGGTAAAACAAATCTTCATTTACTACACTAAACGAATTTTTTTTCAAATCTGGTCCGGGTAACCCAGACGTCCGGCTTAAAGAGGTCCGAGTGAACGAGGTTCTACTGGACTATGCACAGCAACGAGTCCGGTGCGGGTCGCTTTTGTTCCAAAGCAGGCTCTTGCAGAGGTGCGCAGCCCGAGACGCCACCGCCCAGGCAGTGTAATGACGGTGTCGTGCGGCGACGGGCAGCGACGAGCAGGCCTCCCACCCTCCCACGTGCAGTAAACATGTCCTTCCGCCTGCATCGCATGCGACTGCTGCCGCCGGCGCGAGGTGCAAAAAATACGAGGGCGCACAAATAGCCTCGGCGACCCACGTCACCACTCGTCGGCCCCACGTCGGCCAGCGGGAGCGGTCCGCACATCTCGGCTTGGCTGGAGGACGCCTTTTTTTTCATAATCGCGTGCTGGAAGGAGTTATTTCAACACATGTTACCTTTATTTGTTATGTGGAATGTTCAGGAAGAAATTTCGTTTGAGGTAGATTTATGATGTTACAAAAATACAAATAATTTATTTCGTCACGAGATTAGTTTTTGTTGTTTGCTAAGTTTAGTTTCCTCTAGATGTTTCTAATAGTTAAGACGTAAGCAAACGAGATTTTTTCTAAGAAACGTTGGTAGGATATTTTTTTATTTATGTAATTCACTAAGAGTAACCGAAAATAATTCTTCAGATATCAGGTGAAATTTTAATGATTATAGAGCGTGCTTTTACTTAATACACCTGAGGATTTCTCATTAGTAATAGTATATACTAGCAGTTAAAATGCAGGCTGCCAATTGTTTTAAAAATAGTAAAAATAATAAGCTTCGCTGGTGTTTACATTTAATAGGAAATATGGAGGAGTATTCAAGAAAAAATTGTTTTTAGCTAGCGCAAGAATCATGTAGGAACAATTTGTAATTAATATTTATGAGAAAATCATAACATGGTTTCCTAATGACACAAGTGTTTTCGTTCTTTATCAGAGCGTAGCATATGGCCTTTGTCAATAGGAATACGAAATATTCAATAAAACATTCTTAGTTAAACCGAGTTATACAATAAAATATTTACTTTATAAGCCTACGATCTCGTTTTTTGACTTTGCGAGCTGAGAGGTCGATAAAAATTAAAAACACAGCACTATAGTTTCATGTATTTGAATATTTCGTATTTGAATCACAAGTAAAATTTAAACCATATTTTAATGAGACCCACGCGGAATTTCTGGCACTTTCAGCAATAGCATACACTAATGTTTGTTCCTCTAAAAGACATTGCGACAAAAGTAGTATTGTAAACGGAAATAATATTAAAAAAGTGGCAACGTTTCATAGACCACCTCCATGTTTGGGTAGCCCCAATGGGTATCTGCACTACAGTTTGGAGTTCCCTGCTACAAGGCAACAAGAGTTATTCTCTGGTTCACTCCCCCGGCTATATATCCATAGATTAATAGCATGCATGTCAAAACTCGATCGCGATGGTTCTGCGTTAATTTCGTGATTTATGTGTGCTGTGAACTTTGAAATTTTTATTATGTGTACACAACGGTTCGATAGGATTTTTCGCTCGGTATTTTCTCTTTGCAGTTTTTTAAATATGTGTCAATAAAGTTTTGAAATACGGGGTAAGAGGATTCGTATATGTCGAAAACATGTGATATTAAATAAACGTGGGTTGAGTTGGGACGTAGGTTCTGAAGATTTCTGAAAATGTCAAGTGTACACGGTGATGCTAGATGTTATCAAGCATCGCAGTTCTGAACATGTGAGTTTGCTTATGTAAATTGTTGTGCATAAATTCTAACCACAAATGGGCCAACAAATATATCGAAGTTACCGTGTTTCAAAATTTGTGATAAATTATAACAATATTGCATATTTTCAAAAACACATGAAGTGGTTTTGCAAAAAATTCTTATTTTTTTACCATGACACTTACACAATTTTGTGCTACATATTTCGATGTGGGATGAATAAATCAGAATGTGAAGCTGAAAGACGGTTGAAAGGCACAGAAAATACCAGCATCTGCGCAATCCTACAGACAAACTTTTGGTAAAGGAAAAATTTTCAAAATGTCAGCACTAAATTAAAGTTCACTAATTACTGTTAATTTACCTCTTCTTTTCCTGTAAATAACCGGTCAATATAATAAATTCTTGATAAAAGAAATGAAGATGGTTTTATCGATCCAATGTTTAAAAGTGGAGAAGTATCTTCTTGAACGTGCTAGCAATGAGAAAAAAGACCCCTTTAATTGCTAACATATTTACTCATTGTTTTTAATACGGAAATTAAGGTGAGAATGATTTAATAAAAGTTCAAGAAGATCCAAAAAGATTTCGGACAGTCATAAAATTAACAACTTTTATTAGGCCGTAATAATAGCCGTAATAAAAGTTGTTAATTTTATGACTGTCCGAAATCTTTTTGGATCTTCTTGAACTTTACACAATCTAAGTGACAGCCTTGCAAAAGAATTTCATGAGAATGATTTAATTAAATTTATTTAAATTCTCTTGAAAATTAATGAATTAATTTAAATCGTGTTTTAAATTAATTGAGCGTTATAAACTGCTAGTATATATAAAAAAAACTTTTTGGGAAGTATTTCATCATAATTTCTTAAAATCCGTTTATCTTCCTATTTTACAGTCAGTGTTTCAAAAGCTGTTCATCTTGCCAAAAAAATACTATTGTATGATGTCATCCTACTAAAATGTTGCAAATAGTCTTACACCGTTCACGCATCCTTTCCTTCTGGCCGTCCCAACCGCCCCAAGCGGCGCTAGCAGGCACAATTCTCGTTACCGAAACTGAATTGATCCAGCAAATACTTTCCAGGACGTCGCTTCGGGTAATCCATCAAAAATAATGTCCTCAGCATCCCGCTTCGCGCGACGGAAGTGCGTCCGCCGAGAAATCGGAAGACCTCCAGAGACGGCACGCCCAACTAGTGCGGTAATGAGCCCCGTAGCAAAAGCGCGCCTCCTTTTTTGCGACGTCCGTCGCGGCGGCGGCGGTGGTCGGTGGTATGCGCCGCAGCCTGAATAAATGAGCCATACCCTTGATTACAGGCAGGGCATTTGTCTCGTGTCGCGCTCTCCCGCCGGTTTCAATTTCTCGAAAGCCGTTTCTCCGCATCCTGTTTCTCGAGCGGCTGCTGCAGTGCTCGCTATGTATTCTGCGACCCGCCCGCCCGCCCGCCCGCCCGCCCGCCCGCCCGCCCGCTTGCCCGCTTGCCCGCCCGCTTGCCCGCTTGCCCGCTCGCCCGCCCCCGCCGCATGGCTGGTTGGCTGCATGTAAGAGACCCTCGCGGGGTCCGATTCACCGGTGCGGCCGCGTGCAATGGCTTTTTCCGAACCATAGAAGAGCGCTGTGCGGCGCGGTGCGACCCGCGGGATCCAGCTGACTGTCGCCGGTGGAGCTGGGGCGGGAGAGGCGGTGGAGGTGGGTGATGGAGGCGGGGTGGGGAAGTGAATGGCATGGGTAAATGTCGCGGAGCTGGGAGTAATATCGGTAACGGTGGGGAAGCATTAGTAGCTGGGGCCACGAGATGTAAGCATTTGGGATGTGAGAAGATAGCGAGTTGAAATGGATGTTAGTAGACACGAGTACCGGAGTTTGCGTGCAATCATGAGTGCAATCATAATCGCGTTTACTTCTTCAAAAACTCTACGTCAACAACACTAGGAGGTGGAGGAACAGGTTTGTGACAAACAAGGCAGCAGAAAACAGACACTACAGCGATGGCCACACGAGATTGAAAATCACAACTCTATAGTAACATCAAAGGAGAACACTGGTGATGGAAGGGTGGCGAAAGAGCACAGTGGTGATGGAACCCACGGCGACCACAGGGGAGTGACGATGATGAGAACATGGTGGTGAGCATAACAATAATGAGAATGGAAATGAGGAGCAGGGCGTTGACGAAAACAGTGAGGAGCAGGGCATTGACGAGAACAGTCAGAAACTGGACGTTGACGAGAGCAGTGATGAGCAGGGTGTTGAGAACATTGAGGAGCAAGGCGCTGATGAGAACAGTGAGAAGTTGGGCGTTGACGAGAACGGTTATGAGCAGAGCGTTGACGAGAACAGTGATGAGCAGGGCGTTGACGAGGACAGTGAGGAGCGGGGCGTTGACGAGAACAGTGATGAGCAGGGCGATGACGAGAACATTGAGAAGCAGGGCGTTGACGAGAACAGTGATGAGCAGGGCGTTGACGAGAACATTGAGGAGCAGGGCGATGACGAGAACATTGAAAAGCAGGGCGTTGACGAGAACCGTGAGGAGCAGGGTGTTGACGAGAACAGGATGTTAACAACGACAGTGATGAGAACCAGGTTGCCTTGAAGTCGGCAGCGACGGAAAGGTGACGGAGACACCTGCATATGCCTAAGGGAGGTGACAGTACCAGTAGAGACAGTAAGTGTCTTTGAAGAGAGGGCCTGTATTGGCTGCATTGAGAAAGACGGGATGAGGGTGGGTGCGGAAGCAGAGGTCCTGGCGTTCGCCGTCTGTCGGTTAGGTGCAGTTGTGCCGTGTTGGCCGTACGGAAAGAATCTCTTTAAGGTCTGAGGACGCTCGATTCACATGGTCGATAGAAAGGCCTTTATTGCGTCTGGTAACGGCTCCCGCGCCTTGGCCGTTGGTTTTATCCTGATGTGCCGTTTGGCGTCGAAGCGTCTCCCTTCCTCCTCCCCCTTCTCTCTCTCACTCTCACTCTGACTCTCTCTCTCTCGCTCTCTGAGATGTACTGCAATAAAGAAAATCCCTTTCTCAGTAGTCAGAAGCAATGCTTTAAGTTTTTCCATTACGAAAGACAATTTCAACAAAGATTTGTTGTTTAGGAGTGTAGGATGCATGCGGGTCTGACTACTGTAATGTGTATTGACACATTCAAATCTTCAAAATTAAATAAAATATGTTCGAGAACTAGACCGTTATAGAAGTGTGTTGTGTCAAATAGTAGTACATTTTTAGCGGAATCTTGTTTAAGAAAGCCTAAATTACTTCCAGCTTTTCATTTAATTTCAATGCAATGAACTCTAATTACAATTTAATAGATAAAATGTTTTGATACAATTTGCTGTTCTTCATTGTCTTTGTTATTTCGCGAAAACAAAAGAATGCATTGTTCCCCAATGTAAAAGTTCTGCTGTCAGGTAATTTGAACAGATACGTCTGTTTGTGAAAGGAATGAATGCGAAATTTGGAATAAATCACAGCAACCTAATTTTAATAACAAATTCAGCAGCGGTAGATTACAAAATCCCCATTATGTCCATAAATCGGGATGTTCGACGCATGTTTGTCGGAATAGTAATGACCTTCCAGTTTATTTCGAGATTTGAATTAATGTAAATTTTAAATCTAGCGCGGGTTTGCTGAGAATGACGTATAGAGCGGGTCGAGTTATGTTTCCACAAGCAACGCGTTGCAGCTCTCAGCCACGAAAGATCACCGCGGCAGTTGTGGATAGTTTATGTCGGTCGGGGACAATCGACGCACGTTCGCCCGCGACAAAGAGAAACGTTAAAGTACTGATGCGGAGCGCCCCTCCTGGCCTCTACGCATCGTTCGAACTCCACTCCAGCCCCCCCCCCGCCTGCCCCCTCGCCTTCCTTCCTCAGTTAACCCTCTGGACGAACTTTCACGGCGTGGCCGGCAGCGACCGCAAAAACCCGTGCAAACACTGTAAAACAATGCCAACAGTTTTAACCGGGCTTCTTCTGGAACAATACAGCCGCAGTTCATCCCAACGCAAACAGCCGACCCCCTCCCACCCACCCCTGGCCGACCGCCCCGCGCCGCCCTCCCTCCCTCCCGCCTGCCCATCCGCCTGTCCGCCGAAAGCTGAATGAACGTTATTTAACTCTTCTCTCTGCCGTTCGCATCCATACATATTTTAGCTTCGGGAATGGAGCGCTGCTGGTCGGAGTGGGAAGGGGGCGCACGGGGGAGGCAGCCGGGCAGGATTCGCGGGTCGGGATCGAGGCCCGAAGCGCGGGCGGTGGCAGCAGCGACGGGCGCGGGGGCGGGGCGGGGTGGGGAAAGGGGTGATGGTTTGAATGGGTGAGTGGGCGGGGGTCACGAGCGAGGGTAGAAGCACGAAGTGAAGTGAGGTACGGCGTGACATGGGGATATGGGATCGGAGGTGGACGTGGCGCAGGGGCGTGAAAAAAGAGATGGGGAGAGGGCGCAAGACGGAGGTTGTTGGCGTGGGTAGAATCAGTGAGAAAGCAAAGACCATAAGGCAGGGGCAGAGTGAGATAGAAGAGACGGAGAGTTGGCTGAAGAAGAAGATAGGGATGGGGATGAAGATAAGAGATAGGGTAGGAAAAAGGGAATGAAGCAGACAGCGTTAGTGGGATTGGTGAACGCAGCGGGCCGTGCGGCGGGGGGCGTCAAGTGCGGTGCGGGGAGCGGTGGGAGCGGCGGGAGCGGCGGGGCTGCTGGGGATGGTGATGGCGGAGGGGGCGGCGGGGTGGCGTGGGCGGCGGGGAGGTGGGGCGGCGGGGTCAGTGGGGCGGCGGCTGCGGGGGGTGTCGCGGCGGAGGGATTGCGGGAGTGTTTGCGTCACCAGGGGAGGAAATGAGAGATAAGTCGGGGGGACCTATAGGGGTGGGGGCGGAGGTATCGGCGGCGCTGGCGAGGGAGGCGGCGGTGGAGTCGGGGGTGTGGGATTGGAGGGGAGGGGAGGGCGGGGCGCGCTTTACTTTCGGCCGTGCGCCCGTGGGCTGCCTCCGCGCAGTGCGAGTCGTTACCCGTGAAATAGTGCGCCCGCCGACCAGCCACCCCCACCCCCCACTCCCGCCCTCGCGCGGCACGTCTCTACCTTAGTGGAACGACCGCTTGCAACCCGCAACACCATCACGTTTCTTTCATAGATATAAGCTTTATTCTACAATTGGCCAGATGGTGGCAGAGTACAGAAACATAAAAGTACATTTACAATTACAAAACACAATTAAAAATAAAAACAATGTATAAAAAATCAATATAAACAAATTATCTTCATTACCTAGAACATGCAAGTGTATTTACATATATATACAACAAATGAAACTACAAGTATACTAACATTTAAGTAAATAAACTTACATATCACACCAATATTCATACACACAAACATACACGCTTATATACATATCATGAAAAGACATAGTGTATTCATAGTGTGTATCACGTTACGCTTCCTTCAGCATAATGAAATCTTGGTATTTGGAACTTGTTAGCTGTCAGCCAAAATCTACTTTTAATTTTTTGAAAGTCCATTGATTTTTTAGGCAGACATTCACAGTATAACAAATATAATTAATATTTTTGTAAAGGAGAAATATGATGATACTCATGTAATTGTTGTAGTTCCAACATTTCTTATTTAAAAGACATATTGTGGAATAATTAATATTTTCATAAACAAAAAATAAAAATTATAACAGGTATGTCATATCATTATTCAATAACAATGACGAATAACATTGATTATATTATTTTAAAATTTTGTTACAATTAAGATTCTACAATTGTTATATTAGATTGGCATACATAATTTTCATTAGTCCCTGATGATGAAGGCCAATGACTTTTGACATTTTGGTCAAAAAATATAAAATGTCATTATAAAAATTGTTAAATAAATTTGATATTATGTATGTCTGCCTAAAAAATCAATGGACCTTCCAAGAAATTAAAAATCATATCAAGAAGGGCAGTCTCAAAATACTTTCATTTGAAATTAACCTGCGCGAAGAAAACCTACTTTTGTGGCTACTCTTAAACAGCTCCCTGATATTGTCGTTT
This sequence comes from Acheta domesticus, assembly GCA_031308135.1. NCBI lineage: Eukaryota > Metazoa > Arthropoda > Insecta > Orthoptera > Gryllidae > Acheta > Acheta domesticus. Next base: position 163,470,078 of record JAHLJT010009436.1, read on the forward strand.
CTTGACCCTGGTCTCTTTATTTTTGTACCGTTTACTTTAGCTTTGCCTGGGACTTCTGTACCACATTATTTTCATTCGCATTAATTTCGTATATTGTTCAGGTTCTTCTCTCATCACATCGACGTTCGTTTGCCTTCCCTCTGTGATGTGGAATCTGCGTTTGGACCCCTCCCCCTCTTTGGGATGGTGTAATGGTGGCAATTGTGTAACGGTTAGCGTATCGGAGTTGTTCAAACCCGATCGAAGCCATGGATTTTTAAGGGCGAAAATATCCTTCGTACGCGTTCCTTCGGGGGGGAAGTAAAGCCAGCTGTCCCATGTGAGTAGATTTACTGCATATAAAAGATACTCAAGCCTAAATGACGCCTCTGAGCAAACTCAAAATCGCCTGTTTCGTCGCCCTTCTTCTCTTTCGTCGAATACCTTCTTTCTCTGCTAGTTGGTGAAAGGAGCGTAGCGAAATTTGCGTGGTCAGACGGAAGAGAAGGCCTCATGGCCTGAGTATCGCCACGTAAAATAAGGCAATTTAATTCAATTCATTTCAATTCAATTCTTTCGAGGCCCGGCGCCGCCCATGTAGGCGACTCTACCTTGAAAAGGCTCCACCGTGCGCCACAAGTAGAGAACTCTTAATATTTACGAAAGGAAAGGCATGTTTTAGGCAGATTCGTTTTTAAAAACGCACCACTGCCGTGTGGAGGTCAGGGCACGTATGTAGACGACAGAAAAGACGCCGTTGTCATTTTGAAATATGCGACCGTAATTGGTGAGTTGATAGTTATAGTAGGCTTTTTAAAATATGTTATTACATTACTGTTCTGGAATTAAAAATTATTTAAATTTCAGTATGTGCGGTGTTGGCGGTAAACATTAAAGTACTATGAGCTACTAGATGAAAATTGACACGAAAAAGTAACGAGGTTTATTAAATTTATAGAGTGGTTCTGTTGAAGTTGGATTTTATCCAATGCAAAGGGTTTATTCATTTTGTGCACAATATGTCTAATTATAGTTGCCTCTTTGCTTGCTTACTGCATGCTCATATACTTCGATAAACATACTCTATAATTAGTTTGTCACAAACTATGAGTGCTCGTGTATACAACGGTGTAATTGAATTGTTAAAAATGAGTAGGAGTCTATGCGATATTTTGCAAATGAAAGGTAGTCTTGTCTGACATTTCAAAAATGACACGGGTTAATTGCGAAGAACTGGGTGTATGCCAATGAATGACCTTTTATAGAGTTTTGGTTAAAGAGATGTAGGAATTCGACATAAAGTTGTAATTGCATGCTGTTAGAGTTTCAATGTGAAAACGGAGAGCACCACTGAGTATTTGAAAGTCAATAAATGCCTTAATGTGTTAATGATTTAATTCTTGTGTATAATCATCAGTGGTCAGTTAGTGTATTGAACTAAGTAATGAGTACTTTAAATCTTGATTACTGGAGTGATTTTCGCAACAAAATAATAAAACATTTTTGAATTATGTCACCATACATTGTACACTCTATATTATATTTTCTTGGCATGATAATAAAATTATGCTTTATAATAGAAGATAAAAGTCAAGTTAACTTAACGTTTTTTCTTAATCATTCTCGCTGACCTGTGGTGTAGTCTGGTGTTATAATAGTAGATTAAAGGATTTGAAAAGGTATGTAGAACTTTTCTAATGATAACTATCATTACCATCCTATGTATTATCTAGAATGTATTGACTGATCCTCGTCACGAGGGGTAGCGACAAGTCATAAATGAGTAGAGGGTCCTTTTTGCATTCAATAATTACTCTTTCACCTTGAACAAAATTCTGAATTTTCGAAAAACACTGACGAATTGTTTTTCGAATTATTTCAGATTATAATATCCAGGTCTTACTTATTCAAATTTGTTAACAGTTAGTTTGCTTCATCGTTTGTAGGATTATCGGCGTGACCTTTGCACCGTCATCAAGAGCCAGGCGGCGAGCCAACACTTGCGCATGCGCGTTTGCCAGAAGCGCCTCTTTTCCCACCAGGGGGCAACACCGCCGCAATTTCAGAGAAGAAAAAGATACGGGAAAAGGAAGGAAAGAGAGAGAACGAAGAGGGACGGGAGGAAAGAGAGAACAGAAGAACGGAAGAGAGGAGTGAGGAGTGAGGAGGGGAGGGGAGGGGCGGGACGAGCAACGCGGGCTCTTAATGAAATAATGTTTATTTTCGTTGCGTTTGTTGCTCCCAAATAAATACGACGCGGCGCCTACGCGTGCGCGCGTTTCATTAGCCAAACTTGACTCTCGTTGTCCGCCGCCGTAAATTTCAAGCGCGAGGAGAGCAACTATTTATTTCGATTAATATGTGTTGAGTGTGTGGATTCGTATTGTTGATATAAATAGGCAATCTGGCATATTTGTATAAGTTTTTGCGCGAAATCTGTATGAGTTCAAGTATTTCTTGTTTGTGTTGGGAATGTTTAGATAACAAATGTGATTAATATTGACTACATATCATAACGTTAGATTTGAAAATAATTATATATTTATGTTCGTGGTAACATGCTTTGTAAACATGCAAGATGAAGTAGTATGTAAGCAATTCAAAGAGGATGATTGTGATCTGTGTTAAGTCGATATACTTTACTAATTTTCAAGCACCTAATTAACGAAAACTACTGACAGAAAGGTATGAATGATCTACAATATTATGAAAACTATCAAATATTATCTCGTTTACAAAAGTTTCCATGTATGTTCGTATATGCAGGGACAAATATTAAACTAGAGTTTAATTTGATGACTTTGTTTGAAATGAATCTATGAAAAACCACCTAAGCCAGACATGTGAAGGTTGGGGGTAAGGTAACAGGCTTACTAGAGCTCGCGGGCACTGCGTCCAGAGAAATTGGCGCGAGATTTAAAAGTAAGGTTTGTATAAACGTCTCGGAGTGGTGGTACGTCATTGCATACCTGGGTCGTTAAACAGTTCTAAACGAACGCATTCGTTTGTCAAAATACATCTTTCGAAAACGCTTCGCATTCTCCCAAACAGATTCTTGCATACCGCATCCTGTGACTAACGCTAAAATGGATGGAATTACCAAAAGGATCTGTTCATAGTCATTGATACAGTTTTATCCAAAGTGACTTCTGTTCGATTTGGATAAAATTGGCCAATTTAGCCTTTTTTCGAATATAAACTTACTTCACTGACGAAGCGCTTTATCGAATGTAATGAGGTCACACCCTGTGGAAAAAACACTCGAATTTTAGTTCGCCTAGTTAACGATAGCGAGACAGCCTGTGAACATTTGACCTTACGTTACATTTTTGCTTTCTTCTTTCTCTTCTCAATTGCTTTCGAAATTACATTTTGTTTATGAGTGAAGTAATTTCACTACATAAGAGAAAATAACGTAAGTAAATGAATTCCGCAAACACACCATGTACATTTCTCTATTTCAATTACGGTAATCTATATTTATCTTGCATGTGCATTCACAGACAATAACGAATGTTGTTGAAAATAGTTTGCGTTTTAAAATGAGAAATGAAGGTTCATTTTAAGAACGTAAATTATGTTTATTGTTCAAGCTGTTTGCTTTCTATTAGCATATTGAAGTTAATAAAAAATATAGTTTAGTGTACACCAAGGCATGAAATTAATTTGCTGTGACACTGGAAAATTTATTCAAATATTGTAAAAATAAAGTCTAATGCTTTTGCTGATCGCATGTAGAAATTACAGGTGAGGGGGGTATTTAGTATAAATAGTATACTCCAAAGCTTCGCATTAAGTTTGCTGAATTAAAAATATATCGAAAAATCGAACAAATATATTTGTTTGTCAGGTTTCTTACTTCTAAACTGACGAACTCACTAGCGTTCCATACATTCATTACTTTAGTAATTAATTATTCCGCCACATGAAGGGTAACGACACCAGTAGTGGCCACTTCAATCACAAAAACTTAAGAATTGGAACTGGAGGCTTCCAGTTCGCTTCTAACTTGCAAAATTTTACTTATTAATATTAAAATGTAACATAAATAGGTACCTATTTCGATATTTTGATTTCAGATATGTTCATATGCTAGACTCTATTGGCCATTATGGCGTCTAGTACTTGACCACTATCAAACTTTTGCAGTTTTCATGTGGCCACTAATGCTTTTCGTGACGTAGATATTATTCCATCATATGTGGTGTTAAACACCAGTTAAATGATAAATATTATATTATGAGGCCATACAAAAGACTTTTGCTATTTTTTCAAATATTTTCAAGTTTTCTTAACATTAAGATCCCGTTGTACTATGCAAAGACGTGTCCGTATTAAAGCCAGAAAGCATTTCTATCCATTTGATACAGTTAAAGCAAGACCAGGGACATCACCGAGATAATGTCAAACAGCGATTCTCCTCCAGAAATGCCGAAGACATATTGTCGAGAACAATTCTTTCACAGAAAGAATTTTTAAACCGCGAGTAAATGTGAAAATAAAAATCTTGGAAATGGATCGAGATGAGTGCGCCCACTTTCTCAGAGTCCCTGCAGCGAGAATGAGTGTCCTCGCAGAAGTCCTTGGAATCCGCCAAACCACGTCTCATTTCCTTCCCGGCCGCCGGGAATGCGGACTACATTTTCTCAAACGTTCCTTATCGCGCAGAGAAGCAGCTCGGGCGTTCGCGGATCGCGCAGGAAAGAATTATCCGCTAATGAACTGCTGTGGCGGTTGCGGAGAATCCAATTAGACTGTGCGTGCGTTTTTGCTCCGGTTTTGCCGACGCTTAAGCCATCTCAACGCACCCGCAGCTGCCGAAGGAGGCGGTAGAGGAAATATTCGTGGAAGTCTTGGAAGAATTTATCGTTGATTTGAGGAGGGGGTTGTCGTTGATTTGCGGAGGAGGTTATCGTTGATTTGCGGAGGAGATTGTCGTTGATTTGCGGAGAAGATTGTCGTTGATTTGCGGAGAAGATTGTCGTTGATTTGCGGAGGAGGTTGTTGATTTGCGGAGGAGGTTGTCGTTGATTTGCGGAGGAGGTTGTCGTTGATTTGCGGAGGAGGTTGTCGTTGATTTGCGGAGGAGGTTGTCGTTGATTTGCGGAGGAGGTTGTCGTTGATTTGCGGAGGAGGTTGTCGTTGATTTGCGGAGGAGGTTGTCGTTGATTTGCGGAGGAGGTTGTCGTTGATTTGCGGAGGAGGTTGTCGTTGATTTGCGGAGGAGGTTGTCGTTGATTTGCGGAGGAGGTTGTCGTTGATTTGCGGAGGAGGTTGTCGTTGATTTGCGGAGGAGGTTGTCGTTGATTTGCGGAGGAGGTTGTCGTTGATTTGCGGAGGAGGTTGTCGTTGATTTGCGGAGGAGGTTGTCGTTGATTTGCGGAGGAGGTTGTCGTTGATTTGCGGAGGAGGTTGTCGTTGATTTGCGGAGGAGGTTGTCGTTGATTTGCGGAGGAGGTTGTCGTTGATTTGCGGAGGAGGTTGTCGTTGATTTGCGGAGGAGGTTGTCGTTGATTTGCGGAGGAGGTTGTCGTTGATTTGCGGAGGAGGTTGCAGATTATTTGGGGAGGAGGGTGTCGTTGATTTAGCGGAGGACGTTGTCATTGCAGACGTTTCGTTCATGCACGGGATGGAACTAGGAAAGGCAACGAAAAAGAATAAATAGTGGCAAGTAGACGTTGGTAGGTGTCAGCCACATAGTCAAGCACAGGAACTCTCCTTTTCGTTAGAAACGTTGCTAAAGAAATGTGAACCCCTAATGTTGGCACCAAACAATTTACTTTATTCTCAACGTCCTCAAATACGTACTCACTTGAAAACTGGTGTCTGTGAGGCAGTGGTGGGGACGTGAGGGAAAGACTGGTGTTGGTGGGTGAGGCATGAGGAGGGTGAGAGCGATGGGGAGGCAAGGGCGGCAACGGCGGCGTGTCCATTTCCTCGCGTAGCCCATCACCAGAGGTGGTGACGGCAGGTGCTGTGGTTAAATCATCCCGAACTTCGCGGCCGCGGAGAAATACGGCGCTCTGCCGCCGGGTACGTGGTCGCGCAGCAAAACGCGACGTCTCGCCAACGCACCGCGCCGCCTCAGTCACGTCGAGGAGTTTGAGACGGATTTTCTTATCGCTTAATGAAATTCGTGCTTTCTCTCGTACATGTTTCTCCGAAATAAACGTTTCGCCCGCATTCACTGCTGTTAAAGTATGCAGAGCGTGAAATAATTACGCAATGTCGTCATTACTTGAAAACGCTGTGTACAGCTTTTAGTTCGTGAAAAAGAAAGTGAGAAACTTTGGTCTTGTGGCTAATTAATTAAATTTAATTAATTATTCAAAATTGTATGTCATAGAGTTAGTAAAATAATATCTCATTGCAATGATATTCGGAGTTTTAACCTAGTTTCTCTGCGTGCTGACGTGCTATGCAGTTACAGGTACATATAATTCCAAAAATGGGATAAAATAGTAGGAGAATCTTAACACCACCTACAAGGTTTTCGTTTCTTTATTACCTCAAGGTATCGAAGTACAATAAAAAGTTCAATGTTTATTTAATGTAAAGAGTGAGTGCAAAAGTAACGAGTATGTATTCATGTAACGAACAACATAATAGTAAAAAGTGAAGTGCTGTGCGCAATTTTGTCTCTCGCCAAATGACGATGCTGTTAATGCAACTTCAAGAAAGTATCTGTGTGGTTTATTTTTGGTGGAAAAACGTTTTAAATGCGATATGGCGACTTACACTGCGTTCACGGGACGGTCTGGAACTTTTATCCTGTCAGTAATGGCTATTCGATTCCTGCTTATCAACCAGTCTTGGGCGCAACAGTCTGGATGAGGATTCCAGAGGTAACCGACCTGGCTGGAATAAAATCTTAGCGTCAGCCAGAGCAGAATTTCAACGGTGGACAACGGACCGTGCGCGATCCTTCCTTCCGCGATCTGCCCCCACCCTGGTGTTGAGCTCCCACACTCCTTAATAATTTCGAAATATTTACAGTATTTCAGTACTCTGATGTAATGTACGGCCCGAACTGGGCTCCAGACCTATTGGAAAGACGTAAACGTTTATTTAATGTTACGTCCAATAGATTACACCTTTTGCAACACATTACTGATTTGCATGAAATTTGAGTTGACAACTCATTATTATTTTCCCTCTGTTCTATCCTTTGGTTTGCATTGGACGTTCCTTCTTGTTACAAACACACAAAAGGTCTCCTTAATGAAATCGTATCATAGCTTCACGTTGCAAGATATATTTTGACTGTGAATAACGTTTTGAATAACAAATTAACACAAACTCAGAAAGCTTATATAAGTCTCCCCGTTCTACATTCGAACATTTTTATCTTCTGATGACACATATATTTTCCCAGAAACCTCCCTTTGCAGATAAGATCCCGACGAGTACCGTTCATTGGAGGCTTTTGTGTGCCGTTGACGTCCTTCAGTAATAAATTCGTTGGCTTTAATCTAACGTGAAAACCGTGTTGCGTGAGGCGACCCTCCTGAACCAGGAGGTCTGTACGTCACGTCGAAGTAATTAATCGACTCGAAGATCGATGTGTCAGCAGAGGAACGTAAATGAATTCCCCTCTGTTCTTCTACGAGGGGCGACATCGTACGGCGTGCAATCCTTGACCCCAAGTATTCTTCGGGAGGAAGCACGAATAGAGTAATGAGAAGCGAGGAGCTGAATTGTAGTGGAGAGGTTGGGCAGCTTCTAGGTGAGGATAACAGGAGCAGGAAAATGTGATTGGTTTATAAAGATGTACAATTCTCTCGAGTGTAGCTAAAAGTAAGTATTACGTACATTGTGATTAATTTGAAGGTAGTATCTATGAATGTTCATTACGATAATAAATTTAGTTACAGTTATGTTTTTTTCCTAAATATTTCCCAATAATTTACAGTTTTGCGTTTTCTTGATTTTGCGTTGCGTAAAAGGAAATGTTTTGCACGAGATCTAAAGCAGAGATAGTCTTTATAGACGAAAAAAATAGATTTTACCGTGATGTCTGTACAGATTTGTAGGTGTGTGTGTGTGAGAGAGAGAGAGCGAGAGAGATGGGTAACTCAGGTAAGTTGAAAACTTTTGAGCTCTTAAGACACTCGTTAGTAGTAAGGATTGTTAGTGTCTTTCAAAAGATGGTCACGTTTGATAATGAAAGTGAGGATATATATGCAGTGAAGATATATACGAAAACAAAGCAACAATCATAAAATATGCCCCATTATGCTAAAGGTCGGGAGATCGGACAAAGTTCCCGCACCTCAGCCCATCATTCATCAAGCCTATTTGATTTACTTGTGTTCAATGTGGGGGAAAAGATGTTGAATTCACGGTAACAGCTGAGAAAGGTTTTGTAATGGGGATGCGACACCAAGCGTATTCATTTCAGATGCTAGTAATCCTTCCTACTCCCTTTTTCAAGAATAACCTATACATTTATTGACTTTTGAGAAGCCTTCGATATGATTTGTATCTACATTGTTACCAAATGGTTACAGTTAATGCAATATCCAATACACGCTTTTCTTAAGACTTCAGACTTGGAAACTCTCATGATGCTAAGCATACTTTCTTTGAAAATAAAATTAGACTTGTTAATTGTGTCATTAACAGTATTATATTACATTAACAGTAACAACATTATTCTGTAATTAACAGAACTTCAGGCAAAACCTGATTCTTTTTAATAAATAATTTTCTGACATGGCGGATTAGAGGCAAAACCTAAAATGAAAACCGTTTTACTAATTTCTACTCTTTGTGGGTCAAGAGTGTTGACATGAGTGAGTGCAAATTGGAGATAGAGTTGAAACGTACTCTGCGGGAGTATTAGTGGTAAGGGGAAGGATATTAGGTTGAAAGTTAGTTGATCATGTGATTATAGGATAGTGGTGAAGTTGAATTATTGACTCCAAATAAAGTATCTGTGCACTTTATAAAATTCTGTTAATTATTTGATAAATATAAGTAAAAACCTGTTCTATATCGTACCATGATTAAAAAGATTTTATTGTTTCCTTTGTAGATCAATAGTACAAATGTGTTCCACCCCGTTTAAATGGGCAAAAGGACCAATTTTGTCCTTTTTTCACATTGACATTATTATTTACTGTCCTAGAAACACCCTTAAGCTAAAATAAATCCAAAATACTAATTGTCATCTCTCTGCCCTATAAAGGGTTAATTCCTCAAATGTTGTTAGTACGAATGAAATAATGAATATTATTGGTTATGTCAATGTAAGATGTTTTTCTTTACAACTTATCGACGAATATAGATCATTATTTACAAACAAATATATACTTAATTTTTAAAGAGCAAATCTGTATAACTTGTAGCCTTCAATAAAACTACTTATGACTGCTAAGCTATCGAATGTCGCTTACATAATGGATAAAAGCATGGGTAAAATTATCAATATTCAGTTTGTAATGTGAAACAAAGACCTCCCCAATATAATGTTCAATGTCACAAAGTTCTCAAGAAATCACAATGTTCACATGCGAAGCAGTAGTGGATTTCGAAGCCAATAGCATTGAAATGCACTAGACAGAAAACGCCGACTGATGCAACGCCTGTTTCGAAGTCGTAAGTGTCGGCGCAGCAGGGTGGGGTACGCGAGGGCGGCGAGGGCGGCGAGGGCGGCGAGGGCGGCGAGGGCGGCGAGGGCGGCGAGGGCGGCGAGGGCGGCGAGGGCGGCGAGGGCGGCGAGGGCGGCGAGGGCGGCGAGGGCGGCGAGGGCGGCGAGGGCGGCGAGGGCGGCGCGCACGGCTCGCTTGCGGAAGGGTAACGCTTACTGCCCTGACATACGCACAGGGGGCTGGAAGTGACAGCGACCGTTAGATGTCAATTACCCCGCAAAGTATCCGAACAAGCAGGATCAAGAAGGATCAATTCCAATCTCGTAATGCAGGGACTAAGTGGATTAGTCTTTCCTTGCTTCTCCTTTCCTTGGTCCGCCGCGCCGCCGCGTCCATGATAACTTCGGACCCTTCCCAGCCTCGCCCGCCCGCTTCCCGACTATTGATTTCCGGGCCGCTAGTGTTTGCCGCCGGTTCGCATGAGGCCACTTATCGGAATTTGTGCCCGGGTAACATGCTTAGGGGACAGTAAACCACTTTCGTCGGTCTCCGGCTGTGAGAGGCGTAATTGAATAGCATGTTGGAAGACAAGCCGGCGAAGAGCGGGATCGTGGAGACCACGCTTGTTGCAATGAGTAATAGATACTCGGCGAAATCGCTTGGGCGATTGTACCTTAGAGGGTTCGGTCGAAGGGACGTGGTCTTAGTGGTGTTCTTATTCAAGCAATTATTTTATTCCATACATTGGTTTACAAACACAACACCTTCTCGGTCGCATCGACACAATATGATGATTTCCATCTCTTCCAGCAAGTAAGAAATGATGTTATGAAATATAATTTTTCCGATTTCCGATACGTTGAAACAATGCTACTGAAGGTCTTGATCTTCCATTCACTAATGTAATGAGAATCCGATGTGTCCGAAATCCGACTAGCGGCGCACCCAAGAGGGGGGAGCGGCTCGTGGGGTTTCAGACCCCCTCGCCCCCAAAAAAGGCCAATGATACTTATTCTAAAATATAGTTTTGTCTCATTTTCTTAAGTACTAAAAATGAAACATTAGCTCAATTAATAACATAATAAATGTTAAATTTAAGTCTACAAAATTTAAAAAAAAAAACTTGTTTTATGCTAGGAAAACCCGGCAGATGTTGTTCTGCACTCCATCTGCCTCTTTCCCCTCCCATCCCGTTTCTCACTGTCTCTCCCTCCCTCACTCACCTAGTCCCTGTCTGTCTCTGTCTCTGCCACTCTCTGTCCCTCTCATTCACATTTATTTGCATCTCTGAGCAGGTGAGGTCATATCGAGAAGCGTCGGACCAGCAAAAATGTAATAGAATGTTCAGGAAGAGCTCATTCTGTAGATTACGGTGTGAGAAACGTTTCATTGAGGCCTCCGGCCTCAATATTTTTTAGTTTTTAAGGCCCTAGAACGTCTCGTTTAGGAGTTATTTAATGATATAGATTCAAAATGCTGCCAAGTGTGCTGCAGGTTGCATTTGACGTGAATATGTAGCGCCATGTAGTAGAGGTACAACAGAATTAACAACACATAAACCTTGTCGGTGAAAAAAAAACAAACACGTAGAAGTGCCAACTTTCATGGAGATCGGTCCAACTGTATTGGAGATTTACTCTTATATACATAGCAACATCCTGTTTTAAACATATAGAGGAAGATTCAGCATAAATGAAAAATTCTTTGTAAGAAAAATCAACTCAACTGGAAACCTCGCCCCCTCTCCTCCCCCAAGCAAAAATCTAGTTGCTCCACACCACATTCCTGCATAAGAATCAAAGCATTTTGAACTTCAAACATGAGCGGTCATACTTCAACTTTGACCCTGATTCACATGGTGTTCTGTTTTGTTAACAATGTGTAGTTCGAATGAAAGAACAACATAAAAAATGTTAAGTACTTCTGTTTCAGGAAATTATCCATTAGCGTGAAGATTGTATTCATGATTTCCTTTCACTCGCCCACTTATTTCGTTCTTTTGTTTTTATTCTTCTCTCTCTATCTCTCTCTTTCTCTCTGTCCCTTAATCTAACCTTCTTTCTCTCTCTCTCTTTCATATTTATTACTTGAATCAATGTAATAAAATATAAATGTCTATTATCTATCCAGTGAGACGTTTTCTGTCGTTTCAAAATCAGCGTGTCTTGTATTCTATGAATTCTAATGATAAAGAGTGCGTTATTCCCTACACAGCTTTTATTTTCTTTGAGTATTCTGACAGCAACAACTATAGGGCTACAAGTACAAAAGCACGATGAACCTTTCAATACACAGAAGTCTTATTATACTTTCATTGAACAGTATGTTCCGCTGAAGGATTACTTACAAAATCATGGCAACAATATCGATCTATTCTGGAAATTCAATAAACAATAGCTCAAAATGTTAAACTATCTTACTTTGGTGACCGAGAAAGCTGAATTAGTGCAAACGGAGTGCTTTTATTCAAGATTCTGTGACAATCAAAATTTTTAAATTCACTTACATATGCGGGAGAACTTTGCAATCCACAGTCCTGTTCCTAAAAAAGTACTCGAAGTTTGAAATAAATTGTAACTTTAACACAAGAGTTTGAAATCATGTTACTCTCTTTGAAATAAAAAAGGACTTCGGAAGAAACTTCTGAAGTCGTTCTGCAGGTACTTGTAGGAATAAGTAAATATAAACATGAGTAATTTAATTTTACAACCTCCATTAGAAAAGGAACTACTACAGTAAAATAAAAATTCAATTCCAGTTAGTAATTATGTGTCTAAGCGAAAAATCACCGTAACAAGGGAGTGTGTGATTTTATACTCACTCATGTGTTTTCAACTGGTTTAAATTAAGCATTCATAAAATTCTGGAACATTATTAGTGATAAATTTGAATTAAATTTTTAAATGTCAACTTTAACACTGTCATTTGATGTAGCTGTTTGGTGTAATGTTTCATTTTTATTTGCGACTTCTATAGCCGATAAACTGGTAAGTTAATTAGGGAATATTTATTGCGTTCCAGCGTGCTCGATTATGCGGGCTAACGCATCCTGATTCTGTGCATTCGATAGTTGGGGCCAGGTTATTATAATTCTCTCTAATTTGTTCTCTCTTTCCTGTTTACTATCCTACGCCCATTCATTAATGGCCACCTATTAACAATGGAAAAGTAATTGATTTAATGATTTTTACTAAACGATTTGCTCCAAATTAATGATATTTGGTGCGTTCCTATTAACTCATAAACCTGATAACTGCAAAAATTGTTCCCAATAATTGTGTATTCTGATCTCATCTGCCATGATATCATCGCAGGGTAATGGGAGGTATTTGTTATATGGGGGAATATAAATCAAAGTGATGTATGCACTGATGTGACAAGGCTTTCATATTTTAGTCACGAGACAGACGAGTTGATTGAGGCCTTATAATGTACGAGTGGGGCAGAACCAAGTACCCAGCGTTTTAAAGTACGAGGCGCGTTCAGAATGTAATTTTCCCTAAATCAACAAAAACAAAACCCAGTTTCATGGAAAACTTTATTCTAAAAGATACAGCACATGGCGCACAATATTTGTCACATAATCACCACCAGAATCGATACCGTTTTTCATACCGTGGAATCAATTCCCGCCTGGAATAGGTACCAGTGCGTTTTGACAGCCAGCTGCATCTCTGCGTCGCAGTGATACATTAAGTTCTGACCGTACAGCAATTTCTGAGGTTTAAGAAAATATAGAAGTCGCTGGGGGGGGGGATTCGGAGTACAGGGTGGGTTTTCATTCAGTCGGCCAACACGTGGCTTGGCTTACAACAGATCTTCTACAGTAGTTCGGCTAGGAGGTGTTTGAATCAAATAGTATAAAAGATAATAGTGGAAACTCCTCGAATATTTTGGTGACTGTAAAGCAGCGGTTCGAGGTGTAAACTACAGCGCAAGAATTCGTGTGTGCCAACTTATAAGGTGTGAAAGTCAAGTTTGTTCGTAGTTTTCTAAGAGATAATTTGGTAGAAGAATATCTGTGTAAATATTGTTATTTGATGCTCTGCCGCAAGTACTTTAATGTATAAATTAAAACCAATGATAATGATAGATAATGGTACACACGGTTGTATTCTATTGGCAACATTTACGCCTGTCTTGTAGTTTACACCTCAGGCCGCTAGGGGCAGCACAATTACCTGTCGCTTGTGCCGCCCGTGCTGATTTGCCCGAGTTTCCACTATTATCTTTTATACTGTTTGTTTGAATTAGGAGAGGATGAACAAATTAACAATATATATCTCATTATTACTGTTAATTGTAAAAGAACGATTATTTCAAGGAACTGTAATAAAAATTGGAAAGTAAGAATTTACTACTAGGAAGATTTTTTACTTTCATTTAATAATTTCATCTTCACGAAGTGAAAGTATGGTGTGTAATGGTATTGTTCCATGATTTTAAAAAAATATCATTTTTAACGATTTTGGTGTCATATTTCACTGTTACAAAAATATTTTACTTGTGAATACTAAAATAGAACCTAATACAAGACACCGTGACTAATTTATGTTCTTTCTTTTCCAGGTAAGGATAATGGATTCGAAGAACATCTACTGGTTGTATTTATTGGTTAGAAATTTTCATGCCCAGCTTGTCTTAAAGAAACAGCAGAGCAACTGATATGTGAGTATAAGCTTAATACAAACATAGTTTCAGTATTTGCACCACGTCAAAAATTGACCTTCCGTAGTCATTAGTAGATCGAAGTTTTACTTCCTGATTAAGGAAGAGAACCGAAGAGATCGTGCATTTACACTGTTTTTGTCAAGTTAAATTACCTTGACAGAATTCTAAGCATGTGTATTTTGGGTATTCTCTGCTTGTGTTTCTTTGTCACAAAGAATGTGATACTTCTTGATCTTTGTGCATTAAGTGAAGCTGAAACAATAATGCATAATGTAAAAGTTCATTATTAAAAATCACTAAATAGGATTAAAAATTCATTATTATTAATCACCAATAGGAACGTTTTGAGAATGATTTTTTTATATTCCTGGTTAAAGAAACTTTTCAGAAATTTGAAGTTTAGGAAAGTAAAGAGTACTCGTTTTGAAGTTGGTTAAAATTATTATCCTCACACACCATAAAATAAGAAGAAGAAGAAGAAGAAGGAGGAGGAGGAGGAGGAGGAGGAGGAGGAGGGAGAGGAGAAGACGCAAGGGGATGACCTTTAAACATGTTTAATGTTAATTAGAAGACACTCTTTGATGTATTGCTAAGCCGTCTACATGTGACGAAACAATTATATACTCTTATGGCATTGAAACTCAGAAAACTAACCTGACCTAATCTAAAACGATATTTTTTATATTTTTTCTTTTACTACAAAAATATAAAATACTGGTCGTTTACCATTTTTAGAAGTCGTATATATCAATTCATAAATAATTGAATGTTGCATAAGAATTATGACGTTATTCCATAAAAATACAGGAAAATGCTATGTTTTAATTACATGGAAAGAATTACGTAATTATACGAAATGTATTTTACACACTTATTTGGAAGACAATAATGCTCAGACTACTCTCTGATCAAAAATTTCATTTCTCAGTGATATTTCAATGTTAAGTGACATTTCAATGTTACATTCCGCCCAAATATAAAATATACGTTTATTTTACATGTGAACAAAAAAGTACGTAAGTAAGTCAATACGTATCTGTAATTTTGCTCTAATTGTCTTTAGTTTGGTTCTACGGCTTTGTGTGATCCCTAACCATTACATATGACCATTACATTGTCTTTGCCTGTAAGAGGTTTCAGCGTTTTCTGATCAGTCCGTCTTGCACTGTTGTGGTTTAAAGATGGCGACAGCACACTCTGTTTGCACCAAAGAAGAAGAGCGTTCCATAAAACGTTTTCTATGGTTTGAAAGTGTACAAGGGGCGGAAATACATAGCAGATTTTCAGCACAATGCGGGACAATGTTTGGCCACAGAGAGGTGTTTGCCAGTTACCAGAACAGTTTAAAAGTGTTCGAACGAGCGTCAAGAAAAAGGAAAGAACGGGGCGTCCAGCTACAGCTGCAACAGATTCCAATATCGAACAATTACGTGTCTTTATCCTGAATAACAGACTAGTGACTGTTCATGAAATAGCAACACTATGCACAATCTCGCCCCGTCGGATTACCATCTCTTTGGACCGTCGATTCTGCTCCGATCAACAGTTCAAAGAAGTTGTGCATACGTACCTTGCTGCACATTTAAAAACCTTTTTTTTCAGAAGAACTCGGGAAGCTTGTTCAACGGTAGACTAAGTGCATTGAAAAGAAGTGTGACAATGTTAAAAAGGGATATCAATAAAAATTGTGTATTCTTCCTGTAATAAATTATAAAAATTAATTGCAGATACTTATTGACTTATCCTCGTATGTATATATCAGAATCCATTATCAATTCGAATATTGTATTCATAATATTAACAACAGCGATGATTAATGTGAATTATATTTCGTCATTAATTTGTGTTGGCTACGAGGCAATATCTTGAAGACCGCTTACAATATTTCTCTCCCTTCTCAAACAAGAAGTATCGGGTGACCTTATCTCGTATCGCATACTCCATCGCCACCCACGAGTAAGATTCCGTTGCTCTGCTCTGCGAAGCGACTTGCCAAACTCAGAGTAGTATTTTCCCGCTTGAGATAACAAAGCACCTACGAAGTAACGGCGCTCACCCTTCCATTGCCGCTCACCCCCTAGTCCGAATGCGCCCTTCAGCCCTTTCCCCTTCAACCTCCCTCCGTGCCAACCTCACCGCCTACTTTGCAACCGTCACAACTCCTGCCGCCCCCTCTCTCCCCCTCCCTCCCTCTCACTCCCTCTCTCTCACTTTCTCCCTCCCTCTCTCTCACTTTCCCTCCCTCCCTCTCCCTCCCTCCCTCTCCCCCCACTCTCCCTCCCCCTCTCTCCCTCCCTCTCTCTCCCTCTCTCCCGCTCCGCCCTTCTCCATCCCTCTCACCCCCATCAACCGCTCCTCCCACCACCACACAGTCACCAGCACTCGCCGTCTTTTCGGCGCTTCCACGCACACCCCTCTCTCCCCGACCGACGTTCATCGACCGACGAGCCTCCCGCCGCCAACGCTACCGTCACAAGCCCCGTCACCAACCACCACTTCCACCCTCTCCTCCCTTCCCCCCTCCATTCATCAACCGCCAGTGCCATCGCCTCCACGGCACCTATCACACACGCCCAGTCACCAGCCACCACTCCCGCCAATTCCCCTCCATCCAACATTCAACCTTCACTACCCCCCCCCCATTGCAGCTGTCTCTCGCCCCGTCATCGCCGCCCCGTCGTCACCACCTTTGCACCGAAACCTACCCCACCACCTCCACCACCCCGCCGCCCCTGCCGTCACCCCCGTCCCCCACCGTCCCCGCCGTCCCCGCCGCCCCCTCCGCCTCCGCCGCCCCCAGCGTCCCCGCCGCCCCCGCCGCCCTCGTCGTCCCCACCGCCGCCCCCGCCGCCTCCGCCCTCTCCGCCGCCCCCGCAGCGGTCGCCGCCCCCCTCGCTGCCGCCGCCCCCCTCGCTGCCGCCGCCCTCCTCGCTGCCGCCGCCCCCGCCGTCACCACCTTTGCACCGAAACTTACCCCACCACGCCCACCGCCGCCCCCGCCGAATGATACCGAATTAAATAGCGGGCGTGCTTTTTGCGCTGAGGGATAGGTCGCGTTGTGTCGTAATTTAGTGAGTCATTAGTATTCAGCCTGCGAAAAGCCCGTGCGGCGGCGGCGCCGCCTCCCGCGTGTAAATAACACACGGTTTTGCGTGACGCCTCCGCAGCGCCGGCGCTCGCGGCGCTGCCGCTTTTTCCACGTCTTCCTCGGCGATTCCGCTGCGCGAGTAATTCAAACGTGCCGCCTCCAGGGAGCTATGCGCAGCCGATATTGTTGTGCTGTGACCTTATCGTTTGTGCGTGTGAATGATGGTGTGCTGGTGTACTTTGTCACAAAATCTAGAATCTAACTTGTCTGGAAAAGTAGGTTCGATTTCGAGGGGGAAATAAATTAGATGGGTTGTAGAAGATATTTGATTCTGAACGAGTTGATAACTGTTCATATTGATTTGAATCGAGTTTATGTAGATTTTTCCTGAAAACGTATTCAAAAGAAGTTGCAGAAGAGTATTTGTAGTAGTAGTGGAAGAAGAATATTTTAATTGCCTTCGCTACTGAAATCTATGTCGGCTAACTATTAACTAATTTCATGATTACAAAAAACGGATACTTGTTCACTGAATTTGCGAGAAGTCACATGAAAGTTAAGACGAATGTAGATGTTTTGGAACTCCAATTTGTCAAAATAAATGCTGTTTTTTAGTAATCTAAAGTTAAACCGAGAGAATTTTGTTTGTCCTCAGGAATTACTATATTATTTCATAGAGCTCAGTACGCACTGCACCAGAAAGCCGAGTGAATGATGTGTCATACTTCGAAGCCTAAGAGTTCAAATTCAAATCTTTATATAAATTATGTTGTTTCTTAAAATTTAAGAAAGAAAAAATGATAGAGAAAGATACACTGGATTGAAAGGTAGAAATCCATTTTCATTTAAACTTTTGAAATATTTCAAAATTATTATAATCGAACCTCTTTCAGTTAGTTTGGTTAGCACTTCTGATGTGATGGCTGAAGATTTGTAGAACAGAAGTTGCAATAATATAATACTATGTAACAAATCGTACGGGAAAGTATGTGCTTTGGTAGAATCCAGTTTATATAAGCATTGTTGTAGGGGAAATATCTAACTATTGCTATATCATGTTCATTTTCCATTTGTACATTTTCACATAGTTTTGACAACTATCCATATTTCCCGGAAAACTTTATTAACGTGATACAATAGTGATCACTCAACTATTTGAACAGTGTTATTTGTTTTGCCTGATAACACAATGATAAAATTTAATTCGGTTACTGTTCGTAGAGAAAGGTGCTTGTTAGTGGCAGATCAATTGAAATTGTACAATAAGCACTATTCTTTTTTTTTTAGTTCCTCAAAGGAAGTTCTTTGTCAGGACAGTTTTGTTCGGAAGTAGGGTAACTACTCGTGGGTAGAAGTAATTCTCTTCGACCGTCCTTAGAAATTCAAAGGATTATATTACACACGCTTGTATTATACGCCTTTTCAATCGACATCTTCTTGACGGCCAATTATAGAAATAAACTTCAACGATTTCCAATACAGGAAGAAAACACACATTCACTTTGTCTTTTGTTCATTTTCTGATTTTCTTAACTTCTTATTTACAAGGGCTACAACACATTCCGAATTACGGTAACAAAGCATTTTTCTTGTTTTTACTTTCTCGCATACGTAAGTATATACGGAATAATACATGTAGAACATATAAAATTATGTAATGCTGCAGCAAAACAATCGCGATTTTTTTAAGGAAAAATCTCGATTATTTATTTTCATTATTCTCACATTATTTATTTATTTATTTGTCAAAAAAACAGTAAAAACTGTATATAACGTGTGGGGAAAGAGATTTATCTGCGCACATTTTCTTGAGGGCCAGAATTTAAAAAAAAATTGTAAGGCCCTTGTACAGAAAAAGTGGATAAATCTTATTCCAATTTAGGAAAATCTAACATTAAGGAATGAGTTTCAAATGAAAAAAGAACATCAAGGGAATATTTTTTCAGACCATAATTAAGATCACTGTTGACGCAAGGTCTTTAAAAGGGCAAGGGGTTTATTTGATGACTGGTGTGAGGTGATGAGCATTGTCTAATGGAGTATTTATTTATTGATTTATGTATTCCTTTAAGAAGTATAAAGCATTTTCAGGGAGTTATTTTCCTACGTTCTTTGTCTTTAGGAATTTCCTCTTTTATTGCATTGTTCTAAAGACTCTCGTGGAGACCAAATGTACGGTCGGTGTACGTGCGGTGTCCGTAAGTCGGCACCTCCTGAGGTCACTCCCGAGGTTAAAGCCCAGATACAATTGTTGAGCAACGACGCGGGGGTGCCAGCGGGGTCGGCGGCTGGCGGTGGCGGCGGCGACCGCAGCAGCCAATAGGAGCCCGCTCCGTCCCCCTGCCTTGCCCGCCGGGCTGCTCGCGGCAATCAAGGTGGCCGGGAGCCCGGCGTAATCGCAACTGATCACATTTGAAGCAGGATTATGTTTAATGGACGTTGTAATTTCCACTAGAACCCTGTTTCATTTGATTTACAGGATGACGGGCCGGTTAACAGGAAGCCGCGCTGCTCGCGTCTGTTTGCTGTCTCGCCCAGCCCCCTTCGACCTGCCCGTCTCGACTCCGCGGCGATATGTCGATTCCCTGATCATGCCGGTTACGTACACAATGTCTGGAACGCGTGACTTGGGCGGGAGAGGGCAGCACTATAGCATCTGAGAGGCAAATATCAGAAGTTGGAAGCCGTGAGCTAATGATTAAGAGCGATGTATATATTGATTTGATTTTCTTTAGTGCGTCAGCTTTTTTAGTGCGTCATCGAGGTTTTCCTCTGCCTTTCAAAAAGGTTTCCGTTTTGTGTAGGTACACTTTCTCGAAATGCCACTAAGCTTTTTGGCCTCCAAATTTTTGATTATAACTAGGAATAGACATTAGGTTGCTCACCAAATTAATTGCTCACTTATGGCACAAGGGGTATAAAATAAGTTGCACTAATTGTACCGTAACAAATGGACCCAATTGTAAATGATTTTTCTTGTTTCTTCTTTCCAAATTTTCTTGAAAATATTCGTAAACTGTTTGCAATTTTTCTGTGTTATAAAATATATTATATAAAATATTGTATAAATTTACTAAATTATTATTACATAGAATACATTTTTCTTATCCGTTTTTGAACAAGGTATTAAAAAATATAAGTACGGGAGGTTTATTGTATTATGAAATTTATTGTTATTTTCTCATTTCATAATGTTGTCATACGTGTTGCATTCTACCAATATTCTTGCAGTTTCACTTTGCATTCCTTGGAAACTTACGGATTAAGACTTCAAAAAATTTGCAAAATTTTTGAGAGTATAGGTTCGCATCCTATGCTTTTTGCCAACTTTTCGTGATAAAAGGTTCGAGATACTATCCTAGTAAAACCGTCGGTATAGAAAAATAACATTAAAAGTCATCGTGTTTGGTGAAAACGTTTGTAAACATATCAGTTGTCTTTCATTGCATTGTTTAAGATGATCGACTCCTAACTTCTATTTATTAACGGAGTTCAATACCGTCCAAGGAAGTTACAAAACAAGAATTAAAATGCCCATCCGTGAAAGTAAAAAACAAAACAAAACGCAATTCTGAATTTCCATATCCATTTACCTTTCAGCTACCATAGTTTAAAAGATTCTCACAAAAATGTCAAGTTTATCACGTGTAGATTGGAGGAAAATACTTAAGTATTACGTTATATTACACTCAGAAAGACTTTAATTTACGAAAAAGTCTCAGTAAACTGCAGACACTTTTCATAAATTCTCAAATTGTTGTCATCAATACGATAGAAATCTTGGGACGGTTCCTCTCAGTTCTACGTTAGCCAAATGAGCAAATGCTATACTTATCTTTCGTGCCCTGATATAGATCTTGCACGCATTTTCTAAAATTATGTGACCAATTTCTTTAATATTTTGTCCTTCCAGTCTCCGCTGTTGCCCTTCATAGAGATCGTAGAATATTGAAATAAATAGCTTTCTACAAAATGAAAGAATACGATTATTTTGTTTTTAAGAATGGTCAGCGCAGTAATTGTTTCCTGAGAGAGGCAGTAACGACAAGAGAAATGGCTTCAGAATGTGAATTGAAGTCCGAGTACTCGCTATGCATGGAGAAGGACGAGAGAGCGGAGAGAATAGGAGAGGAGAGGAGAGAATAGGAGAGGAGAGGAGAGAATAGGAGAGGAGAGGAGAGAATAGGAGAGGAGAGGAGAGAATAGGAGAGGAGAGGAGAGAATAGGAGAGGAGAGGAGAGGAGAGAATAGGAGAGGAGAGGAGAGGAGAGAATAGGAGAGGAGAGGAGAGGAGAGAATAGGAGAGGAGAGGAGAGGAGAGAATAGGAGAGGAGAGGAGAGGAGAGAATAGGAGAGGAGAGGAGAGGAGAGAATAGGAGAGGAGAGGAGAGGAGAGAATAGGAGAGGAGAGGAGAGAATAGGAGAGGAGAGGAGAGAATAGGAGAGGAGAGGAGAGAATAGGAGAGAATAGGAGAGGAGAGGAGAGGAGAGAATAGGAGAGGAGAGCGGAAGGGGGCCGCCGCAACGTGTGTCGGCGCGCGCATTGAAGAAGCGGGCGGCGCCGCTCGTAACCTCCCGTGACGGCGACGCGCGCCGAGCGGCGGCCGACAAAGGCCCATCGACGCCGCCTGTTGGACGGCGCGCCCGCGTGACGCGACGCTTCGCACCCACCGCACCCCCTTGCCCATCGCCCCACGCCCTCCGCCCCACGCCTCGCGACCCTCGCCCCCACGCCCTTTGCCTCGCGCCCCTCTCCCCCGTCCCCCGAAAATATAATTTTAAATATTGAAGTTAAAGTACATATACAGTAAATTTCATGCACAAGTACAGTAAATTTAATGTAAAAGTGCAATAAAGTAATTATCGTGCACGTAAATTAAATTTAATGTGCACCTACAGTATATTTAATGCACACGTACATTACATTAAATGCGCACGTACTTTAAAGTTACTGTACGTGTACATTAAATTTAATTTACGTACATGATACCTACTTTAATGTACTTTTACAATAAAAGTAATGCAGAAATTTCTGACAATGTAGTATATTCACAAATGTAAAGAAAATTGATGTGTTTCTATGAATATTGTTTGTATTGCCGTGTATTAAATCAAAACTGAAGGGGTGAAATGATGAAAGAATCAGAAATGTATTCACTAACATTGTGACGTAAACACCATCGCGCCGATTGTGTTTCCGAAATGGAAGCAAACTCGATTTTGGGGGATTGCGTGCAGTTTTTCATGCATAAAATATAAGCCTGCAAGTGCATCCGAAAAAGCAAAATAATGTTAACTCCTTCGATGTCTCAGTATTCCATTCCGGTTAATGAACGCTTGGTCATCGAGCGGTACACTGCATTACATTAGCAGATACTTGCTTCATACGACATAACATCGACTCCCGTAAGCCTAGTTTCGAGTATAAAAACCGTTAACCAAGTACAAAAACGAAACCGTTTAACAGATTTCCGTTATTCGGCTACGAAAAGAGAAGCCCCGATTTCCCAAAACGAACCATCGCAATCTGTCGGCGGCCTTTGTTCCCACAGGACTCATATAGATGGACGCTGTTCGTCAAACAAAGCTTTTCCAAACTCTGACGTACAAAACAGGATTATTGGCAGAAAGCGCCAGAAACTTCCGCCGGTAAAATTTTGTAGCGGAAATAAATCCTCACCCATACCGCGGTTGCATGGAGAAGGTGGGCGATGGAGGAGGCGAGCGATGGAGGAGGCGGGCGATGGAGGAGGCGGGCGATGGAGGAGGCGGGCGATGGAGGAGGCGGGCGATGGAGGAGGCGGGCGATGGAGGAGGCGGGCGATGGAGGAGGCGCTATTTACATACCCAATGATTAGTTTTGATATTCGGAACAAAAACGGAATTGAAAAACAAAATAAGTGTTTTAAGTCTCCTTAGAAAGATGCGCATCTGGAACTTAATTTTATAGACTTTTATCATTTAAAAACATTTGTTTAAAATAATTTTATCGCAAAAACTGTGTTTGGGGTTTCGTGTAGTAAAAACGTGTATTAGTGTCTCACTCTCACCTAAATTGAGCTCCAGCTCTTGCCTTGATGTCAGACTTGGAATTCCTTAGAAGGTGGTACTTTCAGTGCGTCCCCTCGTCTCTCCACCCTCCTAGCCTCTTCTACATCTCTTCCGTACTTGCTTTTATCTGCACTTCTGAGTTGTGTTTGTCATGCCTCTTTCTTCGTTCTGTGTTTTAATTCTCTAAAAAGAGATCAGAAACTCTAGACTTAAAGCTCCACTTGACCCAACGTGGGGCATTGTTCTTTGTCTTTCGCGACGCTTCTGCCCACTGTTCTTTCTAAGGTTCCTGCGGTTCGAGATCTCCTGCAAGACGACTGACCGACTCAATTTTGTCAAATCAAGTCCTTCTTCGTGGAAGAAAGTGTGTTAATATATTCTTTCAGCCGTTCAATTAGACATTTCTGTTTCTAAACATTAACGTCTCTATCTACAGCTAAATATTCATTCTGTTAAAGCAATCTTCGCAAGCATGTTTACTTTCACTTTCATATTCCATAGGCCATAACGATTAGCTTAGTGTTGTCAGTGACACGATAGTTTTCTTTCGTTGAGACAATTGTGATGACTCTCTAGATGTACGTAATTACATACATCTGTTTATGTCTTTTGATAGTCATGTTGCTGCTTGTCACCTTATGTTTCACATCACATCGTTCCGTTTAATTTGTCAAAATCTAGTTTTATGATGCCGCGGGTTACCCTTTGTTTTGTACCTTTTGAAAGTGTGATCAAAGAGGTGTTTTGATACACCGTTTTGGTGATTAGACATTCGTAGTGCCCCGTTGAGCTGTTAGTATCCAAATTGTATCGAGTGTTGACCTAATTTCAATTACATGAGGTACACGTTTGTCACTATTGTAGCTTGCATTTCTCTGCTCTACGCATAGTATCTCATTTTAGAAAGGTGCTAGTCTTATCAAAGGAACTATTTGTAATACGTTCCAATGTAATATTAATGACGTAATGTTGTAACTTTAATATCACAGCTTTGCATATCATTAGTAGCTTCATGAATATTTTGTGACGTGTTTTGCAACCATGTTCATTGAGTAAAAATTTAGCAGATACTTGGACAATATAAGTAATGTTGTTTATAATAATACGCCAAGGAAAGTTAACGATGTGTACGATTTATAAGACACCACCAATACCATTTCCTATGAAAGCGTACCTGCAGTTTAGGGAATTGCGCCCCTCTGGCTGCATCTCACGCTAAAAATGGAAAAGTGTAGAATTTTGTAGAATACGCTAGTTACCTAGCTAGTAGCTACCATTAATTCACGAGGCACATTCCAAGGTTAATTTTTTGTAAATAATGATTCCGAATACAAATTAAAAAATTGAGACAGAAGAAAAGAAGACTAAGTCCATCTTTTTGTTCAATTTTCTTAATTTTTCGATATTATGATCATTTACACCATATCGTGTAGCAAGTAATAACACTGGCCTTTGCATCAGGCTGAAAGTTTTTTACGAAACGAAAGGAGAACAAAATTCTAGTGTGGTTAATTGTCTACAGTTAATCACCTATTCTCATGGAACAGTAAGGTCGGAATTATTTGGTGACCGAGACTAAAAATAGAAGGAAATTAATAAGATAGCAGACAGCTTCGCCCGGGCTCAAGTAAATATTCATACAGCGACAGCCAGTGAAGATCGATCTTCAACCACTAGATGGAATGATTCGACGCCCGACCACATGCAAGATTTGTTTCGGAGAGAATGTGGTTCCAGCAAATTCTCACACGTTTTTTCTCACTACCATTTGTTTCATATTTATTAATTTTCCACTCTACGTGTGGTTAACAGTTTTAATAAATTATTTTAAAAGAATAAACCAATATCCAAATTTCACTTTGCTTAATCATATTAGTGTCAATATTTATATTGTAGCGTTACCAAATATCAACTTCATTAAATTAGCATTAATTTCTACATTTCTCTGGCAATAATCTGCGAAAGGCGCCTCCGCTGGCGCCGGGGAATTTTTGGCGTGACTCCCCCCGCTCTAATTCGACACGCGCAGCTGCACGCACCCTCCACGTGTTTGTCTTCCGGGAAGCGTTCCTTAAGATAACGCACCCACCCCCTTCCAGCCCCTGGGCCGCCACCCAGTGGACGTCAACAAGAATTAGGCTTGCCCTGGCCCACTTCTACGACGCATGTCTAGGCTTGCACGTGCATCCAAGTAAACAATGTAAGACAGGGAGACTTGAGACAGAAGATACTGGAAATTTTCGATTAAAGATCCCTGTTCAAACGCCTTTAGCAATTGTACGAAGCAATTTCACTGCGCAATTTCCTGTAGCCTATCGCCGAACGGTTGAAAATTGTAGAAGAACATTCTCGAACTTTAGAGATTTTTGGAGAGGGACTGAGGCAGCGAGGAGAAAGAAAGTAACATTCGAAGGGCATTCCGCTTGCGACTTTTGACTGAGTAGCATTCTGTTTTCGACTTTTGGCTGAGTATCGCTCTGCTTCGACTTTCGACTGCGGCGCTTGTTAATAAGACTTCGTGAAGGCACTCTGTGACTGCCCGTCGGGGCCTTCACTTGATTTATCTTGTGGCAAAACTTTTCAAGAGAAAGTTGTCTTTCGGACTCGATCAATTTTCAGAACCATAGTTTTATCGGTTCAAGCTATTTAATGTGCCGTGCTTTGCCACGATTCGATGAGCCAAAACAATTGATTTTGTTGAAGTAGACGTGATTATTAGTCTATCTGTGGCATAAGCACGCGGAAGTGACTGCGTTAATCGTCAAGATCGCCACCGCTTACGTCAATGCCCGTCGAAAGTGCTACCTGATGGCGCCCGCTCGACCAGCTGAGGCACACTCCCTCGGCCGCGCGGCCTAGACGACCTGACCGCCGCCACCCGCCTCCGCCGCCGCCGCCCGGGAGAAGCCCCTTTCCGAGACGCCGCCCCGCTGAATGGGGCAATGACCACGAAAGTCTCCAGACGGTGATGTGTACTAGAGCTTCGCCGAAAGCGCTCAAATGCCCCTCAGGCGCTACGGTATGAACTTTTGCAGTTAGCTCAAAACAACAGGGAAGGAAATATTTCAGGCCGCGCATTGGCCGTTAATAAAATTAGTAGTAGATTTTTTTGTGTAATGCATTTTGTCTGTTGTTGATTGTAATATTTTTATTTTAATTTAGCTTGTTTCGCTTATTTTGGTTTGCATTACGGGGAAAACTCACGAGCTCGTGCATGGTAGTGTAAGTCTAGGTTAATCTTTTTTTTCGAATCATTAAATTCTTTACGTTAACCTCATTCAGATATGTTCTTTCTTGCTGAAACAACGTCCACTCGCCATCCCATTTCTTTCAGGCCACCTTTCTGCCACCTGAGCTAGCTGGAAGGTAAGGCGACCCATCTTCACTGTCATTCGCGGAGACCACGAGTTGACGTGGCAATATCTACAAGTGTTCAAATAATTGGATATTTTTACGTCACTGTACTGTACATATTTATGCCTCTTTATTATTTGCTAAATGGCATTCATTTCGGCGAGAACACTGACAAAAAGGAAAGTGAAGTGACATAGTGTGACGCACCATATTTTCGATTTGTGCATTGATGAAACGAAATTCAACATATGTAACATAATATAACATAGCGCGTTATGTAAAGAAGGAGCGTGAGTTCCCATTGCACATAAAATAATGTAATGTCATGTAATTTCATGTAAAGCAAAATAATGTACAAAGTCTCAATGCTACTTGACGTAAAGAAACATTGCATTTTAATTAAATGCAACACACCATTTTGTATCTCAGTATAACGTAACATTGTATAATTAAGTTTCGTATTCTAAGCGATTGTGTCACTGTGTAACGCAATCTAGTTTATTTTCTGTACCAACTGAAAATAAGTTCGTGAGCCTCATAAGAAGTTCCACTAATGAAGGCCTTTATTAGCGTGAGGGAGAACGAGAGATGGCTCGAAATCCGCACTGGTGAATTTGGATTCTGTAGCCAGAAAAGACCATCATGCTTACCGAGTAACCAAACTCCAAGTCGGATGTACCAGAGATCGTCAAGTTACTAATACAAGAATTTAAAAAAAGACCGTAGCACTTCATCAATACAATATGGCGTGGCTTACGGTACTCCTCACTGATCTCCTCAAATGCACATTCACCCGGTTACTGTATTTGAGTGTCGAAGATGAAACGATCCATAAGTCACTGAGACAACGAGGCCACTGAGGGTGGCTACGGCGTTGGCGTTCGTATAACCGACCTTCTGCGGTCGCACCGTATCGGCTTCTTGCGGCGGGTTCAAAAATTCACGCTGTGCCCACTTTCCTGCCACAGCCTACTAATTCGCCACATGTAGATTTTTGGGAGAACATGTCACTGGGAGCCGACCTGCATGGCCGAGATGGCTAAGAGTGTGTATCGACTCAGCACGGTCGCAGGTTCGAGTCTCGTCTTGGGCAGGTTTGTTTGTCCCTTGTCTCACATTATCTTTTAACGCAGAGGGCTTCGCGTTTTGCTATTCCCAGATCAGAGGAACTCGTAAGTATGGTGGTGTCTAGTGTATGTTCGAAAATACGTCTCATTAGCAAGTAACGTGTAACCGTCTATCGGCTGAAAAGAGCCCTAGTAAAAAATATGGGATGAGGGGATCCTAGTCGCAGCCTACGGCTCACGATTCAATAAACGATGATAGTAGTAACTAACGCCATTAGGTTTATAGAGGAGAGCAAACAACGGACGGTGCTTTCCTCTCTATGTTGACAGGAGAATACAGTATTACGAAAATATATAAACGAACGAAAACCGTTGTCTACGTATTATTTTCTTACTTTCGAAGAACAGCAATAATGATTAATATGCACAGTAATTTTTGTGGGCGAGGGCGCGGGCGCGGGCGAGGGCCTACGCGCGGGCGTGGGCGTGCGCGGGGACGCGGGCGCGGTGGGCTTTTTGGGCGATTATATCGCCGGCCGATTCGGAGCTTCTTGCGGGCGGTGGGCGGCGCGGCGCGGCAGCTGGGCTTCGCGCGCGGGTAATTAGTGGCGGCGGTGGGCGGCGGCGGGGGCGGCGGGCCCGGGCCGTGCGGTCCAGGGCGGCGCGTCCTATCGGAACGGTGGGGGGAGCGGGGGAGGGGGAGGGGGAGCGCGCCCCGCCAATTTCAGTTCCAGGTGGAGAGCGTAATTTTGACAGATGAAGCCGAAGCGAATGGTCGGGGCCAGCTAATTAACGGCTAACGGAGCTACTCCCCGTTTTAGAAAGTGTCGTGTGTAGCGAGAAGATCCAAATAGTAAGCGACTCGGTTGTGCGAGATCAGGTGAAATTTTCCTTAAAATATAAAAGGGCTTTTTTTAGTTAATTTAAGTCGTATCGACTTTAAAGGTCATTAGTAATTATTGAATTATATATGAGGTTAGAGGGGAAATAGTGTTCAGTTATAACGTATTTACAATAACACTCATAGTATTTACTCTTTCAGCAACAGCAATATCTAGTGGTGGGGACGACATGGGATAACAATAAGTAAGTTGGCCACAATAAGTAAAATTTAAAGTTAGAATTAGTATTTAATAAGCTTAATATACAGACATTACATTAGGGATATACAGAGAACGATTAACATATCATTAAAGATTTCAGATTCTTCAAAAATTGTATGATTGTTTCCCCCTGGTACTTAGGGAATTCCAAAATTGATTCAAATAATTACTCCTCCACAAACTGTTATCTCTGGTTATATTCTGTATGGATGTTGGCTTTCTATTTTAAAGTTGTAGAGTCCTGGGTTCCTTCCTTAGAAGGTCTCTCCATCGCCTGAAAGCAACAGACTAAAAACCGTACGGCATGGAGTGGAAAACCTTTTGAAGGAGGAAATCCTGTCCTCTTTAGGAAAAAAATTCTTGAGATATAATAAATAAAAAGCAGGCATATACGTTATTAGAACTTTACCAATAAAGTCAATCCCCGGTGAACTTTTCAACTGAAGTTTTACAAATTGGTCCCTTTTCAGAGGGTGTATGACAAATCAGCAATGTATACATTTCTGAGTTCCTAATTTTAGTATTCGAAATGTAATTAGAGTGCATCACGTATGGTGTCAATTAGTATATGAGATTAAAGATGTTAGTGCTGGTTTCGATGAAACATTATGCCAACGATTATAGACTATACTTCATCTAAAGCGAGGATAGAAATTTTAAAACACAAAACTAACTCAAATCATTTATTTTTTGTTTCTTTAAGGTCGCATCAACAACTAGGTCAAGCGACCACTATTGGATTTAACGTTATGGTATGAGGATGAAACGGTACGTTGATGATAAGGGGTGAAAGAACGAACATATATAACCATGCCCGAGGCGGGACTTGAATACTCGACCCCTCGGTCCGAGATCACTACGGTACTACTGGCCTAGCGATCTCGGCCACGGGGCTGACACAATACACACATGTAATTTGTTCCTAAATATAAGCGCAAAGTTCGTATTTATGGCTGTGAATTGCAAAGAAAAGCTCCACTCTTCTGATAAAATTGTTCAAACTTATTGACCACTCACATCTTGCTGTGCAACATCCGGCTCACGTGCCCTGCAAGATTTGTGTGTCTGAGCAAGGTCGCACCAGAAATAAGAGTCACCTCACTTCGGATGTTATTTCTTACTATCCCTGATTCTAATATGGATTTCCACCACTTTTTGCTCCAAGCGTTATTATTGTACATAATTGAAAATGACGTTTACTCCTCTTTCCAGGATCCCTTTCCCCTTCGAAAACCAATAAAGATCCCGAAAATCAAGAGCGCAGGAGGTCAACGAACTCCCTCCGGAATGCCTTAATATTGAACAGCCTGTACTTGCTGCGGGATTCACGAAAGAGTGACTAGCAACGGTGGCTCAGGACATTAACTGATGTCACTGCAGCGCATCTGACTCGAAGGTCCGGGCATTAGAGTTCCTACGGTGGCAGAATTTTGGACACCAGCTTGTCAGCTACGTTGAATTCAACCGCTGTGTGGAAGAGAATTCAATAGACCAGCTGCTCTGATCGGTAGTTTTCCATGGTTTCAACACCATGGAATCATGGATCAACACCAGGCGAATGCCGGAGCAGTACCCGACCGGCTGCTGTGATTGGTAGTTTTCCGTGGTTTGTTTTATCAACAGCAGGCAAATACCGTGGGAGTACCCTAACAAACGGGCCACGAACCGCGCGAGAACTTTCCTTCCTCTTCCTTGTCCTTTCCTCCTCCCTTACTTACACACACACAAACACTGCACTAGCGCACATGCCAGGAAGGCTTAGAACTTGTCTCTGATGGGGCGGTGCCACTCTGGTGGGAGATGTCTGCTTGGTAAAAATCCCCGGATGTCGACGTAGGTCGGTGCCGGATCTCGCCATCCATCGGGGGAAGATCACCGCCACCTCGCGCGATAAAAACACACACTACACTTCTGGGAGTAATGACCTTAGCAGTTGCCACGTCCGGAGTTGCTAATCAATCAGTCAACGAAACAGTGTGAAAGCGCGACGACGCACCGTCATCAGTTCGGTGGTGGTGATGGTGGGGGTGGGGGTGGGCGTTGGTGAGGGTGAGGGTGATAAGGGTGGGGGGTGGGGGTCTTAGTGGTGGTGATGGCGGTGATATTGGTGGCAAAGATGGGTGTGCTGGTAATGGTGGGGGTGAGGGTGATGGTGTTGGTGGAGGTGGTGTCGGCGGCGCCAGTGGTGTGCAGGTCTTGGCGGCGTTGGCGGCGTATCTGGGGCGCGCCTCGACGCGGCTTGCATGCGACATGAATTCTTCAAAGCCTCCGTCTACACGCACGGCCGTGTCATAACCCTCGCGAGCGCGGTGGGAAGGAAGCGCGGAGCACCGGGGGGGGGGTAGCGGTGGCCTGGAGCCGGGTCAGTTCAACTGCTTTGCTAGGAACAATGAATAGGTGGCGTAAGAATATTCTCCTTTTGGAGAATATGCTTTCGCCACTATTCGCACTTTTAGCACATTTGCTTTCAACTTTTCTGCGTATTAATAACGTAGTCCCACTTCCGTGCAGCTCTGCCGATGTTCCGGGAGCGTGATTGCAACTGCGATGGATAGTGAGGGACATCAAAGACGTTATGGGATCCGCCTGAAGACTGTGATGCTTTGTCCGAGAACGTGCCACTTGCTTACTTGCGGTTGTTCGCAGATCACGGAATTCCAGGAAACCCGTGGAAAATTATAACAAAACCGGTTTAGGGTACTTTTGTGTCTATATTTATCATTACAAGAAGGTTGCATTACATATACGACTCGTTAGCACGCATATTAGTGGGGCAACCATGATCTTATTTTCCAGAGCACTGCAAGTGTTTCTTGAAGACGAGTATGTA
This sequence comes from Acheta domesticus, assembly GCA_031308135.1. Lineage (NCBI taxonomy): Eukaryota > Metazoa > Arthropoda > Insecta > Orthoptera > Gryllidae > Acheta > Acheta domesticus. The sequence goes on from JAHLJT010009436.1 coordinate 163,501,814, forward strand.
ATCTAATGATCTGCATTGTGCGAAGAAGACTGTTCCAAAATATTTCTAATGTTTCTTTCGGTTTGAGATTTTTCTTTCCTTTCTTGCTCGTGCACGGGCCACCTGAAAGAAACTTTCCGAACTACCATTTACCTACTTTGCTAACCACAGTCGATCCGCATAAGGTAAAGTTGCACTTTGGGTGACGGGTATGGCAAAAGTAGATAAAACACTGGGCCGCAAGATACTATGGCATGAATCAACATACCTGACACCTCACGTATTCAAAATTATCTCAAGAGTGTAAGTTTTAAAAATTATATATTCATCAATTCATATTCAAAATTATCTCACGTATCTCAAGTTCTTGTGAGTTTGTTTGAATTCCTAAAATAAAAATAATATACAAAACGTAAGAAAGTGTGTTTGAAAATACTCATTTAGATTTTTTTTTGTGCAAATGAGTCACTTTATCTGCTAGTTAACTATGGTAACTCTTTTCTGTAATTCCTAGATTTGTGTTCCCGCTACTACTGTTTACACTTGAACAAAGTGTCCAGAACTGTATGCACTGCTGCAACGTATGTATTCCCAGAAAAAGAAAGTTTCACACAAGAGTAGCTACTCATTGCGGGTCGCATAAATGTTCTTGAACCTGACCTACATTGAGCTCACTTCCTGAAAGTGAATCATGTTTCATTGTAAGTAATTTTAACTGAACGAGAAAATTCCGGGAAGTGACAGTTAAATGTAATTGAGCAAATGGCTGGACGTTACAGGAAACATAGTTGAAGCGTAGTATTTGGGACATTAGCATGTCATGTATCTTGTAACTGACTCTAATGCAAGGAAAATAACTATCGTGACTTCGCCGTAACTATTTATAATGCAATAAACTTTCGAGTTTGTTATAAGGATAGCAAATTACCTACGTTTAATTTATGAATGGGTTACAAATAATTTACATAATTAAGAAGAATCTCGGATAGTGGAATTCTGAATTGATTATCAAATGTTCAAAAGATTTTTATTTGTCATTATTTGTTTTAATAAGATTCCATTTTACTGTAATTACTTAAAACACCATTGAAAAATTACTAAAAAGAAAGATGAATGTCATTATTTTATATGCGTTTTGTATGTGGAAGAAGTCTATTACCTATTTTCATGCATTGGATCACGTTGTTTTGCATCTGGCTTCAATAATACGGTTTCTTAATGTTCGTGGAAATTTGCCCGGTTACATCGCAAAAAGAACATTCACGAAAAAACAAGGAAAAAGCGAAAAGCGATACCATACCACTCCTGCTGTAAAATATCAATCTCAAGCATCTCTGAGGAATATTAATTTTGAATTGTCTTCTGACGAAATCCGCTCTTTTCCCTCTAAGGAAGGAAACAAAAGATTACTCTTTAAGTAGCTTACGCTTTAGTACGGTAAAGCAATTATTTTCTGAGAACCGAGGTCCATCTAAGAGCGCAATTACCTACTATGTTTGGTTACGCAGCCGCACCATTTTTCTTCCCTCCCTCCCCCCCTCTCCTCTTTCTCGTCCTTCCTCTCTTTCCCCCTCTACTCCCCCCTCATCGTTGCTCCTCTTCTTCGGGGTCGCCGCGACGCACATTAAGCAGCTTAACGGTCACCAACTTTCCCGGCGGGCGGGCGACGAGATAATTTTCCGGGCACCATTTTCCGGGCGGCGTAACGCGATTTCCGCCTCCTCCCCCCTCCCCCCGCGCCTTGGAGAGGGCGGGGCGCGGCGCGGCGCAGTGGCACGCACGTCGGCACGTGGGCGCCGCGGCGCCGCAGACAACGCCAGTTCGCGCGCGCGCTATCATTATGAGTTACTTCGCCGGTAAACCGTTTGGGAAGTTTCGAGAAGCGACAGAAAGTGGAGATTGGTTCGGCCGCTCGCTGATTTCCCCCGGCGCTCGGGCGCCAAGGAGGCGGCGGGGGCGGAGGTGGGAGTGGGAGTGGGGTGGGGGCGGCGGCGGGGTAGGTGGCGGGGGCGGTGGTGGAGGTGGCGGGGACGGCGGTGAGGGCGGCGTCGGTTTCGTCGTCGGTGGAGGTGGCGGGGGCGGCAGTGGGGGCGGCGGGGCCGGCGGCGGGAATGCGGCAGCGGCGGTGGCGGGGGTGACAACGGGGGAGGTGGCGGGGACGGCGGCGGGGGCGGGGTGGGGTCGCCGGCGGGGACGGCGGCGGGAGTGGCATTAGAGGCGTCGGCGGGGACGGCGGTGGGGGTGGCGGACACGGCGGCGGCGGCCGGACGGGGTTGGTGGCGGGGCCGTGACAGCGGCGGGGGCGACGGTGGGGACGGCGGCAGTGGATGCGCGACGGGTGGATGTCGCAGCATCCGGGATGGCGGCTGATAGAGGATGGCGGAGGCGGAAGGAGGCCGGGGCGCGGGAGCAGCGTCCAGTGGGAGGTGTTGGCAGCCGAGGCGCAGAGCTGACGACAGGCATCGACAGTGGAGCTGACGCCGCGGCCGGCGGTGTGAACGCCAGTACGAACGACGAAGGACGATGCGACTGAAGTAATGAGCGTGATGTCAGCAGGGGAAGGAGGGTGATGCAGATATTAGCGTTGAAACAGAGAAGGAGATGAGCCCAACGAGACTGGATAAGACTTCATGTGAGTGCATGTGACTCATGATAACGTCAGTGATGTTATAAGCGGTCGAGTCAGCAAGTGGAAGCTGGGAAACGGCGACAGTTTAAGTTTTCATCAATACATGAACTATATTTATTGTTAGATTGAATTGGAAGATATTTAATATTACTAGGAAATATTTAAGAATAAGGATCGAGCGGTCTGTAAAACGAAGTGGAAGAACAAGTGCCATAGACGTTGGATAGGAGTAGAAAAGGAGGAGCCAATGTCAGAACGTAAAAAATTGCATTCTCCGCAATCTTTCAACCTCAAACTCACATGTTTTCGAAGAAGAAATGTCGAATGCTTTCAATTGATTGATTACAACTCAGAGGGCGAAATAATAAACAAATGACAGATACGCGTAAATTTATAATAATTATATTATCTTATTAAACATGGCTAATAAGATAAGCCATGGCTAATAAGATAAGCTAATATAATAACCGATAAAATATGTGGCCTTTCTCATTTAAGCCAAAAATTAGGAAATTTGTTTGAGTAGAAATATCAAACTTCTGCCTAAAGAAAGGTCGTTGTTCTAATTATAAATATTTTAGCGTTTTTATGTTTAACAAAAATTGGAACAATAACATACTACATAGCACTTTCTTGAATTCGAGCAAACAATGTCAAGAAAAAAATCAGCAATTTTTCAGAAAAGTTTTGAAAAGTATTAGAAGCCATTTACATTATCATTAAATCATTTAATTATGTTATTACAGGTTTTCAGGATTTTTTCACGTACTTTTTAAATTCGACGGTTTTTTTTGGATGGGAAAAATTAAGCTAACATTGACTTATGACTAGTTCTTCGCCTTTAAAAGTGGCATAATTACTACGAAAATTATTATGACTACTTTTTAGTTCTTATCAGTAGAAAGTGTAGTTTGTAGCAGCCGCTCCCTGCTTTTCCCATTGCATTTGAGAGTCGACTGCTGTGATGTAACGATATACTTTCTGACTCCATGGTGATGATTTTACCAAAAGGCTTTATCTAACTAATCTCTACTTCTCTGCTCTACTTAATATTTATCATGCTAGTATTCATATTCCGACCACAAGTTATCTGCGTGTAAGATCTAAAGTCTAAAACCATAGTATGGTGGACTAGTATGGTGTGATAGCAATAGATTGAATTCATCGAATTGTGGAATAATTTACTACATTTTCCCACTCAAGACTGTATTCGTCTCCCTCTTGGTATCAAATGGCTTGCGAAGGGACTATTTCTCGAAGTTCATTGTGGTTGTGCGCTGGGCAAGGTCGTGCATAGGCTGATTTTTTTTCCTTTCGCCCTCACACGTACATACTCCATCTCTCCATTCGGGTTTCGAAAGAAACACAACACAATGCCGTTGAAGCAAACCATTTGCTTAATCCATGAACGTTGGGACTTTTGCTCATTAACCTCACAGGAATTTCATCACTCCGTTACTTAAGTAATGATTAAGGTCTTGTGGATTTACACAAAGTATTACGTTGATAACTAATTATATTGCACTACAGAAATACTAAATTATAAATTATATTGTATTACATGAAACACATTAGTTTGCATTGAATTAACATTATTATTTCTGAATTCAAGTAATTGCTTTCTATAGAACATTATATCATAAGAAAAAATAAACAAAGAAAAAATACTCTTTTCTGCGATAATAAACAAATTTCAATTTTCGCATTTTTGAATGTGTAACCGCGGCTAAAAACAGTCTAAAAAGAGTCAATTCTCAGTGCAAAATGATGCAATGGAATAAAAAATATTGAAGTTGATTGCAGAATGATAGTTTGTAAATTCATTAAATATATTGGTAAGTCACGAATAAAAAAACAGTCGTAACATAACGTAAATACCAGTTTCAAACAATATTATATTTCTTCTTATTTTATCACATCCCATTTCGTTTAATATATAATTCTTAAACTTTGCCATATGTAAAAAAAAAATTGAAGGATGTATTTGCGTGAATCTAATTTGTTCCAGACCAGCGACGCCCACAGTGCGTCGAGAACTGCTCGTTAGAGTTAAAATTATGACCTCGGGGGTGTGCAGCCGTGACACACACCAGGATATGTCACCCCAGTTCTCCCTGCACTGACGCTTGAGATTTCACAGCACCTGGCGCACGCGATCACATTTAATTTTTTAAATGAAACGAAAGTGCAATAAACTTGAGCGAGTATTCAACCTAACGCAGAATGAAGTAATTTAAGAATTCTGGTTCTACTTAAAACGGTTTTTCATAATATAATATAATATGTTAGTATATTATGGTATAGACTGGTTTTAATTTGTGTTGGTTCTAAAAGTCAAATAATTTCCAATTTATGGAACATTATTTTCAGCATAGAATTGAAAATATTAGAGGAAGATTGAAGCACATAGGAAAATATATTTTTGTAAGCCAGAAATCGAAATAATTGATCGACTTACATCTTTCAAGTTTGAAGTAAAATTTTAATATAAAAAAATTAAATTAGGAATTGCCATCTATAATTTTTTTCAAGATCAATTTCAAACCATATTGAATAAATTCGACTATAAAAACATTTAAAAAATATTTTCGAAGAAAATATCTTTCATTAGGGTTCTTGATGATCTCTTAATTTTTTCGAAATATCAAATTTCACTATTTAAAACAAATAGTAACCAGAGAAGGCCGCTTCAGAATTTGTTCGAGAACTGAATAATTTGCGTGAATACCTCATTAATTATTGTACTTTTCTTGTAAATATAACACATGACGTTTTTGGAGAATTTTATGTTTACTGATAATTTCTCTACACCTGTTTCTGGCCCGTTTTTAGACAAATGTAAAGACGCAGTTTCACTTAAAAAGTGACTGTTACAAAGCTTTCCAACTTTTTTCCTTTTTTGAAAACTCAAAAAGAGACAAAGTTTTAATAATTATTCAAGGACACCCTTTTTAATTTTAAATTTTTTCCATCGTCTTAGAAGCCTCCTTTCCAGATTGCATTCGTCTACTTCCAGAAATTTAAATCCGCAGACGCCGGTTCTGTAGTGTCGCGGAGTTTTGTGCACGCAGTACCCCAGCAGTGAGGGAATTTAATTCCTCTGGCGGGGGGCGGGAGAGCGCGTTCGGCCGCATGGGCGGCGCGAATCCCAGAGGCCCGTCCGACACCTCCGCGCGCGCCCGGCGCCCGGCGCCCACCGCCCGCTGCCTGTCAAGCACGCGCGGCGGCGGCGGCGGCGGCGGCGGCGGCGGCGGCGGCGGCGGCGGCGGCGGCGGCGGCGGCGACGGTGGCGGTGGCCGGTGGCGGCGACGGTGGCGGTGGCCGGTGGCCGAGGCGGCGGCGGCGACGGTGGCGGCGACGGTGGCGGCGACGGTGGCGGTGGTGGCGGCGGCGGCGGCCAGTGGCGGGCAGAGGGGGTGTAGCGGAGGCGGCGGTGGTGGCGGCGGCGCGTGTTCTGTGCGTGGCCCGCGTTACGCACGCCGCGCCCGTCATGCGTGATGCGTTCCTCCCGGAATCGTGCCCCTCCATTTTGACCGCCCCCATCGCCGCCACCCACCCACGCACGCGCCGACATCCCGAGCGGCGCGCTCTTGCGAACAGACTCCGCGCAACGCGTTGCGACTGTGTGGATGCTGGAGGCGGAGCGAGGGAGGTTGGCATGGAGACGGTGTGGATGCCGGTGGCGGTGGGAGGGAGGGAGGGGGGCATGGATACGGTGTGGATGCTGGGGGTGAAGGGAGGATGGCGGTGTGAATTGTAAACGGGGAAGGATTGCGAGTGTCGACGTTAGTAGGGAAGGGTATGCAGAGCTTGGACGTTGGAGGGGGTTGGTGCTGAAACGTGTGGATGACTGAGTGGCGCTGGAGCGTGGTAGAAAGGCAGCGGTGTGGATGGTGGAAAGGCGGTGTGTGGACGCTTGAAGGAGGAGGGTGGCGGTGTGGATGATGGATGGGGAGGAATGATGGTGGTCTGGACGCTGGAGGAGGGCAGCAACGTGGATGGAGGAATGGCTGCCTTGGACCACGCGTGCATGCATCCTGCATTTACCAGGGCTCAGTTTCATTATCTCGGTAGCAGGTGCATGTAATTTTTATTAAGGGATCAGCATTTAGCTGGATCCTATTTTTATCCCCCAACGTTGTGACCCCTGGAGGTATGGCAAACGAAATGATGGTGAAGATGATGAGGGATGAAAGGACACATACAAACACAAACACGCCCACGCCCGAGGCGGAACTCGAACTCGCGATCTTTCCGTCCGAGATCGCCACGGCTCTACTGCTTTAGCGATCTCGGCTATCCGGATCGGTTCTTTATTATTTGTTTATTTATTTCATAATTATTTTTAATTTCTTTCCCCTTTTGTGTTTCTTTCCACGTTGTGTTGAGGTAAACGCGATGACGAGGGGCGTTGAGCGATACCGGAGAGCGCGGCGACGCACAGTGTGACCAGATGGCAAAATCGTGGCCAAAACCTCAAAAATAAAATCTTATTTTGGAAATTTCTGACTACCCTACGCGAAAGAAAAATGTTAAGTACATCTGTTCTGAAAGTATGAAGCCTAATCCCCTTTCCTGCTGGACGCTTTGGAAGTTTGAAGTTGGAACGCGGTCATCGCTGTTGTGGCGTCAGAGGAACTATTAGTAGGCTGTGGTTACTAATATTTATAAAAACGTGCTCTAAAATATTTTTTACTATATTTCTCAGTTATTGATGTCCCTGTTGGTGGTAAGTAAAACGAAAATTAAGTTAATTTAACGCAGATTGCTATGATGTATATTCAAAGTAATAAGGCATAAAATATAAATAGCATGAAAGTTATATGTAACAGAAAATGTGTAGAGAAATTTAGCTTATTTAATATTCATTCAATTAAAGGAACATTTGGTTGCGTCTCACTGCAGATTCATGTTTTACGAAAAATTTCGTATGAGCGTGTATATCTCATAGCGGTAACCTGCATTACTGAAATGAAACGAAGCATTCGGTTCGGAATTTGGTATTAATATACATATTAACACAAAATCTGGATATGTATTAGTATAACTAAATTAGAGACCTCGAAAACTCCTAAGTAGAAATTGGTAGTAAAATTCGATGCCATTGAAGGTTTCGGCCGCGTTTTCGCCATCTGGTCGCACCGTGCGACGGCGGGGGCGAGGCCATACGGTCCGCGTAGTTGTTCCGCGCGAAGCTTGTTGACGACGCGCAGGGCGGGAGGCTTTTACTGTAATGCGTTTGCGGGTTTCCGGCGAAATGTTATAACGTTGTTACTTGGTTGTAGATGCGCGCGCTCCCTGGAGCTTTAAACAACACGCGTTGAACCTTTCGGATCTTCTTTCCGTCCGCGAACGCCCGACCTCTCGCCGGCCTCTCCCGAGACAAATGTGCGCTATTTGCTTTTTTGCCACCGTAATTATCTGGTCGTTCGTTCAGCGTAATGTATGGGATATCGAAAACCTGGCACTCAAGTTTATATAGCAGGGAGAAAATGTTGACATTCAATCTGAACGCAAATGAAGTCCTATATTGCTGAGGATAACACAAAACTAGCTGGCTTTTTGTGTATGGACAAGGGAAATGTGAATCTAGCTGACATCTCATTTACATAATGGAATCAAAACAAAAATGTTTCATTAATTATTTCTCTTGTAAAAAAGTCGATGGAAATTAACTGCGACTGTGCAGTAACAAATTGGAGAAATAACATGAATTGGAAAAGTAAATTGTCAGTTATTTTTTTTGCTATTTCCAAGAACCGTGATTCACAATAGACCGACAAGTGAGAATCACCGTTCTATTGACAAGAACATAATGGAAAGTGTTGGTTGCACCGTATTTCGCTAAACCAGGTGTACACATACATTAAACTATTATATTTTTTTAAATTCATAATTTTTCACTAGCAAGACTAATTCTTTCAATTTATGACACGCAAAGGATCATACATTAGTTAAGATGAATTTTAGAATTTTCTTTTATAGTCGACAATATACACCCACAGGTCTAGGTAAATACTAAACATTTCAATTACATAGTTTGTTCACACTGAATAGGTATTTTATTGTTCCAGCGATTGTAAACTTCCCTCATTTCATTGGTCTTTCAAAGTAAGTCCAGAAGAACATGAAACAATATTTTGAAGATTTTCCATTTTAAGTGGAGAACGCATATAACACGTTTGTTGTAACCTTTCTAAAGATCTTACTATTCGTCAGTGTAATTGCAAGAGATCAGCTACTAATAAATAATTATAACCTATTACACAAGATTCATATTGTTTATAAACAACTTTTATCTACTTTTTTCTTCCTTTCTGGCTTTGAGTTTTGCAGCTTAAACAAACTAGTCCAGCAAGCGCAGAATGGACGCCGATGCACCCTGTGTGACGCATTTCGTCCGCAGGTCCAGCGCGAGAACAGCAACCGCGGCAAGGGGCGGGACGGGGCGTGACGGGACGGGGCGGGACGGGGCGGGATGGGACGGGACGGGGCGGGATGGGACGGGACGGAGCGGGACGGGGCGGGACGGGACGGGGCGGGACGGGGCGGGACGGGGCGGGACGGGGCGGGACGGGGCGGGACGGGGCGGGACGGGGCGGGACGGGGCGGGACGGGGAGGGGCGGGACGGGGCAGTCACAGTAGGGACAGTGGATATGTCAAGGTGCACGAAGGTCCTATCAGATGGTATCCACGTGAATCAAATAGGGATAGTGGCAAAAGTATGATTTCCGCTGTTATAAGAAATTTCTCATTAAATGTCCATTGCCAAAAAATTAACATCATGAACCCTTTTACATGCTCTAGAAGTTGAAATTTTCTGCGACGCTTTGTATATTAATAATCAATTACTCAATTATAGTACAAATTATGTTTATTTAACAAGTACATACTCACATGGCTATCCGGGAGATGCAGCGTCCAAGGCACAGGTGCCAACGTTTTGGCCGCCATGCTGCGACCTTCATCAGGGCATTACTATGCCCTAATGGCACGTTGGCACCTGTGCCTTGGACGCGGCATCTCCCGGATAACCATGTAAGTACTAACCCCGGCCGCGGAAGTCTACGCTCTCACTAGATTTAGAGTTGTTCGCTGATGCAAATGAAGGAACTGATTTTAAACAAACGACTATCGATGAGCGCTCTCACTCTGCGAGTGTGCTTCGACCAGGAGTGCAATGCGCTCCTGACGTTGCTGTGGAATGGAGTTTTGAAGAAGAAAAGGAGTGATGTGAATAAGATGTGAATGGATAATGACCGCTGCTAAATTGAAATTGAAGGAAAAAAAAGAAGCAAGAGCGTGTCAAACATGGAAAGGCTTTGAATAAAGGGCGAGAAAATACGAAAAGTGACAGAAGGATTGTCACAGCGATCTTGTTGGCTGAAGGAATAGTACTGCTAGTGCCACGAAACTCGCTGAGTTAAGGGTACGCTTTGGCACCGATTGAATTGAATTTGAATTGAATTGATGCCTTTTTTTACCTGGAGAGACTCAAGCCATGAGGTCTGTTTTTCCGTCTGACCACGCATATTTTGCTACGCTTCTTTCTCCAACTTGCGGAAAGAATGTATTACTTGGGCGAAGAAACAGGCGATTTGAATTTAGCTCAGAGGCTTCTTTTAGGCTTGAGGATCTTTTACATGCAGTAAATGTACTAATATGAGGCAGCCGGCTTTACTTACCCTCCGAAGGAAGGCGTACGAAGGATTTTTTCGCCCTTAAAAATCCACGGTTTCGTCGGGTTTGAATCCGCGAACGTTGATATAACAGTCCGTTACGCTAACCGATACAACGTCGATGCCGCTCGATTGCGGCTTCAGTAACTGATGTTGCGAGACGCAGAACCGACGAATTGGAGGGAGAGAAATAGGGGTAGGCAGAGATGGAGGCGGGTCGGGGGGGGGCGCGTGGGCGGCGCGTGGGCGACGCGAGGATAGCGCGGGAGCGGCACGGGGACGGCGTGAGGACGGTGATGGGGGGGGGGCGAGGAGCGGCTGTGCAGGCGAAGGGGCGGAGAAAAGTGGGTGGAGGAGAGATGATGCAGTTGCGTGACGCTTTCTGCTAACTCAAAGCCTCGCGCGTTCCGAATAGACGGTGGACGTTGGCGTTTCTGCGAAGGGCATTTGATTGAGCTCATCCCGCGGGTGGCAAAAGCTTAGCCGTTTGCGTGGAGCGTCAGTTATGGCCAACTTCAACGTGAATCGGGGTTATCATCGATGGGTTCGGAACGGTAATGTGTTTCACAGAAATGGAGATGAAAGTGTCATCGTTGCCCCAAATGTTGCAACGAATATTAAATTGAAATACAAGTCAATAGGGAGTGACCTAAATGTCATTCTTTCACACGTCATGTGCTTTCAGCAAGAAAAAACAAACTATCACTCTTTCGTTCTCAAAAAAATAATACTTGTAATATTATTGCCCCGGATATAAACTGTAATATTCATAACAATAATGTTTTGCGAATTAAGAAAATATATGATAAAACAATCTACGAATTGTCGTATAAATTCTCAAGAAATCTCAAAGATGTATCTCATGATTCTGCAACAGTTTTATGTATGTATTAACAATGAAACTGAATTTGCCCATATTTCGAGTAATTTGACGATTGTCAGTATAGCACATTAATTGTTTATTTTGTTAAAACCAGTTAAATTCATTTGAGAGCTTTCATTATTCGACTCTGAATAAATATCCCGCTGAAATTTTGATTGAAAATGTATTGTTAGTGCACATGAAACTCATTACGCGATATCGACATATTTTGATACGTAATAAAAAAGAAAAAAAAACATATATGACATGAACGTGAGAATCGTGATATATTCGCTTCGCGACAGCTCGAAAAAAGAAAGAAAAGTGATCTATACCTTTTCGCAGACACATTGTTCAGAGCCGCTCATAAATTTCGCGCGCGCGCGTTAGAAATTCAAAGCATTGCAATCGGAGCCCGCGCCGCGCCACTTCGAGTGCGCGCTGATTTATCTGGGCAAGGAGCTCCGGCTGCTTCCGCTTGGGCGACGCCGCACATCTCTATTCGCTGCGTCCGCTAACGGGATGCCGCTCCGCCGCCTCGCTGCCGCTTGTCTCGCTGGGGCGGTGCCGCGCTGGTGGGAGATACCTGGTTGGTGAAAAACCACGCTAGTCGACGGTAGGTCGGCCCCAGATCACGCCATCCAATGGGGAAAAGATCATCGCCACCTCCCGAGAAGAAAACACGCCCTACACTTACGGCACTAATGACCTGAGTAGTTGACGCGCCCGGAAACACCAATCAATCAATCGTGCCAGCTTCCCTTTCTCTTCCTTGTCCTATCCTCTCCTCGTTCACACATACTTACACTACCACACATGCAATACACAACCACACATTGCCTGGAGACCGGTCGGGAGCTTACAGCTTGTCCCGGCTGGGGTGGCGCCCCGCTGGTGGGAGATACCTGGTTGGGGAAAACCACGCTAGTCGACGGTAGGTTGGCGACGGATGTCGCCATCCAGCGGGGATCACCGCCACCTCCCGAGGACTACACTTAAGGGACTATTTACCTGAGTAGTTGACGCGCCCGGAATCGTGATCAATCAATCAATCCATGGCTCCGCGAACTGGCTGCTGCTCCGCTTCTAGCAGCGCCCACGACGACAAAAGACAACCGAAATCGCGAGCCGCCAGAAAGAAGAAAGGTGAAATTGGTCTTTACAAATGGATATACACAAGTAAAAATTGTGATATGTTTGAAAATTAAATGTTTGTAAGAGTTAAAATTTCGAAAAAATGAGTAAGAATCAATAATGCTTCTTCGAAAAGAAAAGGTTTCACAATGATTTTATAAAGAATTAAAATATTTTTATTGTAATTTTTTGAGAATATTTTAAAGAAAGTGTTTTAAGGAATTGAGGTAACTTTTTTTAGATATACTGCCATTGAACTTGCCGTAAAATATTGCAATTTTCAGCTACGTAATTTTAGAGATGAACTTAACTAAGTTCAAGGAAATATTATGATACTCTTTTTAAATATTCCTTCATCTTACATGCTTCATACTTGAAATAATGTAAACGTTTTATCAATTATCCCCTCAACATTAAATATTTTATAACATAATTTTAATTATCACCTCAACATTCATACAAACCGTCTGGTAATTTTTACTCCGAACAATTACTATTTGAAAATGAAATTATCCTAATTAAACAGAAAGAAAATATTTGCCATTGGCTGACAGTTCGCACTCGCGGTACATTTTTCTCTCTAAGGCCATCTTCTGCTAGGTTTTCATATTCCCAAAACGATTCTCATCAATAATAAATGTGTTGTTGAAACTAAGTTACATTCTAAGAACTTAATAATTTGCGAACAATGCGTTTGAACCAATATGCATCACACCAAAGTAGCTTACTAAAATCAGTCTCTTGATTTGAGATTGTCATTCAAAGGTCTTGAGGGAAATTTTCTCGATTTACAAGTCTTAATAGATGGAATGAAACAGTGAGCGCAAAGGGTACTTACGCAAAATTATAGTGTGAAAGAACAATGTGAAAAACAGTATTATAGAATGTGTTCTCATTCTTTATATACATTTACGAGTTTGTTAAGAAATAGAACTAAGGTAGGAACGTATCCCAGCTGTACAATTAGAATGATACATCTGTCTACGTCGGGAGTCATTAAACTGATAGCGTAATTGACATCATAATGCTCCTCTTGCCATTTTTATCACCCGTATCCTTCCTCTGAGCCGCTTCAACTTCTGTTTTCTTCCTGTTTCTGAAGCAGAGTTTGCCTTCTTGGTTGCCATAGAGTTTTCTGTCGTCTGCTTAGTGACCGTCTCTATATTCATCCTCCCACGCCACCGCCCTCGTCCACTCTCACACCATGGCACCATCGTCCAGGCCGTCGCCCCGACACCACCATCGCCCCGCCTCCGCTCCCGCCACTGTGAGCTGATTCATGTCCGCGCAACACGAGATAAGGCTATTCCGAAACTTTCTCCCCCTTCAGGCCGTGTCCGGGCGTGCCAACTATGGCCCGGCCCGAAATGCTCCCGGCCGAGAAATAACCTATACTCGCGCCCAGCGCGAAACACAGGATATCTTATTCGCTTTCGAAGAGCGAGGCTAAAGGTTAGACGTGTTTCGCACGCCACCGGACGTACAGCGCGCAACGGATTGGTGGGCACCGCGCGATCGTCGACATGAGGGGCCGGGGGTCGCAGGGGCGGGGGGGGGGGTGAAGTAGTACAGGCGGCAGTCACCTCGACAGCGAGAACTGTAACGGCAGGTTGGCACGCTTGGTTTCCTCGGTGTGCCGATGTAGCGGAGACTGTGAGGAAATCAACGCTCCACGATACACGGCGAAGGGCGCGGCGGCAGGCGTGTAACCGTACTTGCGATATGTGACGTTTCAATGAAAGCCGACCTGTTGACAGCCGGGAAATTTATCCGCGCCTGGAAATTGTAACGACGCGAAGGAATGTAGCGGAAACACACCGCCCCCTACCACCGCCGCGCCGCACCGCTTCTGAGGCTAAATGCAAATGAGACGGTTTGTCGGTGCGGCGTGGGGGCGGCGTTAACCGCTTTCCGAACGCGCCCTCCGAGGGGGGGGGGCGGGGGCGGGCGTGCGCCGCCCGTGACAAAGGAGGTGAAGGACGCGCGCGACCCGGGGACACAAAGGTGTAGCGCCGGAAGCGGAGCGAGCGCTTCGGCGAGGTGGAAGATGGATGGAAACAAACAAAGAAGCGGCTTTCGTGGCAGACAATGGGCGGCGCAATGTTGTCGACAAGCGTTTCCAAAGTCACAATTGTGTCAGCACTCGCAGAAATCGCTGTAGCGAATTTTCCGCTTTTGTGTTCATTCGCGACGATGTTTTTCATTCGCAAGGCGGCATGTTCCTACTTAACGTCTATACGATTCATAATCCAGCTAGATCCTATTGTAATTTGTTACATTAATGGAGCTGAATGTATTCAGTTTCATTATTCAACCGTAATATATTCAATTTTTAAAGCTTCTTAGAAGCATGATAATTGAGATACTTCTTGCTTTTATATAGCTCTCTCCTCACGTTCTCTGGATGATACCTGTTACTATGTGCATCTATTTTTAATTTTACATATTACTCCAGATATAACACATTATAAGTATATGATAATTTCATTGGCATTGTTACATTATTTCGTGTGGTTTCTTTATTCTGAACGTCCTTTGAAAGTATATTTTATGATATTTTCAGTTCACATAAAAAACACTGATGTCGACATTTCCTTTCCTTTTTTTAAAATTAACGTATTTCTTTAGGAACATAAATTAATTTTTCTGAAGTTGTAGAAATGTAGTTAGCGCATTTTGCCCCCTTGGATCCGAATAAATAAACAGCGGTCTAATTTATACACATTCATAAGTACCTAAAAAAATAATCAATTAATTAATGCACCGAGTAAATCAATATTTAAAGGAATATTTCAATGCATGAGTGTGAAGAAGTAAGTTGAAAAACTTTAAGTACCTAAGAAAATGTGTACAATGAAGAAACAGTCTGTACAAAATGATCTGGGCATCGCATTAGATTCGAATCGCTGGCGAAAGGAGTGAACCGAAACATTATTCGAGAGCAACTGGAACGCCGGTCCGCCTTGTGGCCTGAAGGGAACGTTCTCTCTCGCGTGCAGTAACCGGACTTGTCGGAGTTGTAGAGGAGGTCGATTACTCGGTCAACATATGGATTACGCAACGCGAATCAGATGATTTCCTCTTCATCCGAAGGAGTTTCCGCGCGGGGCGAGGATGGGAGGGGATGGGCGAGGGAGGGAGGCGTCGCTAGCGAGGGAGTAACACGGTTAACCGCCAACCGCGGCGCCACGCGCCAACTGGCTTATTCTAATGATTACACCGCCGACAGTGGCAGACGCAGCAGCGGCCCAGAGGCCGCGCGCCTCGTAAGAGCCCCATTACGCCGCTGATTGGCTGTGGCATCGGCGCCGCCAACTTGGTGGTAAAGTAGAGGGGGGAGAGGGAGAGGGTTACCAGGTTTCCAAGTCGATTGTATTGTTTATGGCAAATGCAGATTACATGAGCCGTTGGGAGCAAAACTGGTGTAACGAAAATTTTGGAAGTTTTGAGTTAGAAGCACTGGTAGATAGTTTCTACATTGTTCCATCACAGGCTAAAATAGTGCGAGTCAAACTTCAATATTTCTTAGTTAAATTAATAAAATATATGAGATGTCTTGAGGGTAATTATATGACATGGGATGTTGATTTATATAATTTGTTGATTATTGGGCGTTGAGCAATTTGGCTGGTTGCTGTGACTCTGTAACGTTATGCGGGGGGGGGGTGCAAGCGATGTTGGACCGCAAAATGCGCTTGAGTTGTGTTTTGTTGTTCTTGAAATCATGAAGAGATAATGTTTTTTTCTGGCATTGTGTTGATTGGTCCAAGGGTTGCTTTATGAAAAATAAAGTTGATGTTGGGAGGCGTTGAGCAATTTGGCTGGTTGCAGAATTAACCAACGCAGAATTAACATTGTAGAATTAACCAACAAGTTACTCATACCGCTGCATGCAATTGTGGTGTAAGTCGCAGGTGGGACAAAACAACAGTTTCCAGGGACTCCCAAGAAATAGCTTTTTGTTTATCTGTACCTATAATAGAAGAAATATCTCAAAAAAAAAACTAAATCGTTTTTAGTGATACGTGCACAAGTCAAAATCGCAACTTCAAAATTGCTCTCACTTGGTTGAAAATCGTGACAATGCCCTATTTTTCCCTTTTCTCCACCACATTACTATTTCTGTCGAAAATTGTTCATGCCATTTATTTGAATGTAAGTCATAGCTTTGAGAAACGGTGCATCTAAAAGTGGTCAAAGGCAACAAAATATTACTTAATTAATAAGCAGCGTATCAGTCCAAACTATCTGTAGTAAGTTAAAAGAATATCTTCTTAACACGTTCATAACACTTTAGGTCATTTATTTCTAAACTTTCTAGTTTTATTGTGTTTTTCGTTTACACATCATTTCCCGGAAAGTATGTTGTTTTTTTCTTACACAAATTTTGATCTCAACGACTCATAACTAGTTAGAATACAAACAGGCCAGAGCATCAGAATCTGAGGATTGTAATTCATGCGAATAAATGATATAGAAATCTAAGAATATTCACCCGGTATATAAAGATCTTTACCAAGTGAAGCTATTTTAGGAGTAAAATGTTCACTTAAAAATATACTACATGTACACTATATGAGCAGACATAATTTTTGTGTATCTTTAACACGTTCTCTCCTGACTTTGCGTTGCCTCTTCGGGCTATAGAAGTAAGGAAACATGCTTGAGGTTTATCTCGTCTTCTGAAGAAACTAGCGTGCCTGGCGTAGGGTGCTTTCAACGAATACTTATCAGAATATACGTAAACTAGATGTGACACCCTCAGAATCAAGTGAGATTTTTTCTGAATTTAAAATAAAATAAAATTATAAGTTTATATATATATATATATATATATATATATATATATATATATATTTGGAAAGTACTTTTTTTTAGCAAATTACAATTTAATAAGTGTGTTAAACTAAAGAAAATCTACTTGAGGAAAACATATTTCATAAGCGGAAACGCACTGAAAAAAGTTTTGTAGTGATAGGTCTTCAACTTCTTCCAAGGAAGAAATAAACATTTAAATATTTTTACGTGTGATTTTTTGTAACTGTCATAAAAGTTAACTGAAAATGTTTAAAAGGAAGTTATTCGGGTGATAAGAATCAGCTAAAAATTCGCATCGCGAAAGGGTATAAAAATGAAGGAAAGAAAATGAAGGGGCAGAATGCTTTGCATTTGGTGCCGCAAAATGCAACGTGTAAAACGAAAGTGTAGTAAAGATGGGCAGGTAAACTGCGGGGGGTACTCGTGCGGGATTTTCCGGGATATTTGGCGCTCCGCCGTTCGTGTACTCGCAGGTATGGCCCAGTACTTCACTGTGAAGTACTGGCGGGCCGGAACGGCGCTGTAAAGGAGATGCTCATGGTGCTGCATTACCGTAATGGAGTATAAAAAGCGTAAAGCTGTACAGAGCAACAGGTCTGAAAGTGGCCAGGGCAGTTACGCAAGAAAGCCTCCAGGATAACTACAGCCGTTGCGGTATGTCAAGGGTGAGAAACCGTTGGCCGCTCTTTCTGGATAGGTATCGGTCTTTTAGGATTTGATTCACCCTGTCTCGTGAAATTAGGTAGTATCACAAGATTCGTGTTAATTTTGGTTCTTCTAACTCCAGAACGCTCGAGGAAACAAAGTAGACTGCAAAATTCAATTTAATTCTTTCATGTATTTTAATGTGTTAACTCTCAATATTGAATTAATAAATTAATAGTTCATTCGTGTGAATATTTCATTACTGAGAAGTTATTTACTTTGTTTTATTTATTCGAGCTTAGATACTTTCTCTTTTTATAACGCAATAAAAGTAGAGGTGTACTGAATGACACAAGTTTTTTAGCAAAAGTCAGTTTAGACAATGAATTACTACCGACAAAACATAAGGCCAATGATCGTACTATTATGTTTAATATCAATTGTCTGTATATCCGCAAAGCTATCTGACGTTTTTAAAATCTAGGGGTTTTTTTCTGTTATTGAAGCAAAAAATGTGAAAAAGAAGATAATAAATTCACCATTATTCTATATACATTTGGGAATTAAAATTAAGAATAAAGCTGATTCTTTAACGTTACATGTGATTAATTTTGCCCGCAAATTAAAGATATTTACGTGCAAAATAGAATATATTTCCGATACAATTTACACAACAGTATCAAATAGAGTTTTCATCAAGGCGTTGAAAAGTCCTAGAAATATAATGATTTTTTCGAGAAAGATATTTGGTTGTGTGGGAGATTACAAACGAGTAGCTGCCGTCGTTCTCGACTCTGTAAAAGTCTCGCGCTCACATCAGGAAACCTCCTATACATTACGCGTTTTACTTGGAGCGTGTACCGTACCTTGACCTGCTTTGATGGTATAATGGTTATCACAACGTATTATAACAATAAATGCGATGTTGGTCGGGCAATGAAATAAGCAAACGAGTGGAAGCAAACAATCATTTCACAAATTCAGAAATTAAATAAAAGTTTTAAAATAGAGAAACATCACAATATTCAGTCGTAAACTGGACTGTAATATGCACGAGTTAAGTATAAAAGCTGCTCTGAGATATCTCCTGCGACTTTGAAGAAACGACACTTTTCCTATGACTGAGCTTACCTTATTCATAAACGCATTTTATCCAGGATTATAGACGTTCCTCAGAATAAATATGACAGACAAGTAGGGCGTGGAGCAAAACTGAAGGCATGGATTGGAAGTCTTATTCGTAATAAATATATGTTGGGAAATCCGCATAAGTAAGTTTCGTGGTGATTGCCTCTGGTTGTTGTGCAACTCCCCAAGCACGGAGGGTTACATCCAAACTCTTATCAAAGAAATTTCTTGTACTGCTTAACCGGAGCACGGGAGCACGGGAAACTGCCGAACAGTCAAGGGCAAAAGACACGTTGTATGAAATGTCCCAACACGTACTCATTGGCACGAACTGTTATTATTCGGCCCCTGATGTTGCTTTTGTAATGTACAGAGAATATAATTTTTGTGCGAATTTATGATTTGTATAAATTTACACAATGCGAAGTGACTCTACAATAACTAGCTGAACCCTTCAAGTATTTCGCACGAAATAAAGAACTATTGAAAGTTACACTAGAGAAGTACAACATTCGCGCTATAAGAACGATCTAAATAATCGAGTTCTTAAAATTAGAATTTTAACAGCGCCTGCATAAATACAAAACGGGTGTTTTACACTCCCTTGTGTCGAAACCTGTACATAAATCTCGGAAACAATCTCTCAGCCAACGTGTTAAATCGCCAGGGCTGCAGTCTAAATCCGTGGCAGGCGCAGTTTGTCCGAAAGCCACTGAGAAGGAGAAAAACATCTCGCGCGTAGGTCAGGAGGCGACCGGCCTTTCCTGAACGTGCATTATGCGCTAACGCATTTTACCCAAAATTATAGTCGTGACGTACCTCGGGGCCTCGGCGGCCCGGGTGCCACCACCACCACCGCCGCCGCCGCCGCCGCCGCCGCCGCCGCCGCCGCCGCCGCCGTCGACGCAAACCAAGATGACAAATGTGTATGGCCCCCTGGAAACGGCCTTCGCGTCGCCCGGAGGGGGCCCTGCAAACAGCGGGCGGTTCATCGATTTGTTTAAACAAGAAGTACTCGTTATTTCCGATTACCACTCCAAGCGTCGTATATCATGTGTGTGTGTGTGTGTGTGTGTGTGTGTGTGTGTGAGAGTGTGAGAGCGCCCAGTGTGTGACGCGGCAGGGGTTGGACCGAGCCGTCACGTGGGTATTGACGCGTGTTGAGTGGTTACGGGGTCGCGTTTGTCCTGTCCTCGCCTGTCGATGCGTCACGTGGTCACAGCCTGCCTTCATTTGTTTTCACACGAGCGCGCCCTTAGGAGTCCGCAGAGTGTTGTGGTGTAATGAAGAAGTAAACTGACCTTTTTCGGTGGGTTTCCAGAAAGTTGGTGTTTGGCTGGTTTGAATGTGCTTCGGGCGGAAGTTCAATTCACTGAATCGATTGCACTTTTCGCTCTGTTACGTGTTGAACTTTGGACTTTGGTAATTACTTCCCCGAGAATGATTAATTTATTTTGTCTGATCATTTCAACTAGGTATTTCTAATTGATTATTCATTGTATGTAGAGTTTAAAACAATTGTTGTAATATATTACCACTGATGAATGTTTTAAATTGTTGTGAGGTTTAGTGAGAATCATGTCGAGAGTTGCATGAAAACAGCTGAGTTGATCTCTTACAGATGAGACAGTTCCATTTTCTGACAGGATTTAATCTTCTATGTCGTACCGATACATGCACACAGCTCAATGCTCGACGCTTAGAGACGTGTTGTAATAATGATGTGAAGAATTAAGACGAATAAGATGCAACAAAAAGACATACAAGTTGTAATGAAATATATTTTAACTTCGATAATTAATCATTCTCTAAAGCTTTCCGTTTCCAAACCCAAGATATTAGGTTTTGTTATTTGCATGATTTTCAATATTTATCTAGTATCCATTTTTCTAACTAGTTGTATTATTGTGAACAAGTAAATACATTTCACATAATTTTGGTGTGAATATAGTAGGACACTAATAAAAAAACTCAGATTATTGTTTGCGGTCAGCAAAATAGCAAATATTATTAAATTGCTTTTGCTTTGTGTATTTTACCATCGAAACTCTGAAAAACAGGGCAATACGTACAGTCGCCAATATCATTTTTACTGCTTTCAAAATTCCATGTAAACTTTTTTGATAAAAATAATATGACTTTTGAAATGTGCTGTGTTTGTGTGAAAGTTTATCTTTCAACATTGTATTTAACGAGCCCGTGTCACCCGTTTAAATATATACTTACCAGTCCTCTGAAACCCACGATCCGTGACCAGCTCGAAATGCTGAATCGTGCAACGGTTACGACCCGTAACGTTGACACACTTTCGAACTTTTGCATAGGTGGCACGGTGGAAATAATGTGCCACAAAACACCAGAAAAAAGTTTACCCACGAATGAGGAATTACGATGTTGTATTTCACCCTTTTGTTCTTTGTAAATGCATGACAATAGGTACTTTTCTATAAAAAAGCTCTGACCTGTATCTACTTTCAATGTATTCTTAAAAAATAAATGTAAATATAAAAATATGAAACACTTCAAACTAAGAAAAATTAATAACAAGTAACAAATGTACGAAACCTAACTGAAACATAATAATAGAAAAAGTTAAAAATAAATTCATGAATTAAAAATATGTAAGATCAGAACTCTAAATTTTCTTATTGTTACAACTTTCAGTTATTTGCTTTTCTAAAATATTTTTTCAATCATTTTATTCATGAATTTAAAATTACGTTTTACAATTTAATGAACACGTGCTTGTAAAGACTGAGAAAAGGAAATATCATCATCTCATAATTTTGATGTCATACTAACGTACATAATACATATATGTACGTATAGTAGTATGTATGTATGTATGGCACGACAGCCCGTGAACGGACTCAGACCTACCAGCAACGTCCCTGCCTTGCGGCCATGGGTTACGAGGTACGTGTGGTTATCACGTAGGCATCCCCACGGCGTATTCCGGTCTTCTCAACCTGAGAAATGAATTTTCTCTTCACACAACAACATATGCTGTTATATTACAAGGAAAACGCGCACTATAGTCTTGCCAAGACCGGGAATAGAACCAGGGACCGCGTAGTAAAACGCGAGCACGCTGACCAAGAGCTAGCCGCGAGACTATATACAGATCTAGCAAGTAAATTAAGAGCTGTAGTCCAATTTTTGTTCAATATTCATGAGCGGTTTTATTCGAAAATGGAATAATTATAAAAACATTGCCCTGTTTTAAGGTACTCTGATATAAACATTTAATTATGTCCTTTCTCTTGTGTTTACTAAATACCAAATTACTCATTCACACCACTGTGACCTCACTTGGTCTCGCAGACTTGCGCCGTACTCCCTTACAACATCGCTATCGTCAAGTCGCGTGCGGCGCGCAGCACAAAACTATTGCCGCGGAGCTCCTTGCGGGCTATCTGCGCGCCCCACGCAGCGGCGAGGCCGTTCCCCAGGCGGAGGCCAGCGCCGCGCCGCTAGACAACGCGCGCCGTAACGGAACGTTTAATGCGCGGTTCATAACGCTAGGCGGCTGTAAACGCACACAGCGCAGATGGCGCCACCGACGCGACGGCCGGCCCCCACCGGCCCGCCCCCACCGGCCCGCCCCCACCGGCCCGCCCCCACCGGCCCGCCCCCACCGGCCCGCCCCCATCGGCCCACCCCCATCGGCCCACCTCCATCGGCCCACCTCCATCGGCCCACCCCCACCGGCCCACCCCCACCGGCCCTCCCCCACCGGCCCTCCCTCACCGGCCCGCCCATTTATTCAGTTTGTCAATATTCTATGTTGACGATTATGTTGATAATATATTATGATATTCTTTCTCACACCTTATCTTGTTTTTTTCACGGGCAGCAAGTCGAAACTTGCACCATTTGCAATTTCAAAAACCTCGTCTGGGATATCCTCCATCCTAAAATGTGGAACGTACTCGTAGATCTGTTAACGTGTGTGTAGAAACAAAACTGCCGCGTCTCAAGCGACAAACGAATCAAAATAAAAGACTCTCGCGTCTGAAGCAACAATCGAATCTCATTGAAATGGAAAATGGCTTTGACATCCTTCGAATTAAAAGCAGAAGTATTTCTTAGTTATATTATTTTTTTCCTTACAAGAAGATAGTATTACGAAAAGTATTGAACGACACGGCCGTTAACACAAATAACAGACTTGGCTGATTATAATCCTGGCCTATGGCCTTGGTCTACAAACTTCAACCGAGCCTGTTATTTGGTGTGTGTTGGCCTAATGGCGTTAATAACTATAACAATACATTAGTTACAACGTTTTGTGATAATTCTGGTTTAATACATTTCTTTAAAGTGACAGATGTTGGAAACAAGCATGTCCATTTTTTGGAAGCGTATAAGAGAAAGATTTTGTAATCTGCTATTCGTTTGCCCTTAATTTTTTGTTTGGCTTTTATTATTTACTTCAGTAGTTGAAATTCCGAGGTGTTGAAGTTGTTTTAAATCAAACTTTTCTTGAGAATGTAAGTAAACAATCATTCTTAAATCTGCGAACTTAAATCAGCTTCGTGAAAAAAGTGTTTGACCTCATCTCATTGTGAGTTATTTTACATAGCTTGCTTAAAGGGTATGTTTGCAAAAACAGTTCCTGATAATTGAGGTAAGAGCATTGGTCAAATGATTAAAGGTTAAACACAAACAGTGCATCGGGTCATTAGCAAGATTAAAGTTAGTGAAAGAGCAAAGAAAGCGAATAGAGAACAAAGGAAATCAGACGTTGCGAAACAGAGAAGTACACTCTGCGTACCTCTCCAACCGACCAACTCAAAGAGTCCTTTGAATCAAAGTTCCAGTGATTTTTCTCCTCTGAACGCCGTTGCCTTGTTCCAAAACAGTGAGCCAAGATTTATATAGAATTTGCTACCTGTTCATATGGCAATTGATTAAGTATATTTCGGAAGGGAATGTATTTAAAAGTATGATATGTAAATTCAAATAAGAGCATATTTCAAAAAACAAACTTTTTGAAATTAGATCATATTTCAGAAAATTAACTTTTTGGTGTTACTGAGCATAACCAGACCAAGCAAAGTGTAGGACTGAAGAGGGAACGGCGCATCTGAGAACTAACAACGGCGACAGTTGTTACATGGCACTTTCGCGCCGGGGCGGTATAGTCTGGTGCATACATGCTCTGTTCCAAAGCAATCAAGCAATTTTGCACTACATGGTACGTAATGCTAATTAATCTGCTCAATTAGTTTGTTTTTCAGAGATCTCCATTACGTTGTATTTTATGGGAATCTGGAAATTAAACAAAAAAATTCCTGAATTTTTTCATTAAATAGAATAATGGAATGTACTCATATTGTAGAATTTTTGTGTAGCATGACTGGAATATGTGATGACCTTTAGGGGCTCTAAACACTTCCGTTCTTGGTATGGTTACTAGTATATATTAATATAATTATCCAATGCGTCGGCATTTTTCCGTGTTTTAAATGAACTGTCACGGGTATTATTGAACCTAAGATGACATTACAAGAGGGCCATTGTTTATGCCTTCGGACCTTGGTCTAGATCAGTGCTTCAGTTTTCAGTTGCACTGAGTGTACCAATATCTCCGTCTCTTTCTCTCCGAAGCGAAACAAAGGGCAGTGCTGCCCTCATCGCCAGTCCTACACTCCGCTTGGCCGGGTTATAATTAAGATATATTTTTCATTTGTTGTTGTTATTCTAACATGTTTAATATCCCAGAAAAATATATTTGAACTACATCAAGTTCCACAGTATTTTTTAACAATTTCATTTTATTAAGAAAAAATGTTCCCTCTAACAGATATTATATCCTTTAACGCAAATTATATTAAACTACTGTAAACTAATGGGAATGCGCGGTATACCGAAAATTTTTCTCCTATTGTTACTACGTAACGGCTACATAAATATTTTTAAAACTAGTACGTGACAATCATTTAAAGATGTACAATTCGAATAATTGTAATATATTGCTGCGGCATGTAATAGTAAACGTAAGTTTGTTTTTTTTCGAACTTATTCTGCAATTTATTCTGCGGTTCACCGTCCGCCGCCACCGCTGTTCTCCGGGTACAAGAATGGCGTTGGTGAGCGACTGTTAAAAGTACGTGTGTTTTCCGAATGAGTGCTAAAACACAGAGAGAGCGGCCGTGGTGAAGAGGGCGTGGGCGTCGCCGGTCGCGTGGGTGGCCAGCGGATGGCTGGGGCGGGAGCGGGTGGGGGGGCGAGTGGCCAGCTCCTAGGCCTGGCGCGCCTCCAGCGCCGCCCAGCGGGGCCCTGCCTTCACGCGCTGCCACTGCTCCTGCGCCACACCACTTCCCCGCCCCGCCGCACCAGCTCTCACGTGCGGCACGGCGCACCACTTTGCTCACCACATCACTTGCCGCTTTCCGTATCACACTTCCCGAATCACAATTCCCGTTCCACACTTCACCGTACAACGCTTCAACCGTACAACGCTTCAGCCGTACAACGCTTCAACGGTACAACGCTTCAACCGTACAACGCTTCAACCGTACAACGCTTCAGCCGTACAACGCTTCAGCCGTACAACGCTTCAACCGTACAACGCTTCAACCGTACAACGCTTCAACCGTACAACGCTTCAACCGTACAACGCTTCAACCGTACAACGCTTCAACCGTACAACGCTTCAACCGTACAACGCTTCAACCGTACAACGCTTCAACCGTACAACGCTTCAACCGTACAACGCTTCAACCGTACAACGCTTCAACCGTACAACGCTTCAACCGTACAACGCTTCAACCGTACAACGCTTCAACCGTACAACGCTTCAACCGTACAACGCTTCAACCGTACAACGCTTCAACCGTACAACGCTTCAACCGTACAACGCTTCAACCGTACAACGCTTCAACCGTACAACGCTTCAACCGTACAACGCTTCAACCGTACAACGCTTCAACCGTACAACGCTTCAACCGTACAACGCTTCAACCGTACAACGCTTCAACCGTACAACGCTTCAACCGTACAACGCTTCAACCGTACAACGCTTCAACCGTACAACGCTTCAACCGTACAACGCTTCAACCGTACAACGCTTCAATCATACAATCCTTTACCGTACAATCCTTTTACCGTTCAACCCTTTTACCGTTCAACCCTTTTACCGTTCAACCCTTTTACCGTACAACTCTTTACTGTACAACCTTTTACTGTACAACCTTTTACTGTACAACCTTTTACTGTACAACCTTTTACTGTACAACCTTTTACTGTACAACCTTTTACTGTACAACCTTTTACTGTACAACCATTTTCCGTAAAACACTTTACCGCCCAACAAAGCACTGCACATACCACCTCACACTGCACCCACAACTCCACCAGTCCCTGCTCTTAAAGAACTGTGTATTCGATAATCATTTGCGTTCATCTTCAAAGACGCGTTGCTTCATCTTTCAATCATCTAGACAAGCACTGAGTAAACGGATAAACATCGTTTTTAAACCGTTAATTCTGTTATAGATGTTCGTTCTTGTAATTGTCCGTGTCCGTTTTAATTTTCGAAAGTCTGCCAATTTATGGCTCCTAACAACTTTTTTGGCACAGTAGTTACTACATCACATCGTGATGTTTTCACTGTTTTTAAATATTTGTAAATTAACTTAACACTCATGACATCGTGAATTCACCCACAAAAATCTCTCTAAGATTTAAAGAATTTAAATGTGTGCAGTATTTTTCGCTCGACCAAATTTGGATGTAGGAACTAACGCAGGTATAGCTAAAGATGTGGATTCAGAAGTGTTCATTCGAATGCTCACGGTACACTCTTCCCCTCCCTTCTCTCCCAACCTCCCCTCCCCCTTCCGAACAGCGCCAGCTATTCCACATCACGCCTCTCCCCGTCCCATGCTCACATACGTCATCGCCCTTCTTTCCTTTGCCGCAACACGTAACACATCCCACTCTGTTCTCCCCGCCCCACCCCGGGGAGTAAAATCCTCCTGGTAAGACAAGAGTGTGTGGGGTTGTACCCCGCGGTGGGCATTCACTATTCTTCCCCACTCCACCCCTCCTTTCCCTCCCTCAGATGAACTCCTCGCTTTGACCTCTCTCAGCCGTCCCCGCTCCACTCCACGCCCTCCCTATTCGATTCTCTCCCCGCATTCCCTCGCCTCTCCCAACTCCCCCGCCCCTCTCGACTGCCCGTCCTCTCTCCGCCGTATCTTCGACCTACCCCTGCCCCCACTTTGCCACCACTCCGCTCTCGTCCGGCCTCGCCCCCGCCCCCATCCTGACTTTCACCCTGACCGCACCCTGCCCCGAACCGTCCCCGCTCTCCCCCTTCCCTCTCCGCTCTCCCTCACTTTCCCCGCTCTACCCTGCCTGCCCCGCCCTTTCCCGCCCTAATCCGCCCTGCCACCATCCTGTCCCGTCCTCTTCGCCCTGTCCCGCCCTACCCCGCCCGTCGCCGCCGTACCCCGCCCCCTTCCCCGCCCTGTTCCAGGGGAGGAGGGATCTCCGGGGCCGCGTGCTCAGCATTTCCTGCCGGTTCCGGAGTCGGGTTTCCGGCCTCCGGCGTCGTGGGCCAGTTTTTCCACGGTCCCCTGGAAAAGGAGAAGCCACGCAAAAGTCCAGGGATTCGCTGCGGACGCCGGCCACTCTCCTCTCCCCGCCCCTCCCATCCCCCTCCCTCTCCCCTCCTCTCCGCTTCGAAACTTTCCCCAGTAATGTGCATTCCTCGAAGAAACTTTCGGAATGAAAGGGGAAATCGATTGTGAGCCCTTCGTGAAATAGAAATATCATCGGTTTCGATGTACTCGTATTAGCTCAAAGTACGGTCATTCCTTATTCTCAAGTAAACACGTGTGTTCGATTATTTAAATATAATAAATATCCCAAAATATGATATTAACTCTCGTAGATGGAAGCCACTTATAACTATTTTAATTAAATTTCACTTTGATTACCTAAATAATGCTCCAGAATAACCGTACAAATAGGATTTATTCGAGTTGCTTCCCAGTTCCTTGGTTTTATTAAATTAAAAACGAGGATTTGAAGGGAAATACGTGATTCTGCTGTATTGTATGTCCATCTAGAGACGATTTCATTTACGTGGTTCACAGGTATTGGACAAAATAATCAGATTTGTTAATATGAAGACAAATCTTATTATTTTGACCAATACCCGTGCACCACGCAAATGAAATACGTGATTATTAACTCGCCATATCAGTTACGTCATCCCTAAAATTGCAATGAACTTGAACCGAAAAGTATTTATGCACAGTAAAAAATAGAAACTCAATACTTTGTCACGAAATACAGAAAATTAGAAAGTGTCTGTTACAATTAATGCTTTGGCTTCCAACTGGTAAACATATTTTGTGTGGACAGAAATTTTTGGGAGGTTTTCAAGAGCCGCTTCATCTGGCAACGTCCAGTACAAGATCACTCTTCGAGGTAGTTGCTATGGTTTGTAGCAAATCCACGAGGAGGTCGGCCAACTCTGTCAGTTCCGCCTCGTACAGGTCGTGCAATATCTGCGCCTGCTCGCCAAGAAAGTTCAAAGGAGACATGTGCCTGATATTATCATCTTGCATCTGGTCACCGACGACAGCAAACCCCAGAAATTTTGTGATCGCTTTCTGAAGCATTCGCGATTTAGAACTGATGCTATCTCACATGTGTCGTGTGATTAAAACATTTTAAGAGTTTACATGAAATGAAACACTATAAAAATGTAAAAAGCACTTTTGTTTGACGTGTTGAATTTCCCAGCCTTTTTTTAATGTGCTACTTCAGAGGTACCATGGAGCTAAGCACAATGGCGTAAGTTTCTATGTCAAGAGGTATTGAAGTAACAGAGAAAAAACAAACTCTTTCTATCAACTGTTATAATTTGTGGTGCTTCTCTGAACATAGGTGTCACTCAGTACCTTTCTCAGTTTTAAAGCAAAACTGAGTGGAGTGAAACAAAACTTGGCATTTTAGTTTTGGAGTTGGACTTGTAGAATTATGGCAGACATGCGATGGCTTCAAAGTCCGCTTTGTTTGACCAATCACATATGTTCTTAAATAAAGGGTTAAGAATGGTAGCGATGGAAAACAGTAATTGAGAAATAAACATTCTAATTCAAACGAAAATTATATAATCACATTTCATTTTGTTAACATATAAACAAACAATTCATACGTTATTTTGTGTCTATCTAGATAGCATTACGTACTTCTGTTCACAATGAAGTGGACAACAACAAAAACAGTGAGAAAATATCTGCGCTTCGTACCCACTGGAACAAAATATTTCATTTCATCTGAGAGGAAGGTTTATGACAAGAGGGAAGTACTTCGTGTATGTGCGCTGCACATTGCGTTTCATGCGGAAGCACACTCCAGCGTCGTAAACTTCGGGCGAGTCAAAAGAGCCGAAAGAGAGGTAGGTGTGAGGGGAAGTACAAACGGCAACTTATGAACCGTCCTCCGGTTCGTCCATTCAGCCCAGTAAAGCTTTGGGCTCACCTATTTACATTTCTTAGGGATGAGCATAAGAAGTAACTCGTTTGCACATCTTGCGTCGGATAGGCTCTGCTGAATATTACATCGTTCATATACGAGTACCATTGTCAGAATATGTACAAAATTTCATCAACGTTGAGGCAGAAAAGGAAGAGTATTTTATTGAATTTTCATTACTTCACATTCTGGCGCTTTTGATGAGAATCTCTTCTTGGCTTGCAGCTGAACTTGTTACAAGTATAGAGGGTAAGAGAGTTTTTCTGTGTAGTCAGCAAAAAGTTTCATTTCGAGGCCAACTTATTCATGTCAAGACGACTTAAAAATTGCCATCGCAGGCTGTTTCAAACGAACAATTCTGCTGTGGAGGAGATGTGAAGTTCTTCCTCCACGTCTCTGAGGATCCTTCGCAGTCATTTCTTTTATGCAACTATGCCCTAAGTCTGAAGGAGGAAAAAATACGTTGTTTTAGTGCCGTAATATCAGAGGAGAAACACGGACCTGAGCCTACAGAGTCGAGTCTCAATTTTTAATGCGTTAAAATTCTATAGTTTTTCTTAAGGATTGATTGGGTGGTTCATGAGAGTTTCACAATGAAGAGTTATCCGTATTCTATGGTAATGGTGTTTTCAATTCTCTTATGAAATAAAAAAAGAAAATTTTAATGATTTTCTCTATACGTAATTTTCAAAACATTCTTTGCTTATTCCAAATTTCTATACGCCAGCAGCCAGCATATCGATATGGTTTGTGAATAGAAGAGAAAAGCTTTTTTTGAGAAATATATAAGCTTATTGAAGGTTAGCAATTTCAGTGAATTTAATCGCTCTTAGATTTTTGAACCTTTTGTGAAAATATATTCAGTAAAAGGAAATATTTCGTACTTGTTATTTTGAATCTGCTGTCAAATAACAATATGACATTCGTGGTACTCATTCAAAGCAGACTGAATCCATTACATATATTTCGCGTTAATGAAAACCCCTTTTCATGAGTTCCATTCATTTCTACTGCGGCGGACTGCGAGATATTAACTTATGGGCGGCTAAACGAAAAATGTGCTATTTCACGACATGTTTCAGGAGAATTAAATATACCTAAAATGTATTTCTTCATTAATACTACGATACCATTAAAGATTAGTAGATATATATTTCAATTACGCTAATTATTTATGATGATATATTTGGTTTATTAATTTTCCAATTAATTATTAGTTTTATTGACACCATCGTATGTCTGTAAAGTCTGAGTGCCTACAATTTTTTATATATATAATTTCTGCTCCTCCTCTTTCTCATTTATCTCATGATCTTCACCTCCATCAACAACATCCTCATTCTTATCTATATCTTTTGCTTTAACCTACCTTGCTTCCTTTATATCATTTTCTTCTTTTCCCTCTTTTCTCCTCTTCTTCCTCTTTCCCTTTTACCCTTGACATTTTTTTCCTCTTCCTCCTCCTTTTCTCTTCTAGATTTTTCTCGTGCAGTTCATTCTGGAGAGGCCTTTGCTATGAGGCAGAAACGCGAGCTTAGTACCGTGTAAATAGAGAGAAATAAGGCGCAACTTACTAAGGTCGTGTTCAGAGATACATCGGGATAGCAAGATGGAGAGCACAGCACGGTAGATGGGGTGGAGTAAGGGGTAGATAGAGAACACTGTATCTGCGGTGGAACGAACCGTCGAACAGAACGAATGTCGGCACTGCGACGCCTGCAATTTGCGCAATGTTCTACGATCCAGACTGCTTGGACTACATGTCTCTCCATTAGTCATTTTATTTAGAAACAAATTGATAAATAATATTTCTTACGGTGTTTGTTTTAACTGGCTTTGCTAGGTATAACGTTAAAAGTAGCCGCACAGACTAGTACAAAAGCACTATTCAGCATGTCTCTAGATGACAGCATATGTGTATTTGACACCCTTTCCCAGGCTCCACTTGTGCATGCTGCACAACAGACTTCGAAAAAATTCCCAAAGAAGGATATATTTATATTGTCTGATACAATGGAGCGTTATATTTTCTGTAGATACTATCGGAACACACACCCTGGCCGAGACACAGCGGACGCGTAGGCAATGAGAAGAGCACGCGCTGAATGAGTGGCCTCGCGCGCCCTGTTGGAGCGGGTCGCCTCGCAGCGCCAAGCGCGTGTCGGAAGAGAGCAGAGAGCAGAGGGCGCTTTGTGACGACAGCGACGCACGGCCACAGAGCGCCCCTTCACGGACGAGGTGTTGATGCCACCCGCCCACCCGCGCACCACTTGGCCACACGCGCACCGCCCCGCCCCGACCTGCGCCGCCCCGCCCCGCCCCGCCACGCCACGCCCCGCACGCGCCTTGGCGCTCCGCCAAAACTTCGCGCCGGGGCCGCGGGAGGGGCGGCGGTGGCGGTGACGGTGACGGTGGCGGTGGCGGTGGCGGTGGCGGTGGCGATACCGATACCGGTATCGGTGGATGTGGCGGTGGAGGTGAAGGTGGCGATACCGATACCGATACCGATACCGGTGGAGGCGGCGGCGGCGGCGGTGGCGGCGGTGGTGGCGGCAGTAGTCGTGGCGTTGGCTGTAGCGGTGGTGGCGGCAGTGGTGGCGAAGATAGCGGTGACGGAGGTGGTGGCGGAGCGGTGGTGGCTCGTGGTGGCAGTGGCGGCGGCGGTGGCGATGGCGGAGGTGGCGGCGGTGATGGTGGGGGCTGGGTAGCGGTCGTGCCCGCGGCGACGCCGGGAGAGGCAAAATATTTGGCCGCCTCTATGAAACATTTTCATGCGAAACGAGGGGACGCGCTGGGCCTCCCGTTGGAAGAAAGTCGGGCTTGAGCGCGGAGGTCGCCATAAGGGCTGCCGTTCTCCGCAAGAGCAATGCGGCGGTGTTTATCGGAGCAGCGGTTCTAGGAATGGCTACTCTTGGGTGGTCGAGATAGTTCAGGGGAAGACCGTCTCGGCGTATCGTTTTAAGGGTTCCGGGTTTGAAATTTACCAGCGCACCTTGCCTTGCTGCTTTGATTTTCTGTGATGGTGAGAGTGAGGAATTATGGCCTTATACCATAAGTAAAATATTTCACTATGTCTGTATGTTTTAATTCAAAGAAGTTTCCTCTAGAAACCCCACTATTGACTTACTAAATATTTTTATGTGAAATATTTTTGGGGTTTCATCACAATAATGCACAGGGAGATCTTAGCGACTATAATTGATTGAAGTTGGAGATTTAAAGTCATTTGCTAGTATTTTTACTCTTGCAACTTATTTAATTTTAATGAACTTCCTCAAATTTGATCTTTTGATGTCCAAGATATTGGTAGAAGCATTGAGATGCAAAGTTAAACGTGAAATGCAGCGCGGTGAGAGTCTTCTGCCGAGCTACTGTAAGTCATAAGTCATCTGGGACGTTATCTCAAATGACGCTCTCTGTATCGTACTACTTAGATGGAATCTTATCTGAGAGCGAGAAGCCATTGCTCATTGATTGAGATGGAAGATTGTTACTGCAGAGCCGTGCTAACTAATTGCACCTCGTCTCGTGACCGATTGCGAACCAACAGAACTGGCTTGATAATTGTGGCATCACGTGCTAGCACTAATCTACTTGCATGAATGCGCTCTGGCCAACAAGATGACTGCCTCTATCAGTATTCTTTCGTTTCCAGGTAACAACCAATCTGAAAGACCCCTGTGTTTCTCAAACGCAAACAATTATGTATATACCGATGTATTAATGTTCGTACAAGGTGAATGAACGCATCGTGTTCCTCAAAAGTGAATAACTATGTATGTACGTGTTGTGTTAATGTTGGTACAAGGTGACTGAACACAATTAAATATTACTTCGTAAGTCTGTAGCAATGTGACTCCATGTCTTTTCTTTAAGCAACGCGGTCTAGGCTTTGTGGTAACTGCGAATAGAGAGACCTGTGGCCGCGAAGTTTGGTGATAGTAACAGACGCATATTTCTCGATCCCACCAAAGAAAGGGAAGGTGCAAATACGAACATTGAATGACGCCGGAAACAACAGCTTTTGGAAATTTTATCACGAAAATTAAGAATGTCAATTGCAATATTTTCCTGCTTTTAAACAATAGACATGACATTTTACTGTTTGGGTCGGTATTTCATACTGACGCAATAAAAACATTTTTATGAATAGGGCTTATGTAATATTTTAACGAGCGAGAGAGATTTCAGTCAAATGTTCCTGACGTCACTGAAAACCTCGGCAACTTTATTGTTGTAAATTTGGCGGAAAAATTAAATAAATTGATTAAGGTATTGTCACCATATCCTTTATATGCCGTTTTAAAATAAATGTGGGAGACCATTGTAGAAATGATATGCAAATGAAATTGCTGAATCAACAAAAATAATAATTCTTCTTGTGATATGAACAAAAAATGGTCTGCAATCACGTGTGTTTCTAGCAATTCCATTCAAGAGCTTTTGCCAGAGAGGTTGTTTCAGCGGCTGATAGAGTGAAGTGTGTCAGGGGTCGGTCGGCCCCTGGGTGTAATCTGATCATTTGCCGTAAATCTGGGATGATATGTTTCACGACCTTGAAAGATGCTGGATGGTTTTTAAAATAAACAATGAGCTACTTGCATTTTACAAAATATATTTTATTAACAAAATATTAAATGTGAAAAATGTAAAATTTAACTTAGAACTACGCAATGGACGATAATTCATTTGAGCATTCCGACACTCTTTAGAAGCTGGAGTTCCTCTAGTTAGTGATGTTCTTGTGAATTAAAAGAGTAATCATATGTTCACAGATTTTGAAATATTTTGTTTTGTGTAATAACGCACTTGAAAATCATCACTCGGACACGGATTATGAGAATTCTGGTGGGAGAGTGCTAAATTGAATGCCTTCTCAAAAACATCATCTTCTTTGCGTTTCGTCAGGCAGCATTAGATAAAAAAGTGTATTCACATTTTGTATAAGAAAGCACACGATTAAGCCAAAGAAATAAGTTACTAACGTAGATAAAACAAATTTCTGAACAATGGCAATCTCTAGCTTGCCTTATAATACTAGATCCCTCCTTAAAACTCAATGGTTGTAATGTGTCTTGGATAAAAAGTAATATTCTAGTAAAATATCTTGGCGTTCTTTTAGACCAAAAACTAACATGGTTATATTCAGGCAATAGTTAATAAAACTTAACAACAAAATTTCAAAATTATATCTGTTAATAAATTTCAAATCTTTCCTTATAGTAGAATGTGATATGCTAATTTATAAATCAATAATTCGACCTCCTCTGACTTACGCCTAAATCATCTGGTGCAACGCTGCCCCAACACATTTGAAAAACTTACAATAACAGAAAATAAATGTCTCCGGAGAATTATTAAAGATCATTGGTTGATTCCAAACACGCAAATTCATAAAGAATTACAAATTTAACCTCTCGAACAACATAAAAAATCTGATACATTTAGCGTTACCTTGAACTAATCAAAACAAAATTGCCGTACCGGGAGAGATGGCTCAGTGCATGATGTCACTGCTGTCCCTCTGACCGGGAGGTCCTAGGTTCGAGTCCCGACGGCGGCAGGATTTTCGACACTAGCTTGTCAGCTAGGTCGAATTCAGTCGATGGCTGGAGGAGAATTCTAGCGGTCGGCTGCTCTGATCGGTAGCTTTCCGTGGTTTCTCCGATTAACACCAGGTGAATGCCGGAGCAATACCCTATCAAACGGGCCACGGACCAAGCGCGATCTTTCCTTTCTTCCTTGTCCTCTTCTCTTACACACACACACTAACTTGCACTACACTACCACATATGCCGGGAGACTGGTCGGGAGCTTTCAGCTTGTCCCGGCTGGGGCGGTGCCCCGCTGGTGGGAGATACCTGCGGCCGGCTGCTCCGATCGGTAGTTTTCCGTGGTTTCTCCTAGCGAATGCCTCCAGGCGAATGCCGGAGCAGTACCCTAACAAATGGACCACGGACTGCGCGCGATGTGTCCTTCCTCTCCCTTACCCTATCCTCACCCCCTAACACACACACACACACACACACACACACTAACTTGCACTACACTACCACACATGCCGGGAGGTCACTCGAGGGCTTAGAGCTTGTCTCGGCTGGGGTGG
Organism: Acheta domesticus; assembly: GCA_031308135.1. Classification (NCBI taxonomy): domain Eukaryota; kingdom Metazoa; phylum Arthropoda; class Insecta; order Orthoptera; family Gryllidae; genus Acheta; species Acheta domesticus. The sequence continues at coordinate 163,537,295 of JAHLJT010009436.1, forward strand.
TGCCCCGCTGGTGGGAGATACCTTGTGAAGGGAAACCCGGTAGTCGAAGGTAGGTCGGCGCCGGATCTCGCCATCCAGCAGGAAAATATCTTCGCCACCTTCCGAGGAAAAAACACGCACTACACTTACGAGATTAATTACCTCAGTAGTTGACGCGCCCGGAATCACGAGCAATCAGTCAATCAGGCTTCATAAATCAAGAAATTCGTCTTTCTCGCTCCAATGATTTTCATCTTCTTGAGAAAATTGAATACTGTAAAAAAGTATACTGTAAAAAGTATAGGTATGTCTCTGAGCCACCCTCCCCTTGGTTATGTAAACTATGTATGCACTTGGTATCCACTGTAATCGAGAATCTCTGTACGACATGTTTTAGGTATTTCATCTCATTGATTGTAAAAGCCACATACCACACAGTTGACCGTGTAAAATGAAAACGATGAGAAAATGGATTCTCCAGCCAATGAGTCTGTTTTCACTTTCAACAATGAATTCTACGTTGAATTCTGTTTCAAAGTTTGGTTTAGATAATTTGCGCGGCTTGTCCCCTCATTTCGTTGAAAGTCTAGCAACAATTTCATAGAAAATGTAATTAACTGCATCATAGGAACGTGCCCGGGACCCATTCAATTGAATCGGGTTGACGCTGTGAAACATTGCGTTTTAACCTGCGTATTTAGTAAACCGCAAATTACGAGGCTTTGGTGCCCTTAAAATGAATTTAGAGTGACAATGATGAAGAGAAAATGTCTGTCATGGAAATGGCGTGTTTGCATGTCATTTATGTTTACAATCTCGTCCGTCTCTGCAGCCGTTCTTTATGTATTACATCTGAATTATTCTCCAAAATAAAATGCTGTCATTGATAAGAATACACTGCTTTTTCAGTGGTCAGGAATGTAGCATTTTTTAACAATGCTCCCAAGCCTTATTTGCGTAACGAACTTATGGAACGCAACTCCCCTAAAATGAACTGTACTTTGATTAAAATTATACGTCCGTTGACACTTGGACAGCTGTGACGTTGACATCTAAACGAGAGCTTAAACGTCACCATAGTGGTGTCACTAGTGACGCTCAAGTTCCCGATTACATGACAGTATCACATCTCACCAAGTGTCAACGGACTTAATAATTTAATCGAAGTTTGGGCAGTTTTTACTTTCTCGCTACTTCTTACGTAGATTAAAGAAACTGTTGTAATGCTTCCAGAAAAAAACTATTTTTTGACAGAAAAACACTTATTGCCAAGCCCTACTGATGAAAAGTGTATACGCTTTGTTCCTATATATAGTAAATTACTACCTCTAACATGATGTGTACTCAGGATCCATGTTTTGTGAATCCTTGATCCCGAAAATCGACTGACGACAATGTCTGTCCCTCTGTCTGTTTGTCCGTCTGTGGTAAAGTCTATGGATTTTCTTCAAAATTGATATTCCCCAATCAATCTAGCTGACGTAACGACTCCTTGAATTCGAAACTCATATTTTAATTTAGAGAGTACGTTACATGAAGCACCTGGGACATTTAAAAAAAAAATCACCAACATTTTTGAATAATGTCGGGTAGCGTAAATGATTAAAGAAAATGGTGCAGATCTCATTTTCGTTGCAATCCCTGATATTTCAAAAAATTGAAGTTCAATATTTTTCAGCGTTTTCCTTCAACTAAAGTATGGAGGATAGAGACGTTTTCTTAATAAAATCTGTTCCTTAAAGAGTTTTCACGTAACGTTGTTTGAAATCTAGTCAATTTTTAAATTTTTAAGACAACATTTTTCCTTTAACTCTTTGGCGGGCGTGCGGCAGCACTCGGTGCTGCCTTTGTGCTTTTATTGTTTTAAAATGGCGTACGGCTATTTGACATTACAGAGGGCTTCAGTATTCTCACTTCGGAACATTCTAAACGAAACGCGGGAATCTCCGTTCCGTTGCCTTCTCCCTATCAGTCCTAAGAAGATTATAAAATAAAAAAATCTGACTGTAGCACTCCGTGCTCTGCCACGCTTACTCGTGTAAGTAATTTTAGTATTCCAAACGAACATTTTACTTATTCAGATTGTTCATGTATGTATATTTTCGATCGCTGTAAGCAAAATATATTATATATGAAGCCTTGCAAAAGTTTGTTCGGTGCAAAATTCTAAAAAATAATCCGGATCCAGAATACTACAATGCAAAAATTAGGTGAATGAAGAGGATAACGAGAAAGTCATTTAACAACAGAAAACGCAATAGCGAGCATATGCATATTTTTCGAAATCATTCAAAAGAATTGGAGCGCGAAAAGAAAATTGGTCAGGAGGCATATTTAAAGAATATTCTAGATGGGAAGGGAAATAACTGGACTGGTTTATATAAATATGTTCGTTGAAGGAAAGGAAATTAAGAGGATATCCCAGTTATTCGCGAAAATGGAAAACGCTAATTACTGACAATCAGGCAAAAGCGGATGCATTTAATAAGTACTTCAGTTTGGTTTTCAAAAATAGTACGGACCATCCATTTATTCAAGGGTTTTCGGTTGGGAATCAGTTTAATATTCAAGTAAACGTTCTATGGAATAAAGTAAATCCTATGAAGAATGGTAAGTCAAGGGGTCCATATGACATTTCTACGGATTTAATTAAACTAGGAGGAAAGGCAATATTACCGTACCTAATTAGAATTTTTCACGTGTCTTTGAATAATTCAAAAGTACCTGAAGATTGGAAATTAGCTTTTGTCGTACCAATTTTTAAAAGTAGTGACAAAACTAAATTATGCAATTATAGGCCGGGAAGTCTTACGTCAGTGGTGTGCAAGCTTATGGAGCATCTAGTTGGGAGTTACATTAAGAAAGAATGGGAAATTAAAAAATGGCTCTACGATGGGCAACACGGGTTCAGGAGTGGTTACTCATGCGAAAGTCAGGTAGTCACGCTATTTCAGGATCTAGCAGATGAAATTGACGCGGGCGGGACAGTAGACGCAGTAGTTATAGATTTTGCCAAAGCGATTGATACCGTTCCACACGATCGGTTTGTACAGAAATTAATGAATTAAGGCATAGATCCCAGGGTGATGGCGTGGATTATCGAGTTTCTGCGAGATAGAAAACAGAAAGTCCGAATTGGGCGAGAGTTATCTTGCGGGGCAAGCGTTACGTCAGGAAAACCACAGGGGAGTGTCATTGGACCCCTTCTATTTCTAGCTTTCCCCAATGATCTGCCGGCGCAATTAACCTCAAATGTTCGGCTATTTGCAAACGATTGCATAATATATCGTAGTATTAATTCGAAAAGAGGTGAACAAATTCTGCAACGGGATCTTGATGCGTTATATTACTGGGCGGAAAATAATGGAATGTCCATAAATAGCTCTAAAAGTAAATCCATCACTTTTGACAGGGGTCATAATTACAGTGAAACAAATTACCGTTTAAATAATGACATTATTCCGAGAGTTTCCTCGTGCAAGTACCTCGGAATTCATTTCGATAGTAAATTAAGTTGGAAAAAACGTAGATTTTGTTGTAGGGAAAGCCTGGAGATCTCTTCACTTTGTAATGCGCATCCTAGAAAAGAGTACGGCAAACGCGAGGGAAATTGCTTATTTATCTCTTATTCGTCCGATAATGGAATATGGAACAATTTGTCGGGATTCGCACAAGATTATGCAGTGTAAACACTTGGAAAGGATTCAGCATAGGGCAGCTAAATTTACTTTCAGGGACAAGAAAATAGCAGGGTGGGATTCACTAAAAAACAGGCGATCAGTAGCAAGACTCTGTGCCTTGCATAAAGCTTATAATGGCCATCCAGCTTGAAAAGAAAGTAAATCGGCGGCTATGTATTCCTGCATACATCAGTAAAGTGGATCACAGGCACGAAATAAATTTAAGACAGCAGAGGACGGATGTCGGGAAATTTTCTTTTACAAATCGAACGATTACGGAATGGAATAGATTGCCTGCAAAAACCTTTGAACCATTTCCTCAAAACGTTCAACAGTTTAGGAAATTAATTTAGGATATTATTAAGTAAATGAGGGAGAATAGTGGATTATATAGCGATGCATAAGTGTTCTATTGTGAAGTGAGGTGTCGTGCAGTGTATAGCAGAGAAATAAAGAAGGAAATGTTTTCAGGTCTTAGTGAAGTGAAGTGCAGTGTACTGCAGTGTGATCCTAGTGCAGTGTGGGTTTTTTTCTCTTCTGTTTCTTTTCTCTCTTAATGTAATTTAATGTTTAATGAATCAGTCAGTTTTTATAATATTACAATTATTTTACCATTATTTTTATTATTTTACCATTATAATTACTATAATTAGTATATAATTTGCTAGTTATATTACCTTATTATTATTGTTATTATTGGTTATAGTGTACTATGTTACTGAGAGACTGTGTATATTTATGTTTTTGTAATTAGCTGCCACCGGGTTATACCCAATTGCAGTTTAAATAAATCTATCTAAAACAAATTATGTTAATTTTTTTCTTGATTTTTTCTTATTACTTGTAGTTTTATTTTTGTTCTTCTTTGCGGAAGGGCTGAAATAGACTAAGAAATGAGGCATATTCTTGAGTTACTGGAAACGGCTTGATGAAAACCAATTGAAGCTTTTCTAAAATTTAAGGACAGTATACTGTTTCATTTAATTAATTTTTCTATCTAATAACAATTTTCTAGTTAATTGTTTTCTTTCTTATATTTTGTTCTATAAGATTTTCTGAAACAATTTGTTATTTATGCTATACCTAAAACTAGCCACATTTCTATAATTTACAAAATGTATTAACATTAAGAATGCAATGAAGAACAGTTGTAAGGTTTCGTTCTTCCTTCTTCAATTAAATAATATGTTTTGAGGGTGCAAAATACTGTTTTTCTCGAGGCAGCATGGAGTGCTCCTACACGCCCGCTTATGCGAGAAAAAAGGCGCGCCCACCGAAATGTTAAAAACGGCACTAAATTTATTGATTAAATCTTTGACTTTGGGTAAAATAAAGGACGCTTAAGACTGATGTAGGTATCATTTTCGTTGAAATCCTAATTTTTTTGAAAATTGCAAAAATTCAAAATTTTCCGGCGTCTTCCTGAAACTACCATTACAAAGATTTTTTTCTTGATGAAATGTGTTCATCAAGCAACGTATCTTGAAAAAAGGCTATGGTAAATTTTTTCGAAAATAAGGGTATTTTTGCGTAATTTTGCATGAAAAATAAACAATTTTTAAATTTTAAATAATTATTTTCTTCAAAACAAATCCTAATTTCCTCGATATTATGTAAATATACTTTCCTCACTGTAAGAAAACATGATTATTTTCTAGTCCTAGTTTTTACTTTTTCACCATACGAATACTTCTTAAGAAGAGAAAGTTATGTAATCGTGCGCCGGAAAACGACTAATTTTCTCCAGAAAATCTCTTATAGCTGCAGTCTGGTGAGGAAAAATTCGATAAAACCTGTTGCTAAATTCAGGGGGGGAAATCCTCTACCTCGTGGTGTAGTCAAAATCCATTTTTTTAATTTCTTACGCTTTAATTTCCCTGCGAATCGAAGAAACGACGGAGGCGGTGGCGGTAGCGGCGGGCGGCGGAAGTTCTCCCGTTGTGCAGCGCGAATTCGCCACGGCCAACTTCTGGAGCGCGGCGCTCTTTGAGCTCCTGTTTCGCGCGCGATCTCGTGTTTCCTTTCCGTTGCCCCTGCGCCGCGCTACGCGACGCGACGCGACGTTGCGGTTCGCTAAGCCACGACCCCACCCACAGCCCGACCCGACCCACTCCGCCTCGCCTCGCCTCGCCTCGCCTCACTCCCTTCCTCGTATCTTCTTGTGTCGCATCACCCCCATCCCCGTGCCGTCTCGCCCGCCCCGCTTCTCCTAGTCCGTTCCTTCTGGCCTGGTTAGAGCCCGCTCCATCCCGCTAAGATATATTAAAAATCATTTTAATGAGAAATAAATAATCTAATGGATTAGTTGAAACTATATTGCGATCTGAACAACGCCTCTTGAATTAATTCACTCGTGGAAAGCAACAGATCTGAGAAGGATCTTACGGTAAGCTCATTATTGAGTCTTTGTTGGTCACATGCTGTGGTGGTCATCTGTCACTCCTTTACTCAAGCCGCCAGGACCACTTGGATGACTATATCTCTCCCCCCTTTCCTCCTCCACCCCCTTTCTCCCTCTCAAAGTGCGTCTAATAGTGCGGCAGATCACAGCGCCATGAGGGTCATAAACATATTTCGGGCTTTTTAAGTATCTCAAAGGAGCGCCTCAAAGATGCTCTGTGTCTGCTCAGTAGACAGAACGCTCAGACTATTTATATTCACCACAGCGGGAAAATAAGCACTACTGTTTCTAGTAGGCTATCGACGTTGGTATCTGTGGAAGTCTTTCAAAAGCTTTGGAAATAATTTTCAATTTGTTTATTTCAACTTTTCCGGGTATATAACTTATGTAAATGAATGTTCACGAAGATTTTAATCTGACGAAACCCTTACGCAATTGGGTTAGCTACCTTTCCCAGAAATATCCCTGACTAATAAATTCACATTCACCTTTGCCAATGCGTAATAACGCTCTGGTGTCTATTTTACACCGGCTTTCTATTTCTGCCGAAACCAAGGAGATCGCTAAGTGTTAGGGTTGCCAAGCCGACTCTGAAATATTTGTGGATCTCGAAGTGAAATTCTCCGTGGACAAGCATCCCACGATGAGAGAAATTCCATGCCCTATTGCAAAACTATGTCCCATATTTATCTAGAACTTGTGACATTTTACACTGATATATAGGAACTCGGCAAAATAATTTGTTGTGAAATTTTAAAAATGATTCACGTAGTTTGTGTATCAAATAATTAAGTGCCTTTACCGTTTAGTATATTTTCTAGTGGCCTTCGGGCGCCAAATACATTTAGTCATCACTTAGTCAAGAAATTTCAAGTGAAGTCGTAGGTCTTTGCAGCAAGAGATATCTCGGCCACAGAATAGAAAGTAAACAGACGGGAAACTCCCATGCATCCCGCGTGCCAATTCATGCGCGGTGCTGCTATACTGTATCCTAGTAAACAGCTGCTGACTGCTGGTTGCCGGCTGCCGCTGTTGCTATGATCCCTCGGGTGCTCAGATCATGTTTGTATTGCGAGTGATTTTTGCTGTTTTCAGTTTGCAAATTAAGTGTTTACTAGCGTACCCGTGCGAGAACTGTCGCATGTTAAATCCCACACTTGTCCTATCCATTTGTCTATTCTTTCCATAAAGGAGAGGAACTACTAATGTACTTACAGAATATCAAACAAAATGACAATTCAATTTATGTTTGAAACAAATTTTCAATAAAAGTTTATTCAGCATTATAGAGAGATGTTCTTGGCACAATTCATGCTTCTTTAAAAACAACATTTGAAGAAATCTTCCTTGAGAATTAGCTTTTCATTTTCCTTAATAGTCACAAAAATAATAGAAAAGGTTTTTACTCTTGAGAAAGCCAAGTAAAGTAGTGCGAAAATATCGGATCGGGCAAGTACAGACCTACTCATTGCAATATTATTTAACTTTTCTTGATTTGTTGTGAAGAACCGAGTGGGTTTTGGAGAGTCAGGATGCCAGATTGCTGGGGAGCGAAAATTGAAAAATTATTTGTGTACTAAAAAGTATTGGATTATTTTCTGCGTCCTTACGTACCTCAAGAAAAGCAATTCCGAGCCAAAAAATAATCGAACCAATATTTTCACCTTTGAGTACTAAATACCATTTGTTGTCATTAGAAACAATTTAGTAGGCTTAGACTTCACTTCGGTACATGCGAATGTTGTTCAAAGGATGTTTGCGTAATGAATATCTTAACAAACCGACACCTTGAGTTTAATATCAAATGGTGTATTATTTACAATATAGGTTTGCAGCTGGGCGTTGATGTACATACATACTTCCAGATACCGCCAACATTTAAATCGTGCGTTTGGACTGCGATCGTTGGCAGTTGTCGTGTGACTTGCGCTATTCTTTCTATAATTTTAAATTTACTTGGTTTTTCATTGATTCACGTAGTATTGTAGGCTAACGCGTTTTGATTTTTGTTTTCCATTTATTTCAAGCTGTTTTACTTTAGCTACTTTAAAAAGTTAGTTCTCTGTGTTGCGCCATAGCATAAGTTTTCCCCTACTACCTACGCGTACCCGTACGTGAACTCTCGCATGTTCACTCATCCCTATCCTTCTATTTTCATTCTTAGAGGGAAAGTAGTTAACGAAACGTGTTTATTTGTTTAAAAATCTATAAAAGTTACTTGCAATGCACTAACACAATAACAAATAAAAATAAAATTGCAATTGATGCAAAAATAAAATAAAAAATTGCAAATATAAATGCAATTGATGTGTAAAAGAAATTTTCAATAAATATTTATTCAATATCATGGAGAATTGTCTTGAAACATTTCCCAACACTACCTTAAAGACATTTGAAGTAATTATTCAATATTCTTTGTCAGGTTTTAGCTTTTCGTGATAGTCACAAAAATATTAGCTTTTTACTTTTGAGAAAGCTACGTGTCTGAACCCGCTGACTTGAAAATTTCATCGAATGATAACGAAAATTTTGGTACAGTTAAAACACAAACACAAGTCTTCACTCTTCACAGTTCACGCACATCCCTCCACAATTAAGTACACAGCACATACAGATCATGACAATTAATTGAATAGTTTCACAATACGCATAAGAAACAAACTTCATAGGTATCAAGAAACTATAATAGGACTTCTAGTTGTTGCTGGAGAGCAAATCTTGGATTAATGATTACGCAAATAAACCTAATCAGGCTGCACAAACCACGGTGTATACAGAAAGCGGAAATATAAGATTGAGGAATCTAAGCAGTCTAAGCGCGTCGTCACAAAAATGGGTACCAGCAGCAAGGGCTGAAATATTGAGGTGGCCTTGATAGTATTGAAACGCAGAACCGGAAATTTAATTGAATGTCGAGAAATATCTCATCTTATAGATTATGAAGTGAAAACGTTTCTTTGAGGCCTTTGGTCTCAAAATTTTAGTTTTTAAGGCCCTAAAACCCTTGGTTTAGGAGTTTTGACAAAAAACTTTGGCAAGTGTTGCGGGTTGCATTTGACTTGAATATTTAGATGCGTTTGTTTTAAACAAATCCTTCATATTTTTAAGGTCAAAGTGGAATTCGTCACGACTCCGTTAAATTCTCCTTCTTTAGAGACCTTATTTATAAATATTGGTTGTTTGTGAGAGCCACAACGGAAAGGTATACTACTGAAATCATGCAGGAGACGATGAACCAGTGATTGCTCTATGTAAAATTTAATTCATTTTGTGTATTAAATTTGAAAATCTATTAGTGTATAAAGAATGTAAATAAGAAGAAAGGTGGCCGGTGGTGTTCAGCACCAAATTGCAAAAATAATTCGAACACCAAAACAGGCATTAGTTTCTTGAAATTTTCAAAAGACAAGGAACGGTAAGAATGAAAGTATCTCATCTATTAATTAAATGGTTGGTTTGTTAAATGTTTATTTGAATTTGTATTAAAGTAGTTGAATAAAAATATTCAAAATATTAGTTTTTTGGCGGTTGATAGCTATTTTCCTCACAGAAAATTTATTGATAGTGTTTTGTTTCATTAAATGCATAGAATAAAACACGTTTTATTTTAAGATATTTGAGCGAAACGTCTTTCAATCTGTAATCGTGAAAATAGTTTCGGAGGTATTCTCTACATAATCCTATCTTCAAGCATAGAGAATACTGCGTCAAGATGGCGGCCGGCTCAACCTCGTCGCCTCTCGAAGATCAATGGAAACACAATCTAGTTTCCCTTCTGTATATTTTCTGTTCGTGGCTCTGCTATGTAGGTGTCGTCAAGACGAAACCCTGAAGGAAGCCAGGTCATGATGGTCGAATGACAACTTAGCTTTTCACATGGAAGTATTTGGTTGTTCTGGAACACCAATTTAAAATTACGCCAGTTGAAAAACTTTTAAATGACTTAGTAAGAAGCTTAAAATTCTTAACAAACCTTTCTCACTCACACCAAATTGCATTGTGTAAGTTTATATTTAAATTTTAAAAATATTTAACGAAAACACGGAGAAATTTATTTGAATTTAGTCTCTAGCAAAGTATTTTCACTAGAATCGATTGTCGGGCTATTCTGGTTCCTTTCTAAATCACAATTAAAATTGTAAGTAAACGAAAACTATGAATCAGAAGAAGTTTTAGCAAAAAACACAAGAGGCTAATATTTAATGGTCGAGAAAACTTGTTTTTCTAACGATAGCGTAACTCGTAAAAAACTCCAATCTTTCCCTGAGATCTGTTGTCAGTCATTGTTTATCCAGTCTATTTTAGAACGTATTTGTTCCATCTATTCTGATGTTTCAACACCTTAAAATTTAATCATCCTCATGTTCAGTTATTTTGCCCGCTCCCATCAGTCACCAGAATTGTCGCATAGCCTGTCGGCCATCATTCCGCCTCGAAATCTCCAATCTCCGATGCCCGATTTCCGTTTTCTCGATCGCATCGGATTTTTTTTCCGTTTGCGCTGATGAGACATCGCTTCTGCCGTCTCCGTCGCCTCCACTGCCTCCGCCGATACCGTTGCCGCCGCCGCCGCTGCCTCCGCCGCTGCCCCTTCCGCCGTCCCCGCCGCTAGCACCCCCGCCATCGTCACCCCCGCCATCTTCATCCCCACCATCTCCATCCCTGCCATCATCATCCCCGCCACCATCATCCTCGCCATCATCATCCTCGCCATCATCATCCCCACCATCGTCACCCCCGCCATTGTCACCCCCGCCATCATCACCCCCGCTACTATCACCCCCGCTATCATCACCCCCGCTATCATCACCCCGCTATCATCACCCCCGCCATCTCCCGCGCCCTTACTACTGTCCTCAATCTACTACCACCATCTATCTCCTCCTCCGCCTCCAATTCTTTGTGTTTGCCCCTCCTTCCCGCCGCCGCTGCCGCCGCCATCTCCACCTCGAGCTAATTTGTTTCACTCCGCCTCAACCCCAGTGCGAGGCAGCCGGGTGCAGGGCGCGGGCGGGTGGCGTCCGTTGCGCGACGCGCTGACATCCGTCACCGCGAGCGATGGGCCGCGATTTGCATTTAATGCCGACTGCCGCCGCCGCCGCTGCTGCTGGTGCGGCGCCGCAATAGATTCAATCTTCCGCGGCGCGGCTTCGAGCCCTCCATAATGCCCCGCGCTGGCGCGCCGCATCTGTTTCCTCGCGATATTGGGACCCGCCCGCGCGCTCCGCCCTGGCCGCCCGGCACCCTCCCCATCCCCATACCCTTCCACATCCCCATCCCCTTCCCAGTCCCGTTCTACATCCCCATCCGCGCTTCGTCCAGACTAATTCAGCCCCTCCCAACCCATCTCCTCCCAGCAGTGGCCAGTTCGTTCAGACCTACTTCAAGGTTTTCTTAGCCATCCTTCGAAGCCTCACCACGCCGTTTCCCCCAGCTCCCGTTCCGCTCAGACCCATTCCTATCAGTCCCGTCCCTGCCGAGCCCGTTCTTGCCGGTCCCGCTTCTACCGGTCCCTGTCCTGTCGGTCCCGGTCCTGTCGGTCCCTGTCCTGCCGGTCCCTGTCCTGCCGGTCCCTGTCCTGCCGGTCCCGGGCCTGCCGGTCACGGGCCTGCTGGTCACGAGCCTGCCGGTCCCGGGCCTGCCGGTCTCGGGCCTGCCGGTCACGGGCCTGCCGGTCACGGGCCTGCCGGTCACGGGCCTGCCGGTCACGGGCCTGCCAGTTCCGGGCCTGCCGGTTCCGAGCCTGCCGGTTCCGGTCCTGCCAGTTTCGGTCTGTCAGACCCGGTCCTGCCGGTCCCGGTCCTCTTAGACCCGTTCCTTCCACTCTCGGTTCTTCCAGTTACGGTTCTCCAACTCGTTCCTCTTAATCTGGTTGCTTCCTGTAGCGCGCTTTTCCAGCTAACTTCCAAGGAAGCGTTGCTGTCGCCTTTATCATCGTACTTAAGCACCTTTTTACATTTCTTCAATATGTGTCACAATTGTCCCCGTTGCGTTTACATTAATACACACCGAATACTTACCAAACATTTCAATTCTCATATTCATCTTCTGTCCTCTACATTTTGGAATAGAAAAGCCCGCTAGGAAAGCCGGGTGCGTCAGTTGCGAGCTGATAGCGCGAAAGTCATGTAACTTTGTCGTAGGCCCGCCTACACCGCCAGATGGATTGCGAGAAACGAGGGTCGGGAAATGTGGATAGATGGTAGAATGGCAACGTGTGCTCAATAGAAATTGGCATTTAAATATCTCGGAATGCCTTGACGTGCCACAAGCTGAGGCTTTCCCACCTTCGTCAGAGCAGGCTGAGCGTCTTTTAGCTGGATATAAATCCCATTTGTTGTCGCTCATTTTAATCCATGAAAAACTTCATTTGTTAGAGTGCTCGTAGACACTCTGAAGAATAAACTGTTGCGTTATACTTTATCCGTAACTAATTAATTTAAGTCTTCCAATATAACCCTCAATGTTTCTTCCTTCAAATATTAAGTCTTATGTTGTACATCACTTGTTTCATGCAAGTAATGGTAATTTGCCATGCCGTTTTAATGCATTCTTGCAGAAACTCCACTTTCCAAGATGAGAGCGATACATATGTTTCAAGTATGAAGGGAGAGCTGGTGCGTTTTGCACGTACATCACTTTTTTCGTGCAAAACATCTCTCGGTGTTGCCTTTTGAGGCCCTTTTGCAAGTGATTATTGCGTTACATTAGGACTTTAACAAGCACAGCAATATATTCACTTCTCCATGAATTTTCAAGTTGACACGTTTACACGGCGATCTGACAGACGCTACTGGCGTTGTAGTTTTATAATGATGTAACAGATGATATTTTTGTGTTTATGAAAGGTTTTTTATTATTTTCAATTGACACAGAACATAGTCAATCCGCACCATGGATTGGGCAAATCCATCGTTTAAATTGATGCCAAATTTCATGACTACACCAAGTTGTCGTGAGTGACGTGAATCAGATTCCAAAGAGGCGTTACTCTACTAGGCGTAACTGTTTTAGCTCTAGGTTTGCAACAAGTAAATCCACCGCTTCACCAATGTCGTCTACAAAAATTTGAAAATAGAATCCTACAAGCATCATCAAATGCTCCGTGGCGTTTTCTTGTTGACCATCGACATGGAGATCTTAGAATAAATCTAATCATCACACAGATTACAAAACTATCATTTTCCTTCTCACTTCTTCTGTCGATATAGCCTTGAAGTTTTCCTTGGGAATTTTCAGCATTGATTATACGACTTACGAATCACTTCCCTCTCCATCACTTTTTAACTAACCTTGCCTATCCTCCACATCGGTGGCTACTTTTGAAACCTTATCTCCTTTCCGTTTTGATGTCTTTTTCTCTCTCGCGTAATTTACTTTCTCTCTCAATACAATTAACGTTCTATCTCTCGAATGGAATTTCTTGTCATTTTGTCGAGTTTCGACTATTATCTTAAACATTATAGCGCATGTATCTGGGAAGGTATAACTTTACAAAATGCAAATTTTGTATATTTTTGTTTGTTTGTTTGCTTCGTAAAGTGGTGGCAACATGGGTACTACATTACGTTACCGAAGTACCTAATATTACATCTAATATTACATAAAACTCATCGCTACGAAACGACTGGCAGTGTCCTCGCGTTGCTCTTAAACGAGAAATACAAAGACGATTGGCACAGTGTATCGTATCTGTAACTACATTTTCAATTACTTAGCCTATTCTTTCTCAGAAGATCGTGCAATTTACAAAAAAGCTTGTTTCTTTGGACTCGATAAGGAAGCTATTAAGACAACGTTTTTCTGTAAATGAGATACTGAATTGTTTTAATTGTTCTCTTCATTTAAGTATGTGAGATGTTTATTAACGAAAGTTTCATAAAATCATAAATCCTAAGATGACAAATCTAGTTATCTTATTATGTACACATCAAAAATGGTTTGAAATAATTGATTACCCTCAATATCGTCTCTTTATTCCTGCAGGAAGATAGGTTGAAGTAATCATAGAATGACAAGATAAAGCAATCTAAGGATGACAATTTCAATCTAATATATTTGTCTGAAAACTCTGTTGTCAGATGTATGACGTATGAAAACAATTGGTAAATTTGACTTGTAAAAAAATCCTGTTAAGAAAATGAAGTTTTCATTTGCATTGTTACGATTCTTTCTGAGACACCTCTGTGTATTTAACATGCTGTTCTCTAAAATTTCTTCAAGATCAGATGGAACGTCGTCGTTGTGAAACCGCAATGTGTTGGTTTCCTGTACAGTACAGTTTTCATCAGTTATCACCTTCCTGAGAGAAATCAAATGCCAAATACCTGATTCCAAATTGCTCGTGTATCAAACGTGGTTCAAATTACGTTACTAAAGCTCCGACGTTCCTAGTTCCTACAGCTCTAGTGTTGGCTCCCTTTTGCTTCCCCTTGATTGTCAGTTGTTGGCGTACCGTCCTCCTTTCGACGGGGGTTGTGCAGTAGACTGTGCCCCACCTCTCTCCTCACCGCTCAGCTCCGCCTCTCCTGCAGCACCACTCCTCTTCCTCAGCATTTCCTCCCTACCCCGCCTCTCCTACGCTGTCTCGCCCCCTCCCCCTGCCTCACCCTCTCACGTCTAGCTCTTCCCCTGACTTCCCGTTGCCACCCCTTCCTCCCGTTCCCCACCCTCCTCCCGCCCCTCCCTCCCTCTTCCGTCGTTACCACCCTTTTCCTTCCGTTCCGCCCCTTCCTCTCCGGTCTCGTCCCTCCAAACCTCTCCCCATTCCTCTCTCGTCCCTCCCCTCCCTCCCACTCTCGACCCTCCCTTCCCTCCATCGTCACTCCGCTCTTCTTCCTTCTGCGTCCCTCCCCACACTCCCTTCATCATCTGACCTCTTTCCCTTTCCCGTCAGCTGCTCTCTCCCTCCCCTGCTCCGCCCCTCATCAAACTGCGCCTCCCCTCCCCCATCCACCTCGCCCCGCCCATCCTGTGCACATCTCCTCCTCCACCCCTCCCATCCTCTCGACACCCATCGTCTCTCGTCCCTGCCCCTCCAGTGCGCCCTCCACACCTCCCCGCCCCGGGTTTGGGAGCGCCGTCCTCCCCCTGCCAAATGAATCGGTTGCGCTGTGCTCCATCTGCGAGACGGCGTCGAAACAGAGGACCGCGAACCGTGTCCTGCCGTCCGCGAGAAACGCATTGCTTCCCGACAAGTGGCGCGCAACCGCTTGAGATAGCTCAACGCAGCAGCTGTGTTCGCTGCAGCGCTTGTCGCTGGAAGTCCAAGCCTCCGAGTCCTAGTGCTGGCGAATTTTCGACACTAGCTAGATAACTAGACCGAATTCATCCACTTTTTGCAGAAGAATTCTGATAGCTCTAGTAATTCTAGTATGTAATATTCCGTGATTTCCCCAGGCGAATGCCAGAGTACTTCCTTAACGAACGGCCTACTCGCGTTCTTTCTTTCCGCTTCCTTACCTATTCTCTTCTCTTGCACTCCTACGTGCTCTAGACTACGACACAGTTGAGAAACCCGTCGGGATTGTAGAGCTTGTCCCAACTTGGGCCTTGCCCCCTTGGGGAGACTTCCGGGGGGAATGAATCCCGTAATTAGACGCATGGGTCTGCATCGGAAACCATCCACGGGAAAAACACCGTAACTTCTCGGAATAAAGCATTTCCTACATCAACGGAATTGTGAACCAGTGAAGACATGACTGGATGCGGCTTCAGAATAGTCGACACGACACTACAGGCTTGGGTTGAAGATTTGTGTGGCTGTTCATACTATTTTCCTCCTTTTTCCTTCGTTGGAACGAAAATTGCTTTTGAGTTTGATGAACTGAGATATGCACGGCAAACGAATAGGACTAATTAGTGGCTGATATTTTGTGAGTAATTTCCTTCAAAGAAATTTCGTTTTGGTTAAGAATGGATGTGATTTAACTTCACATTTTTTACTTTATTGTTATTGCCATTGTTGTTAAACTTTTCTCAAGAAATTGTATTTTCGTTAAGTTTTTAATATTTACTTCAATAAATTGCTACATTGTGTTTAATTATATATTACCACATTTCTGTTAACATATTATACGTAATTGCAATAAGATCTCTTTTGTAATACTGTACGGAGATTGCAGTCACAAAATAAAGGTTCACACTGAAAACTCATAAACACCACTAATTTTTAATACATTATTTCTGGTCTATAAAATCACATTGATAAATATTCGTAGACACTAATGCCTCTCCAATTAAAGATAAAACTCAATAGAGGCTGTGAAACATTGTGACAAAATTTGAGTTACTCATGCTAACGACAATTGAAACGTTTTCTTATTTTTATTGAGGTACTTCATCTTTTCTCGAATGTTGAGACATTCTTTCATGTAAAACAAACTAGCCCTGTTTATGGTGATCTCTTGTAGCTCTATATTTTTGTCATTACAGACAAGTTACATACTCTGTAATTTTAAACAATGACACGAAATGTGTGATGGAGTTGGACGCGAATGCACCGAAATCCACTTAAGGAGCCTTCTTGTCGCCGAAGAGTCCATATAACGAAATGTGGCAGTTTTATGTCGGTCGACTCGCTTTAAACTCCCCTTTTTGATTTTAATGGCCGCAGAATACATTAAAAAAGGACTTTAAAAAGTAATTATGAACGCCCGCTATTGGAGAAGACTGATAGCGAAATTCGTAATTTAGTTTTATTTTTTTGCAGCATTTACCATCGTAGCCGACATAGAGCCCATTTAGAGTTAGGGGCAACAAAAACACGGACGCTGATGAGTTATCTTTAATTTACGTGCTAAACATTGAAGTCTTGATGAACGGATCTCGTGTAACCTGCAACACACTGTAATTGTTTTTCATTTCTTGCTATTTGTTAACAAATTCAACAACGTGGCTTGGGAGCTGTTGTGGTGTTGCTTGCATTCTTCATTAAAGTTACAAAGATAACAACCAGCGGGCTATGCAGACATCGTAAAGACTTTGTTGAAGAGAAACAAAAAAAGAGTTTAAATGGTGCGGAAGGAATGAAATAATTGTCTTGACTGGAACTTTAGCTTTAAAAGTGTTCTCTTTCACTGAGCAAGCCACCTTAAGACGAACGTAAAGATTTTATTTGTATCATTTCATTAAAAAAAAGGCTGGAACTCTACCAAAAACATCTTTGCTTTTGGACTCCAAGGGATGCATTTCCTTTTCCTTATAATAAGAATACGTACTTATTTACATAACTTGTGCGTAAAATGGCACTTCGGCGTACGAATGAAATGTCTTCTCCTATTGTCGCATCTTCCGACACTTTGAAAAGTACGCCACACACATACATTTGCGTACGAATTGCTTACATTATTTTTTAGTTCATTTTCAGGTAAACAAACAAATATGTACTCTCCGGAGGAAAGACACGGATGAGAATAACGTTTAAAATACTTAAAACCAGCGTACCAATCAATTTTTTAATATTTACAGTACGTTCGTTTTCTTATACATAATTTCTTATGAAGTTTCTCAAAAACTCAAAAGAAATGAAAATGAGCTCATTTCACGCATTTACAGAAACGTTCAAAAGTACTTTTTCTCGAAAATGTTCCCAAGTTTTTTCTTATTTTTTGTAGATTGTGATTCTTTTAAATGTGGATATAAAAGCCAAAATCTTCATATTGTGCATTTTCAATTAAGCTAAAACGACAGTTTCTTCGGCTCAAAATTTTTCAGTGCAAATGTGCGTATAAAACAGGTTTCACTCTTCTTTAATATTATTAGTCAGATTTCAATTCTACTATTAGATATCCAGGAAAAAATTAGGAAAACGTGAAAACATGTCTTTTAGCCGTCAATGTTGCGTTTGAAAAGAGACTGGTGAACCGATTCCGAGATCATTCTCTAGCACTACTAGTAATTTTCAATTCAAATATTAAGCTTTACAAAAAACTGACATGAGCATAAGTGTCAAAGAATACTAATAACTATAACAATTTTTCAAATTCTTGCAAAGCTGCGGTAGAACATTAAATGAAAAGCGCAGTTACTAGTCAAGGCTGCATGATTGATACAATAAAGAAGGTGAAATTAGTTTTTAGCAATGCAAAAGTATTCTGAAGCCTACGAGGCACAAATGAATAGTTATTCTAAACACATGTCTAGACGTTACAAACAAGACTACAAACTTAGTAAAAATTCTCCTCCTTTAACAAATCTGTCCAGTAGGGGTGTGTAAATGCACGCGAAATGCACTTCGCCGAAACAAGATACCCGCAGGCAAGGTTCGCTCGCCATGATCTCCGCTTCCAGTTCAGTTCAGTCCAGTCCAGTGCCGTGCCGCGCCGCGCCGTGCCGTGCCGTGCCATTCGCCTGCTCGCGCACCGTGCAAAACTTCCCAGGTGCTCGCCTCGATCCCCAGCTTCGCTCTGAGGCCCGCCAGCCACGCCTCCCCAGCCACCGCGAGATGTTCCTCCCTGTTGGGGGGGAGGGGGGCGAGCGGCCGCCGGGCGGGTGAGCGGGAGGGAGGGCGATGACGTTGGGGGGGGGGCGGCGGCGGCGCGGCGACGGTGGCGGCAGCGGCGGCGACGCCTCTGAATTCTACGAGAGACAGTGATCCTAGCTCAGAGGCGGAGGGGAGTCATTTTTTTCAAAGTGGGACGCGCGAAATTCATGTTCGCGCCCCCATAACACACTGGTGGAACTCCATGGAACTCCCAAAACTGGCGGGAAGAGCACTAAGAGCGCCCAGCTGGGCGAAAGTCACTGCACTTAGGCGCGCCGGGAAAATGTGCTATCAATAAGAGATCCTTTATTTTCAAAAGACGAGTTAAATGCATTAAGTGTAGTAGTGGAAGTTTGACGAAAAATTGAAAAAAAAAACAATATTTTTATCTTGAAGTGTGCTGAATACATCGATAGTCACCGTTTAGCGGTATCGCAAATTTTAATGCCTTTTTCTCGGGGTTTTCACTTTGTCACGCCTCCTGTTATTGCGTACGTCAACGCACATCCCTTTATAAAGATACTCTTGCAATTCTGAGTTAAGTTAGATTTCGAGTGGAGTGATCAAGCAGTGGGTGATCTTAGCAAACACGCAAAAAATAAGAAGTGAAACGTCATGAAGAAAAGGGAAGCGGTGGACAGAGATTACGTCAAAAGAGGCTTCTAACCTATCGTAGTGGTTGGTGGGTGTCACTGTTTACTTTGAAGGCTATTTGCCACTTATTTATTTCCAGTGGACATTCGTGAATTTATCCAAAAAATTCTTAAGATAACATTTCTAAAACATTGTGTCGTACACAACTCCATGTGCTCTTTATATTATACTCGTTTTTAGGTAAAATAATAGTTCAACAAAACTTAAAAAATAGAAAATTCTTTTTTTATTTAAAAATTTACCTCTAGTAAAAAAATATAACTTTAAAAAGAGAAGTGTAAACGCAAACATAATTGTCTTCCTAATTGAAAAATTATCAGATAAAACTGCTGTAAAATATCAAAGATGTAACTTCCATTGTTCTTGAGAATAGTGCACCGGAAGTTTGAAGATTCAACATTATGAGAATTGACATTACATACGCCCCTCAAATTATCCAGTTTACAACTTCCTTCTCCTCCCCAAAATATATCTTCCAAATCATGTATATTTGTTTTTCAAGCTCTATTCATTCTTTCACTGTAGCTCAAATGCGTTTCCGATTTAGCATTATTTGTCAGTGCAATTATTTTAATAACATATCAGGAAATTTAAAAGTTTTTTCTCTTCCATGTCGTTCCTCCTTGCGACTTCGGCTTGCTGTTATCTTGGTTCTGCAGTACCCATCATTCCCACCCGTCACCTGAATCACTTTCCACGTGGAAGATTCCAAGGCTAATTAATTGCGACGCTTAACTGCGCCCGTGCACGTGGCCTCTAGGTGGCAATAGCAGTCGTGGTGGGAGGGAGGGAGGGGGTTCCCAGCGGCGCTTTAAACGTCGGGGGCGAGCGGGCGGCGAGCGGGTGCTTGCTCTAATAACGCGCTGCCGCCGAGCCGTGTGACGCGCCAGGCCGTGCCTCGCCCGCTCACGGCCCTCGGCCTCGAGCCCTCGCACGCCCGCGCGCGCGTATTCCGTCATACGCCTAATAGGTCGCACAATTAGCCCTCCGCCCGTGTCCGAGCTCACGCGCGCGCGCGCCAGCGGGGGCGGCGTTTTGCACGGAGCACGCGCGTGAACGCGCCGCTGCAGCTGACCCCGCGCCCACTCTCGCCCCACCCCTGACTCCCTCATTCCGCCCCCACAGTTACACCCCCTCAATCCGCCCACACAGCTGACCCCGCGCTCACTCTCGCCGCTCCTCTGACTCCCTCCTTCCGCTCCCACAGTTGATCCCGCGCCCACTCAGCCAGCCCCTTCCCCGCCTCCCCCTCACCCCACCTCCATAGCTGACCCCGCGCCCACTCGCTCCGCGCTCGCCCCGCCTCTTCCTCATCTTCGCCCCGAACTCACCCCGCGCCCTCTTTCGCACCGCCCCCACCTCTCCCTCATCCCACCCTCAACTGACCCCGCGCCCACTCTCCCACCGCCCCGCCTCGCCCCCTCCCTCATCCCACCCCACCCCTCCCGCTCTGCCTCGCGCTTCCCCATCCGACACATCTCACCCCACTCCAAACCTCTCCCGCCCATCCATTCGCTCTTCCACATTCACTGAAACGTCGAGTTCTGTCGCTGTCTGGAGGAGAATTCTAGCGAACGGCTGCTCTGATCGGTAGTTTTCCGTGGTTTCTACAATCAACACCAGGTGAATGCCGGGGCAGTGCTCTAATAAACGGGACATGGACCGCGCGCGATCTTTCCTTCATCCTTGTCCTATCCTCGCCTCACACACACACGCACACTTACAACTACACTACCACACATGCCGGGAGACCGGCCGGGAGCGTAGAGGTTGTGCCGGCTGAGGTGGTGCCCAGCTGGTGGGAGATATCTTGTTGAAGAAAGAAACCCACTAGCGGACGAAAGATCGGCACTGGATATCGCCATCCGGCGTGGTAAGATCATCACCACCTGGCGAGCAAAAAATATGACCTACACTTACGGGACTAATGACTTTAGTAGTCGACGCGCCTGGAATCACTAGTAATCAATGTTCTGAAACGTCTCAATGACCTACTGGTCGGTTCGTGGGACTTTCCTTCCTCGATGTATCTCCTCTACGGCGTACCTCTGGTCTCGAAAGATCTCCCGTGATGTGTCGAGATAAAGCGCATTGGCGTGTGTCTTTTTGTAAGATGCGGAAGGAGGAGATAAGGTTGGAACAGGAAAGATCGTGCTTGGCCTGTGGTCCGTTTCTGAAGGTACTGCTCCAGCAGTCGTCAGGTATTCATCACAGATAACAACAGGCCTCTAAAGGATTCATCAGTCAGCTTTCAAAACGAACCTAGCTAATACAAATAGCTGAAAATCCGCCATCGTCTGACTCCAACCGTCTGACTCAATGATGAAGAATTCACTGGTGGTAATTGCTTTGAATAAACCGGTTATGGAGGGCTCCCCCCGGATCC
Source organism: Acheta domesticus (assembly GCA_031308135.1). Taxonomy (NCBI): domain Eukaryota; kingdom Metazoa; phylum Arthropoda; class Insecta; order Orthoptera; family Gryllidae; genus Acheta; species Acheta domesticus. The sequence continues at coordinate 163,558,879 of JAHLJT010009436.1, forward strand.
GACAATTAATAAACATATGAAGTCGGTATTTCTGTTACTGCACGACTTCTGTTGTCTGCATAATTTTGCATTCACTATTTCCTGCATCTCTTTTCCTTTACGAAGGATTCGTTCCAAATCGTTTAGTATTCGCCACGGCTTGAAATTCCATCTTCCATCTAGGACTCGCATCTGAGATCTCCCTGTCTTTCCATCTTCGCCCTACTGCGCGTGGAAGGTCACGAGATGACTGACGAGTGCCCGCCTTTGTGGGGGGCGAGTGTTGCGGGTGGCCTGCACAAAGGGGCGGCCAGGCGCCGCGGCGGCGCGTGCCAGATCGCCTTGCGGCGGGCGGCGGCGGGCGGCGGCGGGCGGCGGCGGCGGGCGGCGGCGGCGGGCGGAGGCGGCGGGCGGCGGCGGCGGGCGGCGGCGGCGGGCGGCGGCGGCGGGCGGCGGCGGCGGGCGGCGGCGGCGGGCGGCGGCGGCGGGCGGCGGCGGCGGACGGCGGGGCTGGGCACCGGATGAGCCAGCAAGCCTTGGGCGCGGCACACCCCCTCTCGCAGCCGCCGGTGCTGCCTCGGCCGGCCGAATTGTGTGCGACGTGTTGCCGGCGGAATCCGCGCGCCCCGAGACAATGACGCTCAAACTGCGCGCACAATGCGCCGTAATGCGCCGGCCGCGCCCGCGCCCGCGCCCGCGCCCGCGCCAGCGCCGCCGCCACCCCGAATGGTAGCGCGTTGCCCCTCCCACCACAACCCCTCTGCGACAGGCGACGCGCCCCGGCAACGCTGCTACTGCTCACGGCTCTTGGCGTCACTGTTACCGGTATTGTTGTCTTCCAGTTGCCGGTCATTGTTGTTGAGATGTTGCTCGCCAGTGTTGGATCACTCATGCCCGTCGCTCTTGCCCATTGTTCTTGCCCGTCGCTCTTGCCCGCCGCTCTTGCCCGCCGCTCTTGCCCGTCGCTCTTGCCCGTCGCTCTTGCCCGTCGCTCTTGCCCGTCGCTCTTGCCCGTCGCTCTTGCCCGTCGCTCTTGCCCGTCGCTCTTGCCCGTCGCTCTTGCCCATCGCTCTTGCCCGTCGCTCTTGCCCATCGCTCTTGCCCGTCGCTCTTGCCCGTCGCTCTTGCCCGTCGCTCTTGCCCGTCGCTCTTGCCCGTCGCTCTTGCCCGTCGCTCTTGCCCGTCGCTCTTGCCCGTCGCTCTTGCCCGTCGCTCTTGCCCATCGCTCTTGCCCGTCGCTCTTGCCCGTCGCTCTTGCCCGTCGCTCTTGTCCGTCGCTCTTGTCCGTCGCTCTTACCCGTCGCTCTTGCTCCATGCTCTTGGTCGTCGCTCTTGCCCGTCGCTCTTGCCCATCGCTCTTGACCAACGCTAGGAGTATTTTTTACATTTCCTGTACATTTATTGGTATGTACAGAGTGTTTTTTTATCGTTCGCCGAAGATTCCGGCCGCGTCGCCCGGGCAGTCGAGGGCTCATTCGCCCGGCCAACCGCTGACTCAACTCCCGTGCTATCCGAGAACTATCGCTGCGCCGTTTAACGTACCTTAAAGAATATGCTGAAAGTGGTGGTCCTTCGGCTCGAATGAATTCTTGGCACCTCCGATTCTGATTTGCCCTTTGAAGTAAGTCTCGAGGAATTGCTGCGATTTTCTCTTCAATAGAGCGCCGGAGCTCTTCCTCCGAATGTGGGTTTTCTGTATACACCTGATCTTTCAAGTACCCCCACAGGAAAAAATCGCAAGGAGATAGATCAGGTGATCTAGGAGGCCGTAACCCATGACTAATTATACGATCGTGACAATAAACATTATTTAAAATGTTCATGGATCGAACAGCAGTGTGAGCAGTTCCTTATGAAAGTAACCATGGTGCCTTTTTTGTGGTGTCAGTTGTTCGAAGAATAATGCCAATATTCGATGTATGTAAACGTCAGCAGTAACGGTGGTGTTGAAAAAAATAGATCCGATAATTCTTGTGGAACTCAACGCACACCACACTCCGATCTTTTTGTCGTGAATTGGTTGTTTGTGAAGCTCTATTGAAGAGAAAATCGCAGCAATTCCTCGAGACTTACTTCAAAGGACAAATCAAAATGTGTTTCGGAGGTACCAAGAATGCATTCGAGCCAAAGGACACCACTTTCAGCATCTTTTTTAAGGTACGTTAAGCGGCGCAGCGATAGTTCTCGGATAGCACGGGAGTTGAGTCAGCGGTTTGCCGGGCGAATGAGCCCTCGACTGCCCGGGCGACGCGGCCGGAATCTTCGGCGAACGATAAAAAAAAACACCCCGTATTTTTTCGTATCAATTCTTAGTTGCGCCTAGTAGAGACCGAACCTAAATCGTCTTAGGTTTCAAATCGCTTTTGTGCTTTTTTTTCTTCATAAATGTTTCTGTGAGCCCTTCGCATTCATTTACATGGCTCTCTAGGTCCGTTTGTAGCTGTCTTCGACTGCATCCACTGAAATACGCTTACCTGAACTCGTAGCTTTAAAAACAAATCATTCTTCATGACATCCGTATCTATTACGCAAAACCATTAGTCCCTTTTGTATTGTTAATGAGTTTGTCTACAAATCGGGCTGTTACAAAATGCTCAACATTCATCAGTAATCGTGTTGAGCAAGAACCGTCGGACTCTTTTGTATAAACAAGCATATAATACGCTTGTGTATAAAAAAGTCCGATGGTTCTTCAGATGTTTGCTGAGGATACACCTGAATTGAATGTTTCAACAAAATTGAATCTATCTTCGCAAAACTAAACTTCAAATACACGTTTGTTGGAGGACAGCATCGTGGTCTTTGTATCAAGAGGATTTTTTTCGTTCGATTTATCCCCTCCCGCCAGAGGCCCGTGTCCTGGCCATCCCTGACCTGCGGACGCGCGCTCGCGTTGTCTCCGAACAACACGGAGGCCCCGCCCCCCTCTACCTTTTGCGAGCGAACCCAGTTTCCGTCTCTCTCTTTGACCTTTGCAAGTCTGCTGGGCTCACTCGCCGGCGGAGGTGGCCGTGTTGACCCTTTCTCCGGAAACGCCACGCTTCGAAAGGTTGAACATTTTTAATGGGACTAAGGGACTGCAATACTTATGGAAAGGCCGAGTTAACTGTCCTCAGTAGGATTTATAAAAGATCAGGTTTGCGTATTTTACATGGAATATAAGTATTTTATTTTTGTGTCGACAAATTCAGTCTTTATTTCTAACAATAATGTACTTAATCAGTTTTTTAAAATGAAATAAAACTAAGGAAGTAAATTAATAATTGTAACTATTTTTCACATCCTTGTGTACATAATTTAAATTGTGCGTATAAATATTTATTTTATAATAATTTAAATATTACTATAATATTATTACTATATACATAAATAATATTTATAATGTAATAAATATTTATTTTATAATCAATGTATTAATTATAATATAATTTAATTATATATTAATTAAATTATTAAGTTAATTAATAAAATTTAATTTCATTTTAATTAAATTAATTCATGTATATAATTAATGTATAACTTGTCTTTATAACTACTTTTTTATAACTTTTCTGGGAAAACACATTTGTAATCTTTAAATCACGTCATTACAATTTTTTATAGAATTCCGATTTCAAGAAAGACAGTAAAAATAATTTTAAACGCACCGAGCAACAAATTACTTCTCTGTGACCCGAAATGTCTGTAAATTGTAGATATTCGTAAATTACACTAAATTGAATATTTCCAAATTAAATTATAACCGCACAGTAGTATAACACGTAAAAATGACTTGTGTCGGACAGCGTTTTGGCCAAATCACCTATCGATTTCCACTAACTCCATTACAAGGTTTTATGAAGTTCATTTCGCGCCTGCTGATGTTTATCGGCATACCGCAAATGTTAGCGCCTCTCACCTTCAGATATTCGAAATATGCTCAGTTGAAGCTCATTAAAGGAAAACGAAGAACAGCAAGTGACAGGGTGAAAAGAGGTCGCGGTTTATTTTCATATAGAAATGAACATATTTTCATAAATGAACATTACTTTCATTTAGAAAATAAACATAGGGTAAGCCATCAGTAATATGTGTTATTGATGTAATTCGTACAATTTGTAAAGGCAGTAAACGATTTAGTTTTCAGTAATTTTTAAAAGTTCGAAACATTCTTATGAATTTTATAATACATTTAAGTGAATTAAAATTGAATTAGTAATTTTTTAGTTTTACATTAGGGCATTTTAAAGTGATATGTAGCATTCATTTATGAACGAAAATTTCTTTAGAAAAGGAGTTGCACATTCTTAAAAAAATTTCATACCTAAATGATTATTTTTATAAATGGTACTGGTATTTTTGTGTGATTTTTAAACGTGAATTCCCAGCTTGTAAAGTTGTGGGGTATATAAAAATCAGCTACATATTAAAGGCAAAAGCTTTTAAAGCTGGACTATAAATAAGCTAATGTAGATGAAAGGCGAATATTTTAAAACACACTGCGAGTGCGGGCCAACGGCGATAAATTCGAAACACGGATCTAATAGCGGGCAGGGCCTCCTCGTGAGAGAAGCCACGCCACGCCACGTCGTGTGGAGGATGCCAGAGGTGCAGTGTGGTAGTGAGCCGGAACAGCTTGCCTCACACGCCCTCCTCCTCCCCCTCGTCCGACGTGACTCACCACGTGGCTGCACGCACGCGCTCACCGCCTTCGCAGCCCACGTCACCCACGGCGCCTACGCCGCGCAGCGAGAACCCACGCCTATTTCGTTGTGACAGCACGTGCCATGGATGGGGTTTCTCCATGACGTGGATGGGGTGCGTATCATGGATTGGGTGCTCCATGATCCACGACATGTATGGGGCACGTGCCACGAATGGGGTTTCTCCATGGCATGGATGGGGTCCGATTCTCATATATTCATGATGTATTACTAATGTTACTTCGAACTGGCGGTCCGCTGGGTCTTTTTGTGAGACTCGTGACCGCTGTGCAAAATTTTATTATAGTAACCCAATACAATACAATTGCACAATCCATCTTATTTTCATTTAATGATATATTAATTTTCTTGCTGTAGGTACATTAATAACTAAGTATGTTGAAGAAACATATCTATGTTTCAATATAATCTCAGTAGTTAGGGTAAAAACCATTTTAAATTACGGTGCGGCCCTCGGCTAAACTAGAATTTGATATGTGGCCCATAAGCCCTTCTAAGTTGGACAGCCCTGTAATAGAGGCTTCTTGCTTTCATTCAAATAAACTCACCTTGCACCTTTTTGAATTGGACTGTTCCTTACCAGGAGTTCTCGATCTTTGTTACCTCGAGTCGACAATGGCGCCGATAGGCGTCACAGAAACCTTCGATTACGTACTCACAACGTCTGACAATACAAGTAATGAGCAAAGAAATAGAATAGGCTTTTCAGGAATTCATTCTAGAGAATATTTGGTGGATCTCGTAAATATTATTTGAAGCAAATGTCATGAAAATGATATGAAAAACCATCAAATCAGCGGAAAATGTTTTAAACACGACGGAAGGAGATAAAAACTGGCTTATTAATCGAAATCGTTTGTGTATACTAAAAGGCATTGCTTTCAAGTGAACAGAAAACACTTCATTTCATTTCATTAAAATCCGACCCTTAGTCATATGATTATCGCCTTGTTTCTGCTCCATTTAAATAAAAAGGTATGATTTTTACCTATATTTTGTATTAATTAGATTATCACTAAATCGGTGAAAGGCTATTAATGTAAATAAATAATAAATCGATAAAGAAGTTACATTTTTATATTAACCGTTCCAATCCAAATATCTTCCACCAATGAATCGAAATTGTTTGAGCGTGCAAATCAGTATTCTATTTTTGCTCTCTTTTATTTCTTGTTGTCCTTCCACTTCTTGAGCTGATGCCCTGTTTTGCTGCGGTTGTTTCATCCACAATAGTTCTTACTTATTTAACCTCTTACTGTTATTTTTTCATTTCATTTATTTTTTTCATTCGCTAAGTATTTTATTATCTTCTAACTTCTTCCACCTGTATGTGAAACACTGCTACAACTGCTAACTTTATCTACTTCTTACACATTTAAATACGATTCTTTCGATTCTACGATCAGTCAATCTCTGTGAACATAAATTTCACAAAATAATTCTTTCTGCTATTGCTCCTTTTTCTCCTCTCTCGCTATTCCGGTTTCTTCCTCTCTGTCTCTCTATCATCCATCAGGGTAACACCACCCCACCTCCCGCATTACACTTACGGAACTAATAGCAGTCGATGCACCCGGAAACATGAAACAAATGTCACGCCACGCCACGCCCTGCCTCGCCACACCCCGCCACGCCCTGCTCCGCCCTTCCCCATCGCCCCCATCCCGGCACCTCCCGCCAAGCAGTGCTCTCTCCATATCTCATTCTCTCTCCCGTTATCGTATTCGTACTCTCTCTTATATTTTCCCCTGTCTTTCTCCCTCTGTCTCCGTCACTTTCTCTTTCTTTCCCTTCTTTCTCTATTCGCTTCGCGCCCCTTCCCGCGCTGCACCTGGCCGCGGTGGCCTCCGCGGCCGCTGTCGCTGTCGCCTCCTCTCAATTTGCATGACGACGCGCTAAATTTTCCGCGCAGCGGGTCTGATTAACATGGCCAGGCGCCCGGGCCCCCTCCGGCGAGGCAAATGGCTTACATACACAAGTGACGCGGCGGTTTACGGCTAAGCGTCTTACGGAGGCTGCGGGGCGCGCTGTGCCGCGCCTCTCCGCTCCGGGAAAAACAAGCGCAGTTAGGAAGAGAAGCCGCAGGCCCGGCCGCCCCCGGCCCTGCCTTACCTCGCCACATCCCGCCACGTCCTACTCCGACACACCCCGCCACTCCCGCCACATCCCGCCACGCCACGCCACGCCACGCCCCTCTTCCCCTGCCCAGCCCCTCCCCGCCACGCCACGTCCCGCCACATCACGCCCCTCTTCGCCCTGTCCAGCCACGCCCCTCCACGTCACGCCACGCCTCTTTTCTCCCTGTCCAGCCCCTCCCCTCCCCGCCACGCCACGCCACGCCACGCCCCGCCCCGCCCCGCCACGTCACGCCCCTCTTCGCCCTGTCCAGCCACACCACGCCGCGCGCGGCCATGTCACGCCTCGTCACGCCACGCGACGCCACGCCACGCCCCTCTTCGCCCTGCCCAGCTCCTCCCCGCCACGCCCCGCCCCGCCACGTCACTCGCATCACTCCCCTCTTCGCCCTGCCCAGCCGCGGCCTTCCACGCCCTGCTCCGCCTCTCCCCGCCTCCCCGCCCCGCCACCTCCCACCAAGCCGTGCTCCGCAACGCCCCGCCGCGCCCGCCTCGCTCCCCTCTTCCCCTTCACGCCTCGCCCTGCTTTTTCCCGTCCCGCCCCGCCCCCGCCCCGCCCCGCCCCGCCCCGCCCCGCCCCGCCCGGTGGCGGGCTCAGCTGCGCCCTGTGGGCTTGGCCCTCGAGTCGGTGCGAAGCCTCGGCTGAGGCCTCTGCGCCTCTTGGCTGTCCCCTCCGGCCGCTTGCGTTTCGCTCTCCACAAGCGCCTTCGTAGCTTGTCGCGCAACCGACCGCTCCTTTCCTTCATTGGCGGACACAGGGGGGGGTATGGGGCCCATGCTCTCCCCAAAAAGGCCTAGAGTTTTTGTTTGTTACCTTCCTTTATGTGGCAAAATTTATTTAAAATTTATTTGTATTAGAATTATGTAAGTATTTAAAAAATAATGCTTATAGTATCTTACCTACACTACAAACATAATATACAATATAATAACAAACGTTTAACGTTTATCATTTAACAAAAATCTACGACGGCTCACTGACAGTGATCGGCTGGGTCTGTCCCTGATGGCCTTCATTGTCCCCTCCGTCTTAGCCGACTGTGTTGTTGTCCTTCAGTGTTCCGAAATTGCCCCCGTGTCGCCTCTTCAATTTCCTCCATTTCCCCTCCTACACTACTTATCGATTTAATTACCTCAGTTTCGCCCATGGCCTCTATCCCCCCATTGGGACACATTCGTTCACTACCTCTGTCGTATTCCTTGCCTTTAGCTCCCCCTCGATTTCTTTGCTTTGCCTCTGTCATCTCCATGAGCTTCTATCCATTCGTGCTTCTGGTCAATCTCTCCGTCACAGCGCGACTCGGGAGGGTCACCCGAAGATTTTTCAGAGTTCGTTCGCTCTCCTGCTGCACTTTCTTGTGTGATCTCTTGATCCTTCATTCCCATCGGCTGGTTTAGCTTAGTCATTACTGCCGCTGTCCTTGAAGCGACTCTGATCGGCAAGCCCTAAGATTTGAAGCTTGACGGTGGCAGATTTTCGATATTAGATATCAAAGACGACAATAGATAACCACGCTACGGACCACGAACCTCCCGCGATTTTTTTTCTCCTCTTCCTTGCCCTCTTCCTCTCTCTCTCTCTCTCTCTCTCTCTCTCTCTCACACACACACACCACGCGCGCGCGCCCGCACTTAACACTTCACTACCACACACACACACACACACACACACACACACACACACTCATAGGGCACTCAACACTACACTACCAGACACACACTCATGGGGCACTTAACACTACACTACCACACACACTCATGTGGCACTTAACATTACAATACCACACACACACACACACACGCATGAGGCACTTAACACTACACTATCACACACACATACACGGAATGGTAAATTTCCAGCAAGCCAAAGTGTAGGTTGGCGTCGAATCTCATCATCGAGAGAGGCAGTAACAGCGCTATCTGACGGCATAATACATTCACTCTACTAAAGATTTAATGGCAATAGCAGTTGACGTGCTATTGACAGAAACATCAATCTACCAATAATCTCGTCTTCCTCACTTCTGATACTTTCATGTATGTATCCTCCTTTACATCCTTTACTTTCATGTATGTATGTAGTATGTACTTAGTCTCAATAACCTCTGATGAAGCGAGGGTTGAAACAGGGCGTCCCGGCCTGGGGTTGCGAGCTATGTGTTGGTAGCACATAGCCATCCCTGCGTCGTATTCTGGTCTTCTCAACCTGAGAAGTGAGTTTTCTCATCCTCGTACAGCACTATATACTGGGACATTGTAGGGAAAACGCGTACTATAATCTTTCCCGAGCAGGAATCGAACCCGGGGTTGCGTCATGGAAAGCGAGCACGCTGACCTGTGAGCGCTCCTTTACTTCCACGAGTCTCCCAAGCCGCATCTTCGTTTTCACCGGCCGTGCTCAACTCTTTGCCACCGCCGCCGTCACCTTCACCTCCACAGTCCACCTCCAAGGCTCCTGCGGCGTTGCCCCGCCTCCCGCCTGCTGTGCCTCCGCTCCCCCGCCCCCACCGCCCCCGAGGGTTGTCGTGGCGCCTGGCGGAAAGCGACCCAAGGATGCAAAAACTTGGCAAGTGCGGCGGGCGTGTATTTATATTTATGTGCCGAATTAATTCTGGAAGGGAAGTTTTGCGAACGTTTCCACGCAAAAAACGAGACGTAATCCCTCCTATTCGGCCGACGTGCGAGAGGTAATCTCTGGGCGCGTTCTTGTTTCACGCCCCGCGTTCTTGGGCGCAGCCGTCGTCATTCTTTCGGCGGGAATGCATGGCGTTTGCGGGCGGAATTGCACGGCGCTTGTGTTCATTGCTGGTGGCTCTTTCGTAGAACGCTCGACTCTTGTCATGGATTCATCTTCGAAGCAACATTTCAGTAGGTTTATGATGTAGTCTAGTCGTGTAATAACTCAGCTTCAGCTTTTACCGCCGTCGTTATGACCCAACTATATTTCTTCATAATGGTCACCTGCTTACGTGTATATATTCTCGTTCTAGTAAATACAGCCGGACCATGAATGTAATATATGAAGCAGCAACGTCATGGTTTACGATTTCCTCGCGAGTTTTCAGAATGCAAGCGAATAAATTTAAACATTCTCTTTTGTGAAATGGTTCTGAACCTGAAAATAATGAAAGCATAATTTTTAATTAATAAATGGTATTGCGTTTTCAAACAAATATGCATTCTTGGTATAATGTCGTGTTCATAATTCTTTTTAGACAAGTACGATTCCGCCAAGAGATCAGAATGAGAAAAACGCCTTATGACATGCAGAGTTTACCAAAGTAGAAATGAAGATTCTTGAACATTCGCTTACCAATGTAGGGTCAGAGAAGGACATCAGCGTATTTTTTTCCTGAATATGAAGGCAAAGATTTGTAATTTCATTGTTGACAACTTCCTTAACCCTAAGTGATAGCTTCGTCTTTCAAAGCTTATCGTATGTTTGCAAAACAGTCAGCATTTCGCCATGCGTGATCGCTTCGTGGAAACTAGCGATCTCTTATTGCCAAGCGTGCTCATAAACGCGTTGTAATCGAATTTTAAAGTCTTTGAGGTAGCTCAAAAATAGCGTGCTAGCTTTCCATGGTGCGATCCTAAGGTCGATTCGCAGCCGGGGCATAAATGCAACTGTAGTTTTTCTTTAGAGTACTTTTAGTTTCTATTGCTGTGTGACGAAGAAAAGCTCAGACAAGCCTAGTTTGCTAGATACGGTGAAAGGAATAGGCCATGGTCGCCACATGTATCCCTTATCCTCGTTGCATTGATAATATATTAAGAGGACCCAGGTCTGGGATCTCCGCTAGCTGACAGAAGTCTGATAAATCGGACCCTAAAATGTAAACAAAACATATAAAAATACTTCTAATCTTATTTTAGTATCTCTCGATGTAGATAACGTGTATTTAATCTAGAATGACTGTGAATTTTGCACCAGTTCTAAACGAAAACAACAAAAACACAAAACAAAATTGCGTGACCATCTATTTTTGTACCGAAAGGTCCTCAAGAAAAAAAGTTCAAATATGATGACCTTGCCAGACCTCAAAAAACTTAAAATATGTTAACAGAAATTGGCAGAAAACGATAATTTTATATCGTTAAATTCTTGTAGCATTACTTTTTTCTAGTGCTTTATCCAGATGACAGTTAGTTACCCCTTATGTCCTGATGGCACACATAGTCGAACACATCCTAGACACCAACATATTTGTGGGTTCCTCTGATCTGGGCTCAGCAGAACGCGAGGCCCTCCGCGACAACACATACACGAAAGACAAAGAAAAAGACAACCATGCCCAAAGCGGGACTCGAGCCCGCGACCGTTCGGACCGAAGCCCTGAGTCGGTACACGCCCTTAGCCACCTCGGCCATACAGGTCGGCAGCATTAGCTCTTAAATTTATAACATTTTACTTTATTGTATACCAATTAATTGAGGGGTCCACCGGAATGAAAGTGGTGTTTGGGTACCAGAATGGCAGTGACATGCGACTGTTCGGAGGGCGACGAAAAAATGTGGAATCTAAGAAGTCACCAAAGGGGAAAGGCGTAGTACTAGAATTCTTTTCATATCAGTTTATTTACGAAGTAATTTCAAGACTTTAACTCGTGCTGTAATGAAAATATTGTAAATAAGCTTCTGGTGCAATTAATTGTTTCTTTGTTTCATGAACTAATAATTTCCATCATCTCCCTCATGAATTCATTGCTATCATTATTCTCCCTCCCACTCTCTCTCTCTCTCTCTCTCTCTCTCACACACACACACTCCCCTTTCTCTCTTCTTCTCTAGAGTAAAGACTGGAAAGTTTCTTCCTTCATTTGTTTAGCTACACAACTGAATTTCTCTTGACGTTATTGAAATCATATTTACACCAACTTCTCAATATTTTGTGCACGTATTCCAGTAAAATATCGCCGTACAAAAACATTGTTATTACCGTCATAATGACGGTAGGTCTGATGAAACGCCACCACCAACTGAATCATTGAACTTTGTCCACAAATATTACTCTCACGATGAAACATTAATCACTAGCACGATCATGACTGTTACCGATACCGCCACTGGCATTATCATCACTCTATCGCCAGCATAATCATCGCCCCCGCGCCGCCGCCCGCGGCCCCGCCCGCGCCGCCGTCTCGCGCCTCGGCAGCGCGCGGCGTCGAGTTCATTTGTCACGGGCGCGGGAACAAAGTGTGGCCATGGGAACCAGGGCTATCGGCAACAGATGCGCGTGAGCGCAAGAATGGATGGGAAAACGATAGCGGCTTCGGCGGCGGCAGCAGCGGCGGGTGCTTGCCCAGTCGCGGCGGCGGTGGTGGAGGAGGAGGAGGAAGAAATGGTAGAGGTGTGGGTGGCGGCGGTAGGCCGTAGACGATGGGGGTGATCATAGCGCTAGCGAGCGTGACGGAGGCCGGGGTGATGGCGGAGGATGTGGTTTGGAGATGGCGGCAGGAGTGGTTTGGCGGCAGTGGAGTGGTCGACGGTGGCGGAACGGGATTCGTGGGGCACGCACCCCCACCCCCACCCCAAGGCAGCCCTCCAGCCTCTAAATACGCCTCGTAATGTACAGGCGCGGCGGCAAACCTCCCTCCGCCGCTGCCATTAGACGCTGCGGATGAAGGATGAGGAGCCGCCGACGAGCGGAGCCTCCTGCCCCGCGCCCCGCCCCCGCGCCCCGCCTCCGTCGTTGCATAGCCCGGCGGCGAGACGCCCGGTCGCCCGCCCGCCAGCCCTGCTTCTCTCGGCGTCTTGCCCTGACCTCTCCTCTTCCGCTCTGCACTGCACCGCGTGTGCGCCGACTGTTCCCTCGTAGCTTCTAGCTCCCGAGCAGCCGTCTCTGCGATGCCCTCTGGCAGACTAGCCCCTCAGTGCTCGACACAGCGGTCTTCTGCTTCAAGTTTGCGCCACTTGTATTAGATAGAAGTACGAATTTGAGTTTGTTTTCCTATAACGTGAGTTGACAGTCGTGCGAACGTTTTGATCCCAGCACAGGAATATTATATACTTCTTTTACTAATCGTAATAATTTTTTCGGCATAAACTTTTCCTTCTTTATTCAATATTTGGTTTGTTATGGTATTTTTTCGTAGTTCATTCTCGTCGTTTCTTCATTACGTTACTAAATTTTCTCCACTTTTTTCGCATGTTCTTATCACAACTTCCACTCTTTTCTTTTTCATGCCATTTCGCCTTTCCGTCGCTTCCGTGCCAGAGACTTTTTCAAACGTCTTTCATCACTGTATCCAACTCTCTGTGTCTCTTTTCCAAGCTCTTTTTTATCAGGCTCTCTTATCCTTTTTCTACCTTCCCTTTTACAGAGTTCTATCGTCGGAAATCTTCACGCCGCCAGCCTCACGCTCTCTTTCTTGCAGTCTCATCCCAGACCGCTCCCTCCACATCACTCCACGCCACGCCACACTCCACTGCCCATCGCTTCGCAAGCCGAGCCCCCCCCACCTCCCCCTCCTGCCCGCCCGCGCGCCCCGAGATATAGCGATAGCTAATGACCGGAAAATTGAGAAGTTTATGATAATACACCGCGCAGACTTCTCCATTATTCATAAAGGAGGTATTGAGTATCCCAAGAAATTTCACGGTATAGAAAAGCTTTAGGACGCGTCTGTGGTGAATTATGTGTAACGGATGCCCTGCGTATGGGATACTGAATAGGATATATTACGCACGTCGATTCCAACGTTGGGGAGGATTCTGCATTTTGTGGGAGAAAGGGAATATTGCTGAGAGGGGGAAAAGCAGTACTCGCAAAAGTGCTTGCTGCTAATGGCTGCATTCGTCTTATCAAGGGGATGCTGAGATAGTATAACACGTTCGGTATCTGACAGTTTTATGCCATACATTTTATAATAAAAATATGTTAAATATTATTGAAAAGAACCTTCTTTATCGTAAATTAAAATATGTTATCCAGAAATTGGAATATACACAAACATACAAATTCATTCTCGTTAATATAGTCTTCACATAAAATATTTACACGAATAGTAGTGAGTTGGAAGTGCTCCAAAATATATAAAAAATCTGCCAACTTTAATTACTTCAATTGATTCTTACTATGAACTCTAGGGTTAAATCTTATCTGAAAGAATTTTTGACAGTCTTTTGATATATTTTTTGGTTTGAAAATCCTAGATAAATTTGAATAAATATTTAACGAAATTACTGATGCGTTAATTATACAACAATCTCATATATTGCCGGCCTGGAAACCCGAGTTTGCTAAGGCTGTAGGGCCGTTGTTGCCTCAGCTCGAAAGGTCGCGGGTTCGAATCCCTCCTTTGGCTTGGATTGATGAGTGTGCTTTTCGTGTTCCCCCTACAGTTATCCAATGTAAAACAATCACAGTAGTCGCCACATGACCTAATAGTTAAAAAGCGACCAAAAAATAGCTCATACATAACAACCAAAATGTTTTACTTGTATATTATTTCGATATTGACAGTATGTCTGTTGTATCATCAAATATACATATTTTATAGAATAACCTCGAGTTTTCAAAAACCCGTTTGATGCATCAAACTCTCACTTTATCCAAGTGATAACCCTTGTCTGTAAACTACTTTAGCAGTGGCTTCCATTCTAACGCTCGGCCATGTCCTCGCGGTTGCATAAATACGCACACTCTAGACGTACAAATACGAACGAGTCCCTCGTTATGTGGAGAGGCTTATTGCAGGTTTCCGGTAGCTCGGTCGCCGGGAGGGGCGGCTTCCGATCGAAATGTGTATCCAGTGGATCGGAAATAAGCTACGACCTCCGCTCGTACATCTTCCGCTCACCGCGGGCTCGATGAATAGTCGCTGGCTCATAAAGAAAGTCGTGATGGATCTGCGGCCGCAACAAGCCACGTGTTTTCCATGGCCCGCGAGAGGGCGCGGTTGGTTTCAGTGAATTTGCTAGCGTGCTCTGTTATGGTTTCTGTTAGAGTCCTTAGATACAGAGTAGCGCAACCGCTACTGACGTAACTGTAAATGGCGTTGTGTGCCATTTACAGTAGTAGTGCTCAAAATCAACCGCATCATCTCGCTGACAGTTCTAATCTGCAATATAATCTTGAAAATACACCACTTGATTTGCAAAACTCGAGTGAGTTGTGAAGGTAATGGAATCTGAAACATTGTATAAACCTCATAAAATATGTGATTTCTACTAATTTCTACTAATCTTTGCTTAAACTTCGAAATATCTGTAAAATACAAATAGCTCACAATGCCCATTTTCTTTAGGTGAATCGGTTTCATTGAGTACTACTGTAATATCCTCTCATCTGATAGCCCCGCAAGGCGCCAATCAGAAGCTCAAAGAAAATTATAACAACTGACGAATTACGAAGGTTTTCAAGAATGATAATGTTGGTTTGGGATAGATTCTTGGTTCTCAACACACAGAGTACCACACAGATTTAATTGCCCTGACAACAAGGTATAAAATGGCGGGATCGATGGAACAATGGAATGCGCTGCTGTGTCTAGGGACTCTATTTTCTGTAACTGTTGACTTCTTTGTCGTTGTTATGGAAACTACGGCGTTTAACTTCTGTTTTTTCAGTAAATCCTTCTTCAACAATTCAACAATTGACTTTGAATTGAATTGCCTTATTTTACGTGGCGAGACTCAGGCCATGTGGCCTGCTCTTCCGTCTGACCACGCAAATTTCGTTACGCTTTCACCAACTAGCGGAGAAAGAAGGTATTCCTCGGGCGACGAAACAGGCGTTTTTGAATTTTGCTCAGAGGCGTCATTTAAGCTTGAGGATCTTATTTACATGCAGTAAATCTACTAACTTGGGACAGCCGGCTTTACTTCTCCTTCGAAGGAAGGCGTACGAAGGATTTTTTGGCCCTTAAAAAAAGCCCATGGCTTCGATCGGGTTTGAACCCGCGAACTTGGGTATAACAGTCCGGTACGCTAACCGTTACACCATCGCCACCATCCTAAACATTCTTAATATACTCCGTAGCCTCCCGTGAACTTTCAAGTTGGTTTCATTAGTATAAATAACCAATAGTTAATTACAAACTTTCTAGTTGCAATTGTTGCTAGAACAATCGACGTTTGTCATCATCTTTGTTTTCAAAAAAGTATTTGTTATAGTATTTCATATAATATTCTCATCATCCTTTCTTAGGTCTTGGAGACATACCAGTCATTGAATCTGACTCGCATAGCCGTCAGCTTATAAAGAAACTTGTAATGGATTTTCGAACACATCAGGCCATCTGTTTTCGATTGCGAGGGCGAGGGTGTCTGAACAGATATTTCAGCACGCTGTCGCTGACGGCAGATGCTTCATTTTGAGCAGCAGCCTCTTTGGAATTAGTTGGAAGAGGCCGAATCTATCAACATAAATCGTTTATTTTCAGAAAATATACAGGGAGCTCTTCGATGTCAACATCTACGCCCACGGGAGTCTGAAATATTGATGACATATCAATAACTAACGATAATGACATCAAAAACTAACAGACCAAAATAAAACTATATAATAGTTTGTTTAGCCATTTTATTCTATGCTACAATGACCATTAGCAAACATTAAATGTCACTGTCGAACAACAGAATAGTGTTTCCAGAATCTTACACCGTGTGACAAAATAAAATAATGAAAGACAACCCCATCACCCATGCTAGTGATGGTTGAATTTAGCATTTAAATTTGAAATGAAAGGATTTTTAAAACAAAGCTATAGAATTTTATAGCATTATAAAAATTTAGATTAAGCATTTTGTAGCATTCGTTGAGAAAATTATTATTAAGGGAGGACTCATTGAGATAATATTATTTTGATGGTTTTTCATCTTCCCATTATAATCATGAATTAAGGGAAACTGCTTTAATATTTCGCCATTTGTGAACTTCAACAAATGTAAAAGCATAAGAAACGTAAGAAGTGAAGCGTGTGCCCGTAGGCTTAGGGCAGTGGTGTCAAGGTCTTCTACTTGTGGTAGTGGCAAGCTTTGTAGTACCGTAGTATGACACGAGCTTCTCTGCGCCACTACCGTTAGGAAAGGAAACTAGTAGAAACCCCGCCTTTTACAGTAGTGATGGTGTTGTCTCTGGTGGCGGGGTAATGAACTGCGTGGAGGGGCGAATTCGTCGTGGTACTCGTGCCACGGACTCCCGCTCGTAGCATCGACCTTGACAACACTGGCTTAGAGCCTTCCTCATCTTCCCGTAACCTCCGTGCAGCGAACTGAGGAAGCGGAGATCCCTTGAGATCACCCTAAGCGTTCACGCTTTCAGGGTTTGTTTAATAAATACGGCCCACTTCTCAACTTAATGTTTTCAAATATCGTTGTGTTGTTGTCGATGTCGTATCCCTAAATAGAGGGCGAACACGAAGCAAACCATAACACGCAATCTAGGTATTATATCCCAGATTCATGACCATTTAGCACTTTGTACGAGATTTCGAAATTTTGCGATCGATTTGGCATTTTATCGCAAATTGAAAACATTCACCTAAATATTCTGCACCGACCGTCAAACATTAAATTACTAATTTTCTTTCGGCGTTTGGTAATATTTAGTGTTTTGGAAATTGCTGAAAATCTACCAACTCTCCCCACGACACACGTCCGCGAGCCGATTTCGCCCAAGCACTCCGCAAGTGGGATTCAGACGGGCTGGAAGTTAATGGCTCCTTGATAAGGGCATTAGCCCTGGGCTTGCGTGCGGGCGGGCGGGGCGGGGCGGGCGTGCGGGGAGGGGCGTGGAGGGGCAGGCGGGGAGGGGGGAGCGGGGTGGGGCGGGCGTGCGGGGCGTGGCGGGGGGGTGGAGCATGGCAGGGCGGGCGGGGCGGGACGGGACGGGACGGGGCGGGGCGGGGCGGGGCGGGGCGGGGCGGGGCGGGGCGGGGCGGGACGGGGCGGGGCGGGACGGGGCGGGGCGGGGCGGGGAGAGGCGGGGCGGGGCGGGGTGGAGCGGGCGGAATCGGCGCGCGGGGGTTAGCGCGCGGGCTTTGGCGCGGAGCCGCGGATGACAAGCGCGCGGACGGATTACGCGCGCGCCGATCGCGCGCAGGGGCTCAGGGGCTCACTCTGCGGCGACGAATGCGCGTCGGAGCTCCGCGCCTCTGATTGGGCTTGCGGTCCGACCGCCGCGTCCCGCTCGGCGGCCGACGGGAGGCGGGCACTTTTGAAAATTTTGTAATGTGTTTGTTGTCAGGTTCTCCAGAATAATGGTTCGTTGTTTCGACGGTTCATTGTTAATTTGACCGTTAGTTTACTGTTTCGTGGTTCGTTGATAATGATACAGTACAGCACTGAGCCGTTGCTTCATTGACCCATTGATACTCCTGTTCATTGATGCACTGAGCCAGTAGTGGATTCATTAAAGTATTGGGGTACTGGTCATTAGATGTGTTGACCGCTTGATGGGGTGACCGTTTTTTATGTTGACCGTTTGATGTGTTGAACGTTTGATGTATTGACCGTTTAATGTGTTGGCCGTTTGATGTATTGATCGTTTGATGTGTTGACCGTTTAATGTGTTGACCGCTTGATGGGGTGACCTCTTGATGGAGTGACCGTTTGAGGAGGTGACCGATTGTTGAGGTGACCGATTGTTGAGGTGACCGATTGTTGAGGTGACCGATTGTTGAGGTGACCGATTGTTGAGGTGACCGATTGTTGAGGTGACCGATTGTTGAGGTGACCGATTGTTGAGGTGACCGATTGTTGAGGTGACCGATTGTTGAGGTGACCGATTGTTGAGGTGACCGATTGTTGAGGTGACCGATTGTTGAGGTGACCGATTGTTGAGGTGACCGATTGTTGAGGTGACTGATTGATGGGGAGACCGTTTCATGGGTCACCGTTTGAGGGGGGGGTCACCGTTTGAAGATGGTGACAGATTGATGCAACAACTGATGTACGAAAATTTCCCTTATAGTGTATTGGCATAATGCTGCAATCGTGCGTTGACGCAATTGGTCTCTTTGCACACTCGGACGATGTGGCCTAATTTATTCAGCAGTTATTTGACTGCGCAGCAATGGAGTAAAGAGAGGCGGAGGACCTCCTGGAAACCTTCCTCGAATCCACTTTTCCCACCACAAATTACCCATGGACTAAACATACGAACCTCGCTATCCATAGGTGAAAGGCAAGGGGTCTGACGTTCACACCACTGGTCGGCGCAAGCACTCCGCGAATTAGAGTAATTGACCCGAATATCCCAAGCTCACCTTGCCCAGCTGCAATCCGCGGATCTCCCCATCGCGAATGGAGCGACCTCACCCGCACTGCGGCCGCTCGTGGTGGACAGTGGCTAGAGTTTCCCATTTTGCAACGTCGTGTTTTCCCCTCCCCCACTTCCCCTCTTCCCCACCCAACCCCTCGTCAGCCCCGCCCCCCCGTCCCTTGCGGCTCGCTCTAGCGCAGCGATACTCGATACAGCCTGCCAATAAAAATACACTGTCAGCACATGCTCTGTCCGCAGCGACCGCGAGGAGCTTGTTTTAATCCGGCCCCGACATTCTGAGCGCGGGGAAATAAACGGGGAACACGTGTCGGGCGTTCCGCTAAACACGGAGTAAACACTCGGCGCGGTCGGAATGGAGCGCGGCCGCGGCCAACGAGAAGGCGCGCGGCGCGACTCTTGTGAACGAATCCAGCTTCGTTCTCGTGTGGGTTTGTCCGAGTCGATCCCGTGGAGATTGGCGGATTCGGATGATCAAACCCGATCGAAGCCGTGGATTTTTAAGGGCGAAAATATCCTTCGTACGCCTTCCTTCGGAGAGGAAGTAAAAGCGGCTGTTCCATGTAGTAGATTTACTGTATGCAAAAGATCCTCAAGCCTAAATGAAGCCTCTGAGCTAAATTCAAATCGCCTGTTTCGTCGCCCGAGATAATACCTTCTTTCTCTGCAAGTTGGTGAAAGGAGAGTAGTGAAATTTGCGTGGTCAGACGGAAGAGCGGGCCTGATTGTCCAAGTCTCGACACGTAAAATAAGGCATTTACTAACTAACTAACTAATCGGACCTCTCGTTTTCCACTTGTCGGTACTGAGATTTAATACGTGGTGAGTCCATGTGGAATTAGTGGTGCACAACCAGTTCACGGCAGTTTTTCTACAAGTTCTTCCACCTCTCCTTCTATCATTGCTCCATCGTCGTATCACCTCCACATCGCCCTTTCCTCGACCAGGGAAACCATTCACTCCAAGTATGAACGAAAAGGCTAGATTCCAATCATTATTGCCGTGCGTTTGCTTTATAAGCTTCCTGTTGTGAGGCGCTGAAACAAAGAGGTCGTCCTATTCATGGAAGTCTGAAGTAGTAAACGAGAAAGCACGCGGGTGAGACTCCCGTCAACGATTGAATCAGAGAAACGTTTCATTCTGTGCTACATTTGTTCTAAAAGGTGTCTGTCAACGCCCTGTTTCAGAAATCTATGGCTTCACATTCACGACGCGGGAATTCACGCAGTCAAAAAGAAAGGGCTTTGAAAAGATATGACTTCGTTGAACAAACCTAGTAGGAAAGCTTTTCATTCTACTCTTGTTTACTCTAACAGTTACTCGTAAGTTTATGAAGAAATGTGATTTTTCTTTGGATACAGGTCAGACAGTGTCACTGTATCTATATTTTTCAATGAACACTGATAGTGACGGAGATTTTAATTAAAATAGGATCAATAACATGTTTGTAGTCTCTTTTTTCTTCATTAGAACAAACAATTAAAGAAACAAATTGGACCGTTTTTTTGTGAAAATTTTGAAAATGACCAAAGGAATTCAAACAAACTGTCTCGCAAAAATAAGGCATCGGTTTCAAATTTTTACGATATCCAGTTCGGCAAGGTGGATTTTGGGGTGAATCCTATGTAGTACCTTTTCGGCGCTAGTGTTGTTCACAGACGGATCGACGGTTTCGCAAGATGAAAAAAGACGTTTTTTAAGTCATGAACATTCGAATCAAATATTTCATTGAAAATCTCGATGTCAACTTGTTGACAACATAACATATCTGTCTCTTAGCTTTCGGTAAAGTAAAAGAAGACAGGAAAGTATTGCGAAGATAGTTGTTGCATTCAGTTTATGCTTAAAAATTGTTTCTATGGCTTATGTTAGACACCCCGTGGTTCATGCAACACCATTCTCTACGGATTTTACATAGTCGTTTAGAATAAAACGAGCGAGTCTGATCTATGTTTTCACCACGAGTTTTCATGCAAGTCTGCATGCAAGTCTGCATGCAAGTCTGCATGCAAGTCTGCATGCAAGTACAAGTGTAAACTCCAAAATTTTCTATACTTGGTTTTGAAGAAATTATAAAGAAATAATTTATTTTTGTTCCAGGTGAGCACACCGGAGATTGAAGGAGAGATGAAAAGAAGAAATCTATCCGGAGTAACTGAAGAGCTCAATGGATCTTCAAAGCTTAAGTAGTCTCGCTGATTCTCTGCCGACATCACGCTGATACGGCACATGGTTTTCACAAGAATACTTTTCATACTTTTGTAATACACAGGGTGCATTCATAATTTTGCATACACAGGGTGAGTCAGGTAACTTTAGCACCTCTTGCATTTTTTGAACAGTTGAAGTTATTGCAATGCAGTTTTCACAGAAGCGCATTAGAGAATGGGACTAGTTTATACACACATATTCATTTAAATTTAATAACTTGCATTTTGCGAGATATTGACGTAACTTTGTTGGTTTTCTTTCAAACGCAACTATACATTATTTTATTCTACGAGTATCATGATGAACGTAAAGAGACCAATCAAATGATATACATATTGTTACACACTTTAGATAAGTATTTTTCCTAGTAATTTTGATTTTTTTGCAACTTGTGTTTAACGGAGATTTTGAATGTAACAGTCCGCCAGACAAGGTCACGCCCCCTGCAGACGAGCTCTCAGGTAAAAGGAAAGCTGGGCATGAAAAAAACAATATTACTCAAAAAGTGCTTATCTAAAATATTATAATGTGTATGTCATTGCATCGTCTTTTTCCGCTCGTGATGATAGACTAAAAAAATGTGTATTAGTTCCATTTGAAAAAATTAAGTTACTTCAATATCTCGTAAAATGCAGGTTATAAAATGAAAACCATTATGTACATCGATTTGCCCCATACCCTCATGCACTTCTGTGAAAATTGCTTAACTTCAACCATTGCAATAATAACATAACTGAATAATTGTAATAACTTCAACCAATGAAAAACTGCAGGAGGTGCTACAGTTACGTGACTATATAGAACGTCTAAGAATAGAAAAACACACTTCTAGATCGTATCGCGAGGTCGAATATGATCCCTTTTTGCCAAAGAAGGTATATCAGGAAATTGTATATAACGGAGTTACACATGTGGCATTTGCATCTCATCGATAGACGACACATTCGACAGATACATGAAATAACGTTTACCGAGTCAGATCATGACGTACGGAACACCTATGGCAAAAGGAGTTGCCTGAAAATCAGGAGCATTTGTAATATATGTATCTCCATTATGTGCAATATCCCCTACACGTTCATTGGCAAAAAGTTATCTGTTAAACCCCTCTACATTTTCTAGAAGTTTGTGGCATTTATTTTTATACATGTAACTTTTTCTGTTTCTGTTAATATTTTTTATTGAAATTTTCCCTCATTTACTTCATACATCAGCTGCACTGAAATTTCCAAATTAGGTGTCACTTCTGTAACTTGATGGTCACAAACACTAATGGTTGTTTATCTATCAGAACTCTTGCTTCACACTGCAACTGATGATGGTCACATTACGGCCGAATAAGTTTTTAATACTGAATTAAATTTATAATGTGTGATGGAACTTCTTACACTTTTTCATCTCTACTAGTTTACTCGCCCTCATTATCTAATGGTATGTGTTGACGGAATGGAACCCTGAATGAATTGATGTAACATTATTCTAGCAAAAACTCAACCGGAAACGAGTTCGTAAACTAGCATGCAAATTATACATGAGAACGGTTTGTTTATACTCATCCTTTCGTCAAAACGTCCTCCCAGAGATGTTATTATCGATCTAATAGAGCTGGATTCAAAAGATATTTAAGTGATACATTTCAACACAACAAGGGACTTCGTAGCGGCAGATGAATATTCCTCCTTAACAAAATCATTGATAAAAGTACATTTATGATAAAAAACGAATACTCCCATTTCTTAAATTTGAGAAATAAAGCAATGGTTTATTATTCATTTAATGATCGATGTGTACGCTGTGACGTTGCCTATGTATACAGTTAGGGAGTTGCAAGACAGAGGGTTGCCCTCCCCCACTTGGTAGCTGCGCCTCATGTTGAGAGCCAGACCACAAGACAGTAGATCGAGGACAGAACAGATTACTGTAAGAAGGGACCGCTTAGACAGCTACTGCTTCGACAAATTACGTCCATGTAATCATTTTGTCAGAGCGTTCGTTTATAGTTAGCTCATTTGTATATGGCTATCTCTTATAATGCCATCATTCATTGTTTCACAACCTGAGAAAGTGGTCCCTTCTTAAAGTAACTCCCCCATAACAGTAGCGGCGGACCCACCCAGGAAGCAGTTGCTTTCGCCAGTGGGTAACGCGGTGCCTGAGAAGGCAAACATCAACTAAATTATTTCTCAAAAGTAGTAAATCGTTCGAGAAAGTTCCCTCTTTCCTCTTTTCTTTCATTCAGCATGATCTTTAATACAGATCTTTTAATTAAATACTCACCTTTGCTACGCTCCCGGCGTCCGCCTGCCAGATGATCGGCTCGTGATTACCTAGGGAAAATGTAACTGAAGGTTGTGTGGTTCATTCAAATATTTTCAATGAGGCAACATATCTAATAAGTAAACATGATGACCCGGCAATTCTTTGCTATTGAAATGTTTTACACACCACACACTGTTGGTCACGTGATTGTTAATCACGTTTTGCGCTTCGCTGTGCAAAACGTTTAACAGATGAATGATTTTCTCGCAAGATAGGTCTGTTCTATGGCTTGGCTTAGATGTGATTGTCAAGTACCCTCTTATGGATAAAACGTTGTCGTTAAAATTTGAAGATGCGTTCCGTATAACACTAGCTTGGAGAAATTTGATTTTATTGTCCGAGATTCAACTAATAATTCTGGCCGATATCTCACAATCGCAGGGGCAGAATACGTGTTTGTAGTGAAGACGCGCTTAATCCTTGATTGTATGGCAGGTTGCGTAGAATTCAGGGGCGCTTGAGTCGCCGTAAACGAATTAATCATCATCAATATCGCCCTCACGTGTCCGATTTACTTCCAACAACTTTTTAAACACTCGTTACTAATAATAATGTAGTGTGAAAATTTTAGCAAAATCAGTCAAGAGTATTTTGCATCTATGTGCGACACACACGTTCATTCCCTTATATTTACATATTTGCTAAACGTAACTGTAACCAGGGAGTTTGTGTAGGCAGAGAAATTTCTCCTCGACATTCCATTCCCTAATGCTACAGTTACAGTGCAGCCGAAACATCGGTCGCTCGCTACCGGGCGTCTGCGAGCAAAATCGTCCGACTTATTTCATCCGAAAATCATCCGATAGTTGCACCCGAATTCGTCCCACAATTACCTTATTCCCGAATATCTCCACGATCCCACTGTTCATTGTTGAAACATTTGCGAAAAGCACTCTCAAGACCATCTACATGTATTGGAGGTAGCTTGTATTGCAGACGGCCTTGACTCTCGAATGGAACCGACAAAATGAAACGAAACAGATCTTCGCCCGACAGCCGATGTTTTCGGACGCTATCGGAGGAGGTATTTCGGGTTCACTATGGCCATTTCCGTTTACCATGACGTGTTTCAACGAATCGGACACATCGGACGTCAACGTCCGATGTCGCCCGACCGAAATGTCGGCCAAATTCGGCTCCACTGTGAACGTCGTCTCGTTCCAGCGCTGGCCTCGTCGCTCGTCCATTCGCCCTCGAGCAAGTGATCGTTTACCCTCTCTCCCTGAGCCTCCCGACCCCCACTCTAGTCCTCCTCTCCCCCTGCTCACTTCCACATTCCCGGCCGCACGCCGAGGCGCTGCACTGCCCTGGTTGAAGGCGGGTAGATGGGTGGTCGTCCACCCTTTCTTTGCTGCTTCGCGAGCGCCTGATTCAACCAGTGTAGCTATTTGTGACTCGACCACAGGAGCACATTCCGGGACTGGAGGCCGGATGTGGGCGGAGTGGTTAGGTTCAGGCACCTTCCTTAGGAGCCGAGTTCCGCATATCAGCGGAATCACTTCACCGGAACAACAATAGAGACGTGGGGTCCGTCATTGCCTCCTTCTTCACTTCATGTGAGTTATAATGTCCAAGACAAGCGTCTCCGATTTCACGTTGCCCGGTATAGCTCGCTCAGGGCAACAATTGATGTCACTATAGTGCTCTGACTGGAAGGTTCTAGGATTCGGTCCCGACGGTGGAAGGAGTTTGGACACTAGGGAGGTAGTTAAGTCGAATTCAGCCGCTGTTTAGAGGAGAATTGTAACGGGCAGTTGCTCTAATCGATAGTTTTCAGTGGTTTCTCTGATCAACACCAGACGAATGCCGGAACAGTACTCAGACAAACAGACCGCATGCGATCTTTCCTTCCTATTCCTTCTCCTATCCTCATTGCTTACCTATACACACTTCCATGTACGACACTATCACACATACTGGGAGACCGTGCAAGAGTTCAGAGATTGTCTTGGCTGGGACGGTCCCCGTGGCCGGGATATTCCTGGATGGGGAAATCGCCGCAAGCTGATGTACAGGTCAGCACTGGATCTCATAACGAAGACCACCGGTACCACTCGCGATGAAAATTTGCACTACACAGAACTTTACGGGACTAGTGACCTTAGCAGTCGACGCGCCGGAAATCATCAGTCAATGAAGGCTTTGGCATTCCGTAGGTTATCCGTCTGGCCTGTGCGACGCGGCGGCGAGGTCCTTGTCGGCCGTCCGTTATAGGGCCGTCCGACGCCCGGCCCTCCGCGCGCCGCGTCGCCTCGCACCGCGCCGTCGCTCCGTCAGCGGGCGGCGCCGGGCGTGTCGCGCGCCCCTCGACACGCGCCCGCCCTCGCCTCGGGCGCCCGACGCCCCGGCGCCGCGACGCCGTCGCTCGAGCGGCTGCTTCGCGGACCCCACCCCCCTCACACACACGGACATGCACACTGGCACTGTGGCCCTCGCTCACACTTAGTTATTGATTGGTTGATTCGTGTTTCCGGGCGCGTCGACTACTTGGGTCATTAGTCCCGTTAGTGTAGTGCGTGTTTTTTTCTCGGGAGGTGGCGATGATCTTTTCCCCGCTGGATGGCGAGATCTGGTGCAGACCTACCGTGGACTAGCGGGGGTTTCCCCTCAACCAAGTATCTCCCACCAGCGGGGCAAGCTATAAGCTCCCGACCGGTCTCCCGGCATGTGTGGTAGTGTAGTGCATGTTAGTATAAATGTTTGTGTGTAACAGGAGGGGATAGGACAAGAAAGAGGTAGGAAAGATCGCGCGCGGTCCGTGGCCCGTATGTTAGGGTGCTGTTACGGCATTCGCTTGGTGTTGATCGGAGAAACCACGGAAAACTACCGATCAGCGCAGCCGGCCGCTAGAATTCTCCTCCATACAGCGACTGAATTCGACCTAGGTGACAAGGTAGTCGAAAATCCTGCCGCTGTCGGGGCTCGGGGACTGCAGTGACATCAGGTTGATGCACTGAGCTGTCTCTCCCGGTCACTCACTGATGGCCAATGAGTGAGAGCAATGAGCATGAAACAATCAGCGATTCGTCTCACGTTCACATCAGTTGAGCTTATCGTCTTCTATTTTACTTCAGTAGTATTTCTTCTCTTGGCGGCTCTCACACGCAACCAATCTTTATAATTTCTCTAATGAGGTTTCTAAAGAAAAAGAATTTCACGCAGATGTGACGATTTGCCTTTATACCACAAAAATGTAAAGGATTTGTTAAAAAAACGCGACTAAATATTCATTTCAAATGCAATCCGCAACACGTCAGGATTTATGTGTCTATATCTTTAAATAACCCATTAATGAAGCGGTGTAGGGCCTTCACAACTAAAATTTTGAGGCCAAAGACCTCAAAGAAACGTTCCTCACACCGTAATCTACAGGACGAGATCTTCTTGATCATTTTATTACATTTTTGCTGGTCCGACGCTTCTCGATATTATGCGACCTGCTCAAAGCCTGTAGATTCTGCAACTGTATGTGAAATTACTAATTACTTGATAGTCTATGCGATTGAATAACATGGGTGTCCCTCTTTGCTCAATAATAAAGTTAATTAAAATAGTTTGTATTGACAAAGTTGTATCATGTTGTTATCAATTACAAGGTGACGTATAGAACAAGTGAGAGAGGATAAGGTGTTCCTGAAGAAAAATATATATTACAGGCTTAATATGGAAATGGAAAAATAAGGAATAAGATGGGGCATATGATTCGAGAATTCTTGCACGGCTACGCTAGTTTATCTAAGTATTGATACCATATTCGCCTGCATTTAAACACTACTACTAATATGTCACTCAGTGATGGCCAATGAGTGAGAGCAGTGAACATGAAACAATGAGTGATTCGTCTTTTCACGTTCACCTCAGATGAGTTTATTTATCTAAGTATTCATAGCATATTCGCTTGCATTTATGCTCCACTACTAACATCATATGTAACGCTCCGTATATGAACCCCTTTCGACGGAATGGCAACTTAGTGTCTCATGTACTATGTTTACCAGTTGCCTTTGCCAGCTGTTACAATTTTAAATCAATGTAGTTTCAATTGCCATTTTATACTCTTCTGCAACTGGGCTTGGTAATACTGCAAATAGACGTAGCTCTAAAATATTTTTGTTTGCAAATCATATTTTGTGAAATATTTAATTAATAATTTATAATAAACAAACTTGTTCTTTGTATAATATTGTATCAAATGTGTTTAAACAGAAAATAATATTTTGTTACATAAAACATCTATATCTTACTTAAAAATGTTTTTCTTACTTAACTGCTTTTATTTTTTAATGAAGTCATTTTGCTTAATGAATAATATAGAAAATACACTGTTAATTTATGATCACCATATGTAACCCTACATTTTCGATTTACAAGTTCACTTTACTACATCACAATAAGTAAATTATATTAAATTCCTTACCCTCTATTCACATAGTTTCCTTAAAATTATGCCGAACTATTTTGCCTCTTTTTAGTCATTTCAAATTTTGGTCATATGTGAATTTTTGCGATGTGTGCTTAGTGTTTAAAGAACAATACAAGTGAAAAGAATGGTAGGATCATACATTTAGCAAGAAATGCTTAATATTTTTTGTAAAATGAGGGAAATGAAAACCAATTTGTTGTCATCCTAGGAATTTCATTTTCGCAGCGGGGTATATATAAAGGAATATTTTCATAAAATTGGAAGAAAAATGCAGTCAGTGAGAAACAGGGGATGAAAAATTGCTCTTTCCTAGAATAATATTCCCCGTGGACACGCTGTGACCCGCTGCAGCAACAGATAAGCCCTGCGGAACGCCGTGGTCTCCGGAGAAGCAACCTCGTCATTAGCGGAATGATCAGCATATGTCAACATCAACAATGTTTCGTCGTATGGTCTGGCACTGATAGAGTCCAGGAACGCTATTGACACTGGCCCAGCGGCAACTGAGCGCGTTCGCTTTGAGGTGTGCGCTGGATCAAGGCGCGGAACGTGAGTCCCAGCCGCCTTGGGCAATTTGCATATTCACTCTGCACTGCGCAGTGCGACAGCGAGATATTACAAGCACCGTCTTACCAAATAATAAGTACGATTTCTCATTAGGTTTCGATGAGGAATAATATTGCTTCTTATTTTTTGCAGTGTGCGAAGGACTAAAGACGGAATGCATTTCTAATTTTCTCGCGTCCGTTTTCGAGTTCTGAAATGGTCAGTGTCATAAAAGTGTCATAAAAGTTAATAAGTTTCTTCCTTCACATGTTATGAGTTGAATAAAATTAAACAAATTTATACTATTAAGCATAACATGGAAAAAAATTGTGCTCAACACATGATATGAGGAACATTTCGTTTAGGAATAAAACGAATTTTATTTTTCTTTCGATTTTAAAAGTAAAACTTCGGAATTATTTTTATTTTATATTTTGTTTCATTGTGTGTTTCAGAAATATAAAATCGCAATTTTTGGAAACTTCCGGAAAATGAAGACGGTATTGTGGCATGCAATTCATTAGAATTCGAATAACGATATACGTTCATTTTTTTAAAATTTTACTATAGATTTTAAAAGTAGAATGGAACGCTTCTTCGAAAAAATCAGATATCTGGTTAAAAACTCACTTATTGGCCACAAACGTATTGCTGAAATGATGGGGAAACGAAGAAATAAAAGAATAATAATTTTCAGATTTTTCTGCAGTGAAATTCAAAGGCTCTGTGAAGAAATTTACTGTCATTCAAAATACAGTCTGCAAATAGATCAGACGTGCGTTATACAGACATTTCTAATGATAGTATAAAATGCATACGATGACACAAAGAAAGTGAAAAGGTCTGGTTGGAAAATATCAGTTTTATATAGATCTAAAGCCAATATTATTGATAAGAAAATACAAAAGGTCAGCAACTTGTGGTCAATATTGTCGGTATGCCACCATATTAGAATTGGAAATATCGAATAAAAAAGATGCAACGTGGTTTTCCTCAACAAAATATTTACTTTTACTGCTAGAAATGCATATGTATTCAAAGAAATCACCATCATTGTGACAACGGGAATTGTTTCTCTGTACTGATAGAGATATATTGATCAAATATTAGTATTTGATGGGTTAATTAATACTTTTTGAACGTTTACTGAAAAGTCTACCATTCTCAATTAAATTAACAATTAAATAATTTACTAAAATGTACATATATCAATAAGTAATTATTATGATTTTAATGATAAGGGGAAGGTGTTTCTACCCCGTGCCAAGTAAGTCCCTTTGTTAAAATTGTATTTCTGTTGGAAGCAATAAGATCTCCGGGAAACCAGTGAACATCACTTACAACATCTGTTATGATTGTGGTACTTTCGGGATTTACGTTTTCGTTTGTTACAAGCTGCAGTTCGTATTTCTAACATAATTTCCGTTGCTAGTACTATTATCTATATGAAGCCACTATGAAGACTCTTCTCTGACACTCATTATTAAAACAATACTTGTAGTGCAAAATCTCTCGGGTTTTGCAAATAATGGTGCAATCATTTTTCCAAAATAAACTATTTTGGAAACTATGTGACTGAAAAGTGCATGTTTCCATGAATTTTATACAAATACTCCAGTGGTTTTCAATTCCAAACTTCTCATTGTTATTGATTCCAACGCTACTGGAATTATTTTATGTGAAATATTGTTCAGAAGCTAAGTCTCATTTTTGTCGTTAACCCACTGCTTAATTTGATGGACTGATCTGCCGAGTTGCTACTGACGTACATAAACTTCTGCCCAAACCGCGTTATTGTGTCTACACCTACAACTCCCACTCACATTATACGTCTGCACCACTTGCACCATCACCTCCACTTTTACCATTACTGCCATTTGCACAATCACCACCATCTTCACTACCACCACCACCGCCTTCACTACCGCCTCTACCTTCACTATCACCACCACCACCACCACCACCTTCACTACCCCCCCACCACCACCTTCCCCAAGACCACCACCTTCACTACCACCACCACCTCCTTCACTACCACCACCTTCACTACCACCACCACCTTCACTACCACCACCACCACCTTCACTACCACCACCACCTTCACTACCACCACCACCTTCACTACCACCACCACCTTCACTACCACCACCACCTTCACTACCACCACCACCTTCACTACCACCACCACCTTCACTGCCACCACCACTTTCACTACTACCACCACTTTCACTACTACGTCCGCGTCCTTCACTACCACCACCACTACCTTCACTACCACCACCACTACCTTCACTACCACCACCACTACCTTCACTACCACCACCACCACCTTAACTACCACCACCACCTTCACTACCACCACCCTCACTATCACCACAACCACCTTCACTGCCACCACCACTTTCACTACTACCACCACTTTCACTACTACGTCCGCGTCCTTCACTACCACCACCACCACCTTAACTACCACCATCACGACCTTCACTATCACCACCTTTACTACTACCACCACCATCATTACTGACATTGCCATCCGCACTCTATCGTTGCCACCTCCGCCGCCACTAGCGCTGCTTCGCCCCCACCTGTGTCACCATCTCCGCTGCCGCAGTCGCGCGTGCTGTTGGGACGGACAGTTCCCTCAGCTGCCGCTGGCCCCCCACATCCATGGCAGCCGGCCATCGATAAACAGTGAATGTTTATCTGCCGCCACCACCACCGCCGCCACCCGCAGGCTCGGAAGCATGCTTCCGCAGCCGCTACTCCTCAGCTCGGCCTCGGATGGACACCCGCGCCGCCGTCGGCGCCGCTCAAGGCACTTTTTCGAAAATTCGAGCAAGTCTCTGCCAATGGAGAGTTTCTGAGTGTGTATCATAAAGCAACTACTGTCCAGTAGCATGTGGCTCCGAGCATCAATTGATGGCACTGCACTGCTTCTGGCCGGGGGGGTCTTAGGATTCCAGTCCCGACGCGGCAGGACACTAGATAGAGAGCTAGGTCTAATTCAGCCATCGTCTGCAGAAGAATTCCAGCGACCGGCTGCTCTGATCGGTAGTTTTTCGTGGTTTCTCCGATCAACACCAGGGGAATGCCGGACAAGGGGTACGGGGCACGGACTGCGCGCGATCTTTCCTTTCTCTTCCTCCTTGTCCCAATCTCACTCTTGCTTACACACATTGACACACATGCACTGCACTGCCACGTGTCAGGAGACCAGACGGAGCGTAGAGCTTGGTCTGGCTGGGGTGGTGCATCACCGGCGGGAGATAACTGTTTGGGGAAAACTTAGCCACATGACGTGTAGGTCGGCTTACCTTCCATCGGGGAGTAATCACCACCACCTCTCGTAATATAAGTGCACACTGCACTTATAGGACCGATGAGCTTAACAGCTGGCGGGCCCTGAAGCACTTATCAATGAAAGATAAAGTAAGATCCCGTTTTTCATGCTTAAAGAGATTCATGACGTAGGTAGTGCATGAGAAGGGAAGAGAGTTGTTTCACATAACCCAAGGCAATTTTGTAACAATGCAGAGGATCTTATTTGTGAATACTTGGAATTCGTGTAAATGTCTGGGAATGGCATTGCACCTAGCCGTGCAATTTAATACGGGAGGTCGTAAAACGGTGTGATATAGCCGGAGGGCGCGTGAGGCGGCAATTATAAATGCGAGTGCTCGTGTCGAGGCGCGAGGCGAGGGAGCCAAAGCGCGCGATGTCGTTAGCTGGGCAGCGCCCCGGGCTCGGCGTCGCGCGACGAATGCCGGCTCCCGGATGCCGCTACTTTTGCCCAAATAACCGCCGCCGCTGCGAACCGGCCTGGTGGCGCGTTGCGGGGCGGGGATGGACGGGACGGGACGGGGCGGAGCCGGTCCGGGCGGGTTGGGGCGGGGCGCAGCGGGATGTGACCGGGCGGGTTGGTGCGGGACGGGGCGGGGCGCGTCGGAGGGGGCAGGACGGGGTGGGGAAGGACGGGACGGGGCGGGGCCGGGCGGGGTGGGGCAGGGTGGGACAGAGTGGGATGGGTCCGCGCCGGGCGGGGCGGAGCGGGGCGGGGCGAGGAGGATGGGACGGGGCGGGGAGGGGTTGGGCGGGTAGGGGCGGGATGGGGCGGGGTGGGGCGGGGCGGGGCGGGGTGGAGCGGCATGGGCCGAGCGGTGCGGTGCGGGTTAGTGCGATGCGGTGCGGGCCGGTGCGAAGCGTTGCGAAACGGGGCGAGGCGTGGCGTGGCGGGGCTGGGCGTGGCGTGGCGGGGCTGGGCGGGGCTGGGCGGGGCTGGGCGGGGCTGGGCGGGGCTGGGCGGGGCTGGGCGGGGCTGGGCGGGGCTGGGCGGGGCTGGGCGGGGCTGGGCGGGGCTGGGCGGGGCTGGGCGGGGCTGGGCGGGGCTGGGCGGGGCTGGGCGGGGCTGGGCGGGGCTGGGCGGGGCTGGGCGGGGCTGGGCGGGGCTGGGCGGGGCTGGGCGGGGCTGGGCGGGGCTGGGCGGGGATGGGCGGGGTAGGGCTGGGCTTGGCGGGGTGGGGCGTAGCGGAGAGCGGTGCGGCTCTGGGTGCGGGGCGAACTCCAGCGGAAAGCAATAAACGCGAGATTGTTTTATGGCTTCGCGGTTTGTCCGCGGCCCGTAGCTCGACGCTTTCTGGGCTGCGCCGCACCTCGCCGCGATGCCCAGGTCCCCGCTATTCGTTTAGCGGTCATTGCCTTTGATAGACTAATTGTGTCCACATAACAATTTTGGCGACGTTTCCAATACTGGATAATTGACCGCTAGTTTACCATCCACTATATTTGCCTGGGCGTTCTGGATGGTAGGGCAGGCGCAGTGGCGGTGTGGTCGGCGGAGACCTTTAACGCGCAGTGAACGATAATTCCTCAATCATCGGATTGTGAGTAATCCTCGCAAATAGCGGTTGTTTGTTTATTCTGATTGTTTAATGTGTTTCACTGACGCGAAATAGGTTATCTCAATCCTTCGCGGCTACTAAATAATAGACTTTCGTAAGAATTCAAAGAACGGAATGAGATGTAAAAATAAACTGCTTGACGATAAGGTTTATGGATGGTAAGACAGACAAAGGAACTTTACGACAACAGAGATAATGTATACCTTTCGAATTAGTAAATAATGTGCGTATTGACAAGAGGGTGTGATAACGATCGATAAATGTCCAAGGTTGCAAAACACATGTATATTTTATGTCGAACGTTTTACCTGAATCTTACTACTCAAGAAACTCCATACTAAATAGACTCGACAAACTCCATACTAAACATGTTATTGTTTTCACGAGCATTCACGAACAGGAATAGGTTTTTGAAAAATAGCAATTTTAATAGATTCATCTGACTGTAATATATAGAAAGGCAAACAAAAATAGTTAAACGAATAAGTGTGCGGAAGAGATTTCAGAAAGCGACTCAGTGAAAAAAATTTTATTCAGTAACATAATGTAAGCTGTTTTGCTTAAATTTGGAGCTGCAGAATTTGTATCCTGACACGGCATCTTTCTCGGGGATTCACCGCATCTAGTTCGTGACGGATGGGACCAGCCAGCGGTTTTCTTTCTCAGAAATAGAAATGGTGAGAGATTTCGCGCCATCGCAAGAGTTCCATTGCTTAAGAACCTTCTCTAGCATCCGCGTAGAATTGATCAGAAAAAACATACGAAACCACATAAGGCAGCCAGTCTCAGTAATTCCCATCCAAGCGATGGCACCTACCTGCCGAGCTGCCTACTATCGACGTAAATTCGTCAAAGTAAAGAGTTTGTTAACTTTTATGAACTGCCTGGGCACTTGGAGTATCCACCCTTATCTTATTCTCTACATGGGGTGAAATTGCTAGGAATTTTGTTGTTATCATCCAAAGCGTTCCCTCCATTGCTGGTAAATTTTGGCCCCCATCTTTTTTAAATGAGAAAGTGCCACAACAACCTTTACAATAATATTTATCAATTACTTGGGACGTATCCCGGCTAAGCAAATGTTGGAATATAAATAACTAGGATGGAAATTGTCTGAAGATTTCAGTTGGTCGGGCACTTAAGTCACTATTTTTTAACATGCTTCAAATGCATGGCCGGTGTAGTTTTGGCCCTTCGCCGGATAGAACTCACGCTCGAGGTTCAGAGGCCAATTAGCTAACCGTTGACGTATGGAAATGCGCCCTTTGGCGAGGATGAAACCTTGATCTAGGTCTTTTCTGGATTCGAAGGATCCGTTACAGAAATCGGAAGTGTTGGGCTGGAAGGGCGTTGAGCCCAGGGTAGGGTTGCGCTGCAGCGGCAAGTGGGTTGCAGCTCATTGCACTGCCAAGGAGTAGAGTTACAAAAGCATTCTCCTTCCGCACTGCACGGAATATTTAATAGAGCTGAATATTGATCATGTACTAGTTTTCGCTACAGCGCTTGCTGAAAAGCAAAACCAAACTAACCTACGTAATATTACTTCAAACCCATATGAGGGTATTTGCAAAGTATTAGCAGCCTAATTTTTAATATAACAAAAGTATTTGTAAACACCTTTGCATCTGCGTTTTAATTAAACTAGAAACATTTTTGGGTTGTATCTTATAGGTTATAAAATCTACCTATGAGTATATGAGTAAAAGGAGCAGAGTGAATATGTGCGTTGTTGTGGGCAATAAGGTCCACATTCCGTGAACATCATGCGCCACAGTATCTACCATCATTCCCCTGAATTCACGTACAAATGGTCAATAGAATGCAACCCAACGGATCTCTAAGCAGTGACGATCTGTGGTCAGTGACGCAACCTAACTCTCTACCGCTAAATCCTGTC
This sequence comes from Acheta domesticus, assembly GCA_031308135.1. Lineage (NCBI taxonomy): Eukaryota > Metazoa > Arthropoda > Insecta > Orthoptera > Gryllidae > Acheta > Acheta domesticus. The sequence goes on from JAHLJT010009436.1 coordinate 163,594,222, forward strand.
CAAACTCTGGCGTGCTTGAGGTACATTGGTACCGGAAGTGTGTTTTAGAGCAAAGATTCCAAATAATTTGTTTCCACTCTTTTTAAAAGAATAGTTTGTATTAATGACTTCTTCAATTTCTTCTCTAATACACAGCATTCATCATGAATACTAATACACATATTAAACACACATAACAGCCACAGTTGCGCGTAAAAGAGTTAAAGATAACATTCAGACAAATAAAATGAACAAAATGGTTTCGATGCGTATTTTATAATTTATCTATTATTATCATTTTCAATTTTGATAGAAAGATTCTCAGAGTCCAAATTAAGGATTTTAATTGGGTAAATATTTTGTAAAGTACTGGATCATTTTGTAAGACAGTTAGTTATAAAATTCAAGATTTTTGTTTTACAACAAATATTAATGATCTTGATTATACCAATCACCCATCGGTGTTAATTTTTCTATCACCCTTAATCAATCCCTTAAATACCATTAAAAATTCATCGTTCCCCGGGGTCGATAGCGACCCCTTTAGGAAACTCTGTACTAGAGTGTCATTTGTTCATAAGTCACGTTTACAAAATGGTTTGGAAAAAGAACAGTAACCCCAGCGGGTCGAATAGAAATGTCAGTCTGGGAACGGATGGTCGCAGACTCCGGAAGTTATTGGGCGAATATGGGGAATAAACTCATGCATACAAACGTTAATTTATTCCGTCATTGCGCGCTCTGGCTAGAAAAGTACCTGAACTTGACCTTTATTCTACAGTATACAGTTAAAGTCGCAGTCACAGTGTTCCTATTGATCTTTCCATTAATCAGCACACGCCAACTTTTTGGCACCATCAGAATGCATGCATCATACTTTTGTGCGAATTTGAAACTCCAGGAATATTTGTTTCGTGCCATACGTGGTTATCCATGGTGAATTTTCTGCCTCTCTTTGAAACGTACGTACACACGCTAACGGTCCCGGATTTTTTTTAATCTGCCCATGTACTCAGTCCCCTTTAAAGAGTACCTCACAGCTCGCAGAGTGCGTACCGAAAGTCGTAGCAAAAGCGAGAGTATCTGCTACATCAGCGAAGAGCTCAGGGAACCAATTCATTTACTCCCGTCTCGCACTGCGGAACAATCAAATTTGCGTTAGGACTTCGGCGGTGCCGCGCGCGGGAAGCGGGAAGTGAAGCGGGGGGAGGGGGACGCGGCAGGAGGTGGGGGTTGGGGGGTTCCGGCAGCGGCCGCGAAATGGCGGGGCCCCAGATGAGCAGATTCCGATAACGCAAACAGATGCAGCGAGTGCAAATATCAATACAACTCGTTAATCTACATAGAAACGTGTTTAGTCGCGACGAGGAAGATGGGTTTCGCAAACGCCGCCGCGCCCAACTCCATCGCCCAGCGGCGCCCCCACCCACGCCCGCCCGCCCGCCCGCCCGAAGACCTGCTCCATTCCGATGGAAATGCTGCATGCCGTTCGCCCTCAAACTGGGCCGAGAGGGGTGTCGCGAAAACATCCGTCGGTTTTAACCCGTTTTGTATTCAGTGATGATGCGTTACTGTTTCACACAAGCTAAAAACTACTATCAGAGCGCTGTGATATTGATTAGAGATCAAAATAGGTGCTGACCACTTCATCACCTTCATCTAAATTAAATATAGGGTGTCATCTGTATATATATGGATTGAGACAGTTTTAACAGTTCTGCCAATTTAAGCACATATTACATTGTGTCTATTTTAACACGTGTTGAATTGTGCTAATTTTAACACGTGTTGCATTGTGCCAATTTTAACACGTGTTGCATTGTGCCAATTTTAACACGTGTTGCATTGTGCCAATTTTAACACGTGTTGCATTGTGCCAATTTTAACACGTTTTGCATTGTGCCAATTTTAACACGTTTTGCATTGTGCCAATTTTAACACGTTTTGCATTGTGCCAATTTTAACACGTTTTGCATTGTGCTAATTTTAACACGTGTTGCATTGGGTCAATTTTAACAGGTGTTGCATTGGGTCAATTTTAACACGTGTTGCATTGGGCCAATTTTAAAACGTGTTGCATTGTGCCAGTTTTAAAACGTGTTGCATTGTGCCAATTTTAACGCATTGCATTGTGCCAATTTTAACGCATTGCATTGTGCCAATTTTAAAACGTTAACAATTTTAATACCAACAATCGCAATAGTTAAAATCACTGTCAAAGCGCTGGTATGTTACGTACGTGGTAATATGAGTTACATATCAATTCACAACGTGTCGACCACTACAGATGTTTCAGATTAAATATTATAAATTTCTAGTGCATGTAGAAATATAAAAATTATAACATTTTGCCAATGAAGAGGGAGATGTCATGTAATGGAGTTACACTTTTGGCGTTTGGGCCCAATTGTTAGGAACCTCCTTATGCACAGAAGTTTGGAAGATCCATGAAATCTCCTTGACTGCTTCAGAACAGTACCTGCCGAAGACACGTGCAAAAGCGTAGCCTAAAAATCAAGTGTATATATCACATGTGTAACAGTTAAATGAAATTTCAATCTGTAAGTTCATTAGCAAAAATGTGATAATTATTTACCCTTCTTCATGCCCCTCAAAGTTTTTAACGTGTGTTCATAGTCATTTCTACGTCACCTTCCTTTCCAAGCTCTTCTGCAAACCATTGTTTTCTGGCAGTATATTATTAACAAAGAATAGTTTTTATTATTAACCCGTTAAATATGGGATCTTGTCAGTGTTTGATACATTTCCTACACATATTTGGGTTGAGGCAGTTGTCACAGGTTTCGTCGACCTGGATTGTATTGAGTGAAAATATGTTTGAAGTTAAAAGTCATTTTCAATTTCATGTTACATTCTGTTTTTCATTTTAAAAGTGCTTTTTGTAAAAATGATTAATCTACCCGTTCGTTTACGAATGCGTCTTTCCACAGCATTCATCATCATTTCTGACTTAAGTTAATATAACATTTCTGACTTTTCATTAACATGAAAAAAATGAAATATTTATTTCGAATAGTGATATTTTTCTCTAGTTACAAGCTAGTTTGCCGTCCTGGGATGGTCGAGACTTTTTAGGATCTCCAGCTTGAAGGTCGGGGATTTGAATGCCATAGCACATTCTTCTTGTCTTTCCTGCGTGTTCTGCTGCAATTGCCATCGCAAGTGTGGTCAATGCAATTCTTTGTCGATAATGTTGATGGTAATTGCGACAAAAAAGTAGCATCATAATACATTTTACATTGTGATGTTTTACCACGCATTTATCAGTTAAATGTTGGGTATATTGGCGAAACGATTTTTCTTTTCACTTTATATTTATTTCCCCGTAGTGCACCCTCAGTTTTGAACTGTTTTTGACGTTACATAAATAAACAATTTGGTTGCATCTCTTAGAATAAAATCACAACGGTTCATATGAATCTAGTAACATACAATGCACAATAACAGGAACGTGTGTGAATGCAAAAATTTACATGCATTATTTTCTTAATTCTCGTTTCGCTAATAGGACAGTTCGCTCGAGGCAGCCTTTTTTTCATTTCGCGTCATTAGCGGCGAACAGTGAACTTTAGAATAGACTGGAGACAACACTCTGTGCTCAGAAATTGTGACGGACCACCATAATGGTGAAACGTCTGTTCTGTCTTAGTTACCTCAGAACCAAATAGCAGGAAATAGGGTCTCATTCCAATTTTAAACATTTATTCTTTTTCATGTTCACTAGAACTTAGAAAAGTTAAAAGTAATCAATATGTAATACTTTGAAATTTCAATTTACTTACAATACTTAAACAAAATCCAATCTTTCATTTCTTGGAAACTTTTTTAACATTAACGGAGGAGAGTGTTCTTGGTTGGCATATCTTTAATAATTTTGTTAGATCGACGTATAGCAAATAATAGTCGTCGAAAACAAAAATAAATGTTCTAAAAGTAATGGTTAAATATCTCATCTAATTACATTCACATCTAGTTTACAGTTTGTTAGCGTTCTTTACAACCGATTACTTTTGGCATTTTCTTTGACAGAGACGATTGTAAGCACACAAGGTAAGCATACAGAGGCGATTGTAAGCAACAACACACAATACACATTTCACTCGTAAGAAAGTCTATAGGAAGACGTTCACCACAGCCAACCTAACGAAAAACTACCGTCACGATTTTCAGCACTTCAAAGCATTGCAGTTGTGCATCCAGTTATTATGTTGAGATCACTGGCAGCGAACGTCCCAGGGGCGTGGGCGGGAATCAAAGCGCGGCCAGGTGTGTCGAAGGCGCTCCTGGATCCGGTTCGCTGTTCGGGCTCCGGTTCCTTTCCAACGGCGGTGGCGGCGGCGGCGGCGCGGAGGAAATGAACCGTGCCGGAGGTTGCTCGAGTTGTTTTCGACTTCACCGCCAGCCCTTCCTTTGACACTTGTTAACCCCGCTGCCAGCTCTTCTTTTGTTGCCGCAGGCGCCTCTTTAGCGGGAAGTTTACTTTAAGCAAAAAGGAAATTATTAATGCAAAAACTTTTCGTGTCTCAAAAGCTAGAGAGCTCCAAAGTTATATTCATCTAGGGTTTCTTTCACGATGTGAATTATGAGTCGGGGAAATTGATTCTGTAATGCGAACGAGTTATTGCTCATCTCTTGACATGCACCGACGTTGTTTATTTTTTATTTTTTTTTTTCAATGAGTTTTTTTTATTGCCAGTTAACATGCAAATTTTCATTCGTAATTTACGTTGCCTACGCCTTGTATGTTGTTCAAAGTCGGTTACTTCCTCAAACCCTTATAAAAGGTTGATTTATCAGAAAGCTAGAAAAGGATATATGTGCCGTAAGTTCGAAATACAGAATGACGAATGTAAAGTTCACAAAAATGTATTTTCTAGATACTGATTAGAGTTATAATGCAAGTGAGAAAAAAGAAAGAAAGAAAGAGAGATAAAGTTAGGAAGAGAAAGAAAGAGGGAAAGAGAGAAATACAATCTAGGGCTCAGCAGTTTATGGTACTTCTTAATCTTGTTGAAATGTTCTTATTGCATCTATGAGCAACAGTACATATTTCAATTTTTATCATTCTTGTACGGTTGTTTAAAATAATTGGTGAGTATTTATGTTCGGGTTACGTATGTATTTAAAAATTGTAAATTTTTCTATTCCTTCCAATGTGAACGACTGTTTGATTGCCTGCCATGATAGAAGAGGGAAACTATAGCTTATAATTTAACAATGTACAAATTTTTTCATGTATTTTATAAAATGCATGAATTTTGCATTATATACAGTATTTTTTCTTCTCCAGTAGTCCTTCATTGTATTCGACTGCGCAGGTCTTCAACTGTCCATTCTCCTCTGTTCTTCTTTTCACCGACAAGAAATTTGAGGTCAAAAATTTTGTTTCTATATTCTTTTCGATTTATAGTCTTGTTCAGTAATTTTAAATTTTTGTATTTCTTCCTTCGTTTGTTTGACTTAGCCTCCTTGGCCTTTGTAGTTCCAGATTCTATCAAACATTTGTTTGTTTAACCATGATTGGTCCATGCGGACCATCTGTCCATATAACTGTAGTCTTCGTTTTCTAATCATCACTTCTACTTCGTTTTACTACAGATTTCTGCATTATTTACAGTATATGATATGACACTATCTTTATTAACCCTCTGTAATATCGCGCTTGTCAGGTCGCGCATGACTTTTGGATTTGGCGCGCGAGCAGCAAGACAGCGCGCTCTGTCGGGGATCGGCGGCGGCAGCAGCAGCAAGCCGCGGACACGGCCTAGCAGGCTCGAGCCGTGAGAGCGAGTCTCACCGCCTAGCATCGGCCCTTTAAAGGGAGCCGGCCGGCACCCCGAAGGTAGTCCCGAGTGCAGACACGAGTCGAGTCCAGGAACCAGCAGTCGGTAGTCTATCGTCGTAGGGCGACGGTCAGTCAGCAGTCGGTGGGAAACGTCCAGGAGCCGGACGTGTGGGGAAGCAGGGGATTGGAGATTGCCAAGGACTGGCAATGTGGTGGCTAGTGGTAGTTACTACCCGTCGGTCTGATGCCGTAGGAAGACGGCACAGCTCAGGGAGAGGCTTCTCCCTAACCCTGTAATGGCTGGCAACTATGTAATTAAGGAATCAATAAATTGTTGTTGAGTTAGCGTGCGACTTTCATTTATGGACATAACACCCTCAACTAGCAATTTAATGCTATCTGCCAAAAGACATTCATCAAACTGCAAATCTTCGTGAAGCTTGAGTGTGGCTGGTGCCAGGCAGCACGAGGAGTTTTTTATGTTCATGTGGACGCGGAACTCCCATTTTCCGGCGCCTGCGCTCTTTTGTGTAATGAAGTTGCGCACGTGCACGCTTTCGTGCATGTGTTGTGGGCGAAAGGCACAGAAGCAGGAGCGAATAAATAAATAGAACGTGCGAATTCCAACAGGAAATGTTTCCGACTTTCTACCAAACACGATTTTGCCATTTCCGTCGGCTGTGTAAATTTTGTGAGTAGGTATGCATACTTCAAATTATTGAATGGTCCATATTCACTAACTAGGTGCTCCGTTGGGCGTGGAAGGTGACCGGCAAAAAGCCAGTTTTTGGGCCGTGCTGTGCTATTCAAAGGTTCTAACAAATATATCCAGGATTGATTTGATTAATTGCGACTTCAGTGACCAAATCACTCCAGATTGTGAATAAATTCTTTATACAACTAACTCATTTTCAATTTCACGGTTAATTAACATTTATTCATTAATCGCTTATCTCACCTAATACCAAATATTTTCGTGTTGCGTAATACTAATTATACGTACAATAACTAATTTATTATGTGATCTTCCTTTTTTTACTTTAGTGCGTACGTATATTTTTTTCTATTGTTATAATATGCTGACTCCCAAGTAGCAATTAACGTGAATTTAAAACTATTGGTTTCATTTATTTGTTTAATTATCTGAAATTTCTTCGTCAAAGTTTTTCTTCAATCGTGTAATTTGATTATCAATGTACCTACTTGTATTAATACCTTTATGAACAAAATTTTTTTTAAAAACAGAAATAAAATCTACGTTTAACTTTCACAAAAAAACCTTCAAAAATACAAAATATCGTTACATTAGTTGCGTATGTTAAATGTACAAATTATATAAATTGAGAAGTACATCCATGAACCAAAGAGGAAACACATTTTACTTCTAATGAGAGAAACTCGTACGAAAACAGAAGCCATCCGATCTCCCAAGAATCCAACCGAAGCAGGACAAAACTCCGATTTCTCCAAGTTGACAGCAGGTACCTCGGCTCGCCGCTGCACCGCGGACGCGAAGAGACACCGCCCTCCAAACGCTTTTGTGCTCCTGTCTCCGCGCCGGTTTGCCACGTCGCTCCCCACCCTCCACCTCCTCCACCTCCTCCACCACGCTCACCCTCCTGCCCTGCGCTGGCCGGCAACCCTCTTTCCCTTCCCTCATCGCTCGTCCCCGCGCCGTCTCCTCCTTGGATCGGCACCGCGTCGCCCCGACTTCGTCTCGACCCCGCCTCAGCCTCGTCGTCCCCACGCCATATACTTTATCCGTCCCCTGCCTCCCAACCCCATTTCCGCTGCAACCCCGACTCCACACCGTTACGGCCCAGTCCCGCCCTGGCCCCACCCCGGTCAGTCTCCGCCCCAGACTTCCTGTACTCGCCTCCTCCAGCCATCTAGGCGCACCGAAGGACCAGAGTCATCCCGTTCGGTCCCGTTCATCCCATCCCATTCCATCCCATCTCATTCCATCCCATTCCATCGCATCGCATCCCATCCCATCCCATTCCATCATATCCCTTCCCATTCCTTCATATCCCTTCCCATTCCTTCATATCTTTTCCCATTCCTTCATATCCCTTCCCATCCCATCGCATATCATCCCATTCCGTCCCATCCCATTCCGTCCGTCCTGTTTTTCCCCGTACCCGACCAGTCTCGTCTCGTCTCCAACTTGTCCCATCCCTTCTCGCCTCCGCCCAGTCCTGTTGCATCTCCAGCCAGCCCTCGGTCTGTTCCGATCCGTTCCGATCCAACTGAATCCAATCCAATCCATCCCGTACCGTGTTTTGCATATCGTTTCGTACCGTGCGGATCCCATCCAATCCGATCGGCTCCGTCCCGCCCCAGTCCCTCCTTCAATGGATACTGCCTCCACGCCACCGGTACTGCAACCTTCACCGCCATCCCTCCCAGCAGCGCTCTGTCGCTACCTCTGGCGCCGTGGCGTATCGCTTTCGCTCCAACAACTCGCCAACTGGCAGACCGACTCGGCGCCGGCAACTTCGCAAACAGGGCGACGCAAAATCGCCCGTCCTCCTGCCCCCCCTTGCCTATTCGCCCCCCTCCCCTTTGCACCCCCCACGCCCCGGAGGCAGGCAGAAGACGAGAAGGAGGAGTTCGCCACCTAAATTACGAGTGTGGGACAACGTTTTATCGGCTATTTCTCTACATGGTGTGAATGCTTTCAAGATAATTGTTCTTATATCATCATATACCAGGAATGTGAATTCCATTTAATTATTGTTTTCTCTGTTATAGGAATATATATATATTTCATAGGAATATATGAAAACTATCTTTTGCGTGTTTAATGAATATTCTATTAATAAAAAAAGAGCAAGAAGGTTCGTTTTGCAGAGAAATGAACGATTATTAATTTATCGCATTCCGAGTTATCATGTTCTTACTTATTATTAATTTTATTTTTGACAATGATTATATTTTCGTAATGCTTTTCTCGTGAGTTTTTATTAATAAATATGACACGAACCTCGTCAATATTTTAACATTAGCAAAATTAAGATATCTTTTAATGTTAGGCATTTCTATACCAGTATCAGTATCAAATTTCTCTAAAGGGATCTGTGACCGCCTTAAAGAAACGCCGTTGAACTAGATTCTTAAGTTTAGCATACAATGAAATGTTTGAAAGATACGAAATGAATTACAAATTTGCTTTCGTTTTTTGTATTGACATATATGTATTTGGATCTCTAAATTGCTGGTGGTGTTTTAATTATCATTCTTGTCGTTTAAAAACAAATTTCCTTAATTTTAAACAACAGGTTTACCACAACCTTCGGTTCATAAAATGAATACTAATAAAGTGTTGCTGACACGCTTTTCGACATTTGCCTTGGAAATACTTTGTCACAAGTGCGTGACAAGTCTGAAAGACATGCTATTTCTTCTTTCGTCGAAAAAGCTTTCTTCTGACATTGAGGTTTGTGAAATTCATACCGCTTATCAACGAGCGTGGAAATCATTAATTCAAACTAATTGGAGAGTTATTATTAAATGATTGTCCTAAATACAGTTGGATGTTTAAAGAAATGAAAGTATTTTCATCAGCCAGAAAATCTTCATCTAAAAATTTCAACTTGGTATTTTCTGTGAATCTAAATTTTGAATTATTCAGAGTATGGATTTTTAAATTATTCAAGGTAATGACTTTTGAATTATTCAGGGTATGCATACATATTCTATCAAAATCTAGTCAAGAACGAAGTAGTTTACTTCTATGACAGACAAGCCCCTTGACCTTCCAAATTACGATCCATGTTCTTCGATGGATGCGTTGTAATCATCCGTTTACTTTGCGTCAGGACTCTTTTATCCGATATCTTATCTTCTCTTGTAATTTTCACTTGTGCTAATTAGGATTGTTCACTTGTAATATTTCGTTTAATCTCTTTCTTTAAAGTTCATTCCTTATGTGTTCACGTATGTTTGCCTTTCAAGCGACAGTCCGTCATAAAACGTTGGAACTTGTCCTTTTTGTAAATTCTCTTCGTGCCCTCAAGAGGTTTCATCTCCACTGAGCAAGAAAGTCAGTACATTATAAAGTTTCTACTTGTTTCTAATGTTTTCTTTTTGTTGAACCCTCCAAACCATACTTTTATAGCCACGTAGCTCCACTAAGAGTGTTTTAATTTATGAAGTGTGTCTCTAACATTAGATTTCTTCACCTCATGCCCGTCATCCACTACCGCTTCATACATGGTTACCCTCAGCTGCAGGTTCAACAAAATGTCAGGTTCTCTAGGTCATGATACACTTTAGGCCACGAACGTCCATGTCTCTTCATAGTGGGAAACAAACACGTAGTTCGGATACACACATGTTCGTCGGATTCATTGCCGACACTCTCTCTATCTCCTCTATTCGAGTCGGCGAAGAAAATATAATAAGCTTAGCAATACTAAGGACTGACAATTTCCCCCCCCCCACATTATTTATTGCCGTAGTTTTCTGTATGATATTAAAAAATGTTTCACAAATTTAACTTCAATATTTGTGCACGTCTTCTAAATTTCAGTGGGAAATATAGTTATTCAAATTATCGTTCTCCATATTGCCGTGGCAAAAAGTATTATTCTTTCATGAAGAACATGATGACGGTTAAGGGCACAAATTTATAGCTAATTTACCTTTGAAAATATAATTTATTATATAGGAGCGAATACTTTGTCAACAGAACTTGAAAAAAACGCTCTTTTTTCTGTATTCAAAATTCGACTAAAATATGGCATAGGATAGAGATCACAGAATTGTGAGAACGTGCACAGAATTCGCTTCTCCCCATAGCTCGTCACACACAGTTTTTAACTGTTTTTGACGTTAATAAAAATAAAACATTTTTGATATTAATAATATATCTTTGTCCAGTTTTCTAAGACAGTCTATAATCAAAAGGTTAATGAAAGGCCATCTATTTTAAATTTGGATATTTATTTCTCTCGGCTTTTCTTCTTCTTCAGGAGCACTTTTCCTCTTTTTCAGGAGTCTAACTATAATACAGAAATTCTTGTATGCTTAGTTACAATTTTCCTTTTGTTTCTAACATTAAAATTTGGGTAATAATAATGAAGTACAGTAAATTATACAATTTCTAACTTATAAACTTTCAGTAAATACAATTCGTTATAAATTTAATAATTGTGTACCAAGTACAAATGAACTCAGCATATGTCATATGTGAGTTCATAACACATATGTCATTGGTATTTAAGTTCTATTGGTAATTTTTAATAACTAACTACATTTTATAACTTAACTAAATTTCCAAATTGAAAATAGATGGCCTTTTATGAACCTTTTGATTATCAAACTATAATATAATCTGTCTTAAAGAACTGGACAAAGAAATATTATTTAAATCTGCAGGCAGTCAGATGATATTGGAATACTTTTAATATTAGTTACTAACATGATACATTACTATTCTAACTACATTAATCTTTTCTTGTGAAATTTTATAAATTTAATTATTTCCTAGTGGGCAGATATTTCTTACCCTTGGTATTCCTTGTCAACATAACAGTTGACTAGAAATTTACAATGAAGTCTTAGGCTTCCGCGGTCAGAGTTTAGATCTCGGTTGTCCGGGGGACGCCGCATGCCAGGCTGTGTAGCCGACGTTTCGACCATCATTTCGCAGTCTTCTTCAGGGCTGATCTGGGCATTGTACATTGTATATTCATTAGGGTACGGCTGTTTCCATTGTATATTCATTGTCGTAAAAAGGTTCTTCTGTAAGTATACGAACTCATTACTGAACTACATTACAGTCAATCGTGTAATTTTCATTCCTATAGATTGTGGCTTATGCGGACGTAGATGTGAATTAAGAAATAAAGTGAAATTTTTAATGAAAAATTTTATTAAGTCTTGTGAATTGAACCTCAAACCATTAAAAGAATATTATTAAGAGAGTAAGCATTCATTAAAATTTTATTTGAAATAAATAATAGAGCTGTTTAAAATATTTTTTTAGGTGAGCAACATTTGTCAATCGTAGGTATTACTCTGGACAGAAAACAGTCAATACTACTAAGGTTAAACAGAGTGAAGAACGAAAACCAACCCCTAAGCTCCACCAGCCTTCGTCTGCGTGTGTCCAAAAAGCGTCCGTCGCCGCGTCTGCACCTGGCAGAGAGGGCGGCGGCGAAGCAATGATGATGGATCGCTCTCTCCACCGCTGCGCTGCGCTGCGATCGCCGAGTGCCCCCCTCTCCCCCCCTTTACCCCGCCCCCACCCCTTTTCCTTTCCGCACGCCCACACAGAGGCCCGCAATTTTCCGCGCAATTCCTATCACCGCCAAATGATGTATGGGGGTAATAATGCGGCGAGGTCACCGCAGCATCCATATCTTGGGCTGGCCACTGGGCCTCTGCGCCGCGCTCGGCCCTTCCGCCCCCGCCCTTCTCGCCTCCCGGCGCCCTTCCTCTTCCAGAAGCAGCGACCGCACCGGTGGGCTTCGCGCCTCGGCGCAGATACGCTCACTTCTTTCGCTCGCAACCCCGGCCCTCCTACCTCGACGACACTCCGACCCACGTCTGGGGTCGTTGGTTCTCGCTCTGTCACCGAACTACCAAGTGCATTCGTGGCACAGACCACTTTCCTGAAGTAGCGATAACCCTCCGTCTTGAGTGTCATTTCGCAGTTCGTTTCGTTTCGTAGATTCATATACACCCATATACCAACTGCTACATATATTTCCCTTCGTGCTTCATTTTTCTTGATCATTTCCCTCGACCACTGGCATTTCAGTGGGACGCACTCGTCTTCCACTCGCAACTCCGGCCCTTCTCCCTCGACGACACTCCTACCCACGTCTGGGGTCATTGGTTCTCACTCTGTCACCGAACTACCAAGTGCATTCGTGGCACATACCACTTTCCGTAGTAGCTCTCTCACCAAACTACCTAAAGCGGCGTGGCACAGACCACTTTCCTTAGTAGCGATAATCCTCATTGAATGGTATTTCGGAGTTTGTTCCGTTTCGTAGATTCCTACACACCTGTATACCAACTGCGACATATATTTCCCTTCGTGGTTCGATTTTCATCATTGCCCTTAAGCCTGTCATTTCAGTATTTGTATTTTCACGTCACTTCTTTTTTCTTGCGGTATCCACATCCATTTTTATCTCGTGGTTCATACACGTTCCATTACAATTTTCCGTGTTTGCCATAAATTTCTTAATCTCATTCCATAGCTATAGTGTTTTTTCTTTATACTTAACAGTTGCATCGTTAGTATTGTCTCTAGCCTTTAAATGAATATTACAGTTCTACACTGAGTTATTTCGCCTGATTTATTTTTCAACCTTCATTTTCCCTCGCTCAATCAAATTTTAGTTGGAGTCGTCTTCGCACTCCGTCCCTTCGCGCTGAGAGTCTGGCCTCATCCGGCTGCGGCCTTGACCTATCCTCCCCCGCTCGCCCGCATCCGCATTGGCGTCCTCCTCGGCCCCGCGGCGTCCCCATGAGCCCTCGCCGCCCCTCCCCTCCCCTGCCCCGCCCCCCCGCGCATGGCGGCGCCGCCGCGCAAAGGACAAAGGTAATCGTATTAGGGCTGGCCGGCACTCGCGCCTCGGGTCGCCGCCCGCGACACCCCACGCCCGTCCACCAAGCCCTTCCAACTCAACCCACCCAACCAACGATCCACCCAACCCATGCTACCATACTATACCAACAACCCACCCAACCCAACCAACAATCTACCCAACCCACTCAACCCACCCCACACAACCCAACCCAACCAACAACCCACACAACCCATGCAACCATACTATACTAACAAACCATCCAACACAACTCTACCAACAATCCCACCCAACCCTTCCAACATAATTCTACCAACAACCCACCGAAAGCTCAACCAACAACCCACCAAATGCATCAACCTTACTCTACCAACAACCCACCCAAACCAACCAACAACCCACCCCACCCACCCTATCTAATCCTACTGTACCAAAAACCCACCCAACCCATCCAACCTTACTCTACAACAACCCATCCAACCCAATCCAACACACAACCAACAGCCTACTCACTAGCCACTCATTCGCTCGCCCATTCGCTTTCTGCCTCTTCTCCTCTTCTCGCCCACAGCTCATTCACCCGTCCGCTCCCCCCCACGCGCTCAGGGCCTTGAAGCCCCCTCAGATGCTGTAACCTTCTTGAAGGATAAACACAACTCTCCATTTTGATCCATTACCAACCGTCGCCTTTTCCTCCACAGCCATCTCTCAACCTATCTCAACTAATACCTTCAAGCTGCCGCATCCGTCACCTCGAGTATTATCGTCATCAACTGACATATTTTATTCCGTCAAAATCCACTTACTTTCAAACTGACTTTTAAGCTTCTGACTCCGTAACTGCCATTGCCCTATCTAACTCCTCAACCGATGCCTCTGAGCGTCCATGTTCTTGATAAATATCGCTAACGCAATCGAAGCATCTTGAACGTATTTATTGACCAACAACACCTTACCTGCAGCCATTTCCTTGAGTGCATCTCTAACTCGACAGATGTGTCAACTGATGCGGCGCCTTTTCAGTTCAGCCACCTCCTCCCTAGACATCTCAACGAACCCATGTCTCACTCTACGCCATAACAACTGACCTCACATCCAAGAGTACTATTATCACATCAGCATACGCATTTTCATTCTATGGGTCAGTCGATCTCATCTTCCGGCGGTCTTTCAGTGGATTCACAACCGACGCATGTCATTCGTTCTATGTCACATCAGCTGCCACTATTCACTCAAAAAACAACAAACTCACAAACTTTCGTCAACCTACGAGCCTTAAAGCGATGCCTAAACCTTAAATATTGCCTAAACCGAAGCTATTTCAACCGCTACCAATTGCTGCTATCACATTTTCAACAGACTTATTTTTAACTGATGTATCAACCGACGTATCTGCTACTGCCTCCTTGATCTTCTCTTAAGAAGTCACCACTTCTTTAACGCCAAACCCTATCAACAAGGACCGACCTCTCTGACGCCAACACAACATCTGCTGACACACCGCCCCACCTCATGGCTGCGTAACTAAATCTTCAGCCAAGGTCACATCACCATCTGGCGGTGCCACATCAACGACAGCAGTCACTGCAACTAGTGTTGTGTCCTGTAATGTTTGTCTCTATAACATCAGCTGCCGCATATATTAAATTCATATTCTACATCGACTCTACCATATTCCCAATGGCTGATTCAATTACAAAGCTCGCCCAGCCTTTATTAGAACTTTGTGTCACCTCAACCGTCTTCACCAGCATTTTATTTATTAAGAACAGCCTTCAACAGATGCGACCACCAACGTTTTAGTTAGCAACTGACTTCGGCGTCTCCTTAACGCTTGCTACTTTTTTCTTCCATTTTTGACTCGGACACTGTTAATTTCTCTTTTATCTCCACAACTTCAGCTTCAATTACTATCGACCATTTATCATTTTTTTCTAACATCCTTCTTTTACCTCTCATAACCACAATTGCGGTGCTTCGAGAAGTATAGGACTATTCCATTTAATTTCACAACTTCTTTAGGAAGAGAACAACCTCTTAGAAATTTTCTTCTCCGGTGACATTTCAACATAATGGGCGTTTTTGAGTCTCTAGATTAACAATGTGTCTACGTCCTAGTCTCATTCATACACTTTGATTTACCATGATAATGCGTTTTGTTCAAATTAACATTTTTGATAAATTTGTTACTTTATAAGAGGTACCTTACACGTCAGCCTAAGCAAAAATCAAACTATCAGCACATTAATTATAGCATTTATTCACCCAAGTAAATTTAATGGTGAACCGCCCATTGAAACCAACTCATGTGAAAATTAAAAATACTGCTACAGTGGAAAAACATCCTGTTTGGAAACAAACTTTCGTCGTTGATATTGAAGGAATCCACATCAAGTGGAACCAAAGGCACTTCTCAGTATTTGATGCTATTAGAAATGACGATTTTTTCGTTTCATACGCAACTATCATCGATCCACGTACATGTTCAACTTTCACACATCTGCTGTTTAACTGCTGTTCTCCTGCCTCCCTCAGTCTTCGAGGCTAGAGTCCTCTTCCTCAGTGACGTTCGCGCGGCCTCGATCCTCGTCGTCAGCGAGGTCGCTCCCCCCTCTTCCGTCACCCCTATCCCCACCTCTCCACCCACTGCGCGCTCCGGGTACAAATGCGTGAGCTTTTGAAGACGAGATTTAGTTTAGCGTAATTGGATTCACCTCCTCTGCCTGCCGCCGGCCGAGCCCTTTCCCGTCCTTCGCCCCTCAGTCCTCCCCGCCCTAAACGCTCCCCGCATACGACCCGGCCTCCCACGCGGACCCCCTCCGTGCCCTCCGCTCCCCGCCCTTCGGTTCCCCCGCCCCGGCTCCCCCGTTCCCACACCCCCTTCGCTCCCAACACTCCTGCTCCAGCCACGCCCACTCTCACCCCCGCTCCCACAAGGGCCACTCCTATCCCTGTTTCTACCACGCTCGCCCCCGCTCCCTCATCCCCGCTTCACTCCCATCACCCCCGCTTTGCTCCCACCTCTCCCGCTCGCTCCCACCACACCCATATCTCCATATCTCCACACCCACACTAGCCATATCTCCACTTCGCTCCCCTACCAACATCATTCCTCCCAAATCCCCGCTTTCCTCTCACCACTCCCACTCACCCCACTTTCTCATTCTCTATTCACTCCCACCACACTTCCTTCCACCTCTTCCGCTCCCACCACCCCAACTCTCATCCCCGCTCCCACCACTATCACTCACCCCGCTACCCCCCCGGTTTCACTCCCACCACCCTCACTCCGATCCCCCCACACCCGCAACCATATCTCCGCTTCGCTCCCCCCTCCAAAACCATTGCCCCACATTCTCGCTTCACTCCCACCCCCGACTCCCACATCCCCTTTTGCTCACAACACTCCCGCTCCCATCACTTTCACTCACACCCCCACCGCTTCCACACCGCCGATCCCAAACCCCCAATCCCACACCTCCGCTCCCACATCCCCGATTTACTCCCACCATCCCTGCTCCCACATTCCCGATCCGCTCCTACCACCTCCGTTTCCCAGTTCACACTCTCCCGCCACCTTCTCTTCCCACCTTCTAGTTTCCAGACCCTGGTCCCCCTCTCCCAGTCTCCCATTCCTTTCCCTCCAAGCCCACTCCCCCCCCATCACGCACTCCCTCCCCCGACGTCTTGTTCCTCACTCTCCCCCTCCGACCTTGCAGCTGCCCGCCCTCGCCACCCGGCCCTATCTTCTATCTTCCCCGTCCCCCACCTCACCCACACATCTCGCGCAACGCTCTGATCTCATCGCAAGCGATCCAATGTCTCTGCTTTAACCCTTGTGATATATTAACCGCATTATAGTGCAGTAACTAACGGCGCGACTATAAAGTCGGATGCGATAGTGGGTTTCCGGCCGCGTTTCGGATCGCGCGGAGTGCTTTTTTTGGTTCGGTTCTTTTATGGCGATGTTCGAAACGCAGCGGTTGAATGTTAAATGAATCCATCACTGGGAGCAGCGCTTCGGGCGTTGGAGCCGGGAGCTGTGGCGAAAGGGGCGGGTGAGGGGACGGGTTTTCGAGGTGAGGCCGGGGTGACGGATCGGCCACTCGCATGGGAGAGGCGGTTAGGGGTGTTGCCGGAAAGCGCGGACAGATGGACCGACTTTTTCTGAAAAAGAGTACTTACGTTGAGAAAGAATGTGTCTGAAACTCCCTACAACATTAGCATAGAATGAGAAACGAACGTCTTCAAGGAAAACGGATAAATATTAGAGTTAACTGATGAAGTGAACTGTATAAGTGAATCAAGAGTGCAGTTATGTTATTTGAACGTCCACAATGCTACTGCAAATTGAATAACTGAGCTGTATTTCACTGTTTGTGTGCAGTATGTATGAATCTGTTGGCTACCAACTAGTGTTTTTCGTAAGTGTGCCTATTGCAGAAATTCTTCGGTGTTCCAGTGACATATTGACGTGGAAACGATAGGACAAAGTTAGATATTATCAGTATATATCATTATGTAGCCAAAGTCACTTCTGTACGAGTTTAAGCACGCTTTACTTGAATTCATAGAAACTTAAAAGGATATTGTCTTGGAATCACTCTCAGTATGCGAGATGGCAGCGTTGTTGATTCCAGTCGCCGTGATAGAGCTATAAATTTCAATTTTATAATGCGTCATGCGAATGTATGGGGAGGGTGCTTACTAAAACTGCCAACTTGCAATCTGTTCTTAGTTCTAAACTTACATATACTGCATAATTCTACGTAGATTCATATATACATTGGTTAATTGTCTCGAGTCTTAAAAATTAATAATAATAAATAAAATAAATTAACAAAATAAGAAAATAACAAAAATGCACTAACACACAAAACATAGATACTAAATTTAAATTGTCTTTGAGCTAGGCTCTTGAATCTGGTCCCTCAAACGCTCCCTCAAACTGCTTCTTCAATGTAGCCCTTTCCAAAGAATAAATAATGAAGAATAGTACTTAGGTTCCATACCATACTGCTATACATTTTGTTCTTCGCAACAATTAAGTGTAACCGCTAGAGTCTGGTTACATGCCGTAGAAGTTGATTCGATCTCCACGAGACGGAAAACACTGCTGTTAATACTTCCTTTGAGTTGCAATAGATTACGCCACAAGGAGTATTATAAATTTCTGAACGCACTTGCTGCAAGGAATGCAACCAACCAATAAAAATTTAGTTCACCTGAACCTGAATTATTTCGATCGAACCTTGAGATCTGCCATGTTCTCGGAGGCGTCAGCTGAGGTAACATCGTGATCAACTGTATCGAGGAGCAGATTTAGAAGAACGTATAACATGGACATTATAAAGCTTACTAAAGGTAATGAATCTTCACTGCTACAGAAGAAATTTGATATATAAAATGAATATTATTCATAAGCATAATTGAATATAAAATTTTCAATATCGTGCGAAATCCAGAGTAATACGAATTTTTATATTACTGCAAATTCGTATCATCCGGAGCACGTGGCACTAACGGAAAACAGCATTTCTCTAATAGTAGAATGTTTTTCTCTTTTCTAGCTTTTACTTTTACTTTTACTTCTGCTTCTACTACTTTTTCTTTCTTAATTTTACAAATTTTGTATACTATTGAAAATCTCAAGAGAATAAATTATAACACTTCGACGCGGCAAGGAAAACTGGAAATCCTTCATCGTTGGATTGTGCAGTGAATGAAGAGAGGTCGTGGGACCGTCGCGCTGCTGATCTTGAAGAACGTCGGCTCCCGTTTAAACTCGGTATTTCCAAGTCAGACAGAGAACTACTGTAAGTTATAAGATCTCTTATATACAGTGAAGTTTTCGACTCCACTACCAAAATTTATAACGCAGACGTTCGTTGAAAGAACAAGTAATTATTTTGCTAGTATGTTTATTTTAAAAGTTGTTGAATATTGAATATAATTTTTGATTTCATTAAATATCCATGCTGTCGTAAATCGGACGCAGATAAAATTGAAAGGTATTATAATGTATAAAATTTTTATCACAATTTTTCAAGTTTAAACAGTGTTTTTGTAGATTTTACGTTGAAATGGTAAATTGAAGAGTTTTAAATGCATTATACTTGAGTGAAATCTTGTGAGAGAGAAACAAGTCAGTTAAATATAAAAGAAATTCACAAACTTATTTAAATTGGTCCAAAAGTGAAAATTATAAGTCAATCAAGTTATGGATATTTTTACAATAGGAAGATGTAAGGTATTTTGCTATGTTTTCTCTTTTTCAGCATTATTGTTCTATGTCAAGTGTATGTAACATGTATTTTTTTATATCTAACAGTGTTTACGTGTAACGTTTTAATTGTATATTCCAAGTGGTATACTGAGTTCAAGTACAGGTCAGATATCGATACCGGGTACAAAATTTCCAAAAGCATAGAAAAAACTTAAGAATTGCGCGAGTTGAATTTGTATTATTTTTGTACTTTCAAGATTGAATATAATTTTGTCATTTTATTTAAAATTCAGATAACTCGACTTTCTTCTTTTAGCGAATGGACATTATAAAAGACGTACCCACTCCCTTGTCGAATAGTTTTTAAAATATTAATTTAGCTATTCAATTATTTGCTTCGCGCTGCCCACGGACAGGTGCGTGAGAGGTGATAGCGGTAATATAAGCGCTTTGTTAGAAATAGCAGCAGATGTTTGATTTTACTTTTCTAAATTTTAAACTGTTCTCATTTTATTTTATATTTCAGGATTTACAGTTTATGGCCCTTCAATGTCAGTTTTCATATGTAAAATACATGCATGAAATCTGTATTTATTCTATTAATATCTTTAAAATTGCTTCTGTCCTATACATAATTTTTGGTGGAAATTATATTTTTGAATTAGTACCTAAGTGGAGTTTCAATAACTTTAGAAAAAAATGTTAATTAGAATTTCAGTAATCACCATTTGAACGAAACAAAATATCCTTTACGAATTCACTAAGAACTTACTTTGCTACTGTGTCGAGACATTTCTAGGATAATTCGTACGAAGGAAAACAATTCTGCCTTACCTATTCTGTTTAGAGCAGAGCATTCAACATCGCTCCTTGTGCACCATTTTTCCCCCTAAAATACTCAATTAATGATGTTGTTTGGTTAATTGCTAAGAAATGTTAAAATTCGACATTCGGAAATATTTCAGCAGTTTCAACAGTTCAAGCATTGTTGTGAATTTCCATCTGAATTGCAGTGTGCGAAAACTATCTTCATCTTAAAGCACTCCCATCAAATGTTCCGGTATTGTCCTCACGTTTGAATATTACCTCGGAAACGAGATAGATTTACGAGTCTCACTGGGAGTGCTTCTATAGCGCTCCCCCCTTTACGGTTTCTAGATCTCTGCGCAAAACCCGTTCCCCTGGCGACCTCTCTTTGGCGTAAGCACTTGCCATCGAATGTTCGCCACGGGAAGGCTTCCGTCATAAAGACCGTATCATAATTACTGCGCAAACTTCGTCACAAATCGACATGTCCCTCTCGACATGTAGCAAAACACGGATGTCGTAAATTGCGAGCCAATTACTTTGGAGGGGACAGTGTCGCGAATGTCGGACTTGTTGGTTTTATGGAGGCCGCGAGTTGTTTTAGTTGTCGCGGCGGCCGCGTGAGCGCTGTTCGCGTGCTCCCCGCACGCACCCGGAACACAGGGACGTCGTGTTTATTGACAAAGTAGCCGGGCCTATCAGCGTGATTACATCAAGTTGGCCGCGACTCTTGTACACACACTCGTCGGCTTCATAATGCGAGCGATGCCCGAAGAGCGATACACGTCGGTGCCGTATGTACTGTGTCTGCCCCGCCCCTTCCGGTCCCACTCTGATCTACCCCGCCCCGCTCCAGCCCTCTCTGCCCCGCTCCGGCCCTCTCTGCCCCGCCCCGCTCTGCTATGTCCCACCACTCTCCGCCACACCCCGCCACGCCCCACCACGCCCCGTCACGCCCCGCCTCGTCACGCCACGCCACGCTTCGCTGCGCGCCGCCCCTCCCCGCCCCGCCCCCCCCCCACTGCTCCGCCCCGTTCCGTCCCGCCCCGTTCCGTCCCGCCCCGCCTCGCCCCGTCACGCCCCGTTCCGCAATGCTCCGTCCCGTCCCGCTACGCCCCGCCACGCCAGGCCACGCTCCGCCCCACCCTACCCCGCCCCGCATTGCTCCGCCCCGCCCGCCCTGCATTACTCTTCCCCGCCCCGCCCCCCGCACCTCCGTGCCCCGCCCCGCTCTGCCCCTCTCTTTGCCCCGCCCCGCTCGCCCACTCGCCTCCACCTCCCACCCCCGACGTCCTCTCATACCCGTTGCGCTTTATTGCTGCCTCGATGTTTCCCCATTACACCGGTATTTATTAACAGGCATAAACACGGACAAGCAAAGCACTCCGCAGAAATTAAATGCATAAACTTGCAGCAAGAAAATGAGCGGGGGCCCCAGACTGTGATTCGAAGATATACATCGGCACGAACGTATGTGAATGAAAATGCACCCCTCTGTGAACGCGCGAGGCTACAATGAGCTTCGTCCGCGGGATGGTCGCGTGGATTATCGGGAACGCTGCGTACTGTCTCGTAATTTTTGCAAAATGCGGCGTGCAAGACGATATAACCGGGGAAATACGCGCCCGCCTGTGTTTCAGCACGCGCGTAAACATTCCCGATGAGACAATCCGTGGAATAGAAAATTCGCGTTCCGCCCGGCCGGGTGCGACGTCGCGTCCATTTACGACAAACAGAGCGACGCGACGCACCGCCGCCTCGTGGCGGGGGCAGATCTACGAGAGCCCCGCGCCATTGTCTCCGAGATACCGCCGCTGCTGCCGCTCACAAATATACAGGATGTCCGGGGAGAAAACGTCGAAACTTCGAAAATAAGCTCTTAAGACAATTCTAAGCATATTTTGTCTAATAAACTACGTGGAAATTCCGAATGGTTGAGCCGCAATAAGTACTCAAAGTTGGTTTGAAAAAATTATTTCTACGGGAAAATTTGCATTTTGGAAGCATAAAAACACTCCAGAAACATGTAAATTGTTTATTATTTACAAAAGAAATTAGTATAATTGCTCAGAAAAATTAAGCGAGAAATAAAAATGCAGTCGAATTTTGTAAATTGGGTGCTTCCATATTTCTCGCTTAATTTTTCTTTCTGAACAAATATATTCATTTCTTTTGTAAATAATAAACAATTTATATATTTTTGAAGTGTTTCTTTGCTTCAATAGTGCAAATTTTTGCCTAGAAATCAATTTTTCAAACCAACTTTTGAGTGCTTATTGCTGCTCAACCAATCGGAATATCCTCGTAGTTTATTAGACAAAATACGCATAGAATTGTCTGAAGAGCTTATTTTCGAAGTTTCGACGTTTCTTGCCCGGACACTCTCTATATATTTAAATTCGCGTTTGCGCACGCCCGCCGCTGGCCCGCTCTGCATCCTCTGCGCGCCTAATCAATTGCGCTTTTAACGACGTGCTTTATCATGCAGAATGTATGATCGCCGCCGAACCGCAATGTACCGCAGATCGGATTTAGAGCTAAATCAAGAATACGTATTAGGGCTTCTGATGACATTAAATTATAATTTGTTGCCACACACGGATTACTGGTAATAGTTCTGTTGTTGTGGTTTCTACTTATTTGCATGGCGATAAGTTGTGAATTGTTGCTACTCGCATTTGGATTTGAGTGCATGTATTAAAAACATGCATGAAATATACCATGTATTTATTATACTTTCGTTTTTCGAATTTCATTATAGGCAATTATAGTATTCCGATATAATGATTCAGAGAGTATTTTTGAAAAAACATTTTACACAAAAAAGGCCCAAAATTATAATTTTTTCCCCTAATCTAAGCCAGCCTTTTATTTGGAACTTTAAAACGTGTTACATTTTCCAACATTAAAGTTGTTGTTTTATCAATATCTGACATAAAATAATTCATTACAATTAGATGAATTATGCGTAGTGGTTGACGTTCAGTAAGAAATGCCATTAAAGATGCTTCCGACAAAACTTGAAAACTAATTTTCTTTCGAAAGCGTTTTCCTTGTTTGAAATAAATATTTAAAATAGAGGAAATATAACAAGACTGGTTAAGTAACACAATGATTAAGCATGCAACTATTTATTATGTTCAGTTTTTAAAAATATTTTACTGACACTTTTGTTTTAATTTATTTAAATCAGATGTTTTAATCAAAGGTTTCTCGGTATGGACCGTCTGAGGGGGAAATAGCGATCAATAGTCGAATAAGACACGACTTTTGATCGATGTAGTCAAAATTCAATCCATTTATTACAAAAATCTATTAAAGAACTTGGTAATTCATTTTATATTTATAAGTAATTATAATATAAGAAAACAATTAATGTGAATTAATGTCATTAATGTGAAATAGTTAATGTGTTTATATTATAAAGCAACAACACGTATAATAATTAATTGGGAATTCGCTTTTCTTTCGTTCATTGATTAGTAGAATTCTTAGAAAGTTTAAGAAATTATAACTATTCACAGCGACGCCTATCGCGCAAGAATACGTTCTCCGCAATAGGCAGTCGAGAAGTGTTGTAAACAGTTGTTAAAAGGACACATAATATTTTGTAACCATTGCACAGCTCTGAAGATTAGAAATTAGTCGCTCATAAGCGGAAACTACTTCGATTTTTGAAAATGAAGATTTTTACTAAAGTATTGGTGTATGAAATCACCTTTAAGGTATTTATGTGCAATTCTTTGTAATTTGATTATGTATGCGGCCTATTTTAAAGAAAAATATTTTAGTGGTTGGTAACCAATTCTTTTAAAAGAAGTGGCCAAAAAAAGTTTTGGAAATGCATTGAAATGTACGCACAAATAAAAGTAAAATATATTACTAATGTATTTATATGGACGACCCCGTGGCGCAGACGGTTGCGGCAGCCGTCTGCGGCAGCCGTCTGGCCAGCGCCGAGGAGGCTGCAGGTTCCAGTCTTGCGTAGGCATTTGTGATTGTCCCTTCATCCCTCATCATCCTATTACCTCACAATTCACACAAGGCGTAACAACCTTGTCATACCTAGGGAAGCACCTGAAACCTGATCCTAAAAGTTACATACATTAGTCGTGCAGCGTGGTCAGAAGTGCTCGGTACGCCACTAATAATAATAATAATAATAATATAATAATAATAATAATAATAATTATTATTATTATTATTATTATAGTAATATGTTTGTATGTTAAGTTAAATAATTGTATGAGATCCCAAAAGAGAATTAAATTTCTATCAAATAATTATAAAATATCTGTCTCGTTTTAAATTCTCCTTAAAACGAAAAAAATAAAATGAAAATATACTTCAGTGTTCGAAACAAGTCCTCAATTAATGAACCGGAATAATTAAATTTACGTAAGGTTACCATGAAATTTGCAGTGCGTGTATTTACATTGACTCGGCCGCAGTGCGAGCGGCGGCGCACAATGGCTGCGTGGCGAGCGCTTTGAACGCGCCCTTCCCCCTCCACTCCAGCGAGTGCTCGGCGGCCTCGTACAGCGCGCAACGCACAGAGCGCGCTGCGCTTTCGCGGCCGCCGCCGCCGCCGCCCTCGTAATAACGGAAAGCGTCAATAGGCCTTTGGCAGCGAGCCGGCAGGCGCGGCCGGGGCTGCGGGAAACGGTGTGGACGTCAACTGAACCTTCAGTCAACCCTATCGCCGCGCCCGGACTTTTCATTTTCACAGCCACCGGTGCCTGCGTCCTTGCTGTTCCCGTGATCCACCGTGGCCAACACATCAGCGTCGTGTAGCATTGTCCCCATCGTTGTTATCCTCGTCGTTGTCGTCGTCGTCGTCATCTTCGTTGTCTTCTTCGTCGTTGCCATCTTCGTCGTTGTCGTGCTCGTCGTTGTCTTCCTCGTCGTCCTCGTCGTTGTCATCTTCGTCGTTATCGTCCTCGTCTTTATCGTCTTCGTTGTCAATCTTATCATTGGGACACGGATCGTTGCCATTGACAACGTCTCTTAACACGATATTTGTCCCTATCATATTTATATCAAAAGATGTTCAGGTCAGAATCACTGTGGTTATAGTCATTGCCTTCACCGTTCATGTCTTTACCACAGACACAACCAGTACATCCGCCATTGCCTCTGGACGTTCCCTTTCCTGTTCACTTACTGGGAGTGAGGATTCACTCCCTGTAGGGTCACCGCCCCGGTGCCCGCTCCCAGGCCACCGCGTCCTCCCCATTGGGGAGTCCAGCGCCGCGGAATATGCAGCTCCGCGCCATTGACGGAAGGACAATGGCGGCAAGCAGATGCGGTCGACGCCCAACGGCCACGCCGTTCGAGGGGCTGCGTCTGGTCCGACCGCACCCGCCCCGCCCCACCCCGCCACGCCCTTCCCCCCCGCCTCCGTTACCTTGCCCCTATCCTCTTCGCATCCCCGCCTTCGCATGCGCATCGCACAGCCAGCACCCCCCCCCCTGCTCACGCCTCTGACGCATTCTGCCTCCTCCCAGAACAAGCCGTCCCCTCGCCACTTCATCCCTTGCTCAGGACCCAATCCCTGCCCCCACCTTAGCATCACACCCGTCCAACCCCCACCTCCTGCCCTATCCGCCTCCTCACTGCGCCGCCCTCTGCTTCACTCTGCCGATACCTCCCTCTCCCACGCTGCCTCCACTCCGCCTCATCAGCTGCCCACCTTTCCTCCGCACCATACAGACCCCGCTTTTGTCCTGCTCTATCCCCAGCCCATTCGCGCCTCGCCCCTTCCCCTCACGCCGTGCCCCTTCCCTCACGCCTCGCCCCTGCTCTTACGCCTCACCCCTGCCCTTCAGGCCTCACCACTGCCCCTCACACCTCGCCCCTGCCCCTCACGGTTCGACCCTGCTCTTCACGCCTCGCCCCTTCCCCTTTACGCCTCGCTCCTGCCCTTCAGGCTTCGCCCTTGCCCCTCACGCCTCGCCTCTTCTCCTCAAGCCTCGCCCCTATCTCTCATGCCTCGCCCCTGCCATTCACGCCTCACCTCTGCCCCTCATGCTTCGCCCCTGCTTCTCATGCCTTGCCCCTGCCCCTGAACTGAACCCGTCTTTCCATCCCTATCCAACCCTCACCCCCACCCAGTTCTCCGACCCGCTTGTGCCTGCCGTGCCTCGTCCCGGTGCCCCTTTCCGAACGCGCCTCTCGGCCGCGGCCAGGCGCATGGTCCGCGTCCACTTCCGCGGATCGCGGATGTGCCGACCCATCCATCACGCGTTATCAATGGCGCCGGCCCGCGGGCCGCGGCAATTTACAAACTTTAATTGCGCGGTGCATGAACCGCCGCGGGCAAGATTGTTTCAGAGATTGCGGTTCAACATGTCACAGGGGGATAAACGAGGGGGCGGGACGGCGGCAAGGGATCGTGTGCGACTGGCGGTATGTAGGACGCACTGGGCGATGGAGTGAATTGAAGACCTCGGGGCAATAACATGCTATGCCGCAATTCGTTACTTTTGAGAAGGCAAGTAAAGGTTTAGACATTGCATTCTACATTTTGGAATAAAGAACATTAATTTATGAATTACACTGCCATCTTGAGGCGAATCTTTAAAATAAAAACCCAAAATCTAGATACATCAATGTGACGTCCAAATATACTAATATCCCAATTCAATGAGAAATGTGGCATAGCATCTTATTGCCCCAAGGTCTTCAATTATTTCTGAGCATCGTTGTGGATTTGTAGCATTGTGACCAATACCCGGAAAAGTGTTTTATGTGCTTTTTCAGGATAAATAGTGTTGAGTAATTGCTTTTTAATACACAGATACTATATTTAAACATTTTGATGGCCGTACTTTTTTTAGGTGAATTCTTTTTTGTGGATGTTGTTTCGTCCCCGGTTTGTACGTTTGGAAGACCATCTAGGGGAAAAGTATCTTTGTGCAATCATTTCCAGTACTGCTGTAATCAAACTGACCCATTGAGTTCACAGTAAATAATAGCGATTGATTACTACAGCGACGTGGTTAGCTAGACTGCGTAAACTTCTGGAAATATGAGGTGACATATCAAATACACTCAAAACAATTTCTAATAATTTAAATACCTTCCCACAACAATATTATACGTCTGGGAGTTAAAATACCTTTCCATGGTTTGTTATTTTTTTCAAAATTACAAATATTTCTGGAAAATTGCAATGATTTATAAACAAATTAAATTGTGTTACTACTGATTATCTGATGTTCATTCCATTAGTTTGGGAATTAATAGTCAAATTCTTTGTGAATGAAATAAAATAAAATAAACTCCCTTTACTCATTTATCACAACGAAATCACATTTGATCTTACAGTTTTAATAAGCGTTCTAATTATTTAGTGCAGATATTTTCGAAACAAGCCGTTATAAAATTGCTCAGTCGAACTTGCAATCTTCCAGCAACATAACATGCGAACAGGAAGCCAAACCCGTGGGGCCCCAGTTTCTCACTCGACAAAAAATGAATTTTATCGATCGTACATACCCATTGTTTCGTGTTGCCTTTCTTTGGGGGCCGTATTCGTCGACTGCTTCTCATTAGATTTCACAAAGCACTTCGAAAGGGGTTGGAAACGTTTCTTTTGAATAATATTAGCCGTGCTACACGCGACAAAGGAATAAGAAAAAATTAGGATTTCACGTGACTTGTTTTCCTTCTACAAATTGGGGTCCCGTGGATCTGCGGAGAGCTTTCGTTCTTGCACGTTTTGTGTCCCTACAATTTGTGAATACATCGTATTATACTTTAAAGCCACTCATTTTGGGTCAAACTCGAAATTTATTTGGATATTTGCATTTGTGTAGGTACATCGTTTGTCAACAATAATTACATTTTCTTTTGTATGGATTCATATACAGTTTTTATATTTTACCCATTGTGTAATAAAAGGAAAGAAACTTCGAATACGAAGTAGAAATTAGACAAACAATATTACAAATTTATTTATTGACTAAAAAGAATCAGCCATGAGTTGTCTTTATTTTTAGCGAGAATACGGATTAGCTGTAAGATGAGCACTCATAAGAAATAACATTTGAGTATGTTTTATTCATGTAACGAGTAGATAGGTATGAGAAATATCAATCTTTTTGTTCTAAATAAATTGATTTTAAGATATATAGTATATAAAATATGGTGTATATGACGTGTTAATTCCCTTTCTAAAGAAGCGTTTTCTAACGATATATGACGTTCATCAACGCTCTTGACCCAGTATTAATTTTCACGTGCTTTGTTTCAGGTAAGCCAACGAGAAGTCATATAGGCGACCGGAAAACATTTTGCTTGCGTAAGTAATAACGTTAATATTGATATGCAAACAAAAAGCACGCATTTCGTACGCAAATCCTAAGGACATGACTTTTGATTCTCATGATAACATTGTGTGAGGATTTTCTGAGTCGTAAAAGACTGACGTGTTAATCTGCTTATTTTATGGCAGATTATGATGGTCATAGAATGATTTAGAAATGTGACACAACGCAGATTAAAATTTCAAAACCTCTGTCATTCCAAATTGACTTCCATTTCCTACATGGCGCTCTGAATTTATCACATTCATTCCTCGACATATCAATTTAATTTAAATGCATATTTGTTTTTTGGTAGTAGACATCAAAAACTTTCAAATTATGTTTAATGTATGACTACAATTCAAGAAGCTCTGTTTTTAGTTTCACTTTACATAATGGTCTCCTATATTATCTCAGTAGTATACCTTTTCATTGCGGCTCTCACACGAAACCAATCTTTATAAATGAAGTGTCTAAAGAAATAGAATTTCACGTAGACGTGACGAATTGCACTTCGCCTTTAAAAATATGAAGGATTTGTTTAAAAAAAACGCATCGAAATGTTCATGTAAAATGCAACCCGCAACGCTTGTCAAGATTCTTGAATCTCGTCAAATATCTTCTAAACGAGGCGTTCTAGGGCCTTAAAAGTATAATTTTGAGGCCACGCTTTTTTTTTGTCTGAAAGAAACATTTTTTACGCTGTAATCTACAAGATAAGATACATTTGGACATTAAAATTACATTTTTACAGGTCCGGCGCTTATCGATATTATCCAATACCAAAACTATTACTTGGCGCTGGAGGCGTTCTTTGTTTGTGACGTCATGTTTAGAAGGCTTAGATTTCTCCATATTGTATGTATGCTTTCTATACACAGTAATTCAAGATTGTGTAAATAACAGGGGCGTAGCTTTCATAGATGTGGGTGATGTGTTTTGTTAATTTGTTATTTTCTTTTTCTACTACAAAATATTTCATTATATTTCAAACATTGCGCCATTGAGAACTCGATTCTTCACAAGGATGAACGAATCATTCTGAAATGCCGCCTAGCCTGCGCTGTGAATCAGATGCACCGTGACCCGTTACATCCAGGGTGCTTACCGTGGTGTCTGCGAAAAAGCGAACTTTACGAAACTTCATTGCTCTCTTCGGTGTTTGTAAGAGAACAAGGTTAATTAATGAACATTGCCCCTTTATTTAAGTTTTATTACCTTATTTTAATGCATTTAGCAACTATATATTTGTAGCCAATTTAGGTTAGGAGTTGTGTTGGTTGAATGCACAAGGGTATGTGACTGTGCAATACACATCTGTGCCCTGGAATGGCGAGCACCACGCGATCCAAAGTGCCTACATAACTATGGAGTTGTATTTTTGTGCACAAATTATAGCACGCGAGAAACAGTTAAAAATATTTGTAAAAAATATGAGAGGATAGAATTTTATTTAAACAGCCAACACAGGCTATGTTGAGCAATACAACTGTGGTTTAAGGGAAAATAGGGAAATTCTGTCACACTTAGTTCGAGTTGTATGCGTTTTTGGAAGACAAGGGCTTGTACTTTCTAGCCATAATAAAAATAGGGGATCATCAAATAGAGAAAATTTCATGTAATATATAAGTGAAATAATGAAATTTGATAAAACTGACAATAATGATATGCAAATTCCAGTGTTTCGTGAAATTTCATCAGAAATTCAGATTCATTGGATTTCAAGTGTAAGCATGGTAATGTTCCATGAAATTAAAAATAAAATTTCTAAAGCCTCGTTTGTCTCCGCCTTACTGGATGACACTCTTGATGTAAGCAGCAAAAAGGACAAATGTCAACTGCTTTTCATTACGTGTCTGTAAATTGATTGATTTTTTCTTTCCTATTATATTTTTATTATAGATTATTGTTTTCCATTTTGTAAATTACGCTAATTCCATTGGGTTCGAAATGATATGAATTGGACAATTTTGAAAATCATTGGGTTGATAGTGCTCTTTTTATTAAAGTATGAGGACACACATTTATATTTTGCTAGGTCGTAAACATAAGTCAACTTTTTCTAACTTTCAACCAGTAAACTACATGAAGTACGTGAGGCATTATTACTTTTACTGGATCAGTTTTTATTTTAAATATACAAATTATTTGTGTGCTCTAATTGATCAAAGTGACAGAAATGGTATTGGTGAATGAGAAATATTTAAATTATAATTAAAGTTTTAAATTATTTTTTCATTTCTCGAGTTACTTACCCTGAGCCAAAACTCAGGCTACGCCACTGGTAAATAAACATAAATACTCTCGCAGCAACAATGAGAAGTATTAAACAGTTACCTCATATCGATGAAGATTGCTTTTAATGTGTGTAGTGCAACCGTTCATCTGTCGGATGAAAGGATTGATAGTCTTGTTTCTGTGAAAAGTTTATGATATAACCTACAGTACTCATGCACTTATTATCAATAAGGTTTATCAATAAACGCTCATGTTATTCTACTTCGAAATCTTTTTATCACTCACCCTTCAAATTTCAGTCTCTGCTAACGCTAATTGCGGAACCACGCTTTGGTTTTTATTCAATAAACTCAACTAAATTATTTTTTATTAACAAATTTTCTTCCTCTTTTCAAATCAACATACATTCATGGACAGGGCTACTCAAGAGGTTATGTTCTGAAACCATGACTTAAAAATTAAATTTGATGAAAGCATAGGCCTATATTTTCACAATATTTTTAATTTTTTCTGGTGTGGTTGATTTTAAAGACTTGACGTAAGTCATATAAGAGAAATAATGGTTTTACCTTGTTTATTCGATCTCATTTCTTTGAAGGTGGTGGGTGCACTTCACTTTGATAAAAGGAAAATTCACTGAAAGTTCTTATACTATGATGAAAAGTCACGAAAGAAGCTACAGTGTACAATGAAGCGACCGAGAATCAAGGAAGAAACCATCTGCACGAAATTGCCAGTGTGTTCTTCGTGTGAATCCAAAAGATAAGGCAGATGGCTTAAGAAAATTTCAGAAGGGCATTATCAGATAGCTTAGAAAGTAAATCAAACTAAGCTGGAAAGAAAGCTCTTACACCTTGTGATGTTATTCGTCAAAAAAAAGGAATAAACAATATTGGCAAATAATGCCCGATTTTCTAGAGTGAAGAGTGAAGACTGTGTCTTGTTAGGATTGGATTCTATTTTACTTGTGCCAGTATTTTCTTTATCAGCAAATTTTTCCTCTGCCAGTATATTCTTTGTCACCTTTATTCGGTGAAAGTTTCAAGTCAGCGTGTTCAGTGGAGATATTGCATTGAAAAAACTGGGAAATAATGCTTTCCCTAGAGTGATTAGTAATTTCAACAAGTTAATTTACATCTTGGACATGTTGCAGCATTTGCATGAAAACTATGAGGGCTATTATCGTAGTACATTTAGTACTGTAAAATGCTCTTTGAGAAGGTTAATAAAATATTTAGATGTGACATGCAAGCAAGTTAAATTTATTAAGCAGATCGATTGATATTCATTGAAAATAGTTGGAAATATAGTTGGTGCAGCATATGATACTCCATATGCTGCTACTTCATCTCATATTTTATTTTTTGTGTTATACAAAATCCTCTCCTATATTATTTCAGTAGTATAGATGAGTTTTGTAGACACACAACCGATCTTCATAAATGAGGTCTCTAAAGAAAGGGGACTTCGCAGAGACGTGACGATTTTCACACTTAAAAAACTAAAGAATTTGTTGAAAAAATGAATCTAAATATTAATGTCAAATGCACAATGATACACTCGGACAGCATTATTAAACTCTATTTAGTTGAATAACTGGTAGAAGAAGCGTTATGGGATCTTAAAATGGGGAAATTTGAAGCGAAGGCCATAAAGAAACGTTCGTCGCCACGTAATCTACAAGGTCCAGAGCTTTTAGAACATTCTATTACAATTTGATGGTCAGATTCTTCTCGATACTACCACACCTATTCAGAGAGGTGCAGAATCTGCAACTGTATATGAAATGAAAATAATTACTTGAGACGATTAAATTGCACGGGCGTACCTCTCAGTTCAGTAATGGAGTTATATGATATTGCAAAGAGTAAGGTTATGCTTTCTCGATCCTGTATTTTCGCATGGACAACTTTAAGTAGAGATCTGGAGAGTAAAACGCTTTTGTAATATTTTTGTGACTATCAAGGAAAGTGAAAAGCTAACTGTCAAGGAAAATCGTACAATTACTTCAAATGTTTTTAAGGATGTGTTGTGAATTGTTCCAAGAAAATGTCCATAATACTGATTATACGTCTATAATATTGCGCAGGGCTTTATTCAAAATTTGATTCAAACATCAATTTCATTGTTTTTATTGTTATTTTAAATTCTATAAGTACATTGAAAGTTACGTTTTAATTTTTTAAACAAATAAACGTATCGTTAACGTTTAATTAACGTTTTACTGAACGTTTAATTTATGTTTTTGTTCTCTTATGGCGTGACCAATTTTATAATGGGTTTTAATTATTAAGGTAGAAGGAATAACATGACTATGTTGTCATCGCCATCCCCAAATTAATTGCGCGAATGCAAACTTCTAAAAACTTCAATATTTATTATGAAATTACACAATGTATCTGAATGCATAATTGTTTAATATTGCATCTCAGAATTTTATATACACAATGAGTGTTTTTGTATGTGTGTATAAAAAAAGTATTGACTTCTTAGGAACCACAATTGTACGTTGCTGCATGGAGCAAACTATTGTTTTAAATTTCATTTTAGACTGCGTTTTCAATTACATATTAAGAGTTTGATTACGAACATAAAATATCAATGATGATTTTGCGATACGAAAAAATATTCAATACTGATTCTATTACTCTTCGCGAAAAATATCAACAATATATTACGTAAAAATTATTCTCAGGGAACTCAACTATTAATTATTCATAATTTAACTTATTATTTATTCAAATTAAGTCAAAAATTTGAGGATAAGAAATAAGGATTACATGGGTCCTAAACAAGAGGAGTTAGACTGGGGCTCATCACGACTCACTTTCTCGTACTTGAGGCTAGAGTCTAAAAAGTGCAGCAGTAAACCAATGATGTTGAAGGCCACTGTAATGACATGGGTGATGATGGTGAAGAAGATGAGGGAGAAGATTGATTACCCTACTTGTGGGCCGGACGCGATAACGATCGGATCGTTGACATGGCTGCGGACGGGCGCGCCTCAAGAGGGATGACCCAGTTCCGAGTTGCAGAGCGGACGAGCGCTGCTGGCTGCAGCGGCCCGCCCACTCGCGGTAACACCACTCACCAGCACCACTTACCAGCAGCCCATCGCCATCCTACAATCACCTCACCAATACCACAATCCCTCTCGCCACGTTTACCGCCGCTACCACCACCACCCCTACGACCACCTCCGCCGCCACGACCACCTCCGCCGCTACGATCACCTCCGCCGCTACGATCACTTCCGCCGCTACGACCACCTCCGCTGCCACGACCACCTCCGCCGCGCCGCCACGACCAGCTCCGCCACCACGACCACCTCCGTCGCCACGACCACCTCCGCCGCCACGACCACCTCCGCCGCCACGACCACCTCCGCCGCCACGACCACCTCCGCCACTACGACCACCTCCGCCGCTACGACCACCTCCGCCGCCACGACCACCTCCACTGCTAACTGTAACGATTCTTTTGTGGTACGAGGTGAGAATGAACTCGTCCAAGAGTGCCAGAACACTGCTTCACCTTGAACGGTTCTTGCTATTTCCATTTGGCATTACCTCCCTCACCATCGCCCTGTCCTGACTCCTCACTGTCCCGAGCATTCCATTCTCACCGTCCCTCGTTGCCACTCCCGCCCCGTGCCCGGCGCCCGGCGACCGCAGCGGGCCCCGCGCCTGCCAGGCGAGGGTTTATTTGGCTTGGAGCCGCTGGTCGGTAAATCTCGTGTGTAATTTCAAGTCAAACAGAGTCGCCGACGGCGCGCCTTGCGTCTCTCACCCCTCTTACCCCCACCCCCACCCCCGCCGCCGCCGCAGGTTGCGTCTTCGTGGCGAGCGCCCACCTGCTCTTAGGAGGGTGGCTCTCACTACCCGAACTTCACCGCCCTCACTATGGTAGCTTCACGTGAAGCGGAACAGTGAAGCCATGGGACCACTGCGTTAGCAACTCTGAAAACGGAATCATTTTCATTAAAA
The DNA here is from genome assembly GCA_031308135.1 of Acheta domesticus. Lineage (NCBI taxonomy): Eukaryota > Metazoa > Arthropoda > Insecta > Orthoptera > Gryllidae > Acheta > Acheta domesticus. The sequence goes on from JAHLJT010009436.1 coordinate 163,629,120, forward strand.
TCTTGGATTCCTCTAATTAAGGACAATAAGATCACTTTTGTTCTTAAATGAAGATTTTAAAGACATTTTTATACCTTATTTTAAGTTACACAACTTTTCCGATTTTAACTTTAAAGACCATCTTTATGCCAAACATAACACACGGTACGTAGTATATTTATTATACAATAACAGTTGAAAAACTATTGAGTAAGCACACAATTAAGAATCTCTTCATGTATACGTATAAAATCGTAAATCATAAATTATTTCCTACAATAATTTAATTTAAGTGAGCTTTGCCGAACAGATTTTTATACTTCCATACGCAAACACGCACACATAGTATATAACGGACCAACACTCCAGTCATTCTTAAATAAAAATATTTTATTACAGCTTCATTTAGATTTTTGGCCTGAAAGCGGGGAATCCTTATTACATATTCACCTCTCCTTCGCCATCTCTACGTTTGATATAGCTTTTGATCTATCGGCGGGAGCACAGATTTTCTGCAGCACCAGTTTGTTGCTTGACAAGAGACATGTTTTTTATGTAGATTTCGGAGTAAGTAAGTCGGGTGAGAGGAAAGTGAGCGTAAATGTTTTAGAGTAGATAACCAGTTCATTTTCTTCTTTTGCCCTCTTACCATAAAAGGGCGGATGGAAGGGTGTACTGCAAGCTGAACTGAAGGAAAAATATACACCGCACCGCTCAAAATTAAACACTTCAACTAACTTTTGTGGACCACATTCTTCTGCACACACGTTTTCACCAATTTTGCCCACCGTCAACTTCGTTTCTAGTAGCTACCCTTTTGCTCTGATCGTGAGCCCAGGATCCTCCTATTCTTTCATATCCCGTCATCCTCTCTTCTTCCCCTCTTGCGACCACGCTCCGAGATCCGAAAGCACCACTTCCACTCTTGCCATCGCCACTACACTTGCCATCGTCCCCACCCTCGCCATCGCGCTCACTCTCACCCCCATCCCACCCCCACCCTCACCATCACCCTCGCCCTTGCCATTGCCATCGCCCTCGCCCTCACCCCCACCCTCGCCAACGCCATTGCCCTCACCCTCACTATCGCGATCGCCATCGCTATCGCCATCGCGATCGCCATCGCTATCGCCATCGCGATCGCCCTCACCCTCGCTATTGCCATCGCGATCGCCATCGCCATCGCCCTCACTCCCCCACCCCCACCCTTGCCATCGCCATCGCCCTTACTCTCACCCTCACCATCGCCATCGCAATCGCCCTCACTCTCACCCTCGCCATCGCCATCGCCTTCACCGTCGCCATCGCCATAACATCGCCATCACCCTCAACCTCGCCATCGCCATCGCCATCGTCCCATTCTCGCTGTCGTCCCTACCCTCGCCATCTTCTCTACCCTCGCCATCTTCTCTACCCTCGCCATCCTTCCAACCGTCGCCATCTTCCCAACACTCGCCATCCTTCCAACCCTCGCCATCCTCCCAACCCTCGCCATCCTCCCAATCCTCGCCATCCTCCCAACCCTCGCCATCCTCCCAATCCTCGCCATCCTCCCAATCCTGGCTACCTTCACTAACCTCGCCATCGTCCCTACCCCTCGCTATTGCTCCTACCCTCACCGCCGGTCACCGTCACCGCCGCCGTCGGGTTTCGGCCATGGACATTCCACCCACCCCACGCCTCCGCCCGCGCCGTCGTCTCCAAGCCACACACCACATCGGCGCGCGCATCGGCGACGACGAGGCGGTCCGCGGTTCGAGACCCGCTCCAATGTACACACAACCTGCAGGCCTAACTTAATGTACGATATGCTAATTGGATATCGGGGCTCGCCGTGTCAACACTGAAATATTAATTCTGGCGCCTTGTATTTGAGTTGGCGCTGTTTCCTGCGTGCGGCACGTAACGAGTGCGGGCGGGGCGGGGCGAGAGGAGCGATGGAGCGGGGCGGGGCAGGGTGGAAAGGGGAGGCCGGCCGCTCTATTAGTTTAACGGAATTGGAATGTACACAGCACGCGCGGGCGCCCGTCTGAGCACTTGGCGGGGGGTGGGAGGAAAGGGGAGGGAGGGAGAGAAGGGGAGGGGGGAGGGAGGGAGGAGCGAAAGAGCGGAATGCGGAAGAGGCCGCTGCCGCCGCCGGTCTGTGTGGTGACGACGGGGGGAGCGGGAGGAGGGTTCTGACCACAGATATATAGTATATAGATTGGCGGGGCCTACACTGGACGCTAGGGTAGCACTGAAGTGTCGACGGCGGGGAGAGGGGAGAGGGTTCTGAGCAAATATATACTATATAGATTGGCAAGGCCTATGCTGGACGATGGGGTAGCACTGAAGCTACTAGCTAGGATAGTACCAAAGTGACGACGGATGGGAGAGAGAGGAGGGTTCTGACCAGGTATGTACTATATAGATTGGCAATGCCTATACTGGACACTAGGGTAGCACTGAAGGCAAGAAGCTGCGCGTGATGTCATCTTACTATCACCCCGTTCTGAGGCGCTGTAGTATATAAATGCAAGCCGTATGAGATGTATTCTCAAGCTTCTTTTAGAGTTACGAGTAATAAATGGTAAGGAAACGAACCACTGTCTGATACGTGGGTTTAATTTTAACATTTCAAGAGCTCTTTAGTGGATGACATTCGAAATATTTCTCTGTATTCGTGAGCTTTGCATCTCTATAACCTCAGTTGCGTTCTATATAATACATGATATATTACACATTTTTGAGCGCTGGGATTTTTAGTACTGGGATTGCTTCGATTATCGGATTGTTCTAAAGAATATTACGTTTAATCTGGATAAATTTGTACACAAAAATTTACTCTGATACTGATTTCGTAACTGTTACAATTTCATGTTACTAATTAATATGCCCCAGAACAAATTACAGTCTTCAATACTTTAGTTTTCCCTTTGATAAGTGCATGGTTTGTTATTATGAATACGTGAAATACAGATTACTCTGATGGGTAAATAAATACTAAATGACATCCTTTTGTACCCTTCTGTGCCAGAAAAACAAGAAAACGATTTCTTTATTTACAGTTAATTTTAAATTCTTTTATAAATATCATCATGGATATGTTCACTTTTACATACCAACGTTTTTCATTTTCGAATTTTTATGAATCTATAAATTTCTGTCCCCTTAATTCGGTTTTTTATTTTTATTGACTGTACGTTGGACATTAAATATTACAAACTCTCTACAGAAACTTTTAAATAATTTTTAATGGAAAGAATCATTATTGTCTGCATTAATCTCAACGAAGAACACAGTGCACTTTCCCGACAGCTGTGAAATCTCTGAAAAACCTCTGGAATTTCACGCGTTTGAAATCCTATTAGTCGCTCCGTTGCCGCGGAGTGTGTTTCTTCTCTGGAACTCGTTAAGCGCTTATTTATGACGGGCAATGGCAGCGACGTGTCCGATGTGAGTATTCTTGGTAGTATACTCGGACTTGGGTGGTAAGTTACTAAATGCTGAATGTTGAAAGTGATTTTATAGAGACTCGAATACTGAAATATTGATAAATTTCTGTTCAGCTAATTGCGACGTTAACTAAACATTACAGTATCATCATGAGTTACTGGACATCTTTGAAATGTGTTTTCACGCTAAATTGGTCAGTAGATATTTTTACAAGTGAAATATCACAGCCACCATGGAAGTAATTTTTATTCTATATCCAGTCGAAATAAACGTTGTATGTACGTATTTATCCGTTTAACGTAAATAATGTTTTTGCGTGTCCTCTTTTTCCTCAAAACGTCAAAATTGTTTGATTTTGTTGGTTCTTATTAATTATATACGATATGGATGGAAACATGGTCAAAATCCAGAATAACATAAACGTCAATTCGACGTAAACATTATTTCAACAATGATAAATAAATTAAATTTGGATACTTCTCACTTGCTTTGTGATTCCATTGATAATATTGAAATTCATGAATACCAGAAACTCTTAAGGAATTTCCAAACATTTAGATACTCGTTAAACGAAAAGGTTTCAAAAGGATTAGAACAACATACCTCGAAAGTGTCAGTTGTAATCAGAGAAGGTAATTGCAATTGGATTCCAATAGACTAAAAACGGAAAACCGAAACTGAATTTGCATACGTGATTATAGACTTCATCACTCAATATCAATATTCGATATTGCCAATTATCAACCACCTCCTCATCTGTTTCTACCGCCAATTCCATCGACATTTTTATTCCTATCTTTCACTTCCACTCCACAGCTTCCTCTTATTGCGACGTATGCTCTTATTGTATGCTCTTATTGCTCTTAATGTATGCTCTTATTTCGACGACTCTTATCTTGTCGTCCTTCTATCCCTCCCCACCCTCAATCTCACATCTCTTGTGCTCATTGCTCATACTTGTTGCAATTTCCCTCTTGTTATTTCTCTCTTTTTCTATTCTATTCTCTATTTCACATTCTTCCTCTTCATTCCTTTGTTTCTCAATTTCTCTCTTTGCTGTTGTTACTGTTCCTGACCGGTTCTGACTTAGAGCTATCGCAAAACTTTGGGAATCGCGATGTCATGATGTTGGGAATAAAGGGAAAGTTCATCCCCTCATACGGGTAGAAGAGGACGAAGGAAGATGGACTGCCTGCGGTCCTTGCCCTGTGCCGTGTGACAGTGCTCCGGCACCAGCCTAAAATTGATCGAAGGACCGACTTAGGCATCAACTGATGCCACCGGCATATCCTAGCATTCGAGTCACGTCGGTGGCAGGAGTTTCGACACTAGCTTCACAGATGGGTCGAATTCAGCTTCTGCCTGGAGCAGAATTCTAACGGCTGGCTGCTCTGGCCGGTAGTTTTTTCTACCAACATGAGGCGAATACCGGAGCAGTACCGTAAGAAACAGGCCACGAAACGCGCACGATCTTTCCTTCCTCTTCTCTGTACTATCCTTATTTCTTCCTTACACACGCATACACACTTACACGCACTACATTACCACACATGCCTGGAGACCAGTCGGGAGCTTAGAGTTTGTCCTGGTTGGGCGGTTCCCCGCTGGTGGGAGATACCTGGTTAAGGGAAACACAGCTAGCCGACGTGCAGTTCGGCGCTGGATCTCACAATTCACTGGGTGAAGATCATCTCCCTTTCCCGAAGAAAAAACAATGCACTACACGTACAGGCGAAATGACCTTAGCAGTTGATGTGCTAGGAATCGCTAATCAATTGATCAAAGGAAACCACAGGAGCAGCTGACCCTGTGGATTATCAGTGCGGGGTGTAATCTGTCTATGCCAATACCCGGTGTCGGAAAATGAAATGTTGGATCTCAAATCTATTACCTACTCGCCTTGGAACATTCAGTTGCGAACCAATAACTACGCATGCCAAAGCAAAATTTGCTTATTTGTCAACAAAACTTAATTGAAGATGTTCAAAATGACGGGGAAAAAAGCAGGCCACCATTGTGTCTTGAGAAAGACTGAGGCCGACATGAAAAATGGGAAAGCAGAAATACGTAACCGAATTTGTTTTGCACATCTAATCAGACGGGTTCAAATTTTCTTGGAAAGTACCGCGATTACTTAAGTCAAATGTGAGAGTGCGGTCCAGAAGTCTACCTAATTCTAAGGATGCATACAGTCTTCTCTGGATTAGCATTTCCAAAATTACATTATGTGTTTATTGTATTTTATTATGTTATCGGTATATTATGTGTTTATTCAAAGTGGTCAAATATATCTGCACGAATAAAACGCTCTCTTTTAGGGGGAGATTCTTGATTCTCCGGCTCAGCTCCTATCTTGACCTATCACCACATCATTTGAGTATATATACGGTTACTTTTCTGGCCTTGTGTACGCAACAGGTTCTTATTTTGTTACTTTTTACTTTCATGATATTTTTTGACACATGTGATTATACTTTTGACACATGTGCTTAAAATCTCTTATATTCAGTTGTACACAGTGGGAAAAATAATTTAAAACATGCATGAAACTAGTAAGAACATACCAGTTTATGCTGTTATTAAATAAGTTATGTACTAAAATGTATTCTCAATGAATGTACTCCATTAACGTATCCATTTGTTAGGTATTGTTTTGATAGTATACTACTATGCTCGCACTTTTTCTTGATCCTCCAGCTCCGTAGTTCTCGCTCAGCCCGGCACAGCACGGCTCGGTAGAAAACATGAGCCCCACTCGGAACGTCAAGGCTCAGTTTGCAGTGCTGCTCACTTTCTTCCTTTACAATTCGGACTTCTCACTTTTCGCTCTCTCTTTATAACGACCTCTGCGTACCGTGGACCTTTTCGTTACTCAATAATTTCTACAATTATTAATTATTTCTTCAGAATTTAAAAAAATCAACCTTGAGTTGTTTCTCATTGCTATCTAGTCCAAGACGCGCTTTTACGCTGAGTTTCCTCTGGATGTTGACAGCACTGCACTGCCATGACGTAAACAGAACCTGCCTCCCCCTCGCACCGCCCGCTGTGGAGTATCATGAAAAAGTGCGCGTATAGTAGTTTATGAATGTACAATATCTCGCCACTTGGCCATCGGACGATTTTAACTCTGCTGCTGTTATCATCCCTGGTTTATTGAGCCATTTGAGTTCCCTTCTTGCGAATCACCGCTTACTTTCCTACTTTTTCCGTACCGCTTCATTTGTTATACTTTGCGTGTATTTCTTGTCGTTACATTCCCTTGTATTCTTTTTAATTCTTAATATTACATAAAATTTTAAACAATTTACTCATTTCCAAATGCACACATCATGCATATAATATTTATAGTATTTACATTACCTAGTTAATATGCAATGTTAATATTTATTTAATGTCCCAGGGCGGTGGAACGAACACCAGACAAAACGCAACAGTATTTGTTGTTTATGCCTCTTGTGTTATAACTGATTTAATAATTTCATACTTCGTATTATCTAATTGCTATAAGTTTCGTACAGATAAGTTGTATTTCATAAAGATGGACATTATATTTTATAAAACATTCACGTCGTAATTTAAGCAAGCCCTACCACACCAGTATACGCAATAAGACAACATTATATGTTTATGTTTATTCATCGCAAGTCTCCCAAAACTTTCGTCCGCACTACACCTACTCCTCACAACTATCACACATTTTAACCCCACTCGGCCATAACGAGCGGGCGCGGCGTTCACGTCCAACTACAAACTACCCAATAAATTACAGGTGACCCATCAACATAGCAGCGCCCTCCCCCTGTCCAACCAGTCGCCGCCGAGAGCTGCGAACTTGCCAGACGTGTCACAACGAAGCAGGCAAAGGCAAGGTTGAAGTAGACGAGGCCGAGGACAATGCTGGCGAGGATTAGGACGCGTCGGATGACGAGAACGAAAGAGACGAGAATGAGGATGAATCAGAGGACTAAACTGGCAAGGATGAAGGCGAGGACAAAGCTGACGAGGATGAGGACAAGGGTAAAAATGACGAAGATGGGACTGGCGTGGGCGAGGATGAAGTAGGCTGAATGGGAAGGAAGAAGCAGGCTATGGAGGAGAATGAAACGGGCAAGAACAGCGGTGTAAATTCGAAGTGTGAGTGTGCACATGTCGTACAGGACAGACTAGTGGCGCTACAGAATGGCACAGACTTTCCCGTATTAGTTTTCCATTTCCTTTGGTCTCGGACTAGTTATTCGGACTTGCCATATACTCTTGCCAGCTGCCATCTATCGCCGCCCTAATTACTTTTTTAAACATTTTCTACTTTTTTCGGTTTCTTAATAGTAGAAAGCAAATATTGTTTTAAGAATATTAAAGAACAGTGAAATCTCGTCCAAAATGGCAATTTTCATTGAAAAATTTGGAGCCGTTGGAGAGAATGGCGTTTAAGCGCTACTGTAAATGCAAAATTTGTTGTTCTTTTTATCAAGAATCTTTTGTGTTTTTAAAAAAAATTATTTACAGTTATTTAAAGCACTTTAACTCATAAATACAATAGTGTTTACGTATTACTAAAAATATGCGTATTAACGGTGGGAGAGACCTTTCAAAAAAATTACATTTTTGTAATTTTTGAAAAAACAAACCAATATCCCAAAATGAACTCTACGCCATATTAGAGAGTGAAATTAGCACTATCCGTTCCAAAAGTTTAAAGAAGACAATTTTGAGCCATTTTTGAGAAAATGACGTTTGAGCGTTTCTGAAAATGCGGAATTTTCAGCTAGTTTTCACTGAAAACATTTGAGTTTTGAGAAACTTTATAGGGCATTATTTAAAGCACATATACTCATAAATATAATAATGTGAACAAATCGCCGCTAATGTAAATATTAATGACGTGAGAGACAACTAAAAAAGGACATTTTTGTAATTTTTGAGAAAAAAAGAATAGAGCAACGTTATGTTTATGACATCTCATAAAAGTACATTTAGCAGTATCCCTGCCAAAGGTTTGAGGAAACAATTTGGAGCCGTTTCTGAGAAAATCTTGTTTTTGTAATTTTTTAAAATCGCACATATTGTAAGCAATATTGCGCGAAAACTACAAAATGTTTCAAAAAATGTACAGAACCTTAAAGATAGAACTCACTTTGGAAAACAAATTTTATTTGAAGGAAAAATTCTATCTTCATTTTTGTAGTTGTAGGAAGTGGCCAAAAACTCAAACTTATGCAATTTTCGAAAATTCAGAGTTAACCGTGAAAACAGGACCGATGCCACCTTAATACGTGTCTTTTACTTTATTCTTACAAGAAATTTAAAGAAAAAAATTTGAGCTGTCTTTGTGAACATTTTGAAAATGTCCTTAGGGCTTCATTTTAAGTACCCCCAAATTTTGAAGAAAGTTTTTTAACATATCAGAGCTTGGACCAGAGCCAGATGGACAGGGGTTTCTTCAATTTGGAAAAAATCCTATGAGTGGTTTAGGCGCTAGTGGTGTTCACACACAGACAAACAGACGGGCAGACGGACGTTTTCTTTTCAATTGGTTTTTTGATATCATGGACGCATAAAAGAGGGATTCTGGCTATACGTGTTAGTTTTTCTTAATTTAGCAACTGGATTTATCCACGTTTTCGTTATCAGGGTCCGGCAATGAATTTTGTTTACTGCAGAAAATCTTCCGTTGTTTCGCGCAGCATTATGTAACTTTCCCTACAGTATGTATATACTATTTACGTTAACGGGAAAGTAAAAATCCATGGATGAGAGCGAGCAAGGCGTCGCAAGTAACAACAGCGAGGGCGACGAGTGTAGGGGCGCGTTCGGAGCGCGTTCCCCCTCGCGTTCGCGAGCGAGCATCGGTGGGCGCGGCGTGCTGCGCTCAACTGGCCGCCGGCGCGGGACGTGGAGGGCGGGGGCGGGGTCGCGCTGTGTGCAGTTTGCAGCAACCCAAACACACACCGCGCGCGCCGAAGGCGACGGGGGGGTGGAGTCGGGCGCGGGGGTGGCAGTTGCAGCGGGGGTGCTGGCATCCCTCACAGGGAGGGATACGGGTACTACAGGTTAGTAGAAATAGTAAGGGCTCTGTAAAGAGTATTCAGCAAAAATAGTCTTAAAAGTGATAAACAAAGAATGAAATATTTTTCTTTAAACTACATTATTCTACTCTACGTTCTATTTTTCTTTAAACTACATATATCTCTGTAGTCTGCAACTGGCTACTTTGGCTACTTTGGATACTCTCTCTTTCTCTTATTTCTTTCTTACTTATTTCTTTCTCCCTTTGTTTTTCTCTTTCTCTCTTTCTTTTTCCCTCTTTCTTTTCTCTCTCTGTCTTTCTATTTCTTTCTCTCTTTCTTTCTCTTTCTTTTCCTTTTTCTTTCTATTTCTTTCTCTCTCTTTCTTTCTTTCTATCTCTTTCCCTCTTTTCTCTTTCTCTGAGAATACACGACTATATATCCTGACTTCCTTGAAAGAAGAAATGGCGGTGAATGTGAGCATGGTTCCTGACGGCGAGAACATGAATCATTACGACAGTAAGCTAACGGTGGACTGTAACAGGAGAGGGGCGTGGAAGAAAGAGTGGATGCAGGGAAGGCGCGCGGAAGGCAGTTGCTGAAAGTAGTGAGAAGGTGATTCGAAATCTTGAAGGAAAGACGGTGTTATCAAGAAAAATTTACGTAGCTGACGTGGTGATGATAAATTTCATTTCGCAGGAAAAGACTGCAAAATATTTAACATTATTTGTTCATATGTGTGATCTAGAACGAATGTGTGTATGAATATGTGTGCGTACATGTGTCTCAGGATAAATATTGCCAACTTATATTACGTGTGGAACGGTCGAAGATGATAATATTTTGCCAATGAACATAGTGTGAAATGTATAGCAGTTACATATAACACACGTTACATTTGTCCTTGAATGTTATGCAACCCCGAATGCACAGGTACATGAAATCTTCTTCACTGCGTCATAACGTGACTTATAGAACACCTGCACATGAGAAGGTGACTGAAAATCAGGGGGCAAATGTCTCAAGAGAAACTCGAAATTGTGAATATTTCCACTACATGTTCACTAGCAAAAATGATCAATTTTGACGCCTTTACAACCCCCCGAAAGTTCATAATATTCATCCTGAGACACTCCAGATGTAGGTGCGAGTATGTGTACGCATGCGAAGAAGTGAATAGTGGGTGCCGTGGTGATGTAATGACGAGGTCGGTACCGCCGGGAAGCAATTGCGTCACCGGCGTGGCGGCAGGTGCAACTGCGTTTGTGTGTTGGGGGGGGCGGGAACAGACCAGAGGGCGCCGGTGTCGTTTTGCGCACGCGGAGGCGGTTGGTGTGGTTCGTTTTTCGTCCGTACCGGCACCCGGGCGCCCCATTCGCGACCAAACTACCCCAGGGATGAATTCTGCTGCGTGTGGTCCGTGTTGCTGGGGCTGAAACTGGAGGACACGCGAAGGGAACAGCGGTAGTGATCACGACACAAGCGAAGATAATACTTTAAAAAAGCAACATCAATGTACTTCGTTAATCTTCGTTCAAGACGTTACTAATCACTGCAGCAGCAAAAATGCTGCTGGAAAAATCAAACACAAAATGATGTATCAAAAAATAGCCGACCAAAGTTCAAAGAGAATATCAGGGCACAGTCTGCTTAGGCAGAAAAACAATAACAATTATAAACAGTTGGGAGGGCACTCACAAAACTAGGCAGCTTGCGCCGTCATCCGCGACTCGTTGTACCTCCGGCAACATCATCAGTGACTTGCCTCAACCTCGCGTCGGAAATAAATAATATAGATAGATATCAGCAAAGATACAGTAAGTGGCAAAAACATATCGCCCTTCAATAGTCACAAGAAAGATTTTTCATTTCTCCATCAATTAATGCCACGCGAGAAAGGAAGAATTCAAGTATATTACTAATTTCCAATGCGTACAGAAATTCTCTATTCTAGTAGTATGTATATATTATTTCAAAAGAGCTCGCCGATGTAGTTTTCACTCTTAAAAAAAAGAAAAGAGTAAAATGACTCATAAATGTACAAATATCAAGAAAAAAGTGATGGAAAAGTAGGTAGAAGATGTGTGAAAATATTGAGATGTCAATTTTTGGTTAAGTAAGACGTCAATTTACAATTGGGAAGATCAACTTCATTGTCAGTTTGATCAAGAATGTTTACTCTCATTCAAAGGTAAGGACCCCTTGTATTCGTAGAAGAAAAAAGTTAAATGATCAACTCTTTGGGAAATTTAAATAATTAATTAAGAATTCTACATAATATTATTTTCCCAATATTTATCCATAGCAGAAAATGGCGCAGTGATGTTTGCCTTCAACACCTTGCATGCAGAAGTAATTATACTTTTCACAAGCAACAATACACTAATTTATGCTACATAGTTTAAACATCATTCCTGGTTACCGAAAGCTTGAAGCATAATTTTCAAGACTTAAAATTATATTTGAGGCGTTCCCGATAATTACATTCTAGTGTTAGGAACATTACATGGTTATTGAATCGTTCCTAAATCAAAATTCGATGTCCTGTTAGAACGTTGATGAATATCCGTTTAACATGCATCACTGGATGGTGGGATTAGGCAATAGTTGTATGGTATTACTAAAGTGTGTGTGCGTTTGTGCGCGCGCGTGCACGCGCCTGCGAGCTTCTTAGTAAAAATATTCGTTAGTACAATTTTATCTTTTGGATGAAGTAGTTAGCCCAATATTCTTGAACTGGTCTGTAAAAAGAGAAAAAAGCTATTTAAAGTGAATACAACAACCTCAAAGTAACTTTGTTCCAAAATGCAATATCAATACTAATGTAGAGAAAATTAACAAAAATAATGTATAAATAATTGTGAAACCTAAATTAATGTCATTTTACGTTTTCATCCTACGTTACCCAATTCGTTGAAAATTTAACTCTTATGAAAAACAATCTCTTGATATTTGAGCGCAATAGTTCATTACATTTTATGGTTAAACAGCAAAAACTATTCCCAACCCTTGTTTAATTAATTTTCTTTAATATGAGGTTAATAACAGTTTTTATTTACGAAAAAATGATTTTAACGGAATGAATTTGCTAGATAATTCAGGAAATTGGCTTAACTAATTGATACGTTTTAGGTTAATAAGTCATAAAATGCTTTGCATTTTTGGAACTACTGACTATTATTCGCTCACATTGTCTCATTATTTTGCAAAACAGTGGTTTCATTTAATAATTTATCACCAACAGTTTTTGGTTTTCATCGATTAGCCCTGTTATATCAGAACGTCATTAATGATTGTAATCATTCTAAATAATTTTGGCGGTTTTTAGTTGATTTATCGTGCTATTTGTTTCCTTCATCAATTATTATTTTCTCATAAGCTTGAAAACCACTACTGTACAATAGATTTTAATGAGCGGTGTATAATGTTTAGCACGTCTAAAAATGTTATTAATAAAAATTGTTTTAAGAGATATCTGTTTTTCTGCAAAATCTTTGTTTCTCTCGGCGTACGTAAACATCAAAGTTCCACCAATGGCAACTGTGTTGAAATCCTGCGTCTATTTTCAGTTCTACACAAAGCAGGCGTGCCACTCTAGAGAAAGAGAGCTAGTACGTTGAAATTTTCTCAACTGCCTCTTTCAGTCAAGACTTCAAAGACTTACTGCTCTTCAGATATCAGCAATCTCTTTTGAAAATCATCTAATAAAACTAAGCACCTAGCACAATTTTTATGAAAATTCCTTTGGGAATTAAAAATTCTTGCTATCTTAGATATCTATATTTTTATTTCTCTTTTTCTTGTGAAATCTAGGAAAACAAAGTTTGACGTAAATGTTTGGTTCAATAGCCGACCGGATTCTCTCAAAAAATCCTAGTCAAAGAATTTATTGTAAAAATTACGGATCTTAAAGTGAGGTGTGCGCTTTAATTTATTAATTAGTAATGCGATGTATATTATACATGTAGGTTTTTCTTACCTGTTTTGCACTACAAAAGTATGTAACCAAATAATCTGTACCATGTTTTAACGTAAGTAGATTTTGATCATAATAAATTCCAATTCCAATTGGTTTGCGTACCTTCATACATTACTTTTGGTAAATCAATGAGGTATCTTTATTTCACGCTCATAATCCATTTTACTATCGTGTAAACTCTGTTACTCAAGAGTTTACTGTATGGAATTTTATCATTTTATATACATTTCAGCATTTCTTTTTTAAAATTTAACTTGCAGTGTTGCATTACCATGTAATATACCGAACGATCAGATTGGTTGAAATATGAGTTTCCCTATTGCATGAAAACTATATATTGGAATGATTGAATAAATTATTTAAAAGAGAAATATTTCTTTTGCATGACATGTATTAATTTTAGTATGTCCATGAATATATGCAAGGCAACTTTTGCATTGTGACTTCTCCATTAGTTAAGTTCTGAAACGAGTGCTAGCTGTAGGAGGAAATGCATTGCATTTGTTCAGTGAAGCGAAGTAAAGTTCGCAAAAGTTCAGTCTCGAACTTCTTTGCAGTCACGCTGCAAACCGGTAGGATTTCTTCACTCGAGTGCTATTCCCCATCAAAAGATAAATTTTCATTTGATGTTTTCTTCCGAAGACCTTCAGCTGCCACGCCAGCCGGGGGATATTCCTCTGCTTTTCAAATTGCGTTCAGAGGAGCCGGCCTCTGCTAGTCGTAAGGCAGGCGAGCCGAGAGGGTAGCGGCTTTATAAAATTTCATCATCATAAAAGTTCACCATAAGGGCTATCCTGCAGAAGGCGGTCGGCAAACGGTGGGTATTGTGGCGACTTGAAAGCGAGGAGGACGCGAGCGGACCGTGGCGGGGCGGGGCGAGGCGGGGGCCGAAGCAAGGTGGGAAAGGGTGGGGACGATACGGGGAGGGAAGGGCACTGCGGGCGACGCCGGAGAGGGGAGGAGGCAAGACAAAGGGAAGAGCGAGGCGGAAAATGGAAAGGCGTAATGGGGAAGCGCATTTCAGGGGTAGGGAAGAGCCGGACAGCGCGAGACAGCAGATCGAGACAAAACAGCTGTGCAGAGCGGGATGGAGAAGGGCTCCAAGGGACGGGGAAGGGCAGTGTCAGGAGGCAGGAGGAGTACAGGGAGAGACGGGGAAGGGCAGGGCCAGGTGAAGAAGGGAGGAAGAGAAGGGGAAGTGCAGTGCCAGGAGGAGGACAGGGAAGGGCAGGGCCAGGTGAAGACGAGAGGAAGAGAAGGGGAAGGGCAGGGACAGGGGGACAGGGAGGGATGGGGAAGGGCAGGGCCAGGTGAGGAAGTGCAGGAAGAGAAGGAAAAGGGCAGGGACAGGGGGAGGACAAGGAGGGACAGGGAAGGGTAGGGCGAATTGGGGATTTGTAGGGTGACATAAGGAATGGCAAAGTGAGGTGGGGATTGATAGGCACATCGGAAAAGCCTGGGACGACCCAGAGTGGGATGGAGATGAGCAGGGCAAAGAAGGGACTTGCGGGATAAGGAAAGTGGATGTGGGCGGTCGGGAGGGGAAAGGGCGGGGATAAGCAAGGCAATGTCTTGGAATGGCGGGAAGCTGGGCAAGAAGGAAGAGTGGAAGTGGAGAGTAGCAGCGTCCTGTTGAATGCGTGCGGCGCTATTTGATTCTGCTTTTTTCGTCGAATGGAATCGTCTTTTTACGCTTGTCATAATAGACTGAAAAAATATGTATAATCCCATTTGAAAAAACAAAGTTACCTCAAATATCTCGTAAAATACAAGTGATAAAAGAGCAATCAATACACATATCAATTAGCCCCATTCCCTCATTCACTTCCGTGAAAACTGTATTGCAATATCTTCAATCGTGAATCAAATGTGCTAAAGTTACGTGACTCGTTTTATATATATATATATATATATATATATATATAAATATATATATATATAAAACGCAAAAAGCTGATTAAATTCAATTGTGTTCAAAATCAACAAAACAAAAACATTTTATACATATATATATATATATATATATATATATATATATATATATATTAGCACTACCAGAAATACATTCATATTACTCTTATGGTTTGTTGTTCTTTTTTCCCCTTGTAAATAATTTATATAATATTGAATAATAAAGAAATAGGACACATACCTTGCTGTGCGTGGGAAGTTAAGTAAAATCTACTAGTAATAATATAATCTATAATAATATCTACTTTTTTGTCTGAACAGTCGTGTACATTGCTAACACATGACTACGCTTTTAAAGTAGCTGCCCTTACCCAGTAATTTATAGGAGGCTTTACATTGCTACCTCGGACGTGTCCTGTTATTTTCCACGCGGAGGTATGTAATGTCATGTGCATTCGGTTAAACATGAACAATGAAAATAATCACGTTAAAAGTCGTCAGTTGCAGAGAACTGAACTAATAAAACGCTCTTCTCCTGAGTTATAACGAACTTCCTAACCGATGCATATTAGATTTCCTTGCAAGGGCAAATACTCTTACTTTATGTCGTGAAAACTGAGAGTTATTTCTTGTGATTCAGATACTCGAAGTTGGCATGACGCTCAACAAGTTCATAAATGATGGCTGCATTTCCCTTGGAATTCCCTTTTGATTGCCAATTTTCAAATAAGACGACATTAATAATAATTTTACCGTGATTATTGCCACATTTTCCTTGTCTTTTTGTATTTCATATTGAATATAGCTTTTTTAAATCATTTTAAGGAAGAACTACAGTCACTTTTTACATTAATTTCAATAGGTATTTGAAATTATTGAGTAGAAGTCGAAAATTAAGGTTTGAGACTTATCATCAGATATCAAGTGATAATAGTTAAACTTATTTCCAATTTTTAACCTCCGCGTTTTGCTTCAATCAATAGATTGAAAGAAAATAAAAAAATGTGAATTATTCGAGTTCATCGCCTAAGAATAGTGGGTGAAATAGGGTGTGGTGAGATGGAGTGTTATTGGGTCAGGTGAAGTGGGGTGAGATGAAATGAGGTGGGGCAAGGTGACGTGAATTGATGCGATGTGACGTGAAGTGACATGAGGTAACGATGAAGTGACGCGAGGTGACGCGAAGTGACGCCAAGTGACGCCAAGTGACGCCAAGTGACGCCAAGTGACGCCAAGTGACGTTCCCAGTTTTCTGCGCTGGTCCGGTGCCCCCGTAGCAGTGAGCGGCCGCAGTGCGTGTCGGCTCGCCCAGCCCGCCTCCGCAGCCGCCCCCGCCCAGCGCCTGCGGCCGGCTAACGACTCGCGTAATGCCGCCGCGTAACTTACCTCCGCGGGCGCAGTAAATTCGTCCAGCGTGCCGCGCTCGTCTTAATCCCGTTGCCTGCGCCCGCGCGATCACGCGCCTGCCCACCTGCTGCCTATGAACAAGCACCCTTTTATGTACAGGATGTCCGGGGACGAAACGTCGTAACATCGAAAAGAAGCTCTTAAGACTATTCTAAGCATATTTTGTCCAATAAACTACGTAGATATTCCGAATGGTTGAGCCGCAATGAGCACTCAAAATTTGGTTTGAAAAAATTATTTCTAGGCAAAAACTTGCGTTATGGAAGCATAGTAACACTCCATAAATATGTAAATTGTTTATTATTTACAAAAGAAAGGGATATATTAGCTCAGACAGAAAAATTAAGTGAGAAATAAAAAAGCAGTCGAATTGTGTAAATTGGGTGCTTTTTTATTTCTCGCTTAATTTTTCTTTCTGAACAAATATATTCATTTCTTTTTTGTAAATAATAAACAACTTATATGTTCCTGGAGTGTTGATATGCTTCTATAATGGAAATTTTAACCTAAAAATCAATTTTTCAAACCAACTTTTGAGTGCTCATTGCGGCTCAACCATTCGGAATATCCACGTAGTTTATTAAACAAAATATGCTTAGAATTGTCTTAAGAGCTTATTTTCGAAGTTTTGACGTCTCCTCCCCGGACATCTGTATATCTAGACACTGAGCTACCTGTTTATTGTAGTTCTTAACAACTACCTAGATACCATGCAAAAACGAATCTAAAAAAATACAAATCATTCGCAACCAATTTCTCAGAGCAATATCCAATGCACCGTAGTTTGTCACCAATCAGCAGCTTCTTAAAGAACTCAACTTAGAATACATTGAACATCACATCACATACCTAGCCACTAACATTTACTATTATATACCCTAAATTATGTACTATTATTCTTAATTATTGGTTTTTTCCTAAATTAAGTACTCTCTTGTAATTTAAATATTCTGCCACCAAGTAATGATATTTAGTTGCAGAATTAATAATAAATCTAATCTAAAAATCCCTTCCCTTGCAACCTTATGATTCGCAAAATATCCTAACCACATAAGAGTAAAAAACATACCTACAATATATTCCTATAACCCTTCTCCGAATTAGAACCTGATTAGAGGACCCAATAAGAACCCAAAATGTTAGATTTAAGCTTTAGAAGTAAGTTTTTAATTAAGTTAGCGCGTAAATCTTTGAGACATAAGTAAACTTGATACTTAAACTGACCTGTATCCAACCACCATAAATCAATAAAAAACTTAAGTACCAATGCGTGTAAAAGATAACGTTCTACCTTGATGTCTGCTTACCTACTAAGGTACCTACTATATTTATTGCATGTATACTTAGTCACCCAGCTATTTATATACCTACCTATTTATTCACCTACCTACCTTACTTTCTGCTCTCACACCTACCTTTTCGGCGATTGATTTACGACTCCACCTACGCACCTACATGCCAATCTACAACCTATCTACCTAATTACATTCTTAAATATATATCTACCGAAGTAAATTCCTGTAAACGCACATTCATTCTTACGTACCTATTTACTTAAATTTCTATTTAGGCCTAATCGTTGCATTCTTGTGAATTTGCTTTCATCTCTACCGACTTAAACACTCTCTCTGATGCCGAAACGCACAAATATCAGATCTGAAAAAGGTCACTGCCACAGCAGCCCCAGATTATTAGAAACTCGTTATATGCTATAAATGACGTATTAGAGAACGGGATTTTTGATTGTAATTGAACTCTTCTAATTGATTCTCTATGATGTAGGCTGACACGTAACAACCAAGACAATTACTTAATCATTCAAGTTTCTATTTTTACTTATCGACTTATCTTGACTTACAAATCGACCTTCCTTTGGCAAACCCCATTAAAGGAAAACAAAAATTTCAATTGTTTCCAGGCCTTAAATTAATATTTGTTTCCATTTTCGACTATAAAAAGCAAAATAATTACTGATGCTACAGAATGACGCATACTTGCCCGTACTCGTTAGTTTCCTAATCTGTTTAGTGTAAACTAGCTCTTACGTTTCCCCTACCCTCTACCCGGCTGCCCTCTGCGACATCTAAAATACATTTTTTCACATTTTCACAATTTTTGAGACCCTTAGGAGATGAATTGAAATATGAATTTAAGAATATCGCAAAAGAGTAAAATTTTCTTTTATAAGCAAATTTTCATTAAAAATGGAGCAGTTTTTGAAAAAAAAAAAACTCGTTTGAGACTTTCTGATATTTTTCATTTTTGAGTTCAAATTCACAGTATGTTTTGAGCTATCGGGAAATTAAATCAGAAATCATTTACAAAACGTATTCTCACAAATACAATAATGCATAAAAACTCCCGCAAAGTAAATATTGATGATTTGGGAGGTGTATAAAAATGACTTTTGTGTAATTCTTGCAAAAGGAAAAGAATACACATAAATGGCGTTTATGTCAATTTATTCGGTACACTTGGCCCTATACACACAAACATTTAAAAAAACATTTCGGATCTGTTTTTGAGAAAGTTTTGTTTTTGATAAATTTTATAATATTGCCTGTATGTCACTCAAAATTAAAGAAAACTATTAATATTTTTAAAAATTGTACGAAATTCATACAGCAATTAATTTTGCTGAATAAATTTCATTTTAAGAAAAAATATTTTCTGAAGTAGTAAAAGAGGTCCGAAAATTTTGAAACTTTTGCAATCTTTGAAAATTCAGGGTAAACGCAAAAATAGTACCTTTGTCATCTTTACAAGCTGTTTTACTATATTCTTACAAGAAATGTAATGAAACAAATTTTGCCCCATTTTTGAGATAATTTTAAAAATATACCAGGGATTTCATGTAAAGTAACCCCCAAAATTGAAAGAATTCGTTTGGAATTCGCAGGACCTCGAGCCGCTCAACAAAGATAAGGAAAAGCGCAGTGTTTACTCGTAACTGAAGGAGAGACGGATAGACGTTTGGAAAAAAAGAACCTTTTCGATGTCACGGCGTTCAAAATCGTGTATTTACGTTAAAATTTGAAAATCTATTTTCCGCAGCTCTAGGTAACTTTCTCTTTTTCTGTATATTACTCCGTATTCACGTACATACACGAAACATTTTAAAAAAAGTAGCTATTCAGAATATCAAATTTTCTTAAATAATAATTGAACCATTTACTGTAGCAGTTGCCTCGAATAAAGAAGAATCTGAATTGACAGAAAATCAATCTACACAAAACATTGAATATGAGATCAAAAGTATGTGCATGATTATTACCTTGAAATTTACAATTCAAAAGAGTTGTAATAGTATTTTGGACTCTTTGCGAAAATAAAATAAACATATTGTGTACAGATAGAATTTCAGAATCCCCAGTCACAAATTCCTGTATCTGATGTGAATACAATGTTGACAGCTGTTTTTTGAGTCGCTTCCTTTCCGCTCAGCCGTTTTCAGCCAGTGAAGTGTGTTCTCTCTTTAAGCGTATTACGTGTTGAAATTCCTCTTCATTATTTTGGATGGGTATTAACGTCAGATGGACAACGTTGCGAGGTACTTGAAACGTAGTAATCCTGCTTAGGATGGAATTTCGTTTATCCGAATATTTTACTGTGTGGCGGGCTATACTCTTGTTAGTTGAAAATAAAAGAGTAATAAACTTACTAAAATTATTTTTTAGTTTAACATAGGATATTTCCGAAGCCTTTTCCACATGTGTTATTCTAAGAAATGTTGGTATGTTTCTGATTAAAATTTCTCGAGAAAACGAAAAAAATGGCCAGATCATGACGTTCCCGTATTTGCGTTATTTGATATGCCCAATTTGCCTAATATCTGTACTTAAAATTCGAAAAAGGCAATATGTTTTAAAAAGGCACTCTTATTTTTCATTTCCTTACCCAATTCACATTAACTGTGTAAGGTGTCTTTTTTAACTCGGATACTTCTTTCGTTTACTGCAGATTTTTTTCTGTACACCATTACGAAAGATTAACTTCACAAAACTACACAAAGATCTCGGCTTCTCCAGCAAACATTCCACCGCCAACACGTAATATCGCGCGATAAGACCATGGAATCCGATCTTGCAAGATGCACCGTGTGCTGGTAAGTACTGTAAAGGAGTTTATAAACAGTCGTAATAAGATTTGCGCCGGTGCAACTTTCACTGGCTGCTCCCGGGGCTACTTGTTGGTGCCACCGCCGCGAACTCCACTCGAAGCAAAGAACTGCACCAAGAGCTGCCCGCCCCCCGCCGCGGGCAATGCGGCGGAAGCAGATAAGAGTCCATACTAAAATACGCCTCCGCATTGCCGTAAGCAAGGCAGAACGGCTGCGACCAGCAGCCGCCACTGCCGCCACCGCCGCCATCACTTTCACCGCCAGTGCCGCCTCCGCCTCCACCGCCACCGCCATCACCCCCAGTCTCACCGTCACCACGCCGCCAGTCACCGCCACCGTCACTGACACCGCCCCCATCACCATTTAACTCCACCGTCACTCTTCAACATCGCTCTTCACCGTCACTCTTCATCGTCACCGTCAAATTCACCCTCACCTTCACCCTCACCGTCACCGTCCATCGTTCATCGTTCATCGTTCATCATCGTTCATCATCGTCCACCGTCCACCGTCCACCGTCCACCGTCCACCGTCCACCGTCCACCGTCCACCGTCCACCGTCCACCGTCCACCGTCCACCGTCCACCGTCTACCGTCCATCGTCCATCGCTGCCGACATGGCCATCGTCACCGCTGATACCGCTCCTACCACCGCCGCTGCGTTAGCCAACGCCGACACCACAGCCGCCGCCGTCATCGGTGCTGCCCGCCGCCGCCGCAGCCGCCGCAGCCGGCACCGCAATAAACGCTCTGTAATAACGCGCTCCGCCAACTGACGCGCGCAGCGACTGCGCCGCAGCGGCCTCAGACTACTGCTGGTCAATTGCGACGCGTCGTGATATCGCCAAGCCAACGTTTTTACTTCATCCTCACATCAGTGTTGTGTGGGGTTCTCTGATGAACTTTCTCCTGCTTTCTGCGACATCCATTGAGTCAGCTCTCAGCGTAGCTCCGCCTTGGGTTTCCCGTAACATCGTTCACTTTTTGTCTCATTCCCTCTGTGATGGTTGCTATGTCTGCCTATCATCGACCCTAACCGGTCAGCCATCCGTCTTTCTGTCATAGATTTTACTTTCTTGCCAAAAAACGTACTTGTTATGTAAAACTTTTTACTTGGTAGTAAACAGAAAGAATTTGTTAAGCTGCGGCAGAAATCGGCAATATTTTGACAAACAACTCGTATTGGGCAGCCTTGATGTGAAAGAAGGGGATATGTATTCTTTCTAAGTGTAGTAAATTACTTCCTCAAACATGTGTCGTGAGAAGCCACATTTTGTATAATAACAATAAAAATAACAACAATAATATAATAATAATAATAATAATAATAATAATGAACAGTATCAAAAAAGAATGGACAAGGTGCACTTCAATGAATATCAATCCCTTATGTGGCTTAAAAGGGGAAGAATGAAGCCAACATCGGAAGCAGTTTTAATAGTTGCTCAAGTTCAGGCATTGAGAACACGACATTATGACAAAGCGGTTCTCAAAATGTCCCAAGATGACAAATGCCGCATTTGACAGGAACAAGTAGAAACCATTGATTTTATAGTCTCATCTTGCCCAATTCTAGCAAAGGTGGAATACGTGGAAAGACACGACAGGGTGTGTTGTTACCTCCACTGGCAGATCTGTACCACCCTCCACTTATAAATACATGCCCCAAGTAGTATGAGCACTCACCAATTGACAATATTGTTCGACCAACAAATCCAAACTGATCGCACGGTAGCGGCAAACAAACCAGATACAGTTATCCGGGATTTGGAGAAAAAATCGCGTCTGCTTGTAGATGTTACTTTGCCTTGCGATCAAATGTCGTTACCAAGGAGGCAGAGAATCGTCTTAAATACAAAAGTTTGGAAATCGAGATCAGCCGAATGTGGGGCGTAAAAGCACAGGTCGTTCCAATAGTTATCGGAGCTCTGGGAGTTCCGCAAAATTTGTGTAAGAACTTGGCTACACTCTCACGTCATTCAAAGGACTGGGATGTGCAAGATATTGATGTTTGGATCAGTCCATATTTTGCTCAAAGTATTGTAGAAGCACCGACAGTCCCTAGATCTGCTACTTAGGAAGCTGGTTGCAACCTGGAGTAGATTTTATAATCATCCGACTCATAACTGCAGCTGACAGAAATGAAATTTAATTCATGTGTTTTAATGAATATTTTTAAATTGCTCCGACATCGTTTAAACAGAAAAGCGTTCACATGGTCGTTTACAATTTTATTGCGCTCTAGCAATATTGTCCCACCGTGGTTTTTACTCTACTTCGTCTCCGTCACCTAGGAATTTTTGATTTTATTTTTGGGGTTGATATAACAAAGATGGTCGGTCTACATCGAAATGAGAGATTTGAGTCGGGAGGCCTCAAAGGCAGCGGAGGGAGGGTGCCATGAGCCTCCAACAACGGTCGAAATGTCCGAGTGCGCGGGAGGGGCGGAAATCGGGAGAGGGGGCGCGCGGGGCCGCGAACGACCTCCGCGAGGTGGCTAGCCGCTGGCGGCTGTCGGCGCGCCTTGGGAGGCTTCGCGCGCGGGAAGACCGCCAACGGACGCGGCGGAGGCCAGCGCTAATGTTTCGCCCGCCCCGTCCACTCCTCTGTCCGCGCTCGCGCCCCCGCCCGCGCCCCGCCCGCGCCCCGCCCGCGCCCCGCCCGCGCCCCGCCCGCGCCCCGCCCGCGCCCCGCCCGCGCCCCGCCCGCGCCCCGCCCGCACCCCGCCCGCACCCCCCCGCGCCCTACTCCTTCAGTCTGTCTGCCTCTGCAGCTTTTGTGTCGGACACAGCCCTACAGGTCTACCAGTCCCTGACAATAAATGATTGTCCGCCCTCATATCCTCTACACCCACGTCTATCAAAGCCGCGGCATCATCCTGCCAATGCCGCAGCCGCCACAACGTCTGACCTCCCCACCGCCTCCCCCATCGTCGAATTCGTTCCGTCTCCATCATCACCGCCATCCCCGCCTCCACCCGTGCGAATTCGTTCCGCCCGCGCGCCGCCTCACCTCCGCTGCCTATCTCCGCCCGCGCCGCGGGCGCGCCGGCGAAAGTAGTCGCCGGGTAATTTCCGGCGCAGCAAACAGTTTTTAATGCCCCGGGCCCCGGGCGCGCAGACGGCGCCCCCGCCCCGTACACTGAGGAGCGGGAGGGCGGAGGAGGCTGCACTGGCTGCGCGCGAAGGACCCTTTCTTTCCTATGCCTCCCCCCGCTGCACAGGTACTGCGTACACCCCTGCGGACGAGGAGAGATAACTCAGGGCTTCAACTGGTGTCACTGCTTTTCCCTGTGACCGGGAGGTCCTAGGGTTCCGCTCCCCTCGGTGACAGGATTTTTCGACACTAGCTTGTCAGCTGGGTCGAATTCAGTCACGGCCTGGAGGAGAATTCTAGCGGCCGGCTGCTCTGATAGTCAGTTTTCCGTGGTTTCTCCCATGAATACCAGGCAAATGCCGGAGCAGTACCCTAACAAACGGGCCACGGACCGTGCGCAATTTTTTTTTCCCTCTTGCTCGTCCTATCCTCGCCCCCTCCACACGCGCGCGCACACACACACTTACACGAACATGCACTACACTACCACACATGCCGGTACGGGGTCTGTCAGGGGCTTCCACCTTGACCCGGCTGGGGCGGTGCCTTGCTGGTGGGACATACCTAGTTGGGGAAAACCTCGCTAGTCGACGGTAGGTCGGCGCCGGATCCCGCTGTCCAACCGGGGAAAATCACCACCATATGAAAAAACATGCACTTCACTTAAGATACTATTGACTTCGTTAGTTGACGCGCCCGGAATTTCTAACAATCAATCATCCCTGTCGGTGCCACATGACCTCGGGCAGGTGCGTGGCCGCCAGCTCGTAGTTCGCATAACTTCACTTCGTAAGGGATCTGGGGTGGATTCGTTGCGCGTTGTCGTAAGGTTCCTCTGACATTTGTAGCATCCTCATCTGGCGTATTGAATGTCATTACAATACGTTTTCGATCTTTCGGAATCCTTCATACGTTTTAAACGTTAAAAACAATGCTGCCCGCTTTTTGTTTGAGCGGTTTTACTATTATCAAGATTTTCGTGGAATCCTCTTGTTTTTTGTCTATTTTATCTCTTGCATTAATTTGTAATTTTAATTGCATCTTTTCATGATATATATTTCTTGATTATTTTGTTGATAGTTTGATTTATCTTTCGTGATTACGGGCACGTTAACAACTACCGTCATTAAGTCCCGTAAATGTAGGCATATTTTTGTCGTGGGAAGTGGCGATAATCTTTCCCCGCTCGATGGTGAGATTGGGTGCTTGCTGACCTACTCGTCGGCATTCGGGGATTTTCCCATCCAGGTATCTCGCACGATGGGGGGCACCGTCCAAACCAGGACAAGCTCTAAGCTCCGGACTGGTCCCCCAACATGTGTGGTATTGTAGTGCATGAGACTGTGTGTGTTTAAGTTAGGGATGAGAAAGGAAGTGGAATCCTTTCATAAGAAAAGAGCCCTGCCTTTTTTTGCATTTATTTCTAGATACCTTTTCTCTTTCGAAGTGTCTTACTTCAATGGCTATTGTACCTAAAAGACTTGTTCTCCACAAACGACAGCTTGTCATATATTTTTCCGCATCGCACTACAATTCTGATTTTGTTTAGGAAATTATATTGATGTTTTATTTCCGAGTTTATAGACTCTAATCCGTCAGGGTTTCTGAAACGAATAAGCTAAAATACCATTATACATTCCTTCTCAATGTATGTTGTGTTGGTTCTTTTCGGCATTCCGCCACAGAGCTTATGAAACCATTTGTATTTACAATCCAAGTGCCGTAAATCGGAGGCCGCATGTGCGCACAACACGGTCCTCCACCCACAGCTCTTTCGGCGGCGCCATCCCGTCTGATGGACTATAGTGCGATTTTTGGAACTTTGCCGCCTAAGGCCCGTCTTCACGATGGAATATGTCACGGTATTTCGCGTCTTTCTCAGTCGTGCTTGATCGCGACCGTATAAAGCAGTGCTTGTGATCTCGCGACGTCTAGCGGCGCGACCGAGAAAGACGCGAAATGGCGTGTGATATTCCATCTTGGGTGGCCATAGGGGCTTTAGGGGCAGAGTTATAAAAACCGCACTATAACCTCGCACATCGCCCGCTCTGCCCCCCTCCGCCCTCCTCCGCCTGCCCCCGCCCATCCCCGCTCATCCCCGCCATCCCCGCCCATCCCCGCCCATCCCCGCCCATCCCAGCTCATTCCCCCCGGTGCAATATTTTCGTTTCACAAATTATAAAGTACAATATGAAATAAATAAGTTTTTATTTCAAAGATGTGCTATTTGTTGTAAAAAATGTGATTTTCTCTCTCGTAACTTTGTTCATATTCTACTATTTCATGATATTAGTTCTTGTGTGTGTGTGTGTCTGTTAATCACTCTGATAGCAAGTTTTCTGAAGGTCTTTCAAGCTATTTCATCACTCCTAATTGACATCAGCGTTTCGCCTATAAAGACATTCGTGCTTTTGTATGAGTAAAGTTACACATATTGTAGGAAAAAGTCTTGTATTTTTAACATTTTAAAAATATATATGTTCTACTTCCCAGACGGCAAGTTTGCTGTAACTTTTTCGCCCTCGAGCAAGAATTGTTTTTCTTCTGTCTGTGTGAGTATGTGAGTTTCATCAAAGAGCCCGTAAATGCTGACCAAGAATATGATCTAAGAAATGCCTCTTTGGATGGTTGATTAGCTGGGTCAGCTGGAAAAAGCTCTAAAAATATTCTTATGCCCAAGTTCCGACCGGTTTCGGACTAGTGCACATTTGCGAATCCCTAACTTCAGCTTTTGCTTGCGCTTCGCAACGCACCTTCCACCCCCACCTCCACCCCCACCCCTGCCCCCCTCCCGTCTCGTGCTCTTTCTCGTCCGCGCGTCCACTTCCAGCGATGACCCAATTCGTCAACAATGGACCGGAAATGAAAGTGGATTTTGAGTTTTAACGCCTAATTGGAGTAAGGTAATCAGGAAGTTGCGGTTTTACTGTTGTTTCAAGTTTTGAGTGATGAATGGAAGAGGAGCATGCAGTTTCGCTCCGTTTGTCGCTGCCCCCTCCCCCCCCGCTCGCGCATGGAATGGGAAGGGGGGAGGGGGCGCGTTATACCGGGCCTTCTGTCGCAATGCGTTCTTCCGTTAATTGCTTAGTTTGAATGGATAATTAGAAAATTTCAACCTTTATTTTTCGAGTTTTGTTTCCACACATTTCCTTTTTTTGCGTTTTTTTAATAATGCGTTTATTTTCCAACCTTACGCACAAATATGCATTTCTGCTTCGTACTGTGTCCACGGTTGGGCATCAAAAGCGATGTAAAAGTACATCGTATTCTTTTTTGGATTCGCGTAAATTAGGAACTGTTTTTGTTTGTTTCGCTACTGTTCGCTTCTACTTATTTGTATTTACGTGCACACAGCTTTATGAAGTCATGCGGTGGTTGTCCTCTTCTCTCGATACGTTAATTTTGTGAACCACCTTCAAAGCTAATACACTAGTAACTCAGTGGTCTCCATCATACTGTATTTCTCTAACATCAATTTTTGTGTGTTATTAGGAAAACATTTTAACATCTTCACTTTCTTGCATACTACATAGTATAGAACTGTGCTGCTGCTGCTGAGTCGCACGGACTTTCTCGTACTAAATAATTTTCTCTCTCATACCATTTATCTTTACTGAAGGTTAGCTTTTCGGTTTTCCCCAATCTCTTCCCAGCTGCCATCTGTTGACATCTATTTGTTATATATGAGACGAAGCTCGACTGACCGTCCCTCTGTTAACTACACTAGGGCGCAAATCGTACACACGATTCATTCCAAAACTAATATTTACCGATCAATCTGACTCATAACGAATGTCACGGTTTATTGATTTTGAAACGGATCCTTAATTTTGTTGTCTGATTTTAAGTAATATGATGCCTATAAGTCAATTTCGATTTTTTTTGTATCAATATTTTGCTCGATTTTGCAAATTTACGCCTCCCTAGTTTCCCTAATATTTATTGGGTCACAACTAACTGATAGATTGACTGAATACATTGACACATGACTGGTTGATTAAATATAATTATGAGTGAAAAGGTGCAGGATTGTGAGTATGCGAGGGGTTCTAGCTCCGAGTATTATGTAGGCGTGTAGGATTGACTGAATGTATGTGTATAAGTTTATTTATCTAAATGTAAGTATAGATGTATTTTCAATTGTAGTATATGTATGTAAATGCCTACATTTTCTAAGTTGTGAAAAAATAATTTTTATATGGATTATTATATATCGTTTTTTATTGTTTTTTTATTTTAAAAATGTAATTGTACTTGTAATTGTATATTAAAGTTTTTGCAATCTGCCACCGGGCATTTTCCCAATTGTAGAATAAAGCTTCTATATGCGACTAATGTAAATAATTGCCTCCCTTAAAGGGAACTGTTAATCCGGCCTTTGAACGCGCTTGTAACCTGCGCCATGACTACGAAAACAATCGCGTTTGGTTCTCCACTCCCTGCGGCCGTCGTTGCCCCAGTTCGCTTCCGAGCGCGTTGCGGAGGGCCGTTGAGCAGCACGGCCCACTGAAACGCGCGCACTCCGTCCCGCTGGCCCCGGGCGGCCGCGAGCCCTGTCGCGCGGTTCCTGGAAAGCAGCGTCGCGTGCGCCCGCCGCGGCACGCCGTCCTCTTCAGGCGCATGCAACAGAGAACTATGGGAGCACAACGGGTGGAGATCGGGGAGGGACAGGGGTCGCGATAGAGGCTAGGCGGACAACAAGGGCTGGAGAACGCGTGGCAGAAATCATACGACGGAAACGCGTGGGGGGAAAATGCGTCAAGGAAACGAGTAGCGTAATACGGATGGAGGACAAGGCGTAGCTGTGAACGCCTGACGGAGAACGCGTGGCGGAGTACAGTTTTCTTTTTTTTAATTACTTTTTATATGTTTCATTCAACCTCATTTATTTCATTCTTACTCTTTCATTGTGTTTCTTCTTCTTCTTCTTATGTTCCTTCCCCTCGGCGCTTCAGATAATGTGTGATATTACAATAACAGGATCGCTCAATTCACAAGACAGTAGCACATAAACGTCAAGAAAGTTCTCAACTGAGAGATGACAGCGATTAAGGGCATTCAGATAAATTTATTAAAAAAATAATATTTTTTCAAAATCAATTTCTGCTAAATTTAATTTGTATTATTTCCCACAAATCAAGGACATTTTCAATTATTGGACACACGTGAGTCTAGTAGACGTTTATGGTAAGGGACCATCCCCGATATTGTAGTAGCTGGCGAAGTCGACCCGGCGGTAAGGTATGTGTTTGTTTTGAAATAAGTCCACAAACTATGTTACAATAAAACTCGTCTAAAATTCTATCATGTTGGACGTATTGCCTGCGTCAAGGAAGCCAGAATGCTAATTGGAGCGGCCCCAGCGGAACATAAGGAAGGAACATAGTGAAGAAACATAGTGAAGAAACATAGTGAAGGAACATAGTGAAGAAACATAGTGAAGGAACATAGTGAAGAAACATAGTGAAGGAACATAGTGAAGGAACAGAGTGAAGGAACATAGTGAAGGAACATAATGAAGAAACATAGTGAAGAAACATAGTGAAGAAACATAGTGAAGAAACATAGTGAAGAAACATAGTGAAGAAACATAGTGAAGAAACATAGTGAAGAAACATAGTGAAGAAACATAGTGAAGAAACATAGTGAAGAAACATAGTGAAGAAACATAGTGAAGAAACATAGTGAAGAAACGTAGTGAAGAAACATAGTGAAGAAACATAGTGAAGAAACATAGTGAAGAAACATAGTGAAGAAACATAGTGAAGGAACATAGTGAAGGAACATAGTGAAGGAACATAGGAGGAGCTCCTAGAGAGGGGGACATGACGCAAAGGACCTTCGTGGCGAAGGGTGTGCGGCCAGGTGAGTGAGGTGATTGCCGGTCCGGGTACTGACGGGAGAAGAGGATGGAACGCTCCAGCCGTTCGACTTACCGGCTGGAAAGTACTCCTTACAATGTAGCATAGGCACGTCTTAAAAGTAGTCATGGTTTTAGATCAGTGAAAAGATGTACTTAGAAAATAGTGTTCCTTGTACGTACGTCAAAAAGATATTTTCCAAGACAGTTCTTATTAAGAATAAAACGTTTTATGTTTGTTTGCGGAATAAACTGTTGTGCGCAAGTCCAAAAACGTTCTACAAATTACTATTTTTATTGCTTCTCACACTAATTGTGCACCGACGACGAGAGATGTTGGCGGAATAAAAGAATGATGATATGGTGTTAAAGCAACGCGCCCAAGCAGGTGCCCATTTTGTCGTATAATTATTCTGTTTTTCTCAGTTTCTTTACGAGCTATTTTGGTCAGTAATTATTTGTGACTCGTGTCCTCAGGATATTGCATTACCTTCATAACATACGGAATTGTCACAGACATATACCATTGCTGCCACGGAGGCAGCGAAAGGGAGGCGGACGATCGTGTCAATTGAGATGTCAGTGACAGCATCAAAGCCTCCGGCGTGTTTTCATTTCATTCCACCAAACTGGGACGGCTTCCGGCACCACGCCCACCTCATCCCCGACCTTTCCCCAGTACTGCCAACTTTTCCGACCTCACACTTGCCCCTCCACCAACTCAGCCACGTCAATGTCGCATACTCACTCTTCTTCACTGCTATCGTCATTGTTGTCACCAACCTCGTCATCATTACATCATTGCCATACCTCCAGATAACTTCATTTAATGATATCTAGTTTGCATTAATGAAAATGCATTATGTGTAGGTAAAAACCTGTATCGGATTTCTCTTCTTCACGGAGGTTCCAACTTCTCAGTTACCATCCGATTTTCAATCAACAAACGCTCGCACAGCTACGTTCTCGTTGATAGGAACATAAATGAGACTCTTCAACTTCTAGGGCATAGTAAAAATAAAACATTCTTACTTTGAGGTCTTAAGTGGTGAAATCGTACACTAGTGTCATGTGTGATTACACAACAAAACCAACACATTAATGTGATTTGTAATTTTTACTGATCTTACTATTAAATAGCAACTACTGATTCTTGTGTATGATTAAACATAGCAATTCCTCAATATAATACTTCATTTATTATAACTAACGGAAACTATCCGAAAATTCGCCAAGGAGCACCCCGAAAGGTCAACACCACACGCACTTTGCATTCACACTGGGTCCAGGCGCTCTCCCCATCGCTGTGTACACACAAGGGTGACGGGCGCGGACTCCGTGAAATATTCACGCAATTAATGAAACAGTATTGAGAGATAGAGGCTTACGCCCCCCCCCCGCAGACGCCCCTGTCGGCGGCGTAAGGAGATTAGCGGCAAGGGGTGGGAGGAGTGGTCCATGGGGTCCGGCGACCAAGCGTGGGAGCGGGAGCGCTTGGGGGGAGAGAATATCGCCGTGGTAACCGCAATAGGTCGTATGTCAAATCTACCTAAGTTTTCAGGAGGAACGAAAAAAGTTCTCTACTTCTCATTATCCCAGCAGACGCTTTCACTAATGTAAAAAAGTATGATATTCGATTTTTCATTAGTCCGTCTTCTTACGGCCTATTGCAAATGGTGTAGTTCTTTTGACAGATCACGGTGGCGTAATAAACAAAAAGGTGTTTTTTCGACGTACGACCTATTGCGGTTACCACCACGATGCTGGAAGGGAGGCGCTCAGACCATAAAATAATTAAGGCGGAGACGGGGGTAAACATCGGATAATTGTGAATGTTTAATGGCGTCGAAATGTTGAGGCAAGTAGGCCAATAGTTTGTGTTCCATTATCAAGTGCGCGTTGTTTGTTACTTATAAAGAGGCTCACTTGTTTTGGAATTTCGGGTAATTTGGAAAATGTTTGGTGACACTTTTTAAAAATAGTTTTCTATTTTTTTCGAATACCGTGAATTTTAAAATAATTTTTAAATATTTTAATATTTGCCTACTTTTTTTTAAACTCATACATTTGTTCATTCTTTAATTTATAAAAATCTTACGCAGCCTTGGATGGAAACCATAATGCTGTAATAAGATATGTAAAGAATTAAGAAACAAGAACAGTTTTAGTGAATGTTTACTACTCATCCTTTTCGCCGTACGGTGCACATTTATCTATTTAACATGAATTTCCACACCTTCTTGAAAGTACTTTACATATCTATTCCATAGTGGCTCCTCGACAAATGAAGGCAAATCAAGCATATGAAAGAAGCACTTCAACCCTCGAGCTTGCAAAGAACCGAGAGTGCCGAAGCCGAAATGAAAGACAGAAACCTGGCTTCAGTACTCGCGCACCCCGTCATTCCCGTGAGGTGTGTCAGTCCAATTGTTTGTTTATTTGTCTGAGGGGCACGTGCCGCTGTTTGGCGCCAAGGAAGAGGGGCCTTCTCTCTAGCTCCCAATCATCTTTCTCAACGTCGTCATTCAAAATATTTTGAAACGCTGCTTTAGGCCTTTCGCCTCTGGGCGTACGGCCGGAAGGTATCCAGCCGATCCTTTGCCCCCCCCCCCCCGAACGGGCATCGTAGATGTTTTTAATAATAAACATGTTTGTTATTATATTGTAAATTATGTATACTGTAGACATGATACTCTACAATATTATTGTTTAAATATTTACATAATTTGAACATAAATATTTAATTCAATTTTGCCAAAAAAGGAAGGTAAACAAAAACTCTAAACCTTTTTGGGGGTCATGGCCCCTCCTGATCTACCAGTGTTTATGGCGCATCCTATACTGCTCAGCATTCTCAGACGAGTTGCCTTTTTACTTTCTCGCTAAGGACTAGAGAGAAAGTTATGTAATGCTGCGCAAAACAGGCGAATTTTCGGCAACAAACCTTTTTATCACAGGGACCCTGTAAGGTAATAGTGGATACATTTGGTTGCTAAATGTAAAAAAATCCTATGTCACTTCTCCTCTGGTATAGCCAGAATCCATGTTTTGTGGGGCCCTGATACCGAAAAATCGAATTACGGCAAAACGTCTGTCCGTCAGTCTGTCCGCCATATTTCGTCTGTCCGACATATTCCAACGATAAAATTGCCGAGGGCACTGACGTTGAATATCAGCAGCAGACCTCACCATCCAACGGAAGAAGATCACCCTAACCTCTCGTGTCAAAAACGTGCCGTACACTTACAGGCCTATAGCACAGCAATGCACGTGCACGGAAATACGAAGAAATCAATCCATCAAACGACGGTGGCGGTGATGACGTATCTCCCAATCGACGCACGCACTATCGAACCGCCACGCACGTACAAATGCTCGCAGCGGACCGAACGAACAGAGAATCGACTTGAAGCTTCAAAGGTCCCGCAGGGTTATGAATAACGCACCGCCCTCCCCCCGCCACGCCCCACCCCGCGTGGTGCCCACCCGTGATGTGGGGGCGCGCTGCCCCCCTCCCCCCGGCCGGTCGATTCGCCTTCGGAGCTTTGCTTCTATAAATACGTGCGTGGTGACGGATGGAGACGACACGTGGCCGGGACAGGGGAAGGGGGGTAGATATGTTAGCATTACTGTCAATGAGAATAATATTCGCGACATTGCTGTGTAAATAAGATTATTGTGAGAGATTTAGGTACAACAGCGGGACGCCTTGTGTTTAAACACACGGTAAAGTTCGTGTAAATGGTACTCAGTGATATATGATCTACCCAATGGTATTTGCATAAGAACGTGCTTCGTGTGTAGGAAAATGACCTATGATAAACATTATTTTCCTGAAGTGTTTGATTTACCAATTTTGGAAATGTAGTTATTAGACCATTTACGCGAATGTTTCTTTGATTCGTGATCGTTGGGGTTAGGATACCACAAAAAAGTGTTTAATGTCCCTACTTGTGGTTACCACGAAAAATATCCAAAATGCTTTGAAACATTTGAATAGCTCAACTCAGTAAGGAACAATAGTCCGTTACGTTCTTTTAGTAGGGGCGAGTTTAGGAGATATACAAGTATATCTACCTTGCTCATTTCGTTCTCAAGCGTTCACAATACCGTTCTACCGTTGAACTATTGTTATCATATTT
Organism: Acheta domesticus; assembly: GCA_031308135.1. NCBI lineage: Eukaryota > Metazoa > Arthropoda > Insecta > Orthoptera > Gryllidae > Acheta > Acheta domesticus. The sequence continues at coordinate 163,663,057 of JAHLJT010009436.1, forward strand.
AACCGTTCATCCTTAAAGGCCTTTTCGTTTTCTTATTTATTGCTATAAACTCTCTTCCTGTAGTTTTTCTATTGCAATGGAATTTGAGTACTTTTACCATTTACATAATGCAAACACGACATTAATGTTTTTTAACCAATTTCGCATATAATTAGTAAATAATAAAATAATATTTTATCTATTGAATAATGTTCAGTAATCTTCAAAAATTGTCAAATATTTCATTTTAGCAAATCTTACAGTCTGTTACTGCTAATTTCTCCATTTGTTAACCAACATTTACACTGATATTTAAATATTTGGATTGCATTAATTCCATTAAGCCCCTTTTCACTGGCAAGCAAAGTCTTCGCGACGCGATGCCTCCAGGAGGAATTGGCCCGAGGAGAAGCCCTTCGTGCGTGGCCGGCAGAGCCCAGTAAACAAGTGCGAGGGGCGGCAGGGAGAAGCCTTAGGAGCGGGCTGGGGGGGGGGCGGAGCAAGCTAATCGCCGGATAAGAAATGCAAAGTGAATTACGGGGCGAAAAAGCGTTATCTGGGCCCTTTTTCTCTCACTTTCTCCGGCGAAGAACCGGCCCGGAGCCAACTCTTCTCGGCTCCGCGCCGCCTTCGAGGAGAGCCGCTCCCGAAATCTGCGTTGCCTACGTCCACCGCTTGCTTCTAAACATACGTAACACTTCATTTGAAGTGGGAGGCGCCGCCGACATTCAGTGTGAGAGAGACATCGTGTAAACAACGGTATTTGCTTAAATTATTTTAGTCTTGCACATGTGGGAGAAAGACAGAGAGGGAGATGTCGTCTTAAATCTGAGATTTCTTGCATGTTTCTTTTATAAATCCCTGATCATTTACGTTTCTTATATAAAGAAATATCTAGTTGAAAATTGTTATTGCTGTTCGTGACTGGTAGGTTTAATTTTTCGGATTACTCACAAAATTGTATCAATTCGTTATGAAGACGATTCCTCAGATCCCTCTTCCACTCCGTATATGTATTAATTAAAATGTAGAGAGACCCCAATCTTAAGTTTTGTTTTTCTGTTTTTACATTCATTGCTTCACTCTAAAAGTTGCGGGCTAAAGCGATCACATCCTGTAAACGTTTCTTCTATAACTTGCTCTTTGTAAACACTTTTTCTGAAAATATTGGGTCTCTTCGTTACGTCTTTATTCACAACCAATAAAGAATTAAAATCTCAAAACGAAAGTTATTCTAATAATCCATTTTATGTATGAAGACATCAGACTTTTTCTTGAATAAGAATGACTCATTGAGCTAGATTTCTTAAAACAGCATATTCCCTTAACTTTTGTAAAATTATCAAGTATGCGAATTTGTTAATTTATTTTATTCCAAAATATAGTCTGCAGGTTTCCGTAGCAATAATTGGATAATGTCACATTTACTACCCATTTACACTTACGTGAACTATAAATAAAAATTAGTGACGTGGCATTCTCTTCTTATCGCAGGTGCTATGAATTTAAACCGAATGCGTGAAGAAGTGCAGCGTTAAAAACGAAGTGAAGAAACGTGAAGCTCAACATGCGACGCGCGAGAGGCCAACGGCCTGCAGGAAAGAAGATTCTTGACAACTTCCGCGCTCCCAGTAGACGAACTTCGTCCCTCGCAGCTCGAGTTTCCTCTTCCATTTCCTCGGACATTGCCGCTCGCCAGTCGCTTGTTTTCGTCTGAAGGCCGGAAGCCTTACGAGTCTTCGGCTAAGATTTGTGGGAAATCAATATCTCCAGTTCGGGTTTCCGTCTGTTCCCGGATTGTTTTATCTCTCAAATGCAACCCTATCTCTTATGCTTGGCTTTTGATTCACTTTTTCTTAAAGTACTCTACATGTATGATACGCATTGGAAAAGAATATGTACAGAAATGATAGGACATTGTTTTGGGTATCAAACTCTGAATCAATAGTAATGTCCAATTTTGCGTTTTTTACAAGAGTTATTTTCATTACATATGAGTAAGAATTCCCAGCGGATTTAAGTGTTAGTGTTAATTCTGTATAGTACGTACTACTAACACATTAATCAATATTACTCTGCATAGTATATAAAGCACACAACATTACCTATCTTCTATATTATTTGTATATTATTTTATATTCTAACATTAAAGGAAGGAGGCTATTTCGCGGAATTTTGGAGCTATCTCGAATTCAAATCGTCTACGTTTTGTTCTTTATGTAATGCTTCTTCATTTAAACTAACAAGAAGAAATGTTACAAGTTAACAAAAATATTTGAAACAATATAGTCAAATGAACTTAATAACAGTATTTTATTTTAGAATTAAATAATATCGCAACATATTGCTTCTGATATGAAAATATAAAACGTTGAAATAAAGAGCTTTCTCGAATTGCTTTTGGAGCTATCTCGAATTCAAATCGTCTACGTTTTGTTCTTTATGTAATGCTTCTTCATTTAAACTAACAAGAAGAAATGTTACAAGTTAACAAAAATATTTGAAACAATATAGTCAAATGAACTTAATAACAGTATTTTATTTTAGAATTAAATAATATCGCAACATATTGCTTCTGATATGAAAATATAAAACGTTGAAATAAAGAGCTCTGACGTAAAACAAAAACAGAAAATACAACGCTCAAATTGCATTACTCATTATTTAGACTTAGAGCACTAATGTCAATTCTTGACAACTAAATAACCTTGCCAATTGAAACGAAAAAATTATAGTAAAGCAGTATGTCCGGAACATCAAATAAAAAACATATTTTTGCACTAATTTCTCTATTTTTTCGGGTAATAGGGAAACGTTTTATTTATGGTATTTTAGTATGAGAGATAGGTACTCCTATACACCTTGTTGCGTGTTCTAAACAACAGAGGTTTAATATTAGACCCGAGTACTGAACAGTAGTAATCTGTGCAATCCGTGTTCGAATACAACTTTTATCAGGATTTCAGTCCAGCACTGAGCTTTCCCTCGGATTGCTTCTCACCCAGAGCCCCGGAGTCCTTCGGCTGCAGCATTGGTTCGCAGCGACGGAGGGCGGGGCGCGGGGCGGAGGCAAGAGGTGCGGGGTGGAGGGCGGGGGGCGGGGCGCCAGCCGCGGGACGTGGAGCGCGGTGCGTGGATCGAGGGGGGGCGTGAGGCGTAGCGGGGGTGCGGGGCTTGGAGCGGGGGGCGGGGCGCGGGGCTAGGGACGTGGGACGGGGGCGCGGGTCTTGGAGCGGGGGGCGAGGCGTGGGGCGTGGGGCGAGGGACGTGGGGCGCAGGGCGCGGAGGGAGTGGCGGGTCGGGGTCTGTTGTCTTATCGTTCTCGCCGAGGCCCACGCACGCGTTCTCGGCTTCGACTTGGCCCCGCCCCTGGCCCGGGGTATGCCCGGCCACTTCCCCTAACGGCGGGTGCGACTCCACCGTCTACTTGCGGTAGTCCGCTTCCCCTCCTTTACTCTGCCTTCGTCCTTATTTCGTCTCTGTGCGTCAGCCAACTCCCCTCACCTGGCTCTTGCACTCGCCGTCACTATCACAGCGCAGTTCCATGCTTCCCCACGATACTAAGTGTCGCTCTTCCCCTCTCTCCGACACCATGTGCCTTCCTCGTCATTTCCCGACCTTCTCGTCACTCCTCGCCATCCCACTTACTCCCGCACCATTTCGGCATCCCCGTTGCTCTCCGCCACTTCCTTGCTCGTCGCCATCCCCTTACTTCTTACCATACCCATTCCCACAACTCTTCGCGTTCCCCATCACTCTACGCCATCTCTGCCACTTCGTTACTTCCGTCACTCTTCGCTACACCCCCACTACTCTTTATCCTAGCTCTTCACACGATCCTTTATCGCCCCCATCTTCCCTCGCTGATTCTCTCCGCTCATACTTCCCTCCTTTACTCTGCGCTTCTTCCAGCTTCTCCTCTCTGCGGACCACATCTCTTCAACTGCGTCTATCCCGTCACACACATCAACCCCGTCTTCTCCCTGCCTGCCCGTCTATTTCCCCTCCTCCTCTCTCCTCCTTCCCCCACCCCTCCCCGCCCACCGACTCTTGCTCCTCCACCTGCCTTCGCCCCACTCCACCCTCCGCCCCGGGGCTCGACCGTCGGCCGTAAATCCCATCTTATCTCTTCGTTAGAGATGCTGATCCCTTCGCAAGCCTGATGGCCACCATTACCCGCCCCTGCCTCCTCAGGTGGGCTGCTTCGAGCCGCGCCCTCGCCCGCGCCCTCGCCCGCGCCCTCGCCTTCGTCGATGGGAGGCCTTGTTTGCGCCGCGCCGCGCCGCCGTCTCTTTTGCATACGCAGATCCGCTCCGCGTTCGCGCCTTATCTACTTAATGTTCCGGCGCGCGGATCTGTGTATTACGCTGGGCGGTAGGCCCGTTAGGCGGAATAGCGTTTGTAGACGCGTTTACGCGTGCAGTGCTGCTCGGCACATCGAACATTCGACTCTTCTAAAAAGTCGTTGGGCGAACTCACGCGCTGTTACACTGGCAATACTTCATTACAGGAGTCGTTTCTTTTATGGTATTTTCTTTAGATCATTGGTCACTATGAATTTTTGACCGAATAACATCTACGCTTTCAAAAAATATTGTTGTTTCAAGATTTTATTTCTGCAACGTATTACTGAGATATTATACCACCATCTTTGGAAATAGAGCATTTGGTAATATAATCCATTTTTTAGTTCATCCAAATAACTCGCAGATATAATTCTGTTTAGATAGTCTTTGATTCATTCTGGAAGTATTAATTTTTCCAGCAACATTGTCCATATTTTTTTTCTTTCAGATAATTAAATAGCAATTAAACGTTTCTTGAATTACGACAGACTACTTGTCATGACTTGTTTTCTTCCAAAAGTAAATGGGCCTGACAGAAATAAATCGGACTATGTTATTCGGGAAGAAAACGGGGAAAGAAAACCAAAAGAAAAAGAAGACGAGATGAAGGATAACTTGGAATCAAAGACGCAAAGGGGAATCGATGGGGGCCATGAGCGACTATCGAATTTGTAATCCGGAACGATTTGCTACTGTCAGAATTAATTCCTGGAGAACTAGACAAACTGGCAAGAACTATTGAAACGGAGAGGGAACAAGCTCCCCTCCCTGGTGCTTCGGATAACAAATGTCCCTCCGTCCAAGGAACAACTACGACATACGTTATTCGGAAACATTCACTACATCGTTCCCAGCGTCTCTTTTTATTGCCTCATTCAATGTCGAGTTTCTTTGAAGTTTCCAGATCGTGTTATATAGATTAATGATAGACTTAGCTTCACAAAAAGAGAGCAATAAATATCTTCTAAGAAATATGAATTTCCTGGATTGTACGTCACCTAGAGAATGTAGAGACATGTTTTTTTGTTATACTTTCTCGTTAAAAACGTTATCATTCAATATTGCCTATGTTTGTGGAATATGCCTATATATGTGGAAGTTCTCCTTCTTAATTTAATGCGCTTCGTATATTCAATATAGGATTAAATAAAGGATTTACATTTTTATAGCCGAATAGTTGATTTATTGGCATTTTTAATATTTTTGTTTGAACATGTAGAGGATAAAATAAAAAATATTCTTTTCATTTGGTACTTTATGTTCGTTTAACATTTTCTGTTTTGTGAAAAAGCTAGAGCATTTGCTATAGTTATTATCCAGGTGTACATAAATGATTCTGCTTTCAGTGTTACGGTTTTCCATTACACAGTAAATCATCAATGAAAACATATCACTCAAATGCATCCGAATTTGTCGGAAATGAATAAAATTAACATTCCCAATATATCTGCAACCCATATCGGTTAATTTTTATTATAGTAAGTAATAGTAAAAATTAGGGCTTTACTCAAAACTGCTCGTACGTTGATATCGATGTACATACTCGCTCAGTATATATTCGTTGCATACCTAATGAAGTCTAAAAGAGAAGCATAAAACTTATTCCGCTCGACTCAACACCCGTACACTACAAAAACCCACTGTGAATTGCAACCACTGCCAAAAATTCCTTCAACTTTGAACAAGTTGCATTAAGAATTTCTTCGCCCCGCCGATGATTAATGGGGCAACCCAACAGCCATCCAACTTGAGAGCCCCTCAAAGGATTTCAGCATTTACGTTTCAGGAAAAGAGTTTTCGTATCGTTGTACTCTCCTTTGTAGCGAGTTAATTAACAACCAACAAGCCTGACAGGTTGGGGCCCCGAAACAATTTTTGTGACGGCTCAATCGCATCACGGCCACGACGGCGGCGTTGTCGTCGTCGTCGTCTTGTATTTCTTCATGAAGTCGCCCCGGGCGGAGAGTGCATTAAGGATTCCGGGCGCGAGCGACTTCGCCCTTGGAATCGTCCAGGAAAAACACTAGCGCCTTGTATTCATTACTATCGAAACACTGTCGAGCAGTTTTCCGAGTTGCGTTGACAGCGCTGAATATCATCTAAATGTTAATTAGTTTATGCATCAGCCCTCGGGTGACGGCAGAAGCGCCGGGAAGGCGCGGCTGCGCCTGCCGCCGCGGAGTCGGCGCTTGTCAACCGAAGCGGGGGCGCTGCAGATGGCGGAGGAGGGGCGATGGTGGCGCCCGAGAGAGAAATGTGGTGACTGATAGAAGCTTAGGACGCAGGCTGGCTGTTTGTATGATGAGTGTTAAAGCACGTCTGTGGTGATTGTTGTGTAAATACGTGTCGCTGGTAGGCATTTTTTTTTATTGAATAATATTATATGTCTTTGGCCAGTTAGGCCCTTGGTGGCAGAAGATGAACAAATTGCATATTAAACATAGAAAATAAGTAGCTATAAACATCGAAAACAAAACTATTTCATGTGATTAAATAAGATTTGAAAGGAGGTTATAGAGGGTCGAAGAATTTCTTTGGAAATTTTCGTTTTAGTCGTTTATGGTAGGCAGTTGATTTGATTGATTGATTGATCGATTGATTAATTCGGGCCCGTCAACTGCTACGGTCATGAGTCCAGTTAGTGTAGTGAATGTTTATGACTGGAGGTGGCCATGTCCTCCCTGAAGGATGGTGTGATCTGGCGCTAACCTACACATCAGCTTAGGAGGGGGGCATTTGCTCCAGCACAGCACAGTCATAGATGGAGACGTTCTAAGCTCCTGACAGGTCTTGTAGTGAAAGTCTGTGTGTAAGGAAACAGCGTACAACAAGGAAGAGGAAAGAAAGATCCCGCGTTGTCCGTGGTTCGTTAGTTAGGGTACTGTTCCGAGATATGCCTGGCGTTGATCGGAGAAATGACGAAAAGCTACCGATCAGACCAGACGGCCACGAGAATTCTCTCGTAGACAGCGACTGAATTCGACCTAGCCGACAAGCTAGAGTCGAAAATCCTACCACCGTTGGGACTCAAATCCTAGGACCTCCGAGTCCCAATCCCAGCGTAGATAACGGTACAGCTGGCTCTGAGCGAACGCAGTCGGTGTAAGGCCGTCGATAGGGGAAAGCGACGATGTCGAGGATCGTTGCAAAGCGGTGGTGAGTCGATGGCAGCTCGGCGGCAGAAAACGCGTGAGCGGCGACGGCGGCGGGGGAGGGGTGGGTGGTGGTGGGGGTTGGCGCGGGGGGGGGCGACGCGACGAGCGCCGCTCGCGGAAAACAAAAGCCGGCGTCGCACCGCGCCCTCCGCCGCCGCCGCCGCTCGACGCTATGTTAATTATGTTGATTATGCAGTCGCGGAGCTCGACAGCGAGCGCGGGAAAGCCTCCGCTGCCGCGGCCACCGGCGGCGCCGCTGCTGGCGTCCCGGCGGGCACCGCGCCGCGCCACGTCACGCAGCGCTACACCGCACCACCGCACCACGCACCGTACCACGCCACATTACGCTCCTGCCCACCATGCCGACCGCCACGACTCGCCGCGCCACGCCGTGCCACGCCACGCCATGCCACGCCATGCCACGCCACGCCACGCCACGCCTTGCCACGCCTTGCCACGCCATGCCACGCCACGCCATGCCACGCCACGCCACACCACACCATGTCACGCCAAGCCGCACATCGCCACACCACGCGAGGCCAAGCCACGCCCCGCCCCGCCTCTGTACGCCGCGCAACGCCACGCCACGCCACCCCACACAAGTCTCGTCACTCCACGCCACATCACGCCACGCCACGCTACGCTACATCCACGCCACGCCACACCACGCCTCGCCACACCACGCCTCGCCACTTTCTTCAATTCCATGCATTTCCACGTGTCATCTTGCGCTGTACAATTCCATTGATACCATGGAGTGCTTCCTTCTACAATTTCATGTACTCCCACGCCAGGTCACATCGCGTTCTGCAACATCTGTTTTTCCCACGCCATGCTACGCCACGTTCCAAAACTTCACGTTTTTTCTGTCACTATACGCCGCGTCACATTCTACGCCATGCATTCGTGTATCATATCATGCGCAACCACATCGGGTCTCGCCACGTTACACCACGCCTGCCTGCAATGAACCACGTAACGTCTCGCTACGCCATTCCACGCACATAGATATCACGCCACCGTACTCCACATTAAGCTACAACACTACAATGACACCGTCCAAAGTCAGTAAATGCGCGTATCACTGCGACAATTCGCATCACGCCAGGTCATGCCACGCTATACACATTCTCGCTTTCCTGCGTTCTAAAATACTACTCAACTCACGCTTCTCTATACGATGCTATTGCAGGTCACGTCACATCGCGACATGCTACGCTATGACATGTCGAACCCCTCTACGGTAGATTACTTCGCCATTGCACGAATTTTACGCCACGCCGGGACTTGTCAAGAGCTAACACGGCAGGTTAGGCTTTGTCACGCCATGCTTGTACACGCCACACCACACCACACCATAATATCTAACCGCACCATAATATCAAACAACCACAGGCCTCCTTAAATCACTGTGGTTCACAACTGAGTACTACGAACCAATAAGAAATTTCTTTACTACATTCCAAACCTGAAGCAACCTCACCTTGTCGAGAGCTCCACTCTTTTCATAAATATATCACATTTTACCACTGAGACTTCTTAGTAGAAGACATCGCCATGACATAATTTATTATTCCTCACCAAAAATGTAATGTAAGAAAAGAAAATTCTGTATCTTTAATTTAATGATTTCCTTTTGTCTACTTGGGCATTTTTCTGGTCAGAGAATTGCACATATATTATCTCTAAGTCCCTCTAAAATAAACCTATTGTTCTAATTGTGTCAGACAAGAATGATCAAAGTTTGTAATATAACGTTGAAATTTCTTTGCGTGAATAAATTCTGACAAAAGTTTTGTCTTCATGCAATTATCGTAGTTTTTAAATTCACAATAGAGGTACAAATTAGCGAACGCGGCAATCTCCGACTATAAATGCAAGTCGAAACGAGTAGTGGGGAAATTATGTTGATTCACTGGGCACGAAG